>CM064880.1:42990112-43242060 GCA_003313485.2 Penstemon barbatus
GTTCTAAATTATGACAGAATAAACATTGACGCAATAAAGAACTAACGATCTAGGATAAATAGATATTTTATACTCATCAAATCAGTTACATACAAAATACATACTTATTCATCAAATCAGTTACATACAAAATCATACGTTACAAAGGTCTACATACTACTTAAAGATCATTACAATGATTTAAATAAGATGATCCTCTGTTATCGGTGATCTTCACGACAATGTCCACGGAAACACCAATCTCCTCCCTAGTACCTCGTCGATTATGATAAACCACCTAAGAAGCATGCTGCTCAGGATGGTCGACTTCTTTGGTTCGACGGCCAGGCTCTGAAGATCAAATGTTCTTCCAGAGGAAATGAACATTACCAGCCAGATAGCTAAGCAATGCTCACTCACCCACAAGAAGATACTGCTTTTACTTTATCTATAAAACATTTTACTCTAGAGCAGCATCTCTTCGGGACCGTCGTGAAACGGTAAGTTTACCAGCCACCCCGGTGGTCTATCACTCCTGAGGTTACATCGAAGAACAGGGTGACTGGCAAGTATGAACCCACCATGTGCAAACGGAAACCACGGACCTCTAGTATGATGAAGACTAATGCAGAGATCTCATGGGACCCGTCGATACAAGGTAGGGTTGGCATGGGACCCGTCAATACAAGACTGGGAACGACTTCACTATTTTGAACAAATAATTCATAGTAATGTGATTTTTTGAAGACAATGGGATCAGAGGGCAGAATAAAATCTAAGGAATTTGAGATCTCCATCCTTTTTGGTAAATTGCAAATGAAGAATATAAACCAGCCCCCTATTTATAGGGGTAGATCTAAGAGATCCAACGGCTGAAAAAGTATTTGATCAACGGACATAGATACGACCCTTTGACTCCCCGTAATAAATGCAAATAAGTTGGAACGGCACCATCTATTCACCTCAACTGATCGACAACGAGAGAAGTCTTGGATCGAAGCGATCACCCAAATAACACAAGTAAACCTAAAGAACTCCAGACCGGTCATACTGGAACTATCATACTTCATGGTCGATAGCTTAAAAACCTAGAAGCCACAAACGAAGTGACATAAGCTTCAAAATCACAGCGAAAAGGACAGTTGCTCGACAAAAGATAGAAGATAAAAAACCAAACCCTTCACAATACGAGGGACGTCACTACCTCATACATTATATGACTGACCATTGACTAAGCTTTACAGAAACTCCTATGGAGTCCAAGATATCTGACATAGAAATCAGGAGAATAGTCCTCCTTATTCTAAACGGCAAAGACGTCACTGCCTAACATACCAAAGAATTGCTTAAGAAGGTCTGAACAGGGTAGATCTGGCTAAAACACCTACATTTTCCAATTCCTCCCATATCAAGAAAATGATATAATGGTACACTAGCCAAGGAACATATCGTTCAAAAATTGATGCTGGGAAATATAAGGGTTTGGAAAAGATTGAAAGGGACATTTTTCTGTAGAATGATGTAAAGAAAACCGAAGATCAACAAAGGGACAATAACCTCTTTATATAAGTTTTAGATCGCAAAAAGACAAAAGTACAAGGCTTAGATCGAGCATCGACCAAGACGATGAGCACTATCGATATGAATAACCTATTACCTAAATTATGACGTAAAACATGCTGGTGCGTGTAAACCAAAGGAATATACTGGATTTTGAAAAACAAAGGTCCTGACTTGCTGAAGCGAACATTATATTTATGCACGAAGGAAGCATGAGCACAACGAAGTATATCAACAGAAGGAAATTGATCAAGGCAAGAATCTGCCTACAAAAAGACAATCTTTTCCAATTTAGTACTTCTCCCATTACAAAAATTTCTGCCCAAATAAATGCACAAAAGTCGGGCCATAAAAAAAAAAAAAAAAAAAAAAAAAGAGACAGTCCAAGGCTTGCCAGGTCGAGCAAAGGTCACTGAGAAGAACGATCAGCAGGCCGACTACCAGAAACGGCCTTCCGAGGAGTCATATTGCCAGCAAAAGCCATCAACTCTTCTTGACGCTTTAGATAACCAGCGTCATAACCTTCCTCATAGGCCTGCCGACGAGATTCCTCCGCCAGAACAGCTCCCTGAGCTAAATTATTTCTTTCCTTTTCAAGGACAACTTTTTCGGACTCCAATTTTTGAAGATCATCTTTATCAAGTTGCAGCTGCAACTCCAAACCCCTGCTTTTAGCTTTCTCGGACTCCAACTGACCCTGAAGAACTCTCCGACTATTCCACAGTTCGTCATTTTGCACACCCAGCTGGAGTGCAAAATACTTGCCCTAAGAATAGAAAGAATAAGAGAAATCGCCTTACAACAAGGAATTCTAAACAAAGAACAGGAAAAATATTCGAAATATGTTTACCTGCTCACATATCTTCACCAAAGATTGAACAAGGCGAACATTGGAGGTACCTTCGAGCTTCCTCAACTCGCCAGGCAAAATAGTACTCATGCCTAGGTCCCATGACAAAGCATCAGGTTCAACAGAACCAGGCAGTTCGCTGGTCAAAGGGACACCATCAGAACGTGGAGTCTCCGACAAAAGAATGTCATCAACTTGCTGAAGGATGCATCGATCATCTAATTGACGAGGAGATTCTCTCCCGTCGGGACTAACAGTGGTCTCCTTGCCCGAAGCAGAAATTACAGTTCGGCGGCCAGACCTGGAACCGGTTCGACCTCCGGAAGGTCCTCCCGATTCAAAGGAAGTAGTCATCACAGTGGTATCGCTAAACAAGTAATCAGGACAATCCTGCACAATGGATTGTGTCATAGAAGGATTGACAAAAAAGCCATCACCAGTTTGCCCTCCGCTGATGATTGGAGCAGTAGAAACTGACAAAGGAAGGGAAACAGTAAAATTCCCCCCATGAAAAACATGCTCAAAGGAAGGAGCATCTGAGCTAACAGCTATGTTATAAGCTGGTTCCTCGTTGGACATATCACCAAAAGCAAACCGACCCGGGGAAGGCATGCTTCCTACTTGAGTCGAAGTAGAATGGATTGATTCAGGAAACGACGAATTTACCACAGAGAGAGGTTCAGAAACAATAACACTGGTATCGATCTCCGACCTAATTGTTTGGGACGAACGAGGAGGCTCCATCGACGGTCCGTCTCTTCGATGCCTTTTGGATCTAGTGTCACGAGCGCCCTCACGGGAAGGTCGCTTCGAAGTATTACCAAAGAGGTTACTCATGGTCAGATTATGAAAATAAACAAATTAATATCGAGAAAGTTTATCGACTAACTAAAAAACGAGTATTCTGTCAAGAGAGGAGTATAGCAGTAAAAACAAGTCAAGTTTTTACCTTTCGTATTTATACTACACGAAAGGACGCGTCAGACCTAAAGAAAGGGCGCGAAACAGGAAAAATGACCTTGGAGCAAACGCTAGAATATGAAAAGACACACGCATAATGATTACGCCAGATTTAATGACTTGTCTGAATTATTACGGCGAAGCCGAAAAGACACGACTGTCAGAATACGAAACGTTTAGCGTACAAAGAGAAGAAAAGGTAAAATTACAATTAATACCTACGAGTAAAATAATTACAAGGATTATTCAAAAAATCACTGTTTTTAGAAGCCTGCTCACTATCCGAAATTCTCTGGTCGGTACCGACGACCTCAGTCGTACCAATATCCTCTTCCTCTTCTTCCTCGACTTCGGGATCAACAAAAGTATTATCGAGCTCTTCATTGACGTCAGAAGGAGGAATTGGCAATGGGTTTCTAAATTCTTCGACAAGGTGAGCTAGAGGAAAACCTTGATATAGAACATCTGGGACCTCGGAAGAAGAATAAAGTTCACCATAGCGATTCAACCGAATATGAGCAGCCTTAAAATACTCTTTTCGACGATCATCGATCATCTCCAGAGCGACCAGCTGATGAATCGCTTTCTTAAAAGTATTTTCAAGTAAAGGACCGACCATCCGATACACCAACGCCGTATGAACAGGGGAATTGAGGAATTCACGAACAACTCTTTCTTCGGGATTCCTACCATATCGATCCCTAAGTCCATTAAGTGGGACATCCATCTCGTACTCCTCTAAAGAAGCTTCAAGGCTAGACACTTGAGATTCCAGCTCACTAATTCGAGCCGTGCTCTGTAACTGAAATTCCTCTAACTTTCTAGCCATTTGATTGGCCTGCTCTTGAGCACGAGAAATCTCCATCACCTTGTTTATCATTTCTTGGTCTTCAGTCCCAGTAGCACAAGTCTCTACGGTAGGAACCAAAGAAGACGTTGAGGGACCAACCTCTGAACCGGAGGATTTACGAAGCAAAGCTTTATTCTTCTCCTCCAAGAACTCGCACTGTTGTTTCCAAAGTGCATTCTCATAGGCGTATGACGCAAGACACGTCTTAGTCTGAACAAGCAAAGAGGGCAAGAAAAAGAGATGGATTAGTAAATTAAGGAAGACCCTTAAAATTATCTGTTAACATGATTAAAGGAAAAGGATATCACCTTTTCAGCATAAAGAGAAGCTCGTTGGAATTTCTCCAGAGGATCCTTATGAAGAAGTTTATTCAGATCACGGGTAAAAACACCAGACAAAAGAACACGAGTTGCCTTATCGATCGCATTCTCATTATCATCATGGATAAGAGAGTCCATCTCGGAATAACCAGCGGCCCTCTTTCCCTCCAAATGATCCTCGATCATTTCGACAAGGGTAGGTCTTGGATGTTTTTCTCCGACTAAAGAAAGATCCTGGCCAGAACGTCCATAATAACTCCTCTTTCTATCGACTGGATTATTAGTTGGATGAGGCTTCGACCAGGTGTGACATCCTCGAACGCCTAAAGATGTTCTAAGATAAAGAGGAGGATAACCAGATCCCGTGCCCTGACGAATAGGGGGCTCCTGAGGAGATTCTGATGATTCCTCTCTGTCCTCTTCGGATTCATGGCCTAACTCCAACTTCCTTTTCCGTGACGCTCTCTGCTCAATAGGCGCGTTCTCCACGGATTTAGAAGATTTCGAAAGCACCATCTTTCCCTTCGAAGAGTGTCGAGAATTCTCTACCATATCAGCTGAAAAAGAAATTAATCATAAAATATGTACCTTCCCAATAAATGATATCATCACAACACTAAGATCAAATAAATTACTAACCAAGAGGTTCAGATGGTGAATTGATGGGAAAACTATGAATGCTTAACCCCGCCTTACGAAGAAAAGCTTCCCCGATCAAAAGAGCACTTTGAAATTTGTTTGCACGCAATTCGGAGATATCAGCGATAAACTTAGCATCATCGGGAATCAGTTCGCCTGTCGCTAAGCGACCTCCGGAAATCCAACTAGAACCATGATCCCATGAAAAAGGCACACTCGTACCATCCGCTAAGCGAAGATTAGACGGAGGACGAACGAAGAAGAAATGAGATTTCCATGAGGGATTACTAGAAACAGGGGCATCAAAGATTGCTCGACTAGGCCGCTGACTAGCAAAGAAGTATCCACGATTTGAAGAACTAGAAATATTAAAGCGAAAAAGTTGCGTAAAGTTACGAAAAGAAGGTTTGAACCCCTTGGCGATCATCAAAACCGAAAAGCAAACTACAAAAGCAACGGAATTTGGAACCAGCTGTGTCAAGCACACACTAAAAGTTTTCAAAACTTCGAGAAAAAGGGGAGACAAAGGAAGACGAAGTCCGCTGTTAAAGTGAGCCGTATAAAAGGCTCGACATCCCTCCGGGGGAGTTGTGACCCTATCAGTAGAGGAAGGAAGAATTATCTCAGAACCTTCCGGAAAATATTTAGTATAGTTATTCACAACCTCCGGAAATGTCTCCGCTGTATAAGCGCAAGCGACGTCCTCAATTGGTTCAGAAATTTGAGGAACAGTACCTTTGCCCTTTTTGGCTCGGGCCGCCACATCCGCGTCAGTAAGGATCCGTACCTTAAAAGTATCCTCTACAGGGATGACAAAATCAGTTACACTAGATTGCAACTCCTCCTCATTGTCGGGGGCGACAACCTCTCTAGAAGAAGATCTTCTCACAGAAGCCATATATTCTGGTTCTCGGAAAATGAAGGTCGATAAACGGAAAAACTTAGCGTGATGAGCGACTAGTCAAGAAAATGATTACGAGTTATAAGGAAGTATAAAAGAGAAATGGCGAACTATAGAGTCACCTATTTATAAGAAAATGAGAAATGACGTTTCGAACTTATGGCAACTACTGATATTCCCGCCAAAAATGGAAGGACACAAAAAGCTTCCAGAATAGACGCGTGGCGATTCGTAACTGGACAGAGAAAACGACTATCTATGATATGTAGCACTCTTTTCCTTATTTAAGATTTTTTCCCACAGGGTTTTTTCTTAAGTAAGGTTTTTAACGAGGCTCCATTCATAGAAAAGAAACAGTCGTAAAGATCTATCTACTTCTACGAGCTTCTATTATCTATACGCTCGAAGAAGTGAGGGAGTACTGATGGGGGCTATTTCGCACCCTACATAATACTCGAATCGAACGAAGAAGTTAAGATCGATTAGACCAATCCAAGCAGATCGGGATCGTCTAACAGACCCGGCCAAGCACAGCTCTCTTCGATCTAAAGATAATACTCCGGACCCATGAAGGATATTTGGGCCGAGTCCTATTAGGACTATGATTCCTTGTAAAACTAGGTTAAACATTGTATAAATACCTAGTTAATGATTGTATTAGACAACTACGAAATCCTTTACTTCAAGGATACACAAATATTCTCTGCCTAAGGCATTACAATTGAATAAGAATCAATATTATTCATAGCATTCTGATCTCCATATTGATGTGTTGATAGCTTTATTTGTGGTTTTACTTCTTGTTCTTAATCATTGCTTTTCTTTGTGATTGATCCATCCGGAATAAAGTAACAGAGCCCTACCAAATATATACACCAATATCGTAAACCCCACCGATATTACAAATTCACTGATATACAATTAACCCGACGAAATCCGGCTAAATCATAACAGGAAGGTAAGGTGTCTATTAAACATATCACAGGGAAGTAAGGTGCCTATTAAACACATCACGGGGAGGTAAAGTACAGATTAATCATATCAAAGGGAGGTAAAATGCTCATTACAAAATCAAGGTAGGGTTAAATTAGTCATTGTACGCATCAAGTTGAAGCCCCAACCGCAAAAGAAGGCGCGTGTAAATCACCGGATGGATGAAGGAGTTAAAATGCTTATTTTTTCACAGGGAGTCAAAGTGCCTATTTTTATTTCACATGGAGTTAACCTGCAAAAAAACCCTAATTAAATACAGGTTTTAGTATGTAATTTAAACATAACATCAAAAATTATATAATTATATATCATATACATTTACATAGTATTATGTAAATAATGAATTTATAATTAGAAATTTAATAGATGCCAAGTTATCTTTTTTCTTGATTCTAATATACAATTCTATAATTAAATCTAATATAATTAATCATGATAGTTTTTAATTAATTAATTAATTAAATACCATCTAAATAATTCGGAGTTTCTATTTTCGAAAAACCATTTCCAAAATACAATGTGAGTGAACATGTTCTAATTTATTAAGTGTTTGACTTGAAATCCACATGGATTATTCTCGGTCGGAGTAGAAGTGGGCGTGCTAGTACGTTTGGCGCAAAACGTATACTGACGGGAAGAATCAAACTGATAGTCGATAGAGGGTGTCTCCGATTGAGCAGTGCGTCCATGTACGCCAACTAAGTCAAACGATATATTGAAGTAGCCAAACCTACCCCCGAGGTTCTCCTTGCTTGCATAACCGCATGACTTTATAGGATGTCTCAAAAAGAAAAGAAAAAATATTGCAGTCGGAATATATGTTGATCAGTGGATTATAAACACTGCAATCGAGATGTGCTAGTCTTATAAGGTCAATTTCAGTCTGAATACACGTTCGTTGGTGGATACCATGTAATCAGTGCAATCTGGACTAATAATACAGGATCGGTTGCAGCCGGGATACACGTTGAATAAGTAATGGTCGTGTAAACATTGCAACATGAGCTAATAATAAATAGGGTAAATACCACTTTTGGTCCCTCTTATCATTAACTTTTTACAGAGTGGTCCCTTTTATGTTTTTTTTCTCACTCTAGTCCCTACTATGAATTATTTATTTCACTTTAGTCCCTACTATGAATTATATGTTTCACTTTAGTCCTTATCAGGTGGTTCCGGTAACACGTAACATGCATATGATTATTTTTTAGGGCATTTTCGTCCGTTCACTATTGAGACTATTTGAGATATTGTTTAATTGGTGAGCAATTTTGATGTTTGAAAAAGATTTTAGGAAAAAACTTTAGTTTGGAATGAAATGTACGATTAAGTTCGATTCGAATGAAAGCCTAGTTTGGAAATTTAATTTTTTTTTTAAATAATTAGAAAGACGAAAATATCCATGTTAGTTTACATGAAATGACAAAATTGCCCTCATGAGCATATCACATGTTATCGGAATCGCCTTGGACCACTTGATAAGGACTAAAGTGAAACAAATAATTTATAGTAGGGACTAAAGTGGGAAAAAAAACATAAGAGGGACCACTCTGTAAAAAGTTAATGATAAGAGGGACCAAAAGTGGTGTTTACCCTAATAAATATGATGTTTGTTAATCATAGTCAAAATATATGTTCATTAAGAGACATCTGATGGGGGCTATTTCGCACCCTACATAGTATACGGATCGAGTAAAGAACATGAGATCGGTTCGACCAAATCAAACAGTCCGGGATCATCTTATCGACCCGGCCAAGTACAGCTCTCTTCGACTAGAAGACTATATTCCGGACCCAAGAAGGGTATTTGGGCCGAGTCCTATTAGGACTATGTTTCCTTGTAATGCTAGGTTTAGCATAATATAAATACCTAGTTAATCATTGTATTAGACAGGGCCGAAAACTCTGAATCATAAGGCAAATACGCCATTGCATCCTGCAAAAACAGCACAACTCAATATTATTCAATAAAGAAAGAGCTTTTCTCTTCATATTGGTGTGTTCTTTGCTTTGGTTTGTGTGTTTACTTCTTGTTTTTACAATATTGCTTTTCTTTGTGATTGATCCATCTCGAATAAAGTAACAGAGCCCTATAATATTTATATATTGAAAACCCCCAATATCAAAAACTCACTGATACCCTTTAACCCGACGAAATCCAGTTAAATCAGTTGGCGCCCACCGAGGGGCTAGGTTAATTATTCGATCGACACATGGCTCGCCCAAGGAAAAGCGCTCGTATTGGAGCAAGAAGTAATACAAGCACTGGCCATAACACATCGGAAGATCTACGAGACAACAACGATAATAACGTTCCCAACACCAACGAGAATTTCCAAGATGCCCACCCCCATCAGCAGGAACCCCAAGGAGGTCTTCCCGGTACCATACAGGAAGAACCGGAAGTCCCTGAAATCCCCGTTCCTCTCCCGGGCGCTCAGGAGAAACTGCGACAAATAGCAATGCTCGTTAAATCACTCTCTCCAGAAGAATTACTCGTACTAGATCAAATTCCTTGAAACGTTAGGGCTGCCAGGACAACTCCTGCTCCAGGAGCGCCAAGGCCAAACGAACAAACCTCTCAACAAGCCGACAGCCCAGCAAGTGAGCGACGCTCGCTACACAGTCCGCGGCATGGAAATTCTAAACCCTCCGATAATCATCCCCGAAGAAAACCAGGACAAAGAAAACCACAGCCGGGGCGCAGTGGCTCCAAAACGCGAGGATGATATAGACGATGCAATCCCAGATCGACCACGAACAACCCGATTCTCGGAAAGAGAAATCGAAAGGATGGTGCAGGAGCGACTGGAACAACGCCTACGATCTGTCCAAAACCCGTGGGCCCGGACCGCGGAACTCCAGGAGAGCCTTGCAGCTTGTTCTCCCTTCTGCAGAGAAATAAAAGAGGCGCAATCCATTGGACAGGTCCCGGGTAGACTACCCCGATATGATGGAACCACCGACCCGGATGATTATATTTTTAGCTTCACGAATATAATGAATTTATATGCCCACTCTGCCGAATTCACCGCCAAGTTAATGGTGACCACATTCGATGGACTCGCGTTGGACTGGTTCGTCAAACAACCCGCCAACTCCATATTCAGTTTCCAGGAATTATGCAATAAACTGACGCAGCAGTTTGCCAGTCAGAAGAGGCAAAAACTCCCGATGAGCTACTTAGGAACCATACATCAACAAGAAGGAGAATCCCTGAGGAACTGGTTGGCGAGATTTAATGTGGAATTACTCAAAATCGATTCTCCAAATATCGATTACATAATTTCTATTCTCTTCGACCTCACAAAAAATAGGCAGTTCGGAAATGCCCTCAGTCGAAAACAACCGAGAACGTTTGCCGACATCATGAGCTTGGCGTCTAAGTATATGACCCAAGAAGAGATGAATTCCTTTAAGGATAAAAACAAAAACAAAGCCACAACTTCAGGCTCCAAACGGCATGATAGGATTCCTGCCCAAAGATCCGAGGATTATGAGCGATCTTTTAGAAAATGCAATGTTTTCCAGCGATTGGAATACAACAAAGCCGACCAAGAAAGGCAACCTAATTTCTACCAAAGACCAAGAATCCCCGAACTACCGGTCAAAGGCAGGGTGAATCAAGTAGAACACCCAAGGTTAAATGCTCCGATAGAAGAAATATTGGAAGTTCTAGAAAGGAATAACTGGATCCCCGAAGCGAGGAAAATCGCCCAGCCCAGACCAGGATCTCGAAACTATGACCTATACTGTAAATACCATCGGGCACACGGACATCGAACGGAAAATTGTTTTCACCTTAAAAGAGAAGTTGAAAAACTAATCGAACAGGGAAAACTAGACGACTACATAGAGCGAGATAACCGTAAAAGGGAAAGAAGTAGAAGCCCTCGGAATAATAATCAAAGAAGGAGTTCTCGTCGAAGGTCACCCGAGCATGGTCCTACACAGGAGTTGAACCACGACCAGATCAATGGGACTATCCATACAATATCCGGGGGACCCGCGGGCGGGGATAGTCGTAACGCCCGACGAAGGACAGCCATATCCATAATTGGAAACTCAAAATACCCAAAAGAAATATGGACTCTGGAAAACAAGCCATCAAACGACCAGCCGATCAGCTTTAACGAAGGCGAAGTACCTAAAAACATCATTTGGGACACAAAAGAGGATAACCCCGATTTCCCGATGGTGGTGTCGCTAGAAATAGCAAATTATAATGTCAAAAGAATCCTAATCGATAATGGGAGCTCAGCAAATATCATCTCACGAGAGGTTTTAGCCCAAATGAACTTGGGACAGATAAATCTACAGAAAGTAGCTACGCCGTTAGTAGGGTTTGGTGGGTCCAAAATCGTCCCCAGCGGAACAATAACCTTAAGTGTATCACTCGGGAAAAAACCGCACCGGACAGTGAAGCTAGTGAAATTTCTAGTGGTAGAAACACCCTTCGCTTATAACGCAATATTGGGACGACCAGCTCTCAACCTGTTCCGAGCCGTTGTCTCTACTTATCACCAGAAGATAAAGTTTCCGACCGATAGAGGTATCGGAGAAATAACGAATGATCACTGTATGGCATGGGATTGCTACAGCACCTCGTTAACCTTGAAAGAACACCCCAAATCAATTACCCCGAGCAAAAGAAAAATCGAAGATGATGTCGTTAGAAACAAAGTTGAAATCCCTAGTACTGATCGAATAGATAAAAAGGGAAAAGAACCGCTAGATCTAGCCTTGAAACCCCCCAGAACATAAGGATGTAATTCTAGTACAAGGGGACTCGTCCAAAACGACAAGAATATGTACTGAATTGAGCAAGGAAGGGGAAGTAATGTTAATCAACTTCCTCAGAGATAATGTCGACGTCTTCGCCTGGAGCGCCAATGACATTGAAGGAATTGATCCTCGTGTAATCAAGCATTCCCTAAAAATTGATCCTTTGGCAAAACCTGCCAGACAAAAGAAGAGAAATCATGGCCCAGTAAAAGATAAAATTATCAAAGCCGAGGTAGAAAGACTACTTGAAGCAAAACAAATCCGAGAAATACACTTCTCAGAATGGCTATGTAATGTTGTTCTAGTAGCAAAAGGGGATAAAAAAGACAACAAATGGAGAATGTGTAATGATTTTACTGATCTTAACAAGTTATGCCCACGCGACCCATATCCACTCCCAAGGATCGACTTATTAGTCGACTCAACCGCTGGCTTCGCGATATTCAGCATGATGGACGCCTTTCAAGGGTTTTATCAAATATACATGGATGAGCGAGACCAAGAGAAGACTGCATTCATAACCGAGCAGGGAGTAAATTGCTTTATAGTAATGCCATTCGGCTTAAGGAATGCCGGGGCTACTTAGCAAAGGTTAGTAAACCTAATGTTCAAAGAGTTAATCGGAGAGATAATGGAAGTCTATGTAGACGACATGTTAGTCAAAAATATGAACGAAGCGGATCACGTAAAACATCTTGATCGATGTTTTCAGATCTTAAGGAAATACCGTATGAAGTTAAACCCCGCGAAATGCACTTTCGGTGTTAAGTCAGGAAAATTTTTGGGTTATTTAGTCCACCAACGAGGAATAGAAGCCAACCCGGAAAAAATCCGAGCCATAACTGAAATGAAACCTCCCAAAACCATTTCCCAAGTGCAAAGCTTGGTCGGGAAAATCGTAGCATTGAACAGATTCATATCAAAATCTGCGGACAGAAGCTTGCCCTTTTTCCAAACACTTCGAAAAGCAAAAAACTTCGTTTGGACCGAAGAATGCGATCGAGCCTTCGAACAACTCAAAGAGTATTTGATTAACACCCCCGTTGTTGGCCAAACCAACGGAAGGAGAACCATTGTATATCTACATCTCGATCTCCGACGCGGCCGTTAGTTCAGTATTGATAAAAATAGAAGGTTCAGAACATAAGCCTGTCTATTATCTAAGTAAATTATTACAAGGCGCGGAAAAGAATTATTTGGAAATTGAGAAATTCACTCTGGCCTTAATAGTGGCTGCACGAAAGCTTCGACCTTACTTTTTAACCTACAAAATAGTGGTTTTAACAAATCAACCGCTAAGACAGGTCTTAGCAAAACCGGAAGCCTCCGGAAGATTAATCAAATGGGCAATCGAACCCAATTCGAAATCGATTACAAACCAAGAATCGCAATTAAGGCCCAAGTGTTGGCTGATTTTCTATTGGAAACACCGACACAGGCAAATGAATCATCGAGCAGCCTCAACGACGATGTCTTGATCATAGAAGAGCAAACTTGGTTAATGCATGTCGACGGTGCTTCATGCCGAGAAGGAGGAGGCGCCGGAATCAACTTCACAGGACCAAATAAAGAAGATTTGAATTATGCAATAACGTTGGACTTCGTCGTAACAAACAATGAAGCAGAATATGAAGCGTTAATCGCAGGAATGGAAATGGCTATCAAAGCCAACATAAAGAGCCTTAAAGTATTAACCGATTCAGAGTTAGTGCAAAGACAAATAGAAGGCCTATACGAGGCTAAGGAATTCAATATGGTCAAATACCTCGCCAAAGTGAAAACACTAGCTGAGAAATTTGAAAGTTTCGGCATACAGAACATTCCACGTTCGGAAAACAAATGGGCCGATCAACTATCTAAGTTCACAGGATCCCATGATGGAAAGACCGAAAGGGTGATCAACTGGTTAATCTCTAATACACCGGCGATCGATATCGATGAAACACCGGCACTCGATATTATGGAAATCGAAGGAGCTGAAGGAAACTGGATGACTCCAATGATAGACTTTCTTCGAGAAGAAAAACTACCCCCTGACAAAAACGAAGCTCGGAAAATAAGATATCGAGCTCCAAAGTATACATTTATAGAAGAAAAACTCTACCGAAGATCAGTATCTGGAATTCTTCTGAAATGCGTCTCTGAATCACAAACCGCCGATATACTACGAGAAATACATGAAGGAGATGCAGGATATCACAGCGGATCAAGAGCATTGGCCTTAAAATGCCTCAGAACAGGTTACTATTGGCCTACCATCAATAAAGACGCCGCTCAGTATGTCCAAGAATGTCATCACTGCCAAGTCCATGCTAATGTATGTCATCAACCAGCAGAAAACATGCACCCAATCCCGATATGTTGGCCTTTCGATCAATGGGGAATGGACATAGTGGGACCTTTCCCAGCGGCTAGATCCAAGAAAGCTTATGTCCTGGTCGCTGTAGAATATTTCAGTAAATGGATAGAGTGCATCGCCCTCGCACGAATAACTCAATTCCAAGTGATCAACTTCCTATGGAAATTCATAGTTTGTCGATTCGGCATCCCTAGGATCCTAATTTCTGATAATGGAACCCAATTCGCGGGAAAACAGGTAATAGAATGGTGTTCGAAACTGGGAATCCAACAAAATTTCACTTCGGTCGGGCATCCTAGAGCGAACGGACAAACTGAAGTAGCAAACCGAGAAATAATTAAATCCTTGGAAAAAAGATTAGGAGCGGCCAAAGGAAAATGGCTTGACGAACTCCCAGGAGTACTGTGGGCTAATCGAACCACGGTGAGGAGCTCAACCGGGGAAACCCCATTTAGCTTGGTATATGGGTCGGAAGCTGTTATTCCTGTTGAAACTCTAATCCCAACGCCAAGAATCGAGATGTACGATGATCAGATAAATGAAAAAACAAGAGAAAGTGACATCGATTTGACGGAAGCTTTGAGAGAAAAAGCCGTTGTACGCCTGCAAGCCACTAAAGCAAATATGGAAAAGGCATACAATCAAAAAGTACGCATCCGAACCTTCAAAGAAGGAGACCTGGTCTTGAAAAAGGTAGAAGTATCCAAGCATGTGGGAAAGTTACAACAAAATTGGGATGGACCTTACGTTGTCATTGGCGTAGGAAAGAAAGGTTCATACAAAATTGCACACTTGGATGGAACAGCCTTACCAAGAACTTGGAACGCAGTCAACCTTAGAAAATACTATGGTAAATAAATTTTAACAGATTATACTGCATTGTTTTATTTTATTGGGTTTTAATCTTTGTAATAAAGGCATTCGCCTATAGTTCAATTATTAAAGATTTTAGCAACTTCTATAAATCGATTGTTTCGGTAATCACTCCTTGGAATTCTACTATCATATTGGTTGAGATTGGAACAAAAGGAGTTAAGTATACATTGATCCGCTCAATAAACACTCCTCGATCCGACCATATAAACGAGTCGAGTATACATTGATCCGCTCAATAAACACTCCACGATCCGACCATATAAACGAGTCGAGTATACATTGATCCGCTCAATAAACACTCCTCGATCCGAGTATACAAACGAGTCGAGTATACATTGATCCGCTCAATAAAAACTCCTCGGTCATTACTTACGAAGATTAAAAAAGACTTTTGGTATTAAAAACCTAAGTCTAAATAAAAACGAGTCGAGTATACATTGATCCGCTCAATAAAAACTCCTCGATATATGTTCAACGATTAAAGGACTTTTAGGTTAAAAACCTAAGTCTAACAAAATGAGTTGAGTAAACATTGATCCGCTCAATAAAAACTCCTCGATCTACTCATGACAATTCAAAAAGACTTCAGGTATTAAAAACCTAAGTCTAAACAAAACGAGTTGAGTATACATTGATCCGCTCAATAAACACTCCTCGATCTAAGTCTAACAAAACGAGTTGAGTAAACATTGATCCGCTCAATAAAAACTCCTCGATCTACTCATGACAATTCAAAAAGACTTCAGGTATTAAAAACCTAAGTCTAAACAAAAAACGAGTTGAGTATACATTGATCCGCTCAATAAACACTCCTCGATCTAAGTCTAATCAAACAGAGTTGAGTATACATTGATCCGCTCAATAAAAACTCCTCAATATATTTACTACGATCAGAAAGATTTCAGGTGATCAAACCCTAAGTCTAATTTAAAACGAGTTGAGTATACATTGATTCGCTCAATAAACACTCCTCGATATATATTCAACGATCGAAAAGACTTTTGGTATTAAAAACCTAAGTCTAAGTAAAAAAGAGTCGAGTATACATTGATCCGCTCAATAAACACTCCTCGATATATATTCAACGATCAAAAAGACTTTTGGTATTAAAAACCTAAGTCTAAGTAAAAAAGAGTCGAGTATACATTGATCCGCTCAATAAACACTCCTCGATATATATTCAACGATCAAAAAGACTTTTGGTATTAAAAACCTAAGTCTACATAAAAAAGAGTCGAGTATACATTGATCCGCTCAATAAACACTCCTCGATATATATTCAACGATCAAAAAGACTTCTGGTATTAAAAAACCTAAGTCCAAATAAATAAGAGTTGAGTATACATTGATCCGCTCAATAAACACTCCTCGATCTATTCCTAACGATCTAAAAGATCTGCTAATACTCCTAAAGTTTTGAAGATGAATTCAGTATGAATCCATCGGCTCGGAAATTACTCCTCGTAAATAAAATTATGACAGAATAAACGACAAAGAAGATGTAAAGAATAAGAGTAATATTTTATTCATCAAATCAGTTACATACAAAAATCCTACGTTACAAAGGTCTACATGCTACTTAAAGATCGTTACAATGATTCAGATGAAATGATCCTCTAAGATCGGCAATCTTCACGACAATGTCCACGGAAACACCAATCTCCTCCCTAGTACCTCGTCGATTATGATAAACCACCTAAGAAGCATGCTGCTCAGGATGGTCGACTTCTTTAGTTCGATGGCCAGGCTCTGAAGATCAAATGTTCTTCCAAACGAAATGAGCATTACCAGCCAGATAACCGGCAATACTCATTCACCCACAACAAGATACTGCTTTTACTTAAAATAAAACATTTCACTCTGGAGCAGCATCTCTTCGGGGCGGTCGAGAATTATTAATATTTACCAGCACACCCCAGCAGTCTATCACCCCTGAGGTGACATCCAAGAACGAGGGTGCCTGGCAAGTACGAACCCTCCATGTGCAAACAGAAACCACGGACCTCAAATCTGTGAAAACAACATTTGAGGCCTCATGGGACCCGTTAGTACAAGGTAGGGCTTCCATGGGACCCGTCAGTACAAGGTAGAGGATCATCAAGCTATTACAATATGAATCACGATAATGTGACTTTTTGAATATTATGGGATCTGAAGGCAAAATGAAATCTAAGGAAACTGAGATCTCCATCCTTTTTGGGAAATTGCAAATGAAGTATGCAAGTCACTTCCCTATTTATAGGAATAGACCTAAGCAATCCAACGGCTGAAAAAGTATTTGATCAGCGGACATAAATGCGAATCTTTAACTCCCCGTAATAAATGCCCGTAAGTTGGAACGGCGCTATTAAGTCGACTCAACCAATCGATAACCAGAAAGACGTGGATCGAAGCGATTATCGTTTGGACACCTAAAAGAGCTCCGGACCAAATAGACCAACCAGAAAGACATGGATCGAAGCGATCGTCGTGAAAAGATTACTTACTCGATAAAAGATAAAAGATGAAAGCCTCCACCATGCGAGGGCCGTCACTGCCTCATACGTCATATGAGTAACCATTAACTAACTCATACAAGAACTCCTTTGGAGTACAAGATACCTGACATAGAAATCAGGAGAATAGTCCTCCTTATTCGAAACTGCAAAGAAGTCACTGCCTAACGTACCAAAGAATTGCTGAAGGAGGTCTGAACAGGTCAGATCTGCCAAGGACTTCTACATTTTCCAATTCCTCACATATCAAAGAAATGATATAATGATACACCAATTGAGGAACATAAAGTTCAATATTAATGCTGGGATACATGAAGATTTGGAAGATACTGAAAGGGATATTTTCCCTTAGTCTGATGTAAAGAAAAACGGAGTTCAACAAAAAGGACAATAGCCTCTTATATAAGATTTGGATCACAAAAAGACAAATTTACAGGGCATAAATTGAACATCGACCAAGATGTTGAGCGTTCCTTAACAGCTATTCAATCGATTATCAATAAGAATAAACCTACTATCTACATTTTTAAGTACAACGTGATTTTGAATATAACCCAAGGGACCATACTGGGTTGATCAACAAAGATTTGATTTGCAGCGCAAACATTATATCAAGCTACCTTTTCTCTATCCTGAATATTCTCCGCAAAGATCAAACTTCAGATAAGTATGCTAATCTATACTGGTTATTTCATGATAATTATATTCATGCATAAAGGCAAAATGTGCATAACAAAGTATATCTACAGAAGAAAAATGATCAAGGCAAGAATTTGCCTACAAGAAGGTCATAATTTCCAATTTAGTACTGCTCCCATTACAAAAATTTCAGCCCGAACAAATGCACAAAAGTTGGGCACAAAAGTTGGGCAGAAAAAAAAAAAAAAAAAAAAAAAAAAGACAGTCCAAGGCCTGCCAGGTCGAACAAAGGTCACTGAGAAGAACGGTCAGCATGTCGACTACTAGAAACAGTCCTCCGAGGAGTCAAGTTGCCAGCAAACGCCATCAACTCCTCTTGACGCTTTAGATAACCAGCGTCATATCCTTCCTCATACGACCGCCGTTGAGACTCCTCTGCAAGGGCAGCAGCCCGAACCAAGTCATTTTTCTCCTGCTCCCAGACAGACTTCTCCTCCTGCAATTTTTTCAAATCGTCATTGGCAAGCTGCAGCTGGAGAGTCTGCCCCGCGACCTTCGCCGACTCCGACTCCAACCGTTTTCAGTAAGCATCCTTACTATTCCACAGATTATCGTTCTGCATACCCAGCTGAAGGGCAAGATATTTGGACTGAAAAAGAAGAAGAGTGAGATAAACCCTCACACAACATGAAAATCAAAATAAAGTAGGAAAAATTATCGAAAGATATGTCTACCTGCTCGCACATCTTAACAAGAGACTGAACAAGGCGTACATTGGAAGTACCCTCAAGTTTCCTCAGCTCACCAGGCAAGATAGTGCTTAAACCCAGATCCCAAGACAAAGCATCAGGCTCAACTGAGCCAGGCAATTCGCTGTTAGGAGCGACACCGTCAGGGCGTGGAGTCTCTGACAACATAATATCCTTAACTTGCTCAAGGATGCATCGATCATCTAACAAACGAGGAGAATCTCTCTCGTTGGGACTAACGGAGGTCTCCTTGCCCGAAGCAGAAATAACGGTCCGACGACCAGACCTCGACCCAAACCGACCCCCAGAAGGTCCCCCAGATTCAAAAGAAGTAGTCATCACCGTGGTATCAGTAAATAAATAGTCAGGACAATCCTGCAAAATAGATTGTGTTGTGGAAGGATTGACAAAAAAGCCATCACCAACTTGCCCTTCGCTGGCGATCGGGGCAATAGAAACAAACAAAGGAAAGGAAATAGCAAAATCCCCTCCATGAAAAACATTCTCGAAGCAAGAAGCACTTGAACTAACAGGAATATTATAAGTTTGTTCCTCATTAGACATATCACCAAAAGCTACCCGACCAGGGGATGGCATACTTCCTACTTGAATGAAAGAAGAAAAGATTGGTTCTGAAAACGAGGAGTTAACTACAGAAAAAGGTTCGGAAGAAATAACACGAGTATCATTCACCGACCTAATTATTGGGGACGAACGAGGAGGTTCCATCGACGGCCCATCTCTTCGAGATTTTTTGGGTCTATTTTCCCTAGCGCTCTCACGAGAAGGTCGTTTCGAAGTATTGCCAAAAAGATTATTCATGATCGAATTGTTGAAAAGTATAAAGTAAAGTAACGAGGAAGCTTATCGACTAGCTAAAGAAAAAGTATTCTATTAGAAGAGACGAGTATAACGCGAAGATGAAAAGACGTAACTGTCAGAAGATGAAACGTTTAGCATTCAGAGGGATAAAAATGTAAAATTACAATTCAACCTGCGGGTAAGTAATTACAAAGGTAATTTCAAAAGTCACTATATCAAGAAGCCTGGTCGCTATCTGGAATTCTCTGTTCACTACCGACGTTCTCGGTCGTACCAATATCTTCTTCCTCCTCTTCCTCGTCTTCTGGATCGAAAAAAGTATTATCGAGCCCATCGTTAACATCAGAAGGAGGAATCGGCAAAGGTTTTCCAAACTCTTTGACAAGATGAGCCAAAGGAAAACCTTGATATACGACATCTGGAAGCTCGGAAGGAGAATAAATTTCGCCATAACGATTCAACCGAATGTGCGCCGCCTTAAAATACTCATTTCGACGGTCGTCGATCATCTCTAAGGCGACCAGCTGATGAACCACTTTCTTGAAAGTACTCTCCAGAAGAGGACCGACCATCTGATATACCAACGTCGTATGAACAGGAGAGCTAAGGAATTCACGGATAACTCTTTCATCAGGTTCCTACCGTAAAGATCCCTAAGTCCACTAAGTGGGACATCCTTTTCATACTCCTCTAAAGAAGTTTGAAGACTTGATACTTGAGATTCTAGCTCACTAATTCGAGCCGTACTCTGAAACTGGAATTCTTCTAACTTTTTGGCCATTTGACTGGCTTGCTCTTGAGCACGAGAAATCTCCATGATCCTATTTATAATCTCTGGATCTTCATTCTCAGTAGCACAAGTCTCTACGACAGGAACGGAAGAAGATGTTGAGGGACCAACCTCTGAACCAGAAAATTTACGAAGTAGAGCTTTATTTTTCTCATCTAGAAACTCACACTGCTGTTTCCAGAGTGCGGTTTCGTATGCATACGAGGCTAAACAAGTCTTTGTCTGAAAAAGCAAATGGGTAAAACAAGAAATGAGTTAGCAAGAATGTCTTCGGAATAAAGAATATCCTATAAAGCGAGCTCAATAGAAATTACCTTTTCAGCATAAAGAGAAGCTCGCTGAAATCACGAGTAAAAACCCCGGATAAGAGAACGCGAGTCGCCTTGTCAACCACATTCTCGCTTTCGTCATGGACAAGTGAATCTTTCTCGGAATAACCAGCGGCTCTCTTCCCCTCTAAATGATCTTCGATCATTTCAACCAAAGTAGGTTTCGGATGATTGTCGCCAACTAAAGAAAGATCGTTGCCAGAACGACCATAATAGCTCCTTTTTCTCCCCACCGGGTTCTCGCTGGGATGAGGCATCGACCAACTACGACATCCACGAATCCCCAAGGATGTTCTAAGCTGAAGGGGGGGATAACCAGGCCCAGTCCCTCGACGAACAGGGGAATCTTGGGAAGAATTTGGAGACTCCTCTCCATTCTCCTCGGAATCATGGCCCAACTCCAGTTTCCTCTTCCGAGAAGCCCTCTGCTCGATCGGGTTGTTCTCTATAGATTTAGAGGATTTGGATAACACCATTTTTCCCTTGGAAGAATGTCGAGAATTTCTACCATATGAGCTGAACAAGAGACAAATTGAAGTCAGTTTCCCTATATAAGAAAATATTATCGTAACATTAAATTAAAGAAAATGCTTACACAGTGATTCCAACGACGAACTGATTGGAAAAGTATGGACACTCAATCCCGCTTTACGAAGGAAACTTTCCCCAATCAGAAGAGCGCTCTGATATTTGTTTGCGCGCATCTCGGGGATTTCAGCAATAAACTGAGCATCATCAGGAATGAATTCTCCAGTCGGCAAGCGACTTCCATATACCCATTTGAAATCATGATCCCACGAGAAGGGAATAGTCGAACCATCCGCCGAACGAAGATGAGATGGGGGGCGAACAAAGAAAAAGTGAGATTTCCAAAAAGGGTTGCTAGAAACGGGGGCATCGAAGATCGCTCGACTAGGTCTCTGACTGGCGAAAAAATACCCGTGGTTAGAAGAACTAGAAATGTTGAACCGGAAAAGTTGTGTAAAGTTACGAAAGGAAGGTTTAAACCCTTTCGCGGTCATCAGGACAGAAAAGCAAACCAGGAAGGCCACTGAATTTGGAACTAATTGTGTCAAGGACACACTAAATATTCTCAAGATATCAAGGAAGAGGGGAGACAACAGAAGACGGAGGCCACTATTAAAGTGAGCCGTATAAAAAGCGGGACATCCTTCCGGTGGTGAAGTGACCCTATCAGAAGGGGAAGGAAGAATTATCTCGGAACCCTCCGGGAAATATTTGGCATAGTTGTTTACGACCTCCGGAAAAGTATCCGCCGTGTAAGCACAAGCAAGGTCCTCAATTGGCTCAGAAATCTGAGGAGCAGTACCTTTGCCCTTCTTGGCTCGGGCAGCAACCTCTGTGTCAGAAAGAATCTGTACCTTAAAAGTATCTTCTATAGGAACAACGAATTCAGTAATTACGGATTGTTCGCCGAAAAGATTAGAGCGCAACTCCTCCTCGTTATTAGGAGCAACATTCTCCCTCGAAGAAGAAGAAAATTTTCTCAAAGAAGCCATATTTTCAGACTCTCTAAGGATATAAGTCGATAAAAGGAAAACTTTATAAGACGAACGACTAAGCAAGAAAATGACTATGAACTATAAGCAAGTATAAAGGAAAAATGACGAACTCAAAGGTCACTTATTTTTACTAAGATGAGAAAAGACGTTTCGAACTCATCACAATTAATCACGTTCCCGCCAAAAACGGAAGGAGATGAAAAGCCTCCAGAATAGACGCGTGGCGGTTCGTAATCGGACAGAGAAAACGACTATCTATGATATGTAGCACTCTTTTCCTTACTTAAGATTTTTTCCCACTGGGTTTTTTCTTAAGAAAGGTTTTTAACGAGGCTCCATTCATAGAAAATAAACAGTCGTAAAGAATAATCTACTTCTACGAGCTTCTATTATCTATACGCTCGAAGAAGTGAGGGAGTACTGATGGGGGCTATTTCGCACCCTACATAGTATACGAATCGAGTAAAGAACATGAGATCGGTTCGACCAAATCAAACAGTCCGGGATCATCTTATCGACCCGGCCAAGTACAGCTCTCTTCGACTAGAAGACTATATTCCGGACCCAAGAAGGGTATTTGGGCCGAGTCCTATTAGGACTATGTTTCCTTGTAATGCTAGGTTTAGCATAATATAAATACCTAGTTAATCATTGTATTAGACAGGGCCGAAAACTCTGAATCATAAGGCAAATACGCCATTGCATCCTGCAAAAACAGCACAACTCAATATTATTCAATAAAGAAAGAGCTTTTCTCTTCATATTGGTGTGTTCTTTGCTTTGGTTTGTGTGTTTACTTCTTGTTTTTACAATATTGCTTTTCTTTGTGATTGATCCATCCGGAATAAAGTAACAGAGCCCTATAATATTTATATATTGAAAACCCCCAATATCAAAAACTCACTGATACCCTTTAACCCGACGAAATCCGGTTAAATCAACATCGTATAAACAATATGTCAACGGAACATAGATAGACTAAAACAGTTAAGTTCATACATTTCATTGAAGTACAATCATAAAGTGTCTACCCTATCGACATAAATTCCTACATCCTAACTTGCAAATACATAAAAATAATACAATCACCAATAGCTATATGGAGCTTATTTGAGTGTGGTGTCCCCGTGAGTGGAGAATTGCATAGCGTTTAGCCATGATCGACATCAGCTAGAGATAACTCTGAAGATAGTGTTTGACTTGATTTTTGTTGAGTTGTTGAAACCTCATCTTCTGCATTTAAAATTGAAAATATTTGATAAGATATCCTCTTCTCTCTCATTATCCCTTCTTCATTTGAATTTATTTTTTGGCATAACAACTTTTTCTCTCTCGTTATCTCCTAACCACCTTATCTCTAAATCAGATATAAGGATAATTCTTATTCCTAAAGATTAATAAGTGGTTGGAGGCTTCATGCAAAGAACTTGGACCAACACATCGGTGTACAAATTTAATGGTTTGATGCCTGATTCATACATCGGCTTCGATTGCGCAATTGCGAAATTACATGGCTTGAGTTAATTTGATTAACTAATGCCATATTAAATTATTAAAATTAAAATTTTAATATACTGCCCAAACATAAGGTCTTACATGACTGATTTGGGTAAATTCGTTACAATGACATGTTGAATCAAATAATATAAGCTACAATGCAATCGATTTATTCTCAAAACTTTAGTTGTGTGTGAATTAACTAATGCTTCACAATGCAAACGGCAAAAATTCAATTTTGGTACCATAGAACTGGGAAAATTTCAATTTTCATGCCAAAAGTTCAAAAATCATACCAGTTCCTACTCAGTCGTTTCACAAAAAACACTTCCGTTAGTTTACTTATCGTTTATGCCACGTGTCCGTTAAGTCTCAGTGGGCGGAAAAAAAAAGGAGGCGTGTTGGGCACGTGGGTACAACTTCTGCCCGTTGGAACAAAATAGGGCAGCCATATCGTCCCACTCCAATTTCAATTCAAAAAAAAAATCAAATTCCCCTTTTTCCCCCAATTCCACTTCACTTCTCCTATCCACAAACCCTAGTAATTCATTTCCCTTTTGAAATTTGTTACGGGATTACTCAGATTCAAAAAGCTAGCATGGGTCCTCGTCATCGTCGAGCAAACAGAGAAGCTCCCGTATGGTATGTGTTGGGTTGTGTTTTACAAGCTAATGGTTTTCCTTTTGTAACTATTTATATGTTATTTACAATAACAAAATTATTTTTCTTGTCCCAAATGGAGTATTAGATTTACGAAATATAGTTTTTTTTATTAAGGTTTAAAATGTTTGTTTTTGTTTAATGTTAATGTCATGGTTTATGCGACAAAATTATAGATTTTTATTATTTATATGCAATTCCAGATTCTTTTGAGTTGTGTTTGTTTGTTCTTGCTCCCTGTTTTATAGGACTAATATTTTTTGTTTATTCTTGTTTATTATTCCCTCTATGCTTGTTTAGTATTTCCTTGTATTTGTTGTTTATCATTGTTATTTTCCTTAATATAGATAATAATGAACTTTGCACACTGAAGATACATTATGGTGGGAAGTTTATACACCTTCCTGCATCATATGAAGGGGAAATGTCATTTATATTGATTATGTAGAACAGAAGTCATTATCATTGTCATTAATGGAAAAAATGGTCCAATAGTGTGTACTGTATGGGATTACACTTTTCTACATGATTGATGATTTAAAAAAGTTCAGATTGATGAAATGTGAAATTGATGTTTACCTAATGCTTGGGGCTGGTCTTGTTAGTAAAGACATTTATGAGTTCTCAGTTTACCTAAGTCATGAGCCCACAAAAAGGTTAGTGAGTAGTAGATATGAAGCGGGAAAGGGAGAAAAAATACTTGAGGATGATGGGATGCAAACTGAAGTCATTGATATTGGGGAGGAAAAACAGTTGATAGAGAAGCTAAAAGACAGTTGATAGCAAGACAAAAAAAAAACAGCAAGGCTAAGGCTAAGGCAAAAAAAAAAAAAAAAAAAAGCAAGAAAACAGTTGATAGAGAACAACAAGAAGGAGTTCAAGAAAATAGCAAGAAAATTTAAGGAGATGGACTAGTGGAGAACAATGCATTCTGGGAAGAAATTGACCAGTTGATAAAGAACATTACACAAGTAAGTCCACCTGTTGTAGTTCCTAGTCCACTTGTTGTAGCTGATTATGATTTGATTATGTTGAGGAATCTGATGAAAGTGAAGTTGATGATGATAGGTTTTTTGAAGGTAATGTTGATGAGGGTATTGAGGAGAATCATGATAGTGGATCTAAATCATATAGTGATGGAGGGGGGCTTTTAGATTTTGTTGAATAATTAAATTGGGAGCCTGACTCTGATGAGAGTATGTGTGCTATTTTTTATCCTGAGACAATTATGAACCCTAGGTTTCAATTGGAGCAAATTTTTAGCTCAAGGAAAGAGTTTAGACAAGTTGTGCATTCACATGCAATCAGTACTATGAGAAACATAAAGATCACAACTAATGAAATTAGAAGAATTTATGCAAAATGTATTGCAGAAGGTTGTGAATGGCGTGTGCATGCATTGAAAGTTAAGGATGATGATGCATATCAAATTAGGGAGTATGAGCCCAATCACAAGTGTGGATCAAATGCTCATTCTAAGAATGTGAAATCAAGTCGGCTAGCCAAGAAATATGAGAATGCATTTAGAAGTGATCCAAATAGAAGTGTTAAGGGTTTCAGGCTGGATTGTATTCGATTAAATGTCACATTTCAAAACAACAAGCGTACAGAGCAAAGAGACAGGCTAATACTGCAATTGAGGGAGATTATGATGATCAATTTAATAAATTGTGGGACTATGCAGCTGAGTTGAGAGGACAAAAATCCAGGATCTACTGTGATACTTAAGCAGTCAGAAGAGTCTGATAGCAATGGTAAGAAGAAATTTAAGAGGTTCTATGTAGGATTGAAGCTTTAAGGGATGGTTTTTTTGCTGCCTGTAGACCATTCATAGGAGTTGAACGGATTTGGTTGAAGGGCCCACATACAGAAATTTTGCTCACTGCTGTTGGAGTTGATCCAAACAACAGTTTGTACCCTATAGCATATTTTTTTTTTTTGTTTCCCAAGGGTTTAATCCCTTTCGAGGCGGGTCGGGCACATTAAGTGGGTACCTCTCCCAACAGGGATTCGAACCTGAGTCCGCTACTTTGTAGTGACTAGTCCCTTCCACTAGACCAATTACATGTTGGTACACTATAGTACAAACCTAGTTGAAAACATAATGGATATGGTTTTTAGAGCTGCTAAAGGAGGATCTAAATATAGAAAGACATGATCGTTACACTTTTATATCTGATAAACAAAAGGGTTTCATACCTGCATTTAAGGTTGTATTTCCAGGGGAAAACAGGTTATGTGTGAAACATTTGGTGGATAACATGCAAAAAGCTGGATTTAAAGACTTGTCAATTGAACAAGCATGGTGGGGTGCAACTAGAGCAACAACTGTTCCAAATTTTGAGAAGAAGCTTAAGAAGTTTGTAGAATTGGATGATGGTTTGCTTGATTGGATCAGAGATAAACCTCATTCCTAGTGCAGCAGATCACATATGAGTACATATTCAAAATGTCATGCAATTTTGAACATCTGTGAAACACTTAATGGTAATCTGATGGAGGCCAGAGAAAGACCAATTCTAACTTGCTTAGAGTAGATCAGACAACATATCATGGTTAGATTTCAACAGCTCAGAGATAAAGCAAAGAAAAAGTGAGGAGGCCAAAGAATTTGCCCAAGAATTAGGAAAATTCTTGAGAAGAGGATGCAAAGTTCAGCAAACTGCATTACATTGAAATCAAATTACTGGGATTTTGAGATACAATGTTATGAAGGAGAACAATACACTGTTGATTTGAAGAAACATAGTTGCTCATCCAGGGACTGGGATCTATCTGGAAACACAATAGGGCAGCCATAATACTTGAAATTGAGCTTATGTTTATGCTAGAAGAAAAAGCCTTAGTTTTTCCCTAATTTGCTCTCAATTAGCGGCAAAATGAAGAGAGGAATGAGGGAATGGCTGCCCTATTGTGTTTATACGGGTAGATTGGCGCCCCCACATGCCCCTCACATGCACTTAACGGAGGAGACTAAACGTCCGTTGAAAAATTTAACGACAATATGATTTTTGAACTTTTGGTCTGAAAATTGAAATTTCTCCAGTTCTATGGTACCAAAATTGAATTTTTGCCTAATGTAAACAGAAGGTTCTTAGGGCTTGACCTGCCACACCGTTGATCTAACTTATAGCCCATTCCGCTAGTATCGCGTTAATGCATTCGATCTCAAACCCTTGTCATATTATGGCCGATGACTTGCCTGTTTGAGCAACGATGTGTGACATTCTCATGGATCTAATTCAGAGATCGAACTCGTCTGATTTTATTTGAATGGATCTCATTGAATAATGATCCACTCGAGAAAGGAGAGAGAGTTGCAAAAAAATTTAGTTAGATGGATCTAGTTGAGCTCAATAATTGATCTGGTCGATCATGACCTACTCGAGCAATTAAGGCAGCGAATTTGGCTTCATGCTCGAGCTCGATGCTATTCTAGTTGAATTCAAGCTTGTGAATTTAATTTTTAAAACATCATATGACTCTCCCACATATATTGACCTATCATTTTTAGCCCAAAATCCAGACTTTATATCAAATTTATAAAAAATAACCACATTTAAACATATTTTATAAATATGAAAAAAACTTCAATTAGAATACTCATAAATCATGTCTTTATTTTTCAAAAATCCATATAATATTTAATTCCACTAAACCAAAATCTGATGTATTGAAACCATGAAAAGATAACCTTAAATATTGATAAGAAAAACTTAATTTCCTCTTATGTTGGTCAAGTCAGATTGTTTATGTGTAGTTTTCTTGGTCGACTCGACTCATACAAGAACAATAGTTTTAAGCACCACTTATATACTTCTACAAAGACTTCGCTTTAAGTCAGCTTTATAGCTTGATTGAGTCAGTTTAATGCATGATTATAAAATAGATGTAAGCAATCATTTTAAAAACTTGAAAGCCAGTACAACAATATTTCCTCTTTTCATAAGAAATAAGGGAATTGTATTTTTCATATCAGACTTTCATCTACTTTATATATTTGGTATCATACTTTCTGAAAAAACCATATTTATATCATAATTTTACTCTCCTCGATACATTTTCTTTCTCGTTACAAGACCAAATTTTGTGTTCTTTATATGGTTGAAAAGCTTTTGACGAGAGATTTCTAAAGGTCCAATTTTTAGTTCATGAAACACAATAAACAATCCGCAGAAAATTAACAAACTTTAGGAATATTAATCAAAATCAAATCATATATCATAATCTACAAGGAATCATGCAACAACAATTTTCAAGTATGATATAGGGTACATAAGCGTGTCGTTTTGGTGATTTAACGGCTAGTTCTTTCCAAAAAATGTGTCAAGGGAAGCGAAATCATGGTATTATAGTGTAATTTTCAAAAAGTATGATATCAAATATATATAAAGCAAATGAAACTTTGATATAAAATGTTCAATTTTCTCCATATAGAAACCCTCTGATTGTGAGTACACTTATATGGTTGTTATTCAGTAATCAGTATATCCGGTTTCCTATAGGTGATTAGTAATGAATTTATTGTTTTGATATAGTGTTTATATATTATGAATTATTGATTTATATCTATGTTTTGGATATTTGGTTATTATTTTGAAGCGAAATCATGTTATCATAGTTGTAATTTTGGATATTTGATTTTTATTTTGATTTATATCTATGTTTTGGATATTTGGTTATTTATTTTGGAGTTTGTTGTCTTCTTGTTGAATTTAATTTGACAATTCTTGTTATGATGTTGAATTCGAAATTGCATAATGACTTGTGTTTATTTTATTTTTAGTTACTTTGAACTGATTTGTTATCCACTAATTATTATTTACGAAATAACATTTAGATCATGAAAGGGAAATTTGCTTTTTTGGTATCATAGGATAGACCTATTTACAATTTTGGTACAACTGGATACGAAAATACAAATTTGCTACCATAGAATAGGTTTTCAATGCAACTTTGGTACCAAACCCAATTTCCCCCCAAAGATAATGATAATTTAACCCCTATGAAATACATAATGTTCAATTTACCCCTTTGTGGTTTAAAAAAGAACATTTTACCCCTTAAAACTTTGTGAAAGTTTCACATTGCCTCCTTTATATTTTTATAAGCTGCATTTTATCCACTTTTATTATGATAATGTGGCATTTTACCCCATGAGTTATGATAAATGTGACAATTTATCCCCCTATGTTATAAAATAGTTTGCATGGCTACTCTCAATTTCGACAAGTGAGTTATACTTTCTGGCTAAAAGAGATAAATTGCTTCACTAAAATGTTTACAGGGAATAAATTGTTTTTTTTTTTAATTATAGAGGGGTAAATTGAACATTATGCATTTCATAAAGGGTAAATTACCATTAACTTTGTAGAAAAATTGGGTTTGGTACCAAAATTGTAATGAAAACCTATCCTACGGTACCAAATTTTCATTTTCGTATTCAATGTACCAAAAGTGCAAGTTAGCCTATCCTATGGTACCAAAAAAATAATTTAGTGCAAGTTAGTCTATCCTATGGTACCAAAAAATAATTTTCCCGATCATGAAAATAACTATAAAAAGTTTGGATAAAATTTCATTTTTTTGAATGTTTGAATACATTAAAACTTAAGTTAAATTATTACTTCGTAATGACATTACATCGATAGAATAAGTGGTTAAAATGATTAAATCGAATCAATCCAATAAGGCTATTAGTTAGATGTCCGATCCGTTTTTAAAATATTGGGTATAAGACTTAAAAGAAAAATAATTGTAGTACGGATTCTTGTTTTCAACGGAGGTATCGTCGTATATTAAAAAAAATCAAATGCTTTAATTAGATTTAGAGCAAATAACCAAAAAGAAAATTTGAAATGCGGTATAAGGTATAAGGTATTAACATTATTAAAGATAAATAAATTAACATTATTAGTATTAAAAAATATTCATATTAATTAAAATCGAATCCAATATTTCTTGACATTTTAGTGTTTGAGTTTCAGTTTTTCTTCAATAGACTACGACCTTATGCAAATAACAAAATTCAGTACTCCTAAAAACACTTGTCAACACAGCACTGTAAATTGATCCATCCGATTGGTCCACCAATTTATCACACGTGCACTAACTTTGATTTCTTCCTTTTTTTATTTCCAGAGACAATGAAAATTACAAAACTAATTTTTGAAAAGAATGGATACTATGACCAATTTGTATTGCTTTATCTCTCACATATAATATACTTTAAAAGACCACTTTCCATGTGCCTTGATAAGGGCAGACAAATAAAAGCTTCCAATAGTAAATATAATACATGGAACTTTTGACCATTGAAGGATCTCATTTCTCAAGACTTCGAAAATTTCTGAAATATGTTGACCCGTTCTTCTAAAATCCATGACTATTACTACATCTTCATAATATTGTCATCTTGACTTTCCATACATAAATAATTGATCAAAATAAATATTATTATCACTTGTTTCAAATTGATAAAAGCAATATTTTAAAAATTGGACTTGGATCGATAATTTTATTGATTATTGATTGGATCAATTTAACCATTTTAATCAATGATTCAGTCAATGTGATGTCATTACAAATCAATTCTTATTAAAAAAAAATGGATAAATGGTGATTTGACCTCTTTAAAAGTTCTATCATGAGAATTTGTTCCCCTTTGTAATTGGTCGAGTTGATAATTTAAGTTTAACTTTCTGTTTGATCGTCAACACTCGTACAACAAGAGTTTTATGCAGCGGAATAATCATTTTGAAGCACCAATTAGATTCTTAATTATACAAATACCTCACTTTGAGTCTTTAACTCTTTTAGATAATTGAAGTTTGTTTTCATGCTTGCTCCAAATCAATTTAATGAACATGTATAGATATGATGCAGGCGGCAATAAAAAATATTAAAATTTAATTACAAAAAATAAAGACACATAGCTTATAGTGGTCTTGCACTTATAGCTTACATTTTGTTTCACACGTCTTGATCCGGCTACCACAACTCTAGCTTTGAAGTTTGAACATAACTATCTGAGTTGTTTTTCGTCAATGTACATTATTGAGACCTATAATTCAACTCAAAACAAATGAAAACAATATTATTTGTAAAGCACAAACTATATTACTATGATTTCTTAAAAAAGAATTCATCGGTCCCACAAATCTTACTCTTATTTACTTTTAATTTAATACTCTCTCCATTCCACAATACATGTCTTTTTAGGGAGAAAAAAAAATTTCCACAATACATGTCACTTTAGGAATTCAAGATCAACTTAAATGCTATTTTGACATTTTTACCCTTCTTCATTAAAAATTGGAATAGAGAGATGGATTATGGAGAATTACAAAATATTTAATTGTTTCTCAAGGGTAATTTTGTCCAACTACACTTTTATTTTCCTAAAAATTAGAGCTTTAATTAATTCCTTAATCCTTGTGAAAAAACCTTTAACGACATGTAATATGGAATGGAGGGAGTACTTCATTACTTAAAATAGAATCTTAATCCCACCACCTTTTCACATAAGTAATACTCCCTCCTTTTTTTTTTTTTTTTATTTGTGGTTTTAGAGGATTGCACACGGATAAAATGTACTCCCTCCGTCCCATTTTAATTGTCGTTTTAGGTGTTTTCACACATATTAAGGCACCTACTTTATTGCCTCAATTTTAGGGAAAAAACAAATGATATTCCTAAAATACCCTTACATTCTCTCTTTTCCTTTTTCTTTTATTCTCTCTATCTTTCTCTTTTCTATCTCTCTTGGAGTAATAAAGTAAGAGAGAGAAAAAGTAAAGGGCAAAATGGGAAAGTATGTAATTAATAGTGCATTGAAACTTTAAAGTGACAGATAATTTGGGACAAAAAAAATTCTCTAAAACGACACTTAAAATGGGACGGAGGGAGTAATAAATAACCACTTTTTTAAAGCAAAAATTTCAAAATACCATTTTAGTTAAATAATCACAGCATTAATTAGCATTATTGAGAGTAATGTCTCACATTAGTTGGAAATAATATTTAAGTCCACTTTATAAAGTCATGTGCAATATTTACCTTACAAGCTAGCTTTTGAGGTTGAGTTATGTCCAAACCAAGTAATGTGGACGTAGCCAAATTCATATGATGCATTATAATATGATATTAGAGGTCAGACCCAAAGAGATCTTGTGTTCGAGTCCCTCCGCCCCCCATTTCTAAATTCTACGTGTTAGGCTTGAGTAAGTGAATACCGCATACACTTAAGCGGGCGTGTTAAGTGATATATATATATATATATATATATATATATATATATATATATATATATATATATATATATATATATATATAAATGATTCATCTCTCTAATAGATTGAGCTTTTAGATGAGTTGAACATGTTGAAGTGAGCCACATTTTTTCGTGATGAGATTTTCCTTGCATACATGATAAATAAAAGTAAATACTTTTTTACCAAAGCGACTAAAGAAAATGGAGGAAGTAATTTGGCATTATTAATTCTCAACCACTAATTTTAAAAGTATAATTGTAAAAGAGTAAAAATAATGATACTTTAAGAGTAAAAAAATAGAATTTTAATGCTACTATGAAATTCCCAATAGAAATACGCATTTAAGATTGGCACGTACAATTTCAATGATGGGCTTACTATTTAATTCAAATCCCACAGCAAGTGGCCGGGCTTATTGACGTCAGCCAGAAGAGCAGCTCTCATCAAAAATCAATCATGCCGCCATGTCCACAAATATAGTTTGACCACACGTGCAATTAAAGACCAGACCACACTTAAAATTTTCAAAAGCAAAAATGCACCAAGTACGTTGTATCTTTAATTTACGCAAAACACCTCTTATACTTTATTTAATTGACAAAAAAACCCATATTATTTTTATTAGCAAAAAGAATTATGTATTCTTTTTCTACTAACAAAAACTTTCATTTGAAAATTCCTTAATAAGTCAATAAAAAAGTATTAATTTTTAAGCGAACGAGGAGGTTTTTTTAATTTTCAAATTAACAAAGATTATCGGTAATTTTGTAGATGAATAGGGGTGTTTTTAAATTTTATGGAGAGGGTATAATTATCAATTTTCCTACAAAATATGTACTCTGACTTAGGGTGTAACTGAGTTGGGTAGTGTCCAACGACACACTGTCTAAGCTTGATTTGAATTTTATTGAGCTTGAAATTTTGTGTTTGAGTTTGGTTTGATTGTTAGATAAGTTGAGCTCAAACGAGTTTTTATTGAACGAACCCGAGCTAGTATCGAGTAGCTTGATATTTTAAATGTATTTTATCAATTTTTAGCTTATCGAGTCGTAGCCGGCCTTTAAAAGTTATCGAACGGAAAATAATGTTCAAGCTTGTTTGGTCTGTGACGAACCGACTCAAATGAGTTTTTAATGAACGAACTCGAATTGATTGTCGAGTACCTTTTTTTTGATTTTCCGCCCTATTCCGACTTGGAAGAATTTTTTTTGCAAATTAAAAAATAATATAAGGAAATACATGGTCTTTTTTACCAATTAGACAAAGTATAAGGGGTATTTTTTAATATAACTCCTTCCCGCCTCTATATAAATGTTTCTCTCTTCTAGCTTAAACTCACAACATAACAGTACTCAAGACCATACCACTTATATTAAATACTTAGCTTTAAATTATATTTGATAAATTATACATCATGGATTCTTCTTCTTCTTCTTCTTCTTCTTCTTGTTCATGTTCTAATTCATCATCCAACGTGGCAATGCCTTTCGACGAAAACGACTCCGAAGAAATGCTCCTCTATGGAGTTTTATCAGAAGGAAATAATAATATTTACAACTCAGACCCAAAAGCCCATGTTGAAATGATGTATAGAGGTGTGAGGAGGCGGCCGTGGGGAAAGTACGCGGCGGAGATAAGGGATTCGACAAGGAAAAGTGCGCGCGTGTGGTTAGGTACGTTCGACACTGCTGAAGAGGCTGCATTAGCCTACGACCAGGCGGCGTTTGCAATGCGTGGGACCACCGCGGTCCTCAATTTCCCGGTGGAAGTTGTGTGGGAGTCGCTAAAGGAGATCATGAACGTCGACTATGGTACAAGCGTTGAAGCGGGGTGTTCACCTGTTTTGGCATTGAAGAAGAGACATTCTATGCAAAGGAAAGCGGAGCTAGTTTCTAAAAAGAATAAAAAGAAGAAAGAAATTAGTGATGAAGAATTGATGTATGATGAAAATTTGGTTGTTTTGGAGGATTTGGGTTCTGATTATTTAGAGGAATTGCTCACTTTATCTGAGAGCTCTTGTCCTAATTGGTGAAAAGAAACAAGTTGATTAATTTTTTCTTTTTTGGTTACAAATTAATCAAGTTAATTAAAAATTTAATAGTTTCTTTGTTCTTGTAATATTTTCAAATATAACGACCTTGTTAATTCCCTCCATTTCTTTCATTTTTGTATTTATTGCATCTGTAAGAAAATTAGTTAAAATCTAAAAATAGTCTTGTATGGGCATCTTCTTCGAGTACATGCAAATATGTTTTATTAAAAGATTCGACTATGTTCTGTCTTGTGTTTCTAAAATTAAACTGGGATTTTAGAAGGTTTTTTTTTTCTGATTTTCGTTATTCTATTTTTTTGAATTTCTGAGATGAAATAAATAGTAGCTAGGCGGATCCAGGATGTTAAAATTCTATGATAAATTTAGTAATCAAAATACAAAAAAAAAAAAAAAATCAATCAAACGGCTACTTGCGTACGCTCTTTAGGTTTTCCAGTTTTTACGGATCAAAAGTGTTATGTATTTCAATTTCAAATTTGATTTGGAGGAATTGTAGGCTTCCCACCAAGCAACTAAATGGGTGGTTATATGTTTTGGAAATGAGCGGATCTTTTTAATCTAGTAAAAACATGAATATATAGTATAAGAGATATTTTATTTTATGTCAAATAAAAAGAAAATTTGTTTAACTTTTTTACATAAGATATTATTTTAAGATCGACAATATTATTTTTAAAATTGGGGGGTTGATCTAAGTTTATTTTTTAAAGTACAAGAAATTGTTTGTTCGAATTTTCAAAAAGCATCGAAATATTCTCTTAAAAGCCCTAAAGCTTTACATTTAGTTTTTTGATGGAATAATGATTTTAAAATAATCAATCCAAATATATATTCCGTAACAACATTTGTAATAAAATCAGTTTCCTGAGTTAGATTGAAACTTTTGCCGGAGTGCGGTCAGATAAATAATCCGAAGATAATCGAAGAAATCAATTATTATGTACGTGGGTCAAATTGAAATTTTGTTACTTGGAATTTTGTTGGTCAAATTGACTAGAATGATGTCTATTTTGACTTTATGAAATACTTACTTTATACTTTATTATATATGTGAAAGTGACCACTTATAATTCTTTAGAATCTTGTTTGAGTACCCTATAATTGGCATATTAGTCAAATTTTTATGTTATATTAGTTGATATATTTGGGTTTTTAATGCAAATTTTTTTAATTTTGCTTATTTAGGTTGGGAAGCTCAGGAGTCACTAATAAAAAATGAGGAAGAGTATTTTTGATATTTTATCATGTAAAAGTGATTAATCACGAGATTTTTTTATGTGAAAAATAATAATGTATCAATTAATATGCAGGGAGGGAGTATTACTTTTTTCATGGTCTTGTGTACTGAGCTCATAACATTAGTCCTGTTTAAGCATGATTGTGTTGCCACTACAACATATGGATATCGTCAACGAATCAACAGTCAGCTTCAATGTGGAAACGACACTCAGCAACTAACACTCGTCACTGAAACTTACATAAAAAAATAATTAAAAAAATTATGAAATTTTTATAAATTGTTACAAATTATTTTTTGCAGATGACTATGATATTATTTATGGAATTCTTCTAACAAGCATTTGCTTAGTTTTTCCCTTTTCCTTGTTTTAGAAAAAGAGTTAATGGTAATTTACACCTATTATATTTATAATGTTCAATTTATCGACCTCTGATTTAAAAAAAAAAAATTACTTTACTATGTGCAGTTTACCCCCCTCCCCTCTCCACCCCGATCTATGATAATGTGTCAATTTACTCAATGTGATATTTTTACATTCTCCTATATTACAAAAATATTTTTCATGTTCAGTCTCAATTTCGAAAAACGAATTACACTCTCCTACTGAACATGATAAATTGCTTCTTTAAATATTCACATAAAATAAATTCAACATTATTCATTTTCCATGATAATAAATTGACATTTAACCCTCTTAGAAAAAGCATCTGATTTGTACACGTTACATACCTCGTGATTTCAAAGAGACTTTTGTGAAATGTAGGATTATACTACTAAATTTCAAGGGGGGTTATTACTAAATCATCTATCTTGGGATTTGGACAAGTTACGACTTACAACATGTCTTTAAGAAGAGTGCGCAAAATTTACGTTAGCTATGAATTTACCTGAAAAATACTGCAATTTGCAAAATACTTAAATAGGTTGACATGCAAAATTCACCACAAACGAATAACAGGGTGAACACCGTCGCATACAATATTACGAAATAGAAATGGATATTCAACAAGAAGCTTTAGCATTAAGGGTACACACGAACAAGGTTAAGTACAAAACACCTACTAACTCCGCAAATTCATTGACTTTTTTTCTCCAAGTAATGTTTTCATAGAATCAAGGCAAATATGCAACTTATAACAAGTGTTTCCTCAAGAAATTCCACAAAGCTTTGATTATGTATGGAATCAAGAAAGGTCCTCGTTGAAGTTAATGGCAAGATCCCAATAATGACCAACCCCATGATCCGAAAAGAATTTACGAGCAGCAGCTTCAGTTCTGCATTCCTGAACAAAAAACCTACTAAATCCTGGTTTCGCAACACTTCCCTGCCAAACAAGCATGCATTTGTTAACCACTTTATTGTCCTCGTCTTCATTGTCATCGTCATTCTCATCATCTTTTTTAACAGCAGCACTCCAATCGATCCTCCTAAGCATAAGCTTCCCATATCTCTTTATCGACTTGGCACCACCTTCAACAACCACCACACTTATTCCTTCTGATATTACTGCACATCCAGTGAGCCTGTTTTCCTGGGCATTAATATCGACCTTGAAACGGGCCTGCGGGTGAGAAAGGTCATTGATTTTGTAAACTGAGACGATTGTGTCTAATGTATTGTTAGAGTCATCAAAGAGCTTTTTCTCTTTTTTCTCACGGCGCTCTGCTGGAGTGAGCTTACGAGCAATGTTTCTATCAATGTGAGCTTGCTCGCGCTCAGCTGCAGCGCTTCTTACTTCCATTTCAAGCTTTGTTGGATCTTGGGTTGCTTCTGAACCAAGAATTTTCATGAGGTTACTCATTTTGATTTTGGGTTTTGGTGGCTCTATTACACCTGTTCTAATCATCTCCTGTTTATCTTTCTCCCTAGCCAATCTACGTTGTGTGCGTAGTTTCTTCTGCTCCCTTTTGGTTAGCTTCAAAGGTTGAGGTGGAGGGGGAGCTGGTTCAGCAGGAGGCTCAATAGGTCGTGGATGTTCGACATATATCGTGATCTTCTCCATTTTCATTTTGTCCTCGTGTATGTCACCATCAACCATTTCATCATAGGTACCAGATTTCAGAAAAGGCACATCCCTGCAAGTCGAAGAAAATGCTGCTTAGAGTAGCATCCTACCGAACATATTATTACCATTTTTCATTTTTTAAACTTTAGAGCTAACAATAAGAAATATCTTCTATCCCTCTTCTCTTACTGAGACCTAGTAAAGATAGATCACAGCTATATTCCAAACAGTAATACAAAAAGCATGCGACTGGAATCATAACAAATCTTTCATGCTTTCTTCTTGGAGCAATTTCATAGATTTTCAGCAAAAAATAACTAATATAGTCAATATACTAAAGCCAATTAAAGATGACATACCACCACTCGACATCCGGAATTGATTCTTTGGGTTTTTCTTTGGTAATAATCCTCTCTCCTACTTCTATCAAATTTGGGTTTATATCTGGCTCTGCCTTTGCCCTTGCCATCTGAGCTTGCTTTGCCTTCAGTTCCCTAGCTTTCGCATCTCCAAATTGAGACTGTTAAAGGCAATAGTTGGAAGAATCAGAGCAGGATCAAGTAACTGGGATTATAAAATCATATACAAAATAATTGGGAGCATAGTACCTTCAGTTTAATAATTTCTGCATCTTTTGACCACTTTCCTTCCTCAACAAACTGGAAATTCATCCTCTTAGGCCTCAATAGCTTATCTTTATCAATCCCCATTCTGGGATCAAAGAAGGGATTTTTATCAGGATCCACATCAAGTTCAGGTTTCAGAATTTGAAAGGCATCTTTCTTTTGCTTGTTGATGTTTACCTAGGAGATCAAATGTGTGGAAAGTTAAGTGAAACAGCCAAAACCAACAGTAACTAAATATACTCTTTTCTTCTTAATTTCATTCTACAGATAAATCAACAAATGTTGTCATCGCTATATAGTAACTCAGTGTACCTTGAGTGTGCTCAAACTGTTCACTTTTGGAACATTAACCACATTGCCATGTTCATCAATTTCCCTGCCTAGAGCATCCAAACGAAGTACAGGTGCTTTGGAAGGTTTTGGCTGAATGGCAATATCAGGGGGCATCTGTCCTGGAAACATATTTATGAGAGGACCAAATTCTGGGTCTTGCCGAAAACCCATCTTGGCAGCCAGCTCTTGCGCCCGTTTTACAGCTTCATATTTTTGTGCAGTGAGTTCGGGGAGATGAGGCAAACCACTCTGTGGAATGGCATGAGCTGATGTGGTCGGTGAGACTGCAGCAGGAGCCCCTGGAGGAACAGACGTTGCAGAAGAAACTTTCGCAGCCTCTTTTACACGCACTCCTAAACTACCATCTCCTGTTGAGCCAGCATCTTTGTTCAACTATACGAGATGGTAAGAACATGTTATTTGATCTCGTTCAAGAATGAATCAAAAGAGCCACATTTCAGGCATACAAGTAAAGCATCATAAGAAACAAACACCTAATGAACTTACTGATGGTATTTTCTTCATCCTTTCTGCAAGCTCCTTCTGCATTTGTAAGGCTCTCTTGGCTTTTGCTAAAGCATCAAGAGACAAACCCCCACTTTTGCCAGCATCTGAAGCTTTCCCATCTGTACTAGATTTCCCAGGAACCTCATGAGATCTGTTACTATTAACTCCCTTATTTTCATTTGTCTTGGAAATCGAAGATACCTTAGTAGCAGGAGAATGACTAGCCACAACAGTATCAGGTGATGTTCTAGATGTCGTAGTGATTGGTCCAATTGCCACACCCTGAAAGTAGAAAATTCAATGTTTTCCAATCAGATGTGAATGAAGGTAAATAATTATATGAATTCTGAGCTACAGATGCAAGAAAATGAAGTTAAATCTTTACAGAAAGGGAAGGCTACTATTCAAAAGTAACAGAAGATTCATAAAAGAACTCGATCTACATGATAAAAACACAAATGGAAAGAGACTCGAACCATCTTAGTGACACAGATAACAAATGCAAATAAATATTGGCGCAGTTTCAAGAAAGGGTTTAGTTTTCTGGACAAACAATTATATACTCAGGATTAGTAAGTCAAACAACAAGTTTTTGTCAATAGCTATAAGAATCACACAAAAAATAGATGGTTATCAGCTCAAGTATAATCGCATATGAAGATTGAAGAACTTGTTCTAGATTACAAGTTTCAAGATATACCAAATGTTAGAAGTGACAAACTTGTAGAGTAGATTGCATAAGTACCAACCCAAACAGATGGTATACCTTTATTTGTAGATAGCTAACTATCATTTCATAATCATATTCATATTCATGGAATAACTGATACATGGTTCTCATTTGATTGGTTGATTGAAGTATGCATCAATAGCCACTTGGTCCTACATTATACACTTCCTCAAATAAATTAGTAAGAGAAGCATAGCATATATGATCAGATGCATGTGTAGTTAAATTCTACTTAAGAGTTGTACACGAAATCCGTAATTCAAAGTGAAATTCATTTCATATATCAATTAAAAAACGTACAATTAAGTGTAAGTAAATTTTTAGTTTCCATGATCATTCTTACTCACTAGAACATTGCAATTACTCCATGCTTTTCAAGAGTAAGTTGATAAACAGGAATAACTCAGCATTGCTGTTTGGTTGAACATAATGGACGGCAATTTTTTCAAACTGTTGAATCATAGAGAAGGATAAAAGATATCTAGTGCATTCAAAAGCTTAATACATTAGGCTGGTATATCTTGTTTCTGTTAATGACCGGACCATCAGCATGCATTTATATCCTTCTCATCAGCATGCATTTAGATCATCTCTTATCCTGGTGTGTTTCTTAATGAAAAGTACATATTTGAGAAATTAGTACACTTAGATTACTTCACTTATTTATTTATTCTGAAAAATTGAATGATTAACGTTAATTCTTAATGGTTCCTGATTTAAACTTTAAAATCCCTGCAACATCAAGATGTAATTATCAAAAGGAACGTATTGTTATTAAAAATCTCCCCTTTAATGGATTCTGCTGATAAACAACAAATTATTATACAAACTCAACTCCTTTAGGTAGTGGATTTTATTCATCTACCATGACTAGAATAAGAATCTAAGACACCTAGTTCATAATCATAGAATGCTTCTTTTCAGATTTGACCAAGTCTTGATCAGTACCTGTCACGATTATAGGATCAAGAGACTAGGGGCAGTAGTGGTTCTGAAAGGTAAAGAAAACAAAAGTAGCTTTTCAAGTCCAAAGTCCTAACACAACCACAACCATGAACATATATTTAACAGCAGAATGCTGATTTCAAAGAGAAGCTGGAAAAATGGATAAGAATTCTGACCAAAGCACGAAATAAATGTCAGGCTAGTAGACTATGATATTATGCAGCAAGAATATAAGGGCTGACACATGATGAACCAGTAATCTGAAAATTACTGAACTGATGAAATAACATATTCTCCGTACTAGGTGAAGTGAACAAATCTACCAAAGCAAACTGACAAACATAACTTGGTGCAAAATTTTGCGAGAGCAAAATCATGTAATCTAGAGGAAATCATACTATGACATCGCTGGTCCTTATAACTTGCAAATGATTTGGTTCCCTTCTCTCAAAGGCACTATGATGCAATAAAAAATAAGAACATACTTGATATCAAGCGTATATAGTCCAAGCCTAATAATTCTAATTAGCCAGCAAATATATTTGAATGCAAACAATGCAATACAGTCATTTCCACCCTCATTAATTTCACACGTAAGTTAGCAAATATCCATACCCGCTAACACTAGATCATAATTTCAGACAGATGCACATGGCCAAGACGTAGATATACTATATGGTAGCCCATGGAATGTCAGGAACGTGTGAATGACAAATAATAGATAGTGCCGATTCACTATTCTCATTCGCACAATAGATATCAAAACCTTCGCAGAAAACACGGTTTAGCAACAAACATACAATAACAAAGGGGAAAAAAGATGGAGGTAGTGCAACTCACATTGGCAACGGTACCAGTGTCGCTATGGTCTTTAACATCCTCAAATCTCCTCCTCTCCTTCCCATTCTCTTCGAAAACCCTAGCCTTCTTATCGCTCCTCTCCTCACTCTCCCCTCTTTCCTTCCTTTTCTTCCTCTCCACAGAATGAGACCTCTCGCGCTCACGGCGAATCTCTCGATCCCTGCTTCCCTCTCGACGGCGGTGGTAGTGGTCGTCGGATCTGTGACGGTCATCGTCCTCGTGCTTGGATTGGTGGTGGTGGTGGTGGTGGCGGTGGCTTTTGGATGATTCTCGGTCACGATGAGAATCGGAAGAATCTGCTTGTCTACGTCTGCGGCTTGAATTCTCTTTCTCCATGGCTGAGGTTAGGGTTTCTTTCACTAACGAATTGAGGAAAGAGTGGGAGGATGAAGTGGAAATGGAATAGGATCTGATTACGCCTGATATGTGAGAATGACTGGACCCGGATCTCCAACCCGAAATAGTTGAGGCCTGTTTGTCTCGGTTTTGTGAAAGCGGGTGCGAGATTGTGCGAATGAGAATCGTGATTGAGAATAGTGTTTGGGGTTCTTACCGACTGAAAATCAAATCAAGGTATTCAATACTTTATTTGAACTCGTTCGATAAAAATTCGTTTAAGCTTAATTCGTCACAAAAATTCATGTTGAATAATTTGTGATTCATATAAAATAAAACTACTCATTTATTTTTTATCTTTTAATTGGTGGGACTACAATTATTTGATAAGACATATATCACCATATAAAAGACTACATTTAAATTGAGTTTCAGATTTTTAACCAATGTTTTAAAAATCTGACCGGACATCGAAACGATAGTCTTACTGATTACTGGTTAGATCAATTTAACCGTTTTAACCACTGGTTCAATCGGTGTGACGTCATTACTATATAATATTTTAATTTTAATTTTAACGTATGTAATCAACTATTTAAAAAAAATATATTATTCATTTTTTCAAGTTTAATTCCATAAACTAAATGTTTATCTCATGATCAATTATTTTTCCTACAAAATTTGCGTTGAGAATGAATGATAGCAACAAAATTACAAGTATGATAACATGATATTAACTCAATAATTCAAATTATAATAAACATCATATCAAAAACAATAATTTTACTAATCACCTATGAAAAAGAGAAATTATTGATGAATTTTGTCATTGAATTATATATAAAAAAATACTTGAAGTTTGTGAAAAAATGACTTTTCTAATGAATTTGATACTCAAATATATTTATATAACTTATTATATATAAGATTTTTGTGTTTCTTGTTGATTTGTTTAATTCAAAGTGAAAAATAGAAGAAGAGATGTGAGAGTATTGTTGAAGTTTGATGGGGGCTATTTTATACCCCATATGATACTCGGATCGACTCAGAAATGATTATATTGGCTCGACCATATAGCTCACTCACTATCGCGAATCGATCCGATCAGAGATGATGCTCCTCAGCGACCAGGCTGCGATCCGGGCTTGAGAAGGACCAATACCCAGAGTCCTTGTAGGATTATGTTTCCTTGTATATCTAGGGATTATACCCTATAAATACATGAATCAAACATTGTATTACACACACAAGAATAGAGCTTACGCCTACATACTTGTACAATCTAAGATTATTCTAATATAAGAGCTTTTGTTATACTTATTGATCTTTATTATTCTTACACTAATCTCGTTACGTATTGTTCCTCCTTGAGATTGATCCATCCGGAATAAAGTTACTAAGCCCTATAATTGCAATACAAACCTAACCCTAAGCAAATATCATTGATTTAATCAAACCACACGAGAAACGGTTAAATCAGTTGGCGCCCACCGTGGGGCTGAGTTAATTATTCGATAGGCACATGGCTCGCCCGAGGAAGAACGCTCGCAACGAGACGAGAAGCAACACGACGCACCCAACTATGACGTCAAACGATTTGCAAAACGATACAACAAATAACGAACCGATCGTCAACGATGTCGATAATCAGCAAGAAAATGATCATCCTTCAAATCAGCAAGAACGTCAGGAGGCTAATGTCCAGATTTCTCAAGGACAGCAGGAGATTGCCGCCGACACGATACCTGAAGGTCCTAGGGTTCCAACCATCCCCGTCCCATTGGCGGAAACGGAGGAAAAATTAAGACAAATTGCGCTACTATTCAACTCCCTGTGTCCAGGAGGCCAAGTAATTCCTGAACAAGAGCCCAGAAAGCCAAGAGCAACTAAGGCGCAACCGGGCAGAAGAGCTCAAAGGCAGCTCGATCAAGTATCAGAACAGGCAGATAGCCCTAGGACCGAGCAGCAATCACTACCTAGTCCACAAAGGAGCAACGTAAAACCTATGGACAACCGGATCCGAAGAAGAACGGATCGAACAAAACCACCCGTACACCCAGCACGGCAGGGATCGAAGGAAAACACTTTAATTCCCATCGACGATGACATCACCGACCCGATCCCTAATCGACCAAAAACTGTCCGCGTCTCGGAAAGAGACATTGAAAAGATGGTACAAGAACGTCTTGAACAACGTTTATTGACTGTTCAACATCCATGGGCGAGAAGCACGGAAGTCAAGGAAAATTTAGCGGCATGCTCTCCTTTCTGTAGGGAAATAAAAGATGTACAATCGTCCGGACAAGTTCCAGGACGACTACCGCGTTACGACGGAACAACCGATCCGAACGATTACATATTCAGCTTTACGAACATAATGAATCTATATGCACATTCTGCTGAATATACCGCCAAATTGATGGTCACAACGTTCGAATGATTGGCACTGGATTGGTTTGGGAAACAACCCACCAATTCCATATTCAGTTTTCGGGAGCTGTGCAACAAGCTGACTCAACAGTTCGCCAGCCAGAAAAGGCAAAAACTCCATATGAGCTACTTAGGAACCATTCATCAGCAAGAAGGAGAATCCCTGAGAAGCTGGTTGGCAAGATTCAATGTGGAGCTACTTAAGATTGACTCGCCAAATATTGATTACATAATCTCTATCCTTTTTGACCTCACCAAAAACAGGTAGTTTGGGAATGCCCTGAGTAGAAAACAACCAAGGACGTTCGCAGAAATAATAAGAAGAGATGAACTCTTTTAAAGATAAGAGTAGGAATAAAGCTTTAACTTCCGGCCCGAGACGACAGGACAAAGCCCCTATTTCTAGGCTGACGGATTACGACCGATCTTTTAGAAAAGGAAACGTTTTCCAAAGATTGGATTATAGTCGAAACGATCGAGATAAAAGACCTAATGTGTATACAAGATCAAGATCGGCTGAACTACCTCATAAGAATCGAGTAGACCACGTGGAATATACCAAGTTGACTGTCCCTGTTGAAGAAATCTTGGTAGTACTCGAAAAAAACAATTAGATTCCACTAGCGAAAAGAATTACACAGCCAAAGCCAGGAGCTCGAAACTACAACTTATATTGTCGATATCATCGGGCCCATGGACATCGGACCGAAGATTGTTTCCACCTAAAGCAGGAAATCGAAAGGCTAATTGAACAAGGGAAGTTAGATGATTACGTCGAACGGACCGGAAGAAAGAGAAATAGAAGCAGGAGTTCCCGGACTCATAATCGGAGAAGAACCCCCGTGAGGGGAACCCCTAACAACGGTCCGCCCCAAGAACTAAATAACGATCAAATCAACGGGACTATACACACGATCTCAGGAGGACCAGCGGGGGGAGACAGCCGTAATGCCCGCCGTAGAACCGCCAGGTCAATTGAAGGAAATTTTAGAAATTCGAAGGAAGTATGGACTCTCGAAAGCAAGTTACCGAAAGAACAACCTATTAGATTTAATGAAAACGAAGTGCCAAGAAATATCGTCTGGGATTTGAAAGAAGACAATCCCGACTTTTCAATGGTAGTGTCTCTAGAAATAGCAAACTACAATGTGAAAAGAATATTAATCGATAATGGTAGTTCGGCGAACATCATTTCAAGGGAGGTTCTAACACAAATGAATCTGGGGGAAATAACGTGTTGGTCCCAAATGGTCAGATGAGGTCTACGGAGGGGGGGGGTGAATAGACCTCTAAACTTTTTGATAATTTTTAACTTTAAAACTTTTGTTCTCACTTAAACAGACCAAGCTGTTACCGAACAGTAATTTTACAAGGCTGATCGCGAACAAATCTTTGAACAGCTTTGTTGACCACTAATCTGATAATTACTTAGCTGATTTTGTGAAAATCAGTTTCAATACTTAGAGTACTTGCAGCGGATTTGTAAAGTGTTTTTCACAAGTAAACTTAGTAGTTTGAAAGTTTGATCCCCAGTTTTATAAAACTCCTTTCCTTTTAAAACTTTTCAAACAGTTAAATCAAAGTGTTTTTATGCAACTAAAAATATGCAAGTAAAAATGCAAGTAAAAACACACAGATTTTTATAGTGGTTATATGGATGTAAATATTCTTTAATCCACTCTTCCAAGTCACACAGATCTTGGGTTATACTAAGAACACAAAGTAATTAGTACACTCTGCTTGTGCTTTACAACAAATGATAAGCCACAAGTTCGCAGCAGGAAATCACGAAGAAACTCCTACTCTCCGAAGTAATATCACTCACAAAGACGGATATTTACTCCTCACAACACTCTAACAGATTTCACTCAGAAAAATGTGTTTTTCTTTGATCTTCAACTTCGGCTTTAGTCAACAAATGACAGAGCTGATGAGTGAGCTGTTCTTGAGACTTAAGAGATTCTGCTTCGGATTTCTTCTCAGAGATTGTGTTGTTTTTCTTCTCTTTGTCTCTACAGCTATTTATACTCGCAGGTTTGAGAAATGTCCGTTGAAGTGAGACAAATTTCAAATTCCTCGAGTTCTGGTCCTTAATTTCCGCGAATGGCTCTCTGCAGTCTGTCCGTACTGTCAACAGTACTTTTCTCCAGGCAGCATTAAATGCACCAAGCTGATGCGAAGCATTTCTTCAATCATTTGTCTTTAATAGCCTTGTACTTCAGCATTTATTACTTCCAGGGGCATTTATTACCGTTGGGTTGACTTCTTGATCTTTTCTACTTGGCTGATGAAAGTACAAGTCTGATGGCGAACTAAGCTGATCTCAAACTTGAACAAATCTGTTTTGAGTCGGTTGATCTTCACCAGTCTGATTTCTTTCCTTCAGCAGATCATTAGTCTTGGACCTTGAATTTTGACTCTTCTGATATCTTCTTTACTTAGTAAAAAATTCTTCAAAGGGATATCAGCTAAGTTAATTTATACTTAGCAGATTTGAAGTTTTGAAATTCATCAAAACCTCCCTTTACTTATTGTCTTCAGTGCTCTTCATCTTCATCATTATCCAACAATTTCCCCCTTTTTGATGATGACAAAACTTCAGCTAAGTACCTGTTTTACCTATGCTAAAGTTTGTGACTTTCAAAATTTTCTGAGATAGAAAATATGTGTTGGAAACAGAAACTTGAACTTTTATTGATATTCTGATAAATGAGTACAAGTTACAGTTTCGAATCAGATGAGATGTCTGAAAGATAGATAAAGTAAACTGATTACAAATAGATTTGTCTATGCTAACTATCAGCTTTTTCATCAGTTCCTTCCAGCACTTCTTCATATTCATAAGATGATTCTTCATGATCTTCTTCCTCTTCATCTTCATCAGTATCCTCACCCAAAAGAAGATTGGATTTAGCAGCTTCCATTTTGTCTTTCATTTCTTGCTCTTTTGCAGCTTCCTCCATCCTTCTCTTGATCCTCTCTTCATCCTTATACTTGGTGTAGGGCTCTGATTTATCTTCATCATAATCCTTGGAAGCAGCCTTTTCTTCAGCAGACTTGACTTTTTCCTTAGAAACTTCAGCAGATATCTCTTTGCCTTCAACCATTCCAGGTTCAGCAGTTTCATCAGTCTTCTTAGCTTCAGCAGCAGCAGCAGTTTCCTTAGTTGGTTCTTCCCTTTTATCTTCCCCCTTTTTGTCATCATCAGACTTGGTGACATTATCAGGTTCAGCAGTCGGGGTTAAGTGCAACAGTAAGAATCTTCATAGCAGCACATAAAGCTTTGATATTCTGATTAGCTACATCATGGCTGGCAATCAAATGATCGAGAGTTGTGTTGATGGTGTCATTCTTGTCATTGAGGCAATCAATGTTGAGTTGCATGGTGGAAAGTTCTTCATGGATAACATCTCCAGCTTTGTTAAGTTCCTGCAACAGCCCAACATTAATAGCTTTCTCTTCTTCACTGAACTTGATGAAGTTTGCAGTGAGATCAGCTATGTTGTTTTCAGCTCTCTTTAAAGCAGTATGAAGATGGTTGACATCAGCCTTCATATCTTCAACATTTCTGTTCATTTCAACAAAGCTCTGCATCATCTGCTTTGAATGATCTTCAGGCATGGGAAAACTATCAATGTCATTCCTTATAGTTCTTGCAGTAAGTAGTTGCATACTTTCCAGCTGTAATATGTTGGACTCTGCCAACTCTTGTTGCAACTTCTTCAACTGCATGCTGTTCTTCTCTTCCAGTTCCTTTATTGAATTCTCCATTAATAACTGGAAAGCTTCCATCAGTGATGAATGCAGATCACTTGATGAAGCAGAATCAGCAGCTTCCCTTCCTTCATCCTCCTGGTGGACAGGGGCATCTTTCAATTCTATCTCATGATCAGCTCTTGATTCCTTAGCATTCCACTCAATTGCTAAGGGTTCATCAGCAGCTTTGAGCTGATCAGTTACATCGTCATAGATTAAACTAGTGATTGTGCCGTCATCATTAAAGGATGTTGTTTGACAAATTTGTTGCACAATAATCCATGGATTTTGAAAAGCAGGCTTTCCCTTAGGCACTTCATAGTAATCCTTGACTTCCTTGCCAAATGTAATCTGTTGAATGCTTGGCAGCTGAGGCAATTCACTTGAAGATCCTTGTTGATATCTTGACCTTTCTGCCCATCTCTTCAAGGCGGTCATAACAGATATGTTGATTGCTCTCTCAACAGCATCATCAAATTTTCTTCTCTTTAGTGGCAACGTGTTTTGAATAATCTTGGCTTCCTCCATGGCATAATACTTAGCGTATTGATGCATAACATCCCTTACAAAGTGAGGATTCAAGGCTTTTTGAATAGAGTCAGTCCTTAGCCAATTCAGAACCCATTTTTCTTCATCAGCTAACTCCTTCCAACTCTGAAGTTCTGCAACAGATCTGTTTAGTCTATAATCCCTCCATTTGATGTATCTAGGCTTCTCGTGGGTGAATAGAGTCTTTAGCATTAGCTTCTGGTCATAATAAGCCAAGGTCTTTTCAAACCTTTTGAAGAGAGCTTTATCAGCATGGATGATGTCAAAAGCTCTTCTTACTTCATATTTATCCTTTGGCTTGACCTTTCCAGCAGGCATCTTAGGCTTCTTTTCTTTGTCTTCACCTTCTTCATCGATTTTGATGCCTCCAGCATGAACTGGTCCATGAGCATCAGTTTTACTTAGCTCAATGACCATAGCAACCTCAGCGTCTTCAGCTGCCTTTCTTTCAGCTTCAGACATTTTTCTTCTTTCAGCATCCTTAGCTTCCTAAATCTTGGTTAGTTCTAATGCCTTCTTTTCTTCCAATTCATCTCTTTTTTCTCTGCTCAGCTTCCTCCCTTTTCTTCTTATCAGCTGTAGAGACCTTTTTCTTGTTGATCAGAATCTTTCTCTTTCCCTTGTCAGCTGGGGCAGGTTGAGGAGCACCAGATGCAAGAGGTGCAGCTGCAATGGGATGGATGATCATCACATCAGGATCATCCTGAGGTTTAGCAACCTCAACTGTTGGCTTTACTTGAGTAATCTGTTGCGCATCAGTCTGTTCAGCAACAGAAGCTTCTTCAGCTCCAACATGCCTCTCTGCTGATTGAAGGCTTTCTCTTACTAAGTCCACCAACTTAGTGGGCTCTTCTACAAATGTCATTTGCTTTCTTACTGTCTTCCTTAATCTTCCTTGAACAGGTTGGGAAGCACCAGTATCCCGTAATTGACTTCTGGTCCTGTGAGAGACATTCTCATCAGGCACTTCAGCAGATGGGGTTCTAGAAGATGATGCAGGAGACATGTTCCTGACATCAGTGGTGGTTTGATCAATGATCTTATCAATTTCAGCATCGTCCACCTTTTTCAGCTTCTTTGGAGCTTTCTCCTTAGGCTCGTCAGTAGCCTTTTTCTTTTGAGTTGCACTAGCAAGCTCAGTTGCTTTAACAAGTTTTCTCTGCCTCTTGGCTGATAGAATAGTGTCCTGCAAGCCAACTATTTTGGCTGCATTTAATTGAAAGGATCATTCAATTGGATTAATAAATGCATTTTATTATTATATGGTCATCTTTATCTTATGTAATAATTATCTACGCATAAGGATAGAAGTCCTTAGATCACAGGGCTATGGGACAACCCGTGGACTGATCTCCAAGGCCGTGATCTAGAACATATTCAAGAGTCGTAGAATCCAATCGAAATAGGACATCGTTGGATTCGGTTAGACTCTCACTATTGTGTATACTCCGATGAACTGGAGAACGCTGGGGTCCACGAGCGTGACTGGGATAGTCGATACACATAAGTGGGTGGCTTGCTGGGATGGCAAGCGCACTGAATACCCCAATTAGGAAATAACTCACCATGGAAGCGGTAGTCGCATATCGGGGTTGAAGTTATTCTAATTTACAATAGTATACGAGGAACGATCCCTAACTACTTGAGATGATAGGGTTTATTTGGTGCGAGAACGTCTATGCTTTGATATGAGTCCCGACTGACTGGAGATCGCCAGAAAGTCTCTGTGGACTCATATTGGGTATAGAGGAACTTGTATGCAGATTCATATCATCAACAAATGATCCATTGACCCGACTTGATAGGTTGGGAAATTCTCCTATGGATTTCTGTGAGAAATTAATTCTGGTAAAATCCTCGGCCGAGGTATCTGACGGCTTTATGTAAGTAGCTCATAAAGGTTAAGTCAAAGAGAATTATTTCGAGACCAGAATGCATAAGGTCAAGACAAAAGAAAAGGGAAACCGATGAAAGACCATACCCTTAAGTCTCGACTGGGAGATTGATCGATGGAGAGATTGTGTCGTATACGGAAATTGTAAATGAGATAAAAGGTTCACTGAATTAATTCACCAGTGATTGGGCTCCATGGGCTTGTGGCTGGACATCGACCGTGGAGTGTGGGAGAATTCCCAAATTGGCAGGGGTGCTAATTTTGGAATGATTAATCGACAGAGTGTTCGATTGATTTAGAGTAAGTATTACTCGAATAATTAAATAATATTTAATTATAACCCACGGCCAATTATGTGGTGAACCTACGGGGGCATACACAATACACATGAAGCGAACGCGAGGAAATAAGAACGATCGAGTCGACTGGGTCGATTATTATTGGTGGGTCGACTGGGTCGACCCAATTGGAACAAATTGGGATCCAATTGGAATTGGATCAGGATCATAAATTAAATTGGAATTTAATTTGTGAATTAATTAATTAAGTTGGATTTAATTAATTAGAAGGGATTTTAATTAAATGGACTTAGAGTCTGATTTAATTAAATGAGAGATTAAGTTAATTAATTGGACTATTTAATTGGGAGATTAAATAAAGCCTGGTCAAATTAATTAACTGGGCCATGAATTAATTAGAAGACTTGGTCTTCTAAATTAAAGAGCCCTAGTCCTAATAGGACTAGGTTAGGGAGATAACTATAAGTAGCATTCTTGTAGTTATTTTTCACACAACTCCATATGCAAAATTGAGCAAGAGCAAAAATTCTCTCCCCCTCTCCAAAGTGATCGACCGAACCCTGTCTTCCTTTTGGAAGAATTTTCGTTCTCGATTCTTGTTCCAAAATCGTTCCTATATCCTAGATCATAATATATCTTGTGTTCTAGCTGATCAAGATTTATTATTTTCGTGTAATTGTGGTGTATCAACCCGTAGAGGCGCAACACGTGGGGCGCTGCTGCAGAGCTTGGATCGATTTGGCTGATGAGGAATTCAGAGTCCGTTTTGCTAACTGAGGATTTGCAAGGAGATAGGTATAACGTGCAAACTTATACTATCGTTTAATATATGTTCATATATATACACCTAGAGTAGTATCCTGGCAAGATTCCGTAAGATGTCCTAAAATTTTTATATTCCGCTGTGCCTAGGGCTGTTTATCTTATAGGATCCCAACATTGGCAGGAACCACCCTTGGTTCCTCAGTCTCCTCTTCCACATCAGCTTCTTCAGCTTTTCTTTTTGTAACAGGCAAGTACTTGGACATTGTCTTTGCAGTATGAATCTCCTTACCATTTGTGACCTCACATCCCATTTTGAATAGCAAGAAACTCAGTGTGATTCTGTGATTGGTCTGGGGACCCTTGCCCTTCTTTTTCTCGTGGAAGTTAGCCAATATGTACCAAATTACTGCAGACCAGTTGATTTCCAATCCGTAGTAGATAGCAGCCATAATGCTGAACCTCTTCATAGTAACAACATCCAGAGAAAATGTACAATTTTCAATCAGCTTTGAGACCATATCAGCCATCCGCTGATACTCATCCTTCAACCGTCTCTTCTTGATGTTGCCAGACAACATCTCACCTTCCTTTGCACAGATTTCCCAGAATTGTTGGTGCTTCTCCTCCATCAGAACAGTGACATCGTGTCGTCCTCTATTCGGAAGCCCAAAAGTCTAGTGAAGTAGGGTGGGGGTAATAACAATGGATTTACCTCCGACAGTAGCCTTGATTTCCTGAGTGTTGAAATCAACAACAGCAGTTCGGTAGTATTCCAACACTTGGTCAGTCCAGATCAGCCCTTCGTGATACTCCATAAAATTTACCAGTGAAGCCGATTTGAACTTCTCCAGCAACTCCTTCATCAAATCGGTACCAGATTGGTAGTAGGAATCATAAACCAAGTACATACCTTCAACAGCCATCTCGAATCTGTTTGAAGTTAGAGAAACAAGAAGAATTTTGCAGAAAATTTGTAGTAATTTCTCACAAGTGCTTTTTGAATTTTAGTGTGCGTAAAGAGCTACTCAGCTGATCAGATTGGGATTTATAGAGTTAGGGTATTTCGGTTTCCGTGATACCAGCTAACCGTTAGATCCATTTCTTGTCAGTTCTGATCGTGCGGTGTCAGTTACGAACTTTCAAATTCAAATCGCATTAAATGAGGAGCGGGAAATGTACCGCTCTTTTATCACTTGTAAAAGCGTGTTTTAAAATAAAACGTTTTAGGCAGTAAGCTTTTACACAGGTGATCAGACGAGTAAAATAGATACTTATCTGATGGACCACTGTCCTGATGACAAAGCTGTTATCAGTGAAAGCCAATAGCTGATAATCTTCCTCGGCTGTTTGTCAATCTAGCTAGATAATAAATCTTCAATCTTCAAGACTTTAATCTTCTGTTGAAAACATAACTTCAACTAACTGTCATCAACAAATTTCACCTTTTAATCAGAAGTACCGCTAGTCTTACACGTTCCCCCTGACTTTAAGAGTTCATAAGTTAACTAGTCTGTTGAGAGTTAATCCTTGAAGATAAGTGTGATGAGTAAGCTGTTGAACTTCAGTCTTCTGATGAGTTCCCCCTCAGCTTATGCATCCAATTTTAATAAACCCAGTTCAGCTCTTAGAGTTGAAAACCTTGTCTCACTTAGAGGTTTTGTGAAGATGTCAGCAATATGATTTTCAGTAAACACATATTCTATCATGACATTTCCTTTCTCCACATGATCTCTAATGAAATGATGTTTGATCTCTATATGATTAGTCCTTGAATGACTTGTAGTATTCTGAGTAAGGCTGATTGCACTTGTATTGTCACAGTAGATAGGGATTCCACTGATTTTTTATGTTGTAATCTTCAAGTTGATGCTTCAACAATAATATTTGTGCACAGCAAGCTCCAGCAGCTATATATTCAGCTTCAGCAGTTGATATTGATACTGAAGTCTGTTTCTTACTCATCCATGAGATCAGACGACTGCCTAAGAACTGACAGGCACCTGTTGTGCTTTTTCTGTCAATCTTGCAGCCAGCAAGGTCAGAATCTGAATATCCAATGAGTTCAAATCCAGATTCCCTATGATACCATAACCCCAAATCTTCAATACCTTTAAGATACTTGAGTATCCTTTTGGCAGCTAGGAGATGAGATTCTTTAGGATTTGATTGATACCTCGCACAAACCCCAACATAGTACATAATATCAGGTCTGCTAGCTGTTAAGTATAACAGTGACCCAATAATTCCTCTGTACTTGGTTATGTCCACTGATTTGCCATCTTCATCTTTATCCATACGAAGACTAGTAGACATTGGAATATTAGCAGTAGAGCTAGTTTCCATACCAAATTTCTTGAACAGATCCTTTGTGTATTTTGCTTGGCTGATGAATATTTCATCAGGCAACTGTCTTACTTGCAAGCCAATAAAATAATTAAGTTCTCCCATCATGCTCATTTCAAACTTGTTCTGCATCAGCTTTGAGAACTTATCACACATCTGTTGATTTGTTGAACCAAAAATAATATCGTCCACATAAATTTGCACAAGCAAAATATGTTCTTCCCATTCAATAGTGAACAGGGTCTTGTCTACCTTACCTTTACGAAATCCTTTAATCAAAAGAAAATCAGATAGGGTATCATACCATGCTCTTGGAGCCTGTTTCAGTCCATAGAGGGCTTTCTTCAGACGATACACCTTGTCTTCTTCTTGATAGGCTTCAAATCCAGGTGGTTGTTCAACATAAACTTCCTCTTGCAATTCTCCATTGAGAAAAGCTGATTTCACATCCATCTGATAGACTGTGAAATTCTTGTGAGCAGCATAAGTAAGAAAGAGTCTGATAGCCTCTAGTCTTGCTACTGGTGCAAAAGTTTCATCAAAGTCAATGCCTTCTTCTTGGCAATAACCCTTGGCCACTAATCTAGCTTTGTTTCTGGTGACAACACCATCTTCATTCATTTTGTTCCTGAATACCCATTTAGTGCCAATTACTCTTTGATGACTTGGTCTAGGAACTAAGTACCAGACTTCATTCCTTTCAAATTGATTTAGCTCTTCTTGCATAGCTTCAATCCAGTTTGAATCACTAAGAGCTTCTTCAATCTGTTTGGGCTCAATTTGAGATAGGAAGCTGACAAACATTGCTTCACTTGCAACAGCTCTCCTTGTCTTCACTCTATCCAAAGGATCACCAATCACCAGCTCTGGTGGGTGATTCTTGAGCCATCTAAGATCAGGTTGCAAATCATAATGTTGACCTTTGTTTTGATCTTGCAACAGTACTGTTGGAGTTCCAGTAGTAGTATGTTGAACAGTCTCTGATCTGTCAGCTGTTTGCAACTCGTCTGTTAGACAATCAGCATTGTGATTTTGAACAACACTTGAGTTAGCAGCTGGGTTGAGATCAGGTAGTATGATGGGAACATATTCTTCATTCTATCCAACATTCAATTTCTGTAAATCAGTAGACAGATCTTGATTAGTACTTTGATTCTTTTCAGAAGATTGATTTGGTTCATCAAATACTACGTGAATGGATTCCTCTATAAGTAAAGTTCTTTTGTTAAAGACTCTATAAGCTTTACTAACAGTAGAGTATCCTACAAAAACAGCTTCATCAGCCTTTTCTGCAAAAGCAATAAGGTGATTTTTCCCATTATTTAAAACAAAGCATTTACAACCAAATATCTTAAAGTAATGAATGTTTGGCTTCCTGTTGTTCCAAACTTCATATGGAGTCTTGTTTAGGTGCTTGTTGATCATGCATCTGTTTTGGGTAAAGCATGCTGTGTTTGTTGCTTCTGCCCAAAATCTTTGAGGCAGCTTAGCTTCAGCTATCATTGTCCTTGTAGCTTCTTTTAGAGTTATGTTTCTCCTTGTAGCTTTAAGTTTCTCTTGGCTTTTGTTGCTGAATGAATCATAAAATGATGTTCCAAACAGTTCTCTTGCTGATTCATTCTCTTGGCTTTTCAGCTTTAAGTTTCAGTGAACTGTTTTGCTCTTTTAGCAATATCATCTCTTCCTTAAGCTTTTTAAATGCATCAGCAATACTTGTATGGTTGAGCATCATTTGTTCAAATGAATTAAATAATTCATTATCAAGAGGAGTTACCTCATCATCCTCTGAGCCATCAGATTCCTTAGCCATCAGGCAGAGAAGAGCAGGACTCTCTTCATCAGAAGTGTCTGAATCTGAATCTGACGAGTAGACGGCAGCTAGCTTTTCGGCTTCTGCTACCAGCACCTTGCCTTTCTGATGCTTTTTTTCCTTTCTGATTCTCTTTTCCTCTTATGTATACTTCTCAGCTTTAGGATATGGGCAGTCTCTGATGAAATGACCCAGTTTCCTGCAATTATAGCACATCATTTTGGATTTATAAGAATCCTATCTTGAGAAGAAAAAGTAGGGTTAGAAGTAGAAGCATTGTTATATTTGTTCTTCATTTTTCGTCTGTAGAACTTTTTGAAGTTGTTCATCAGCAATGCAACGTCTCCAGCAGTGTACTCCTTTTTGTTGAGTAGTGTGGCTTCATCAGATGAATCCACATCTTTGCTTTTATGGGCTGGCCTTCTAGGATTTTCAGTAGCAACAAGTGCAGCTGTGGGACTTGAAGTAGAGGTTTCTTCAACACCCATTCTTGGCAGCTTATACTCGTACGCCTTGAGTACTGAAAACAGCTCGGTGAGTGAAATCTTTCCCAGATCTCTGGACTCTTCCATGGCTGTCACCTTCATGTTGAACTTTGGAGATAGAGCCTTCAGTACTCTGACGGTTATCTCCTTATCAGTGAAGGTTTTTCCAAGCTTCAAAACTTCATTCAGCGTCCTTGTAAACCTTGTATCCATCTGATCAATGGTTTCCGCAGACTTCATCTTGAAGTTGTCCAGCTTTTCCAGAGCAACACTTAGCTGATGCTCTTTGATGGCGTCGTTTCCTTCGCTCATGTCACGAACCTTATCCGACATCTCTTTGGCAGTCTTGAAGTGCTTGACTTTGTCAAATCGATCATTGTCAAGAGCCTTGGTCATGATGAAACGCCCAACTTTGTCCAAATTGAACAGCTTTATTTCTTCGACTGTCATTTCTGTTAAGTCTTTTTCCACCACTATTTCTGCTTCATCAACCGTGATAGTCTTGGTGAATTTGAATGGACCTTTGATGATACATGTGTACAAGTTATCATTGTAGGCAGCCAGGAAAATCTCCATTCTGATTTTCCAATCTTCAAAGCTCATACCAGCTATGTGGGGAACATGAAAAATTTAAAATTTTCAAAATATGCTCTTTTGAAAAGTTTGAAAACCTTTGAAAAATACTCGGATCAAGCTCGTTGATCAGGCAACTGATTCTAATGAACCACCTGCTCTGATACCACTTGTTGGTCCCAAGTGGTCAGATGAGGTCTAGAGGGGGGGGGTGAATAGACCTCTAAACTTTTTTATAATTTTAACTTTAAAACTTTTGTTTTCACTTAAACAGATCAAGCTGTTACCGAACAGTAATTTTACAAGGCTGATCGTGAACAAATCTTTGAAAAGCTTTGTTGACCACTAATCTGATAATTACTTAGCTGATTTTTTGAAAATCAGATTCAATACTTAGAGTACTTGCAGCGGATTTGTAAAGTGTTTTTCACAAGTAAACTTAGTAGTTTGAAAGTTTGATCCCCAGTTTTATAAAACTCCTTTCCTTTTAAAACTTTTCAAACAGTTAAATCAAAGTGTTTTTATGCAACTGAAAATATGCAAGTAAAAATGCAAGTAAAAATACACAGATTTTTATAGTGGTTATATGGATGTAAATATCATTTAATCCACTCTTCCAAGTCACACAGATCTTGGGTTATATTAAGAACACAAAGTAATTAGTATACTCTGCTTGTGCTTTACAACAAATGATAAGCCACAAGTTCGCAGCAGGAAATCACAAAGAAACTCCTACTCTCCGAAGTAATATCACTCACAAAGACGGGTATTTACTCCTCACAACACTCTAACAGATTTCACTCAGAAAAATGTGTTTTTCTTTGATCTTCAACTTCGGCTTCAGTCAACAAATGACAGAGCTGATGAGTGAGCTGTTCTTGAGACTTAAGAGATTCTGCTTCGGATTTATTCTCAGAGATTGTGTTGTTTTTCTTCTCTTTGTCTCTACAGCTATTTATTCGCAGGTTTGAGAAATGTCCGTTGAAGTGAGACAAATTTCAAATTCCTCGAGTTCTGGTCCTTAATTTCCGCGAACGGCTCTCTGCAGTCTGTCCATACTGTCAACAGTACTTTTCTGCAGGCAACATTAAATGCACCAAGCTAATGCGAAGCATTTCTTCAATCATTTGTCTTTAATAGCCTTGTACTTCAGCATTTATTACTTCCAGGGGCATTTATTACCGTTGGGATGACTTCTTGATCTTTTCTACTTGGCTGACGAAAGTACAAGTCTGATGGCAAACTAAGCTGATCTCAAACTTGAACAAATCTGTTTTGAGTCGGCTGATCTTCACCAGTCTGATTTCTTTCCTTCAGCAGATCAGTAGTCTTGGACCTTGAATTTTGACTCTTCTGATATCTTCTTTACTTAGTCAAAAATTCTTCAAAGGGATATCAGCTAAGTTAATTTATACTTAGCAGATTTGAAGTTTTGGAATTCATCAAAACCTCCCTTTACTTATTGTCTTCAGTGCTCTTCATCTTCATCCTTATCCAACATAACGCTTCAAAAGCTGGCAACTCCGTTGGTAGGCTTTGGAGGATCAGAAATAGTCCCCTCTGGGACCGTGAACTTAAGTGTCTCATTGGGAAAAAGACCAGAACGAGCAGTGAAGATGAGAAAATACCTGGTCGTAGAAACCCTATTTGCATACAAGGCAATATTAGGACGACCGGTGCTCAATCTTTTTCACGCAGTAGTATTGACCTACCATCAGAAGATAAAGTTTCCGACTGCCTCTGGCATTGGAGAAATAGTGAAATGATCATTGCATGGTCTGGGATTGTTATAACACCACCCTAGCATTGGGAAATAAACCTAAGTCCTTTACTCCTGCCAAAAGAAAACTCGAGAGTGATGTCGAGAAAGCTGAAGTCGAGATCCCCAGTACAGACAGAATAGATCGGAAAGGGAAGAGGACGGTCGACTTAACCATAAAGCCACCGGAACACAAGGATATTATGCTTGTGCAAGGCGATATGCTAAAGACGACCAGAATTGGGACTGAACTCAGTACGGAAGGGAAAGTTATCCTAGTAAACTTCCTCAGAGATAACATGGACATTTTCGCATGGAGTGCAGATGACATAGAGGGCATCGACCCGAGAATAATCACTCACTCTCTAAAGATAGATCCAATGGCAAAACCCGCAAGACAACGGAATCATGGGCCTACCAAAGATAAACTAATCAAAGCAGAAGTTGAAAGAATGCTCAAAGCCAAACAAATTCGGGAAATACATTTTTCGGAATGGCTATGCAATGTCGTCTTAGTAGCAAAAGGGGATAAAAAAGACAACAAATGGAGGATGTGTAACGATTTCACTGACCTAAACAAGTTATGTCCACGAGATCCCTATCATCTCCCTAGAATTGACCTACTAGTCGATTCAACTGCAGGATTTGCTATCTTTAGTATGATGGACGCCTTCCAGGGTTTCTATCAAATTTACATGGATGAGCGAGACCAAGAAAAAACTGCCTTCGTCACAGAGCAGGGACTTTACTGCTTTGTTGTGATGCCATTCGGATTAAGGAATGCAGGGGCAACTTACTAAAGATTAGTTAACTTGATGTTTCGAGAGCTAATCGGAGAAATAATGGAAGTCTACGTAGACGACATGTTGGTAAAAAGCATGAATGAAGCATACCACGTCAAACATCTTGACCAATGCTTCAAAATTTTGAGAAAATACCACATGAAATTGAACCCCGCTAAATGCACTTTTGGGGTCAAGTCAGGAAAATTCCTCGGATATATGGTTCATCAACGAGGGATTGAAGCCAACCCCGAAAAGATTCGAGCCATAACGGAAATGAAACCACCTAGAACGATCTCCCAAGTGCAAAGCTTAGTCGGAAAGATTGTTGCACTAAACAGATTCATATCTAAATCGGCAGACAGAAGTTTGCCCTTCTTTCAAACCTTGCGAAAAGCAAAGAACTTTGTATGGACAGAAGAATTTGATCAAGCTTTTAACCAATTAAAGGAGTATCTGACTTCTTCTCCTTTACTGGCCAAACCAACCGAAGGACAACCTTTATACATCTACATATCAATCTCCGAGGTTGAAGTTAGTTCGGTATTGGTAAAGATAGAAGGCACGGAGCATAAGCCTGTTTATTATCTAAGTAAATTATTACAAGGAGCATAGAAGAATTACTTGGAGATAGAAAAATTTGCTTTGGCTTTAGTGGTAGCAGCACGGAAGCTCCGATCATATTTCTTGACGTATAAAATAGTAGTGCTTACAAATCTACCACTAAGGCAAGTCTTGGCAAAACCAGAAACCTCTGGAAGATTAATTAAATGGGCGATCGAATTAGGACAATTCGAGATTGAGTATAGACCAATGACTGCGATTAAAGCTCAAGTACTAGCTGATTTTCTATTGGAAACTCCGACCTCAATAAAAAATACTAAAGACTCGACCAGTGGTGATAGTGGTATTATGATTGTCGAAAATCACACTCGGTTGATGCATGTCGACGGTGCCTCAAACAGGGAGGGAGGCGGAGCCGGGATTAATTTTACCGGACCAGAGAAAGAAGACTTGAATTATGCGATAACTTTGGACTTCATGGTGACCAATAATGAGGCAGAGTATGAGGCGTTGATCGCAGGGATGGAAATGGCAATAAAAGCAAACATCAGAAGCCTAAAGGTATTAACTGACTCGAAATTGGTGCAACAACAAATAGACGGTCTATACGAGGTGAAAGAATTCAACATGGTAAAGTACCTCACCAAGGTAAAAGAATTGGCAGAAAAATTCGAGAAGTTCAAAATTCAGAACATTCCCCGTTCAGAAACAGAAAGAGTAATCACTTGGTTGATCTCGAGTACCCCCGCAATTGACATTGACAACGCGCCAATCACCGAGATGATGGAGATCGATATAGCTGAGAAGAACTGGATGACTCCAATAATGGATTATCTTTTGGAAGGAACCCTGCCAACCGATCAAAATGAGGCTCGAAAAATAAAATACCTAGCACCCAGATACACGATCTTAGATGGGAAGCTTTACAGAAGATCGGCTTCCGGGATCCTACTAAAATGTATTTTCAAATCCCAAATCGCTAAGATACTTCGAGAAATACATGAAGGGGAGGCAGGAAATCACAGTGGAGCCAGGGCGTTAGCTTTAAAATGTCTCTGAACAAGATACTACTGGCCGAGTTTAAACAATGATGCGACTGAATATGTAACGAAGTGACATCACTGTCAAGTTCATGCAAATATAAGTCATCGACCTGCTGAGAAGATGCACCCCATACCGGTATGCTGGACTTTCGATCAATGGGGAATAGATATTGTTGGACCTTTCCCAGTTGCCAGGTCAAAGAAAAGCTATGTTTCAGTCGCAGTGGAGTATTTCAGCAAATGGATAGAATGTGTCGCCCTGGCGCGAATTACACAGTTTCAAGTAATTAATATCTTGTGGAAATTCATAGTATGTCGATTTGGCATCCCACGAGTCCTAATCTCAGATAATGGAACTCAGTTCGCGGGAAAACAAATATTGGACTGGTGCTCTAGGTTTGAAATTCAACAAAATTTTACCTCGGTAGGACACCCGAGGGAAAATGGACAAACTGAAGTGGCTAACCGCGAAATAGTCAAATCTTTAGAAAAAAGATTGGGGGCAGCAAAGGGAAGATGGTTAGATGAACTTCCTGGAGTACTTTGGGCCAACCGAACAACTGTCAAAGCCTCAACTGGCGAGAGCCCGTTCAGTTTAGTTTACGGCTCGGATGTTGTTATTCCGGTCGAAGCTAGTCTCAAGCCCGAGGATTGAGATGTACGATAGCGAGGAGAATGAAAAGACTAGGAAGGATGATGTCGACTTAACTGAAGCCTTAAGAGAAAGAGCAACAATACGCTTATAGGTCGCCAAATCCAACATGGAAAAGGCCTACAATCAAAAGGTGCGTATACAAACCTTCAAAGAAGGGGATTTAGTACTGAAAAAGGTGGAGGTATCCAAGCACGTCGAAAAACTGCAACAAAATTGGGATGGACCTTACATCGTTGTTGGTGTAGGAAAGAAAGGTTCATATGAAATTGCGCACATGGATGGAACACCCTTACCCAGAACTTGGAATGCTGTCAACCTGAGAAAATACTATGGACGTTAACAAATTTCTCCTGAAAGTTACCCTTTCTATTTCCTTTTATTATTTACATAATAGTCATCATTTATTTTAGTCAAATACTCAGTACAGTTTAATGCAATAAAAGCCTTTGCTTAAATTCTTTTAAGTATATTTCAAGTTTGTACATCACTAGCCATTTGCGATAGAAAGGTTAAAACCAATAATTGGTATACAACCTAAATATTGACTGAGTAAAACTGATTGGTTTGGTAAACACTCGTCAACCTACGAACAATCAACGACAAGAAAAAAGGGTTAAAGCCAATTATTGGTAAACAACCTAACTTCTAAATTGAGTAAAATCGACCAGATCGATAAACACTCAGCGGTCTCCAAAACTACGACTTAAAAGGTTAAAGCCACTAATTGGTAAAAAACCTAAGAATTGACTGAGTAAAAACCGATTGGGTCGGTAAACACTCGTCGATCTACAAATATCGAACAATAAAGGTTAAAGCCAATAATTGGTAAAAAACCTAAGTATTGACTGAGTAAAAACCGATTGGGTCGGTAAACACTCGTCGATCTACAATTATCGAACAATAAAGGTTAAAGCCAATAATTGGTAAAAAACCTAAGAATTGACTGAGTAAAAATTGATTGGGTCGGTAAACACTCGTCGATTTACAAATATCGAACAAAGGTTAAAGCCAATAATTGGTAAAAAAACCTAAGTATTGACTGAGTAAAAATCGATTGGGTCGGTAAACACTCGTCGATCTGCAAATATCGAACAATAAAGGTTAAAGCCAATAATTGGTAAAAAACCTAAGTATTGACTGAGTAAAAACCGATTGGGTCGGTAAACACTCGTCGATTTACAAATATCGAACAATAAAGGTTAAAGCCAATAATTGGTGAAAAACCTAAGTATTGACTGAGTAAAAACCGATTGGGTCGGTAAACACTCGTCGATTTACTAATATCGAACAATAAAGGTTAAAAATTGGTAAAAAAAAACATAAGTATTGATTGAGTAAAAACCGATTGGGTCGGTAAACACTCGTCAATCTACAAATATCGAATAATAAAGGTTAAAGCCAATTATTGGTAAAAAGCCTAAGTGCTAAATTGAGTAAACCGACTAGATCGGAAAAACACTCAGAGATCTCTAAATAACAAGGGTTAGAACCAACTAATGGTATACAAAACCTATGTGTAGAATAAGTACACCGACTAGGTCGGATAAAAACACTCAAACAGAACAATTGATATGATGATCAATACTATAAATAAAAACATTTGCAACAATTATGAAGAATATAAAGATTTTATTGAAATCATTTGTGTACAAGTATATCTTTCGCTATACAGGTGGTTACGAATACAAAATGGTAAAACCCTATTCAATAAGTTGGAGCGTTCCATGACAATATCCACGGAAACATCAATCTCCTTCTTGGTACCTCGACATTCTTCTTCAACCCCCTAAGAAGCATACTGCTCAGGATGGTCGACTTCTTTAGTTCGATGGCCAAGCTCGGAAGATCTATGTCCCTTTTGGTCAGATAACCTCTAAAAAGCCTGATAGCTTGTAGCGGTTATTCGACCGAAATGAGATCCCGCTTGAGAGATTGCTGCAGTTGTCCGTCCAAAGTGTGACCCCGCGCAGAGCACCGTGAAAGTGAAAATCTACTAGCACACCCCATCGAATAATCAATCCGGAGGTAACATCCAAGAATGAGGATGCCTGGTAGATATGAACCCTCCATGTGCTAACAAATACCACGAACTCCAACCTTGTGAAGACTAAGGCACGGGTCCATATGAGACTTGTTAGTACTGGGTAGGGCATTAATGGGACTTGTCAGCACTAGGCAAGATGAGGAATGAATAATCCTGATATGAATTATCGTGGTAATGCAAATTTTTGAAGATTATGAGATCATTCGGCAAAATGAAGCTTGAGGAAACTGAATTTTCCATCTGTACGGTATGAGTGGAAAATGGTGAATAAGTTGTTACCTATTTATAGGAATATCTAAGTTGATCCTACGGATGGGGAATAATTAAATCAACCGGTGAGAAATGGACTTATTAACTCCCCGCATTTAATGCGAGTAAGTTGGAACGGCACAAGGAAAGTCGATAAAACTACACAATAAAAATGGATGACCGGAATCGAAACGATTAACATGTCAAGATCGATCCGCGACCTTTCGATAGGTCGACAAACTACCAGATCCGTTGATATTACGATTTGGTACACAGCGAAAATGCTGAGATTGCATAATAGTGGATCATTTTGAAAACTTATAACACAGAATCCAGTTGTCCTCCTAGAGTCCAAGAAATCTGACGAGGTATGAAGAATAGTAATCTTTCTTACTAAGACAAATGAACTCGTCACTGCCTAATATACCAAAGAATTGCTTAAGGAGGTCTTAACAAGCTGGATCTCACTAATGGTTCTACGTTTTCCAATTCCTCCCACACCAAAGATACGACATGATGGCATAATGAATACAATGGTTGCTTTATTTCAGGAAAATGAAACTCACAGTCTGTAAAAAGAAACATTGGTTACGAAGATAACAAGAGTTCCTATACTAGGAAACTAAGTCTTGGTAATGAGGCCTTTTCGGAAAAGGAATGAAATGAAGACCCTTATATAGATCTTCTTAAAAGACAAAATAATGTCTCAAAACTTTGTCTGATCGACTATCAACAAGGACTACAGATCTACTACCCGGTAATTTCAAAATTTGAACAGATGGATGCACTGCTCACATAAAACGTCAAGGTCATACTTATAATTAAAAGTTCTAGCGACCTACATGACTCGACTGTTAGATTACCTTACAACGATCATCAGTATTGAGATGCAATATACGGCACACAGTTAAACAGAGCTCGTAAGTCGTCAAGGAAGAGATGAACACAGTATGTCAAAATTGGAAACAATTTTATTATGAAGTTACATTCAGCAGTGTTACAAGGCAAATTCTCCTACTACATCTATTACAAACGACTAATGTCATCCTACAACTATAATTGACTAAATCTTCGACTTGCTGCTACGCCTCTTGAGACCGGCACCTTGAAAGTGAAGTATCCTCCATGAACAGAAAAAGACACTACCCCCTAGTAATGCACCCTCGACCAAAGGGGCATACATTTTCAACAAGGGCTTTTGCAAGGTCGCCGAATGAAGAAAATAGTAACAACACTTCACCTCTCCCACATACGGTAATCACCACAATCGAACGGAATACCGAGGAAGGGAAGTGTTGGCCCTTTTGATGAATTGACCAGCTTTTCCGTTAAAACTGGTTTAGATACAATGGATCCCCTGGAGAAGGATGGATCCTCCATATTTCCAATTCCACCCAAACCAAAGTAGAAAAGAGATTCCGGACAATTAAAGCGCCACTTGGTTCGACAAAAAATCTCATGATTTGTTATTTCTGCAGAAGGAACTGGTGTAAATGCGTATGGAGCCATTTAAGGCAAGTTGTGCGACCTCTGCGTATTTATAAGCATAGAAAACATTATAACAAAGGACATACGAAACGTCGTATATTACGAGTGATTTCTCGAGCTCCAAAAAAGACTCATGTCTAATCGACAAACAATGTAATGCTGGTCGATACTGAGCAAACACATAGAAAACAGTTCCGGATGCAACTACATCAACTTACACCAGATCCAGTAAGCTAACCTTTCTATGGAGTACTATGCTTGAACATCTTAATGTTAGGCAGATAAAACATTGTTTAACAGTAAATAGATTAGTATTCCTTCAGTTCAAATTCAAATTATGTCTACTCGATCAAGTAATCAAATTACTTCTCGACAAAGATTGAAGACAACAAAAATATATTTACACCAAAATAAGGAGTTTATACAAATTATGCTATGGAAATAATATTCCTTCATAGTTAGCAATAAGTCTTCTCCTACTACTACTACTACAAAAAAAAAAAAAAAAAGGCTAGCTAAAGCTTCAAGGCTGATCAGAGCCGGTAGGCCTGCTCGAGGAAACACTTTTTCTTGGAGTTGGCGTATCCAAAAATGCCACCAGCTCTTCCTGGCGCTTCTGGTAACCTTGATCATAGCCTTCATCAAAAGCTCCTCGACGTGACTCATCCAGATTAGCATTTAGCTGAGTAAGGTCATCCTTCTCCTTTTGAAGAACCAAATTTTCATCACGTAACTTTTGGATATCATCCTCAAGAAGGTGATTCTGAAGAGTGAGTCTGTCAGTCTTAGCCACCTCCACATCCAAACGATGCCTCATGGTATCTTTGCTGAACCACATCTCATCGTTCTAGGCACCTAATTGCAATACTTCCCCTGGAAGGATAAAAGATGTAATCAATGAGCAATATAAGCAATAAAGAGAATAGCTCAAGAAAATGAGTACCTGCTCAATTTTTTTGAAAAGGGACTGAACGAGGCGAAGGCTGGAAGTACCCTCGTTTTCTTCAACTCGCCTGGCAGGATAGTACTCAGGCCCAGATCCCATGATAAAGCATCAGGTTCACAAGAATCAGACAGAACAGAATCAAGGGGAATCTTATCAGGACGAGGAGATTCAGACTCAGTTATATCCTTAATCTGCTCCATTATACAACGATCATCCAACTGGCGTGGGGATTCCATCGCGTTGGGACTCACAGAAAATTCTTTCCCCAAGGCAGAAATCCTGGTTACTCGATCAGAACTATGCTCGGTCCGACCCCTGGAAGAAGTACCAGCCTCAATCGAAGTAGTCATTATCGTAGTATCAGCAAACAAAAAATCCGAGAAACTTTGAGTAATGGGCTGCGCCCTGGAACTATTCAAAGGAGGATCTAAGAACAAGCCACTGCTGACTGACCCAACAATGTTATCTCCTTGATTCTGACCAGTAACAAGGTCAGCGATAGGATTCATAGCAGTGGTGTTGATTTGAGCATAATCATGTAGTTCATGCTCGGAAGTAGGAACAGAAGTCGAAGTGGAATGTCAAAGGATTGCTCCTCATTAGACATATCCCCAAAGGCAATCCGACCTGGAGAAGATCTTCTCTGAAGATTATCAAAAGAGGAAATGTTTTGTGATACATAACTTGAATGAGTGATCGCATTAGGCTCGCCACTCAGTCTACTCGGAGAGATAGCAGACTCCTGTGCTCCCGAGCTGGCAGGTGTTCGGAATTCTGGAGGGCCAGAGGAAGGCCCCCCAATGCGGGACCTTTTAGATCTAGTGTTCCTCTGAAAGTCGCGCGAAGGGCACTTGGAAGTATTGCCGAAAAGGGATTCTCGGAAAATCAAGGAAGTGATTGAAATATTGAGGAGAGTGAACGACTTGCTGGGGAGATTATTTTATCTGAGTAGGGACGCGCAGTAAATAGCGAAGAACTTTTTACCTCAAGTATTTATACTAAGGGAAAAGAAGCGAAGGACCTTGGAAAGAAGCGCGAAATAAATTATATAGCCAATGAACAGTTGCACAGAATTTGAAAACATATAATAAATATACAGAAAATAAAGACTTATGTCTGAACTTGTCAAATAAACGAGGAAGTTAAACTGTAAAGACGGAATATGAATCGTCTCAGTACAAAGGTTAAAATCGTAAAGTTACAAATTACATTATGACGATTACTCTTCCTAAAAAACTACTGCTCGCCTTCACCCTTGATCTGCTGGTCGCCCTCGCCTATGATCTGCTCGTCGCCCTCAGCTCTGACTTGCTGGTCGCCTTCAGCCTGAAGCTGCTCCGTGATATTATTCACTGGCTCAGGGTTCTCCTCCTTCTCTTCCTGGTCGCTCAAATCATTATCCTGCTCAGGAGGAGGCACCGGGAAGGGTACTCCGAACTCCTTTGCCAAATGCGCCAAAGGGAGATTCTCGAAATTCATAGTATGAACGTCAGAAGAAGTATAATTCTGACCTTGACGATCAAGGCTAACATGAATGGCCCTGAAATACTCCTTTCGACGATCCTCAATTAAACCCATGGCAACCATCAGATGAACGACTTTCTTAAAAGTACTCTCCAAAAGAGGGCCCACCTTTTGATAAACTAAAGTTGTGTGAACCGGAGAGCTGAGGATCTCACGAATAACCTTCTCCCTAGGGCTTTTACCATAACGATCAGTAAGACCATCGAGATTGAGGTCTTCTTCCTGCTCATCGAAAGAAGCTTGAAGGCGTGCGACCTGTGATTCCAGCTCATTGATACGAGTAGCGTACTAAACTTGATGATCATCTAGGTACTTAGTCAATTGATCAACTCGCTCCTGGGTACGAGTCGCTTCCAAAACACTGTTTATTATGTGAGGATTATCTGTCCCCAAACCATGCTCGCCATCAACCCTAGATGGATGAGAGGAAGAAGTGGAAAGACCAGCTCCAGTCACACCACGTTCCAAATCAGCCACTTTCTGAAGAAGAACTTTGTTCTTTTCCTCCAAGAATTCACATTGCTGCCTCAGAAGGGCCGCTTCGTAAATGGAAGATAACATACAAGTGCCAGTCTGAAAATTCAAAAGAACAAGCAGTTTAGGTAAAGTCTTCTCGAACGCAGAAAATGCAAAAGGAATGATCTGCTTATTTACCCTGGCGAAAGAGAGAGAGGCTTTCTCCAACTTCTCCAATGGGTCTTTCACGAGCAACCTCTGAACATCCCGCGTAAAAACAGAAGAAAGGAGAATCCGTGTAGCCTTATCTTAGCATTCTCCTTCTCATCGTTGACCAGAGTATCACGCTCAGAGTAACCTGCAGCTCTTTTCCAACAAGATGATCCTCAATCATCTCGACTAGCGTAGGCTTGGGATGCGGCTCACCCAGCAATGTGAGATCCTCGCCATAACGATTATAGACCTGCTTCCTTCTCTTCGCCACGGGATTAGTCGAATTAGGCATCGACCACATACGACAACCATGTATACCAAGGGAAGATCTAAGTTGCAGGGGAGGATAACCTTGTCCGGTCCTAGTAGAAGTAGGAATCTGAGAAGAAGAGGGTTCGTCGGGAATCTCTTGGGAAGGCTCTGGAGTTTCTTCTCTGTTATCATCAGAGTCAAGACCTTGATCCAATTTTCTCTTCCTAGAAACCCGTTGCTCTATGGGATGGTTCTCTACCGTTTTGGTAGATTTCGACAAAACCATTTTTCCCTTTCTAGAACGCCTAGAATTTTCAACCATAGAAGCTGAGGGAGAAACGAAAATTTGTTGTAAATATTAATGGAATAAAGACAAACAAAACATATGGCATGTATGAAAGGAAGCTTACCAAGAGGCTGAGCAGAAGTAGAAACGGGGAATGTATGAGAACTTAGGCCTGCTTTGCGAAGAAAGGCCTCCCCAATAATGACAGCGCATTGGTATTTGTCCAAACGCATCTCTTTTATTTTCTCCAGCAGGATAGGATCGTCGAGAATCAGTTGACCATCAACAGAGCGACCACCAAAAGTCCATTTGGAATCATGGTCCCAGGTAAAAGGTTCTCTCGAGCCATCAGCTAAAGTCCTATGTGTCGGAGGACGAACAAAGAAAAAGTGGAATTTCCAGTCGGAATTACTGGAAACGGGTGAATCAAAAATAGAAAGACCAGATCGTTGACTTGTAAAAAAGTAACCATGATTGGAAGAACTGGAAATGTTAAAACGAAATAACTGATAAAAATTGCGGAAGGAAGGCTAGAATCCTTTGGCAATCATCAAAACCGAAAAAGAAACGACGAAGGCCAAAAAGTTAGGGACCAATTGTGTCAAAGAGACACTAAAGATTTTTAATATCTCCAAGAACGAAGGAGATAATGAAAGTCTGAGGCCATGATTGAAATGAGATGTGTAAAAAGCACGACAACCTTCAGGAGGTGAAGTAACCCTGTCAGTAGGGGATGGGAGAAGAATGTCAGAGCCTTCTGGAAAATACTTCCTATAATTATCTAGTACCTCGTGAAAATTATCCTTGGTATAGGCACAAACGAGGTTCTCAACCGGATCAGACACCTGAGGATTGGCACCCTTGCCCCTCTTAGCCTTAGCGGCCACCTCCGCGTCGAAAAGAATACCCACCTTGAATGTATCCTTCTCAGGGATATTTACATCTGGAGCCTCCGTTTGTTCTGGAGGAGGACTCAGAGAAGCTTCCACATCGATAACAGGATTGACGTCCTCGATAGATGAGGAGTTGGGATTTCTCGAATTTGAAGCCATAATAAAGATTGTCGAAAATGATTGTCAATAAGTATGATATTTGGGTGAATTATCGACTAAGAAAGTTACTGCTAAAAGACAGAAGGCAGAGAGTAAAAAGTGAGGGTGAAACCAGGGACGCATATATATATATATATATATATATACGAGGTCAAAATGACGCTTTAATCCCTTTCACGACTATTCGTATTCCTGCCATCAAACGAAGAGAACTGGCTCCTCGAAGTATAATAACGGCACAACTAGGAAACGACAAAACGACTATCTATGAAACGTCACACTATTTTCCTTACTTTGGATTTTTTCCCATAAGGTTTTTTCCGTGTAAGGTTTTTAATGAGGCACAATTCGTAGAAAAGTCAGTCGAACAATGTTCAATACTTCTACGAGCTTCTATTACATATCCGCTCGAAGAAGTAAGGGAGTACTGATGGGGGCTATTTTATACCCCATATGATACTCGGATCGACTCATAAATGATTAGATCAGCTCGACCATATAGCTCACTCACTATCGCGAATCGACCCGATCAGAGATGATGCTCCTCAGCGACCAGGCTGCGATCCGGGCTTGAGAAGGACCAATACCCAGAGTCTTTGTAGAATTATGTTTCCTTGTATATCTAGGGATTATACCTTATAAATACCTGAATCAGACATTGTATTACACACACAAGAATAGAGCTTACGCCTACATACTTGTACAATCTAAGACTATTCTAATATAAGAGCTTTTGCTAAGCCCTATAATTGCAATACAAATCTAACCCTAAGCAATATCATTGATTTAATCGAACCACACGAAAAACGGTTAGATCAAAGTTTAAAGGTCGCGGAAGAAAAATAAAAATCCGTAGCGTAAACTTTTTATTTTTTTTTAAGTGAACCAGTGGATCAATCGGTTTACTGGTTCATTGGTTTATCGATTTTTGACCGATTTTTTTCTGTTCACACTGTCATGAACATAGCTGATTTTGGAGGGTTAACCGGACCGTATTGACAACCGGTTACCGATTAAATCGGCCGAACTGGCCAGTCTGGTCCGGTTTTTAAAACACTGCTTTTAAACGTTTTATGGTTTCTCATTGAAACATTCTCATTGAAAAGGTGTCTCTTCAAATTGGAATGTTAATGGCTTTTTGAGTTTGAGATTTCCTCTATAAATACAAATTTTTCTCCTTAATTTTAGTATAGAAAAAAATACTCTGCCTCTTTATTTCAAAAGATTAAATACTGCTTATGTAACTTCCCAAAAGCAAATTATAGCAAAGAGTTTCGAAGAATATTACAGAAATTATTGGGTTATAGTTTGTGAAATAAGGCGATTGTAGGCTATTTGAGTTCATAGGATTCTCTTGTTCAAGTGCACGTAAAGAAGTCCTGAAGGTTCGTTGTATCCTAGGAATAGACATCGATTAAGTTTGCACCAGAGCAGCGCTAATTCTATTATAAAGGGAGTGTGTTGCATAAAGGGAATGTGTTGCACGCCTCGAACCGGGTTATTCCATTTCATCCCTTTTATAACTATTATCATCATCCAAAGTAAATTGAAAGTTTTGATGTTGTTATTGTGTGAATTTGTTGATTTTTTGTTTCTAGAACTAACAATTCAAACAAGCTTGAACATCATTTTTTGTTTGATAACTTGTGAAGCTTGACTCGATAAGTTAAAAATTGTCAAAATACATATAAATATCAAGCTACTTGATACTCGGCTCGAGCTAATTCGATAAAAGCTCATTCGAGCTCAGTTCGTTAAGAAATCAAACCAAGCTCAAACACAAAATTTCAAGCTCGTTAAATTTAAACAAACTTGAACAGTGTGTCATTCGATACTACTCGACTCATTTACACCCCTATGTACAGAAATTAAAACCTTATGTTGATATTTAAACAAGTTAGTTAAATTACCCATATAGTTGTCAAGAAATTAAAAACAAACAAGAATGAAGTAAGTCATCGAATTTAATATAAGATTATAGCTAGATATATAATTCATCTCGCCTAAATAATGAAATTAAAATTTTAAAACTAAATTTGAATTTTCATGACTTAAAGATTAAGAGTAGTATCTATTTTTTTTTCCCCTCAAGGGTTTAATCTCTTGTGATGCGAGTGCTAGTGAGAACTTTTCATAACAGAAATTCGAACTTTAATTCGCATTTATAGTGATTAGTCCTTCTTCTAGACCAATCACCTATTTTTTTTAACTATCCAGAGTAGTACCTTATTACTGTATATTAGTTTGTTAATTTATCTCTATATTTTGTGAAGATAGCTTGATGAAAAGATTATTGACTAAAAAATCTAATAGAATACTATTTATTCTTGTTGGAATAAAGTTTTCCTTATTCTATTAAAAAAATTCTTATTCAATTTCTACTTAGAAAGGTAACTGGATATTGAAGGCCCTATTTCTTTTTAGCCAACCGGACAAGTATTAATAATTTTGGAGTCCTGGAGTGATTAATAATTTTAATAAAAAAGAAAAATGAATGTGTTGAGGTAATTGCATGGGATGAATATGACCTTAAGCATAGTGATATACAATAAACCAAAAAAATTGGGCTGGGTTTTGTGAAAATGCATAATATTTTATTTATCCTCTATAATTTCAAAAAAATAACTTTATCCCCTAAGTCAAAATTTAAAGAAACAATTTATCTCTTTTAACTGAAGAGTGTAACTCACTTGTCGAAATTAAGAGTGGGTATGAAAAGCATTATTGTAACATGGGGTAAATTGCCACATTTATCATAACATATGGGGTAAATTATCAAATTTATTATAACATGGGGATAAACTGTCACATTATCATAATACATAGGGTAAAATGTCATGGAGGCGGCATGAAACTTTTATTTTCAGAGGGTAAAGTGCTATTTTTCAAATCTCATGAAGGTAAATTGTAATAACTCGAAAAAATATTAATGTTAATTATTTCACCCACCGTGAAACAAAAAAAAAATGCTTTAGAGAGGACTGAAACGTCAACGTTAGATAACACTAAGTGAAAATTGCTAACAAAAAATGACATGAAATTCTATTTCATATTGGGTTTGATCGAACTCAATGTAGTTACATAGCAAATGCAAAATATTGGATAAAACTTCTAGTGAGTGAATAATTATAAAACAAGTGCAATACATTTGTCATGTGCTTGGATGTGTTTGGTCCGATCAAATCTGGATAAGAACTTTTCAAATAACACACATGATAACCTGTAGCATATAAATATCGCAGAAAGATGAATTACTTAACTTATAATAACATGAAATTAAACTAAATGTGCCAAGATTGTGTGAGTCATGGTATAAAATGTATTTTTTCAAAAGTTTGGTACCAAATGTGGTTTTTGGACTATAGTTTGGTATTATCTCTCGGTTGAAAATTTACATCATATTTAGCAAAAAATGATGCAGGTGAGGAAGCAAGATTCTCCTTCACTACCACGTCCCCAAACACGTGTTATTGAGTTTTATGTCAATTTTTGGTACATAATTTTATGTCAATTTCAACTTTTGATACAATTCAAATCCCTTTAAATACATCTGGTATAATAATTTAGCAAATTGTTTCATATTTGTTACCGCTGTTAAATAAATTCAAAACTCCCGTTAAGTTGGTGACGTAGCCATCAAGTCAGTTGAAATTATTGTAAAATTGAAGCCTTAACTTATGCTCGCTAACCATTCTAACCCGTAACATTTCGGGTTGGTAATATAACTCCACACGATTAAATTTGCTAGCAATTTCAATCCACATTATTGCCCAATTAAAAAATCAGCTCAAATAAGATTACGTGCGAACAAATTTGAAAAGTTTACTAATTATATTTACATATCCATCCTACCAAAAAAATTATCTACATATCTATTAAACTAGTTTGATTTTATATACAAGATTAATAAATTGAATAATGTTTTAATATAAAATCTGAAAAATAAAAGAAAATTGAATTATTTAAAATCTTTATATATAATATATATTAAAATAATAACGTTTATATATTTTTAATAAAATTATTAAATTAAAACAAAAATTACCCAAATATATTGACCTGAATATGTTTGATATCAAAAGTCAAAATTGACAAAAAATTCGATAGCAAAATGCAATTTTCTCAATACATTTAGTATTTTAGAAAGAAAGAAAACAAAGCATATACCAAATTACCATTAGCAATGTCGAGTAGCTCCACTTGATGGTGGTTGAAAATTTATGTCAAATTTAAGTAAAAGTGATGTAGGCGATTCTTCTTCTCTGCCACATCCCCAAACACGTGTGACAAACAAAATACTATTATTAAATTATTATACCAGATGATTGGTCTCCTAGAAAAGACTAGTCACTATAAAGTAGTGAACCTATGTTCGAGTTCATGTTAGAAGAAATTTTATTTAATGTGTTCGACGAGCCACGAATAGAATTAAACCCTTGAGAAGTAAAAAAATTATTATTAAATTATTGTACAATATATATATATTATCACTCAATTTTCATTAAAATGATGTCACTAATCGTCGAGAATAAAAATTTTAATTTTTATATACTCACTAAAAGTTATCTCTTACAGCTTAAAAGAACTTTCAATTACTATTGTAATTGTTACAATTATTACATTGTGACTACACTAAAATTATTGTCACTAAATGCACATAAATAATAATAACTTTTATTTTGTAAACAATATTTTGGTCGTTAATATCTACACAATTTTCTTGTAGTAACTAGTTCAGTTTTAACTTAATATCTCTTGTAACAAAATTTCCTTGAAGTGGATTATTTTCAAGTATTTTACTGAGTAATTTCTTGGAAGACCTAGTGTACAATTTTATCCCGTATAAAAATGGACATATTACCCTATATCAAAATAAACGAGGAAGACGACTCCGTAAGATTGTATAGACAAGGAGAACTTTGGAGAAGTGCATCTAAAACTTAAATTTGAGTCTTTAAAATGTTATGATACCATTTTCTTCATCAAACAATAGCTACATATATCTTCTAAAATAGGAGTATTCTATTTTCGAATTTTAAATTGAAACAAAAGAAAGAGATAAAATGAAAAATAAGAAAACCCAATTCAGCCCCTTGTTTTGGGGTTGGGAAGACCATATTATTCTATTTTTAAAAAATCTGTTTAATATTTAAACAATGGTAATTTAATAGTAGATATGAAAAAGAATTGAAATTAATTACAATAATATGTTGAAATAATTGGAGAAGATAGAAACCGAAAATATTGACTTAAAAATATATATTAATTAGTACGATGTTTGGCTTTTGAATTAATAATAAAAGTATTAATTAAATAAATATGTACATTGATTTTTATTTAAATTTACTAATTAAGTTAACTGTCAAGTCAGTGTAGATGTAAAGAATTTTACACTTGTCTCTGCAATTATAATGTGTCGTTCGTAGAGAATGCATGGCTGTTGCGCTGGAACCTTCGGCTAACGTCACCTCGTCTCTTGATACTATAAAAGGCTACCAGTGGAGAAGAAATTGATATTCCGATCTCTTTTCTGATCACAAAGGCTAGGAAACGCATGTGCCAATTTCTCTTGTTCCAAACAACAGGTAATATTTTTGTCTAGATAAATTTAAATACATATTTGATTTCAATAAGATGAAAATATATACTTTAGTTTTTAGTTAACTTTGTATATTGATATTATATATTACATTATCTTGTTAAGATATTTATAATAGCTTAATGGACCAAATAATGAAGCTCACTTCAAATTAAAGGTTGGATAAAGAAAACCAACAAGAATATAGACAAATACCATGAATTTCGGTCATAATCTATCTTAAAATTCCATTTTTAAGGAATTCTGAATCTTAACATTCATCTATTAGCAAGATTCTAAAGATCTTCACTTCAAACTATCTTAAACACACGACATATTTAATTCAGACCCAATATGTTGAAACTTGGAAGTACAAACCTATGTTTTTCTGAAAATAAAAAACTGGTTAAAAAATTTCGTTCTTACTTTTGTTGTTATTGGTGTTCAATTAATGACGAGTTTGGTAAGTAAGCAATGGCATTTCTATATTGATTTTGCAGGTGACTGGTGAAATGAAAATCAATTCTTGTCTATTAAGGCTTTTGGTTATGTCTGAACATCAAACTATTAATACTTTTGGGATCTCCAAACGCAAAAAAGTCAACAACTACATCGGATTACTATTTGTCATCTATTATCGTAAGTACCAGTTTTACTGAAAATACGTCGTCCAAATTATTTTTTTTCATCAACAATATATTTTCATTTTTAACAAACAATTATAAGCTCGAGTAAGTGCCAATTCACAATTAATACTTTTTCTATCGAGCATGCATTTATTTTTTTATAATTAAAAAAAAGGGGCCTTTATCACAACAAACACTAACATTAATTAAAAAAACAAATAGTAGAATAACTAACTAAATCATTTTTGTAATAAATGACTAGTTCACAGCTCATTGACCAATTACCAAGTGTAGTGCATAATTATCTTTCCAAAAAGAAAAACTATCCATAATTTGATAATTTAATCACATAGGATATATTTCAATCTTTTTACTATGTTTAAGTTAAATAAGATAAATTACCAAAAAAAAAAAAATTAAGCAAAGATAAATTACCCAATCTACACTCTTAGCTGTCACTGACATTTATACCACTCACTGACCCACCAACTATATATCAACCACTATAAATACTCAATATCCCCCATGCAAAAATTCAGTTACAATTCAGCACAAATTTGATTTTCACTCCATTAAATTTCTTCATTCTTCAATTTCATCTTTTTTATTTCGGTAATGGCAATGAACAGAGAAGAATTGGTCGACTACATCGGTGTTGAAAGCAGCATCGATATACGACCTGATGCCCTAGACAACCAGGCATCAATCGATGCCGTGAATAGAGGCGGAGAAATGGTTTCCTGGAAACAGAGGAGATCAGAGGAGAAAAAAAAGTATCCACTACCAATGTCGTGGTTGGCGCGTACAGAAAACCTTCCGTCACATATGCCGTGGGTAATGCACAAACACCATACTAGCGACGGAAGGTTAGTAATAACAAAAGAGAAAGTAAAGCGCCACGAATACTTTGAGGCGTTCAGGTCCAATGGTCGACTTGTACTGAATCTTGTTCTCCTAAACGACGGTGATGATGAGGAGAAGGAGAAAGAGGATTCAGTGGAGGAGATCGGTGGTCATGATGATGTCAATGGTGGTGGGATTGATTCGATTGGTTTAGAGCTGCAAGTTCATAATTGAGCCTTTTCTTTTTCTCTTCATTGTATTTTTATTTTTTGATTCTTTTTGCCATCGATTTTGTGGGAAATTAATTAGATCGGTCTATTCGATTTTTTGGGAGTGTTGTAATTTTTGACATTTATTTAATGACATTTCTTTTTAAAATGGTATTACGATATTATGGTATTATAAATTGATTAATAGAAAATTTTGGTATATTGCGGTAATTAATTGGAGATATCTCGAGATTCAACTTTATGAGAATAGTTTTTTAATTTAAATTCTAAAACCAAATTTTGTATGAACAAATGCACATTATGTTGCCATTACTACTATAAATTTAATTGTTGGTCATACAATATATGAACTTGCAATTAGAAGAAAGCTTGTAATTGGAATTATTTCATACTAACTAATGCACAATATTTTTATTCAGTCAATCAATAAATTAGATTATAGGATGAATAATATACGATATCAAAATCTTACCCACTGTTGGAATTTTTAGAAGTTTTAAACTTCAAAATAAGAAATGAATTTTGTAACCTAAATAGCATTAACATCCCCCATGAATGTCATAATGTTACCTTTAAATTTCTTTGACCTTAGAGGTCCCATGTACACTATAAATAGGGGTGTCCTAGGGTCTTAGAAACACACACTCACTAGCTATAGTTTTGCATCCACTAAAATACATTTATATTGTTATTGGGCACTAGAGATAAAGTCTGGTTCTTTGTCTTCCTGTGAACGTGCTCACGGATGAGGACGCGGCGTGGCCATATGGGTTTTATCTTGGGATTGTGATCAGCCGCCAATACCTGGACGAGGGGAGGCAATCACTTTCTTAGGACGAACGCCTAGTGGCGTGACTCTCATCAGGCCAGTCGTTTTATATTTTTGATTATTTATGTCATATATCATATTATAAAGTTATATGAATTGTTTATTTCAAAACTATGATTTACTTAAATCAAGTGTAAAACCAAAATTTCACAACAATCTAAGAAAGTGATTTTTATGTTTTAGTTGGTTTTGATAAAAAAATCTAATTTATGAAATCTCAAATTCATGTCTATTGTGAATCAATATTTGGATGATTTTATAGAAAAGTTGTCTAACCTGTATTTTGTGTTATCTACATGTGAGATGATCAATTTCCCATCAAATGCTTTGAGAAAAGTCATACAAGTCTTGCTTCATCAATCCGCTGATATTGAGTACCGACGTTTTCATATGATTTGTTGGAAGAAAATATATACGATATGCGGTAAACATGAATCTAAAAATTGACACGGGATGAAGGTATGATTCCTTGACATTCATCATAATTATGTGTATTATTATCTGAATATATAAAACTCATATGATTTATAAAACTTAACTTTAAGTTATAATTTTCGAGTGTCATAAACAAATCAAAATGTTATAACATTTACTGAAATAAAATGAATTGGCTTTAAAATTTTGACATATGAAGTAAAATATGTTTGTTTGCTTCTATCTTATCCAACAAGATTGCAGTATATATATTGAATTCATACAAAATTCATGTGTTATAAGTGTATTTGATATTAAGGATAATATCATTTCTTGATTGTTATTATATATTGAAGTAAAACTATTTAACATGACTAATAAGAAATTCACGTCACCTAAGAATAATAAGTTACATATTTTTCAAATTTTATTTGATCAATAATGAAAATGTATATGTTTTCTATTAGTTTGGATTCGGGCGCATTTTTATCAAAATTACTATAATGTTTCTAATTGTAATTGAATTCTTGAAAGCTTTTAAAATAGGACTAATGTTTAATCATTAATTATTAAATTAATGTCTTATTCAAATTGGAGAAACACTAGCCTATTGTAATGTGTGCATTTAGTTAATTATCTGTAATTGGAATATGTGAATGATTCAAAAACCAATTAATGGGGATGTTACATTTTAGTGGTTAATTAATTTATTAACCTTTATTAAAATATATTTTTGAGTGGTCAAATATATATTCAAATAGAATCTTCAATCTAATATTTGCATTTTGTTCTAGATGGAAATTGCATGCATGAATTAGCAATAAACATTTGTTAATTTTATGGATGGAATAAATTGACAAGGATTCAAAAATAGAATACTAATGTTAATTAAATCGCTTTAATGGAGAGCTATTGATTTTCATGTCATGAGTAATTATACTACCGTTTCAAAAATGAATTTGCATTAATAAACATTTATGACCTCAAATGTTTTAATTTCCTGTTAATATCCCATCGTTTGTTCTTATGGTCATATTAAATATATTGTTGGGCTTTAATATTATTATCCTAAATAATTTATCTAATCCAATGTTTTGTATAGAGACCTGATATTTGGTGGTAGACTAGTATTCCTAGCATTGAGAATAAACAATTCTTAATTTTATGTTCACTAATTAAGTGATTTTTTTTAAGTAAATAATTTTTAGAAGATTGTTAAAAGCTAATGCTATGACCTATATAAAAACATAAAGAATTTCATGGTTCACTTTATATATTCTACGAGCGTGTAAATTATTAAGAATGTTTTTCATGATAATTTAAAAGAGAAAAAGGAAATTAAAACTTCCTGATCTTATTGAAAATTTAATTCGTATTTATCTTACATACAACATAATGCGAAGAGATTAAACGTTTGTTTTCTTGTATGCTATGAGTTGGATGAGATAACACGATACTCTATATGGAAATAATCGGTTTGAAGTACTCAGTAACTCATAAGGTATGTACCTGATTTATGTTTTAATACATAGTTGCGAGCTGTAAAGAAACTACGACACCGAGTATGAATACATACTCATTTTTTAGCTCTTATATATATGTGAATGAATGTGTATTGCATTTTAAGAGATAATTAATTGCATACAATAACTATATATGGCCCATATAATTAAAATACATTTAAATTAATTCACGATGAAATATAAATAATTGTATGCATGCTAGCATATTATTGACTTATAAAACCTTTATATGGGAATTGGGAGTTATAAGTATATTTAGATTAATTATTATCAGTACTTGACTTATTTTATGGTAGAATTTAAATGATTTCTAGTCTGAGGGCATCGCATACTTTGCATAAGAAACTTATGCTATATGAGTAATAAGTATAGCCCGGTGAATATTATATAAAATAACAAAATAAAAAATGATGCATATATTTTAAAATGTGGGGGTTATTTTTCCGTCTTAAATGTCTAGTAAGTAACCTCGTTTTCAAAGTAAAATAAAATATAAATGAAATTGGATTTGTTTGATAATGGAGAAATGTGGGGTTGCAAAATTTAACATTATTTTGCGGATAAAAAAAAATTCAGTGTAAATTATTTGGGGCATTGAACATTAAGTTATTTTGCACTATTACTTTTGGTGAATTAAAATTAAAGCTAGTTTGATAAGTCACCACGTAGTCACTGTACTTATTGAAGTGCATGAGTTGAGTTAAACTCTTATTAAAAAAAAAAAATTGTGACTTTGAGGAATAATAATATTGCATATATATTATGATCTTGAAATATTAATGAACTATAGGGAAAATGGTGAAAGGTTATTGAATGAGGGATTTAAGTAAAACTCATAGTTGTGTCATGTGACGCTTGAAAATGTAGTTATTTAGAATCCTTTGTTCTTAGATCTAAACTAATGCAAATTTTGTGCAATATGATTCCTCACATTATTAATTTAACATGTGACTTAATAAGTATATGATTAAGTAGCCTATTACTTATTTTTGTGACACTTCACCTCAAGTATATCCAATTAAATGCTCAAAGTAATTATTATATTTGTGTCGATGTCTTGAGCAATGGCTTCAGGCGTGCAATAGTTTCAGAGCAAATCATTGGAGACATATCAAATTGTTTTATAATACCTCTTGAATGCCTTGTAAATATGTGGAAATAATTGGTTGCAAATTCTATTATACAATTTGAAAATGTTGAGGATTATTATAAGGATAAAATTTACCACTTGAGATATTTTATTACAATCTTTGAGCTTGATTCTTGATTAATCAAAATTGAGAAATGAGAACTGACAAATGAAGAAACTATCCTTATTGAAGGAAGATTGGGGAATTTGTTAAATTTCGAAAATCAAAGAAGAAAAATGTGATAATCTTCTCATATTATTATTGTGTTAATTAACCACTTTATTTGTGGAGTTGGTTTGTTTTAACAGGTGCACGTGCACGAGACAAAGAGAAATATCTAGAAATTAATAATGCGAGACATATCACACTTAAAAAAAAAAGGTGAAAATCAAAATATAAGAGGCAATATATAATAATTTCACGAGGTGGGATTTTGTCTCAGGACTAGCTATAAAGGCTTGATCCTTCATCGAGGGGGATGGGCATAAGCCCGTAAGGGAGTCACCTCCAGGAGTAACCCAACCTTTGTGATTGGAGACCCCATGAAGAAGGTTCAATGGGTAGGAACAACCTGTAATGCGTGACTCGTTTAACACTAATTTATAGGAGAGCACCTCCTTCCCATCCCTATGGTGATAGTGTTTCATAGTGTGATATTACGGTTGGGTATAACCCTTAATGAGATCAAGGCGGGAATTCCGCAGGGTATAGGTCGCACGTACCCTTGGAGGTTTCACCTAAGTGAGAGTTGTCATGGGGCCGTGGCTATGGGTTTGGGCTGACCCTAGAAACTCTCATGAGAATCAAGATTCGAGCGCATGGCCGTTAACGCGCTAACCCGCGAACTAAGACCGATGTCAATACTGTGTGTGTGATGTATTGAAGTTTGGCCAAGGGACCTAATTCAAAGCGCTTGCGCCATTATGGTTTCCTCAAATGAAAATCATCAACACTAAGTGTAGGTTCAAGCTCGGAAGGCTCCTGCACCCATTGCATGGTATTTTAGTGCCCAATTATTTTATATGCATATTTTGAATTTTAAAACTTGTGGGGGATTGTTGGAATTTTTAGAAGTTTTAAACTTCAAAATAAGAAATGAATTTTGTAACCTAAATAGCATTAACATCCCCCATGAATGTCATAATGTTACCTTTAAATTTCTTTGACCTTAGAGGTCCCATGTACACTATAAATAGGGGTGTCCTAGGGTCTTAGAAACACACACTCACTAGCTATAGTTTTGCATCCACTAAAATACTTTTATATTGTTATTGGGCACTAGAGATAAAGTCTGGTTCTTTGTCTTCCTGTGAACGTGCTCACGGATGAGGACGCGGCGTGGCCATATGGGTTTTATCTTGGGATTGTGATCAGCCGCCAACACCTGCACGAGGGGAGGCAATCACTTTCTTAGGACGAACGCCTAGTGGCGTGACTCTTATCACTTGGCTGAATAAGAATCTACAATTATCTTATGATTTGAATTTCCACTTTTCAGTTGTATCCTTCTTTCAATTGTAAGTTGCCTTCTTCTCATTTTCTTCTCTCTCTTCTTCTCCTTATTATTCCAATAACGGAGACGTTGCTTAGATGCATTACTTCTTCTCATTTTGAAGAGTTAGAAGCGATTATTTGTTGATTCCCTTTAAATCGTTCGAAATTATATAAACACCTTTTAAATCATATTTGAAAGTCGGGTTGAAATAATAAATGAACAAATCAATAACTGCATTGATGTGCTATATAAAAAAAAAATATGAATAAAATAATATAGAAACTAATTTTATATACTCATAGTTAAAATAAAATACTTTAAATAAGTATGCAAACTATTATTACATTTAGCCAAAGGAGTTTATCTTAGTTTTCTTTTTTGACAGTATCTCAAGAGATATTCTTTAATTTAAAATTAGAAGTATTATGAAACTTATGAATAAATATTTTTTTTTTATTAAATTCAAACTTTATGAATGATAACTCATTTTTGGCACCATAAAACTAGCCGTTTTTAATTTTGGTACCATTGTGTCAATTTTAGCACCAATATTGACTGACATTTTCAATTTTGGTACTTCCGTCAGTTGACTTAACGGTCAACTGACGGAAGTGCCAAAATTGAAAACGGCAGTCAGAATTGGTACCAAAATTGATACCATGGTACCAAAATTGAAAAACGCCTAATTCTATGGTGCCAAAAATGAATTTTTGTCATCGTTAGATCTACTTGAAGTACTTATGGTCTATACATGGGTTGGTGTTGACTCTATTTTGCTCGGCAGGGTTTCAAGATTTGATTTGAATAATTTCACAAAAATCTTTGAAACAAAATTTGGATTGAATATCAATTCAGGATTTAAGGGTTTAAAAGTTTCAGAAATATTTAAATTGTGTTTGGGTGTCAATGTTTGAGGAAAAAAAATAGGTAATATGTATCAAATCAATAATTTTAAAAGGAAAAAGTAGATAGTATATGTTCAATCGATCAATGTATTTTATAGTTTTATGATTTTAAGATTAAGAAAGATATATGCGTGTTCAATCGATCAATGTATTTAATATTTTGGGCCAGACATGATCCGATTTCATCAAGACTTCAAACATTTTTTAAAACTTGAAATTAAAAATAAAAAAAGAAAAAAATTGTGAAGTACGAAACCTAAATTGTTGAACATCCAGTTCCATAAATAAAAAATTTCTTTATTTTCCTTCTCGCATGTATATCTATACTGTTTTTTTTGAAAAAAAAAAAAGCTATATCAAGGTGTAATAATTTTTTGATATTCTTATTTTGTCCATAATACTAAAATTAATTTAACTAGGCTACTTTTTATTTATTCACTTATTTCATTACATCTTCTAAATAAAATTTAACTTTTACTTTTCCCTAGAATGAAATCTTTATTTTTTTTTTGAAAAATTTAATACAACGCATGGTAATGGCTTAAAATAGTGCAACAGTTGATCATTCAGAGCTCACTGTCTATAAGGAAGGCCAGTCATCGGAGTCTGTGACTACTGCTTGTAACTCTAACGGACCTCCACAAAATTATGATAGCTCTGATACGTCTCTTAAGCTCGGGTGAGTCGTGTTACTTACTCTTTAATCCTATCTATGTTTAATGTTTTGGGCCATACATGATCCGATTTCATCAAGACTTCAAACATTTTTTAAAACTTGAAATTAAAAATAAAAAAAGAAAAAAATTGTGAAGTACGAAACCTAAATTGTTGAACATCCAGTTCCATAAAAGCAAAAATTTCTTTATTTTCCTTCTCGCAAGTATATCTATACTGTTTTTAAAAAAAATAAAGCTATATCAAGGTGTAGCAAATTTTTGATATTCTTATTTTGTCCATAATACTTAAATTAATTTAACTAGGCTACTTTTTATTTATTCACTTATTCCATTACATCTTCTAAATAAAATTTAACTTTTACTTTTCCCTAGAATGAAATCCTTATTTTTCTTTTGAAAAATTTAATACAACGCGTGGTATTGGATTAAAACAGTGCAACAGTTGATCATTCAAAGCTCAATGTCTATGAGGAAGGCCAGTCATCGGAGTATGTGACTACTGCCTGTAACTCTAACGGACCTCCACAAGATTACGATAGCTCTGATACGTCTCTTAAGCTCGGGTGAGTCGTGTTACTTACTCTTTAATCCTATCTATGTTTAGTACAAATTGAACCACCTAGTTAAATTGCATGTTTAGTCCCACAAGACTTGTCTTATAAGCCATTCTGATCTCGTATTTTACAAAATTACACTTTGGCCCCAATTTTTGGAATGTTAATGCACTTTTGTCATATCGCCTCCTTTTCCAATTTGGGACGGTTAGAATATTTTACGAGACAAAATTAAATTAGGACGCAATTTTGTAAGGTAAGGAATAAGAATTGCTAAAGGTCCACTCCACTATATATATATGATGATGTAAATTAAGTTGTATTAGACTTGGCTTGTAAGATTAAGTTATACATTAATTGCAGGCTGCCATATACCGGATGAAATTAAATCAAAGGAGCTATATATTATTGTGTAAGAAATGTTGATGCCTAATCTACAGGGTGTTGCCTCTTATTAAATTTAATCCTAGGGAAAGAGATCTGCCATGTTCATTTTTTTGTGACAGGGCTCACCTTTATACGGAGTTTGCCTTCCTTCTTTGTTAATTGATCTATTAATATTAATTTTGAATCTCTAAAACAAAATGAAACTTGTGATGTTGTTCTGAATAAATTTTAAAATAACTAAATTAAATTAAAAATAGTATTTAGACAGCACAACATAACCAAACAACCGAGTCGAAGAACCCTAAACCTTCGATTCATGGCAGCAAAATCAATCAAGCATTCATCTGGGTATTTCATTCCAATTCACACTGTGGATAAACGAGAGATTTGCATTTGTGGTACCAAATAATATAGTGACTCCAACTTGTGGTACCACAGAAAATTAGGTTGATCAATTTGGTACCGCAATTCAAGAAATTGAATCACATTTGGTACTTCCGTTAAAATTGGCCATTAACTGCTGACGTGGCAGTTAAGGTTAATTGCAGAATTGACCCCATTACTTATATTGACTGACAATTATACCCCTAACTTTTCAAGTTATCAAAATAACCCCATATCTTCAAATTTACTGATAATTTTAGTCCACATTGTTGCCCAATTTCAAAATTGGCTCGAATTTAACTTAATATATTTACATATGTATTTAACTAAATGGCCAATTTTAACGGAAGTACCAAATGTGATTCAATTTCTTAAATTGCGGTACCAAATTGATCAACCTCATTTTCTGTGGTACCACAAGTGCAAATCTCTTGTGGATAAACGCTTCATTTTACTCAGGTAATACAAGATTTACCCTCCTCTATTGATGAATCCTCATATCTATATAAATGGCACGCGAAACTCTAATTTGCTTGTTTTCGAAAAACTCTTCTTTTATCTGCAAATTTCGGGTTCCGTTCTCACTTTATTTCTCTACAAGTACTGAAAATCAACAAACTGTAAACATCCCTACAGTTTATGAATATTTGTTGCTCAAACACGACTTCTCACCCCAAGTGGCTTCACGAGTTGCCTCTATTTTAACCTATATTCCTCAAAGAAAATGGCTTTTCCAAATCCCAATTGGAGACTGGAGAGAGTCATTAAATCTAGGCCTGGGCTTCTCTCTGCTAATTTTGAGAAGAACATTAAGCCTAAAATTAAGATTTTCCAAGATTTGGGATTTTCTGCCAATGAAGTTGCAATCATAATCTCAAATGATCCAGCTATCTTGAGTTCTAGCATAGATAATAGAATCATCCCCACATTATCTCTATTAAAGGGATTATTTGATTCAAATGTTGAAGTGGCTAAGGTTTCAAAGGGTTCTAGACGATTCTTGTCAGTGGATCTGGAAAATGTTTTGGTGCCCAATGTTGAGTTCTTGAAGAGCTTGGGCATAGCCATGAATCAAATTCTCCGACAATTCTTACTGTCACCGTGGCTTTTCTTGTATAAGCTAGAAAATCTAAGGTAATTAGTTGAAAAGGCTGATAAAATGAGGGTTGACAGGAGCTCAAAAGTGTTTATGAATTGTTGATCTCAAGTGGTCATTTGAGGTCTAGAGAGGGGGAGGGGGTAGGGGGTGAATAGACCTCAAAACTTTAAAATTTTTCTTAAACTTTTCTTCTATAAGTAGAGTTCGCTCATCAGCAAAATAAGATGACTGAGCTGATTTTGCACTTAGCTTATCAGCATAGTAAGTTGATCTTATTCGTGAGACTACTATGCTGATTTAGCACTTAGCTTATTCAGTAGAGTAGACTACTATGCTGATTTTGCTCATCAATCTTATATAATATGAGTTTCAAAAAATGATGTAGCGGATAATGTATATGTGTTTTTCAAACAATGTTTTCAACTCAATTAAACTTTTAAAGCACAAAGAAAGTTTTACCCTAAGTTGAAAATTCCTCAATTTAAAAGACTCTTCTTTTAAAGTATTTACTTAGCTTATGAAATATGCAATGCAAGACAAATAAAGTAAATAACATGAGGAATTTTTATAGTGGTTATACAGGAACAAATCATCTTAATCCACTCTTTTAAATCACAAAGATTTAGGTTCCACTAGAAACACTAAGTAACTAGTATAACTCTATTTGCGCTTTTACAACAAATGATAAAGTCAGAAATTCACAATAGGAAATCACAAAGAAGACCTATTCTCCGAAGTAATATTACTCACAAAGATGGATATCTACTTCTCACAACACTCAGTTGAATATCACTCAGATATGCAAGGGTTTAATCTTGTTTTTCAACAATTAGCTTCGTCATAAGATGACTCCGCTTATGATAAGATGACTCAACTGATGGATTCTTGCTCTAATAATTTGATCTTGAAAGTGTGCAAGTCTCACTTGAATCTTTAGTTTACCATATATTTATACTCTTGGATTTGTAATTTTGCCCGTTGAAGGTTGGCAAAATTGCATTTTAGTCCTTGAGCAACGGTCATAATTTGAATGGTAACTTTTGCAGACTGTCGCACTGTTCACTATACACTCTGTTGTACTTTCTGTCAGTCGCATTAAATGCACTTAGCTTGTTACCGTTGGAGAGCTTACTGACCGATTTTACTTAGCTGATGGGATCCACTCAGCTGATGATCACTAGTCTGATGCACTAGTCTGATGTACTAGTCTGATGCACTAGTCATCTCATGATCAATCATCTTATGATCACTCATCTCATTTCCACTAAGCTGATTTCCACTAATATGATTTTCAATCTTTCACTAATCTGAGTTTCACTCTTCTCATAAGATTGAATCTTCATTTCTTGAAAACTTCTGTTCTTGAATGATTTTCTTTTAAACAAAGTATCCAATCTTCAAAGGTTTACTAAGCTTCAATAACTTAGTTGATGACACATTATTGTTATCATCAAAACCATCTAACTTACATAATTCAACTAATAAGATCACTTAGCTGTTCTTGAGTTAATAAATTCTTCCAACAATTTTCCCCTTTTTGATGATGACAAAACTTTCAACTAAGAACGTCTTCCAAGTCTCCAGTTTAATCTTTCATACTCTAGGATTAAAATCATTAGATCCAATGCAACGTTTGAGAGTTCTTAGTTTCATCTCACTTTTCCCCCTTTTTGTCATCAATACCAAAACTTTGTATGCTGAAGACAAGTAGGTGAATACTTAGATGTTCGGGGTAGTTGGCTGTTAATTAATTCTTCTTTAAACGCAAGCCAACAGTTTGTAGTCTTCTTTGCTGTTTATCACTCCAGCTAGAATAATTGTTCCCCCTGACTTCAAGAATTGATACCACTTGTTGGTTACTTCCTTCACCCTTTTTGAAGTATATTCTTGAATGTCACTTGGTTGTTGAGTTTCAGTCGGCTAATGAGAAGCAGTCTTCTGATAACTTCATTTGACTTATTGAGAATTTTATCTCTAATCAGGAGTACCGCTCATCGTACACGTTCCCCCTGAGTTCAAGAATTTGTAATCAAGTAGTCTTATGAGAGTCACTCTCGAAAGACACTCAACCGTTGAATTTCAGTAAGCCGTTGAGATGAGTCTTCTGATATGTTACCCTTCAGCTTATGAATCCAAAATCAACAAACCCAATTTCAACTCTTGAGAGCTGAAATACTATTGTCACATGGTTGACTAATGCTCAATAGATTGTAGATACCACTTGTTGGTCTCTAATACCACTTGTTAATCTTAAAATCTCCAAGTGTAGCGTCTACCACTTGTTGATTGGTACCATTTGTTGTTGTTGAAACACGCAACTGTTGATATCAATTTTTGATGCACTTGTTGGTAAGACCATTGTTTGAACTTGTTGAAAATTTCCAAAGATAGTCAACTCATCTTTGTCATCTCACATGTGATTTACCTACAAAACAGATGACTGTTTTGGTACCCCTTTATTTATTGGGTCTTGCAGGGTTAGTGTAACCTTTGACATGTGATGATCTAGTGACTTTAGTTTTATCATGAATTTCAGTAAATTTAACATGGTAATAATTTTCATGATGAAAGTAGTACTCATAAGCAAGGTAAGATGCACGAAGTAAGTGATAAGCATGCAATTAGGTAATGAGGATGGCAAACAACATGGTAAACATGACCAGCATGATAATATGGATAGGCATAGTGCATGTCATAATAATTATTATCACAATACGACTCATATTTTTGCCAATTATTATCTTGATAGCTACATTGTTGCCTCATTTTCTTACCCGAGTTAACTGATAACTCTCCTATAGATTCAACAGACTCAATATTGTTAATTTCACTCCTATCAGCAGCATCTTTCAGTTTACTAAGCTAATGAGTTTTACTAGTCTGTTTAGTCTTAGGTTGCTTACTAGGTTTCTTAACCTTTTGAGCTTCAGTAGGCTTCTTCTCTTTAGCCTTTGATTTTTTTTAAGAGAATGATGCAATTACTTCTTTCAAGTTCATTTACATTTTCTATACGAATTGCATACTCAGCTTTTAGAGTTTCATTATCATGCTCAAGCTTTTTGTAGTCAGCTGATTTTTGAGGTTTTTCAACCTGAAGTTTCAGTGATCTGTTTTGCTCTTTTTAGCAGAGTCATCTCTTCCTTAAGCTTGGCAAATACACCAACAATATTTGAATTTGAAATTAACATTTGTTCAAACGATTCAAATAATACAAGTTCATTAATATGTAGAAGTTACCTCAGTTTCATAATCATCAGATTCCTTGGCCATTAAGCATAGAGTTTCAGGTACTTCTTCAAATTCTTTATCAGCCGACTGGTTGTCTGAATAAGATATGCCGGAGTTTGTTAGCTTTGCTGCCTCAGCTAACTTTTCTTTGCTCTTACTTACTTGGCTTATACTCCTTTTTGGCACATTTTTCCTTGTTAGTAAACTTTTGAGAGAATGGATGTGGACGATCTTTGGTGAAGAGTCCATACTCCTTGCAATTTTGGTCTCCAAGTTTTGCTTTTGAGGAATTCCTGTTTTCCTGAAAATGATCAGAAGAAGATGAAATAGCATTTTCATATTTAATTTCATTTTTATAGAACTTCTTGAAATCATTCAGAAGTAGGGCAATGTCGTCAGCAGTGTATGTATTTTCTGAATTCAACAGAGTCTTCTCTTCGAACTTGTCCGCTGATTTTCTTGACTTGTCTGACGCGATAAGAGCAACAGTAGGGTCTGAACTGGTTGACACATCTAATCCCATTCTAGGCATCTTAAACTCAAATGCTTTGAGGGATGAGAACAGTTCGGAAAGGGAAATATTTCCTAAGTCCCTTGATTCTTCCATGGCTATCCCCTTCATGTAGAATTTAGGTGGAAGAGCCTTGAGAACCTTCATTGTGATCTCCTGGTCTGAAAACTTTTTACCAAGCCTTAGAACTTCGTTCAGAGTTTTGGTAAATCTGGTAACCATTTGATCAATCATTTCACCAGACTTCATCTTGAAATTTTCAAACTCCTCAAGAGCCACACTAAGCTTATGTTCTTTGATAGCGTCGTTTCCTTCGCTTAGCTCACAGACTTTATCCCACATCTCCTTGGCTGTTTTGAGATGCTTTACCTTCTAGAATCTGTCTTCATCTAGAGCTTTGAACATTATGAACTTAGCCACCTTGCCCAGATTAACTAATCTGACTTCTTCGGGAGTCAGTTCATCCAGCTCATTGTCAACGATCTGATAAGGCTGGTCAGCAACCTTTACAGTCTTCTTAAACCTGAATGGTCCTCGTGTAACACATGTAAACATGTTATCATTATAAGCAGCAAGAAGGATTTCCATTCTGATTTTCCAATCTTCAAAGTCCATATGACCAATGTGAGGAACATGACTTATGCACTCCATTTTCAAAAAGTTTTTTTATTTTCAAAATCGTGCTCTTTTGAAAACTTTTGAAAACACACTAGAATCAAGCTCGTTGATCAGACAACTGATTCAGATGAACCACCTGCTCTGATACCATTTTGTTGATCCGTCAGTTGAGGTCAAGAGGGGGGGGGTGAATAGACCTCAAAACTTTAATAATTTTCTTAAACTTTTCTTCTATAAGTAGAGTTCGCTCATCAGCAAAATAAGATGACTGAGCTGATTTTGTACTTAACTTATCAGCAGAGTAAGTTGATCTTATTCGTGAGACTACTATATATGCTGATTTAGCACTTAGCTTATTCAGTAGAGTAGACTGCTATGCTGATTTTGCTCATGAAGCTTATATAATATGAGTTTCAAACAATGATGCAGCGGATAATGTATATGTGTTTTTCAAACAATGTTTTCAACTCAATTAAACTTTTAAAGCACAAAGAAAGTTTTACCCCAAGTTGGAAATTCCTCAATTTAAAAGGCTCTTCTTTTAAAGTATTTACTTAGCTTATGAAATATGCAATGCAAGACAAATAAAGTAAATAACACAAGGAATTTTTATAGTGGTTATACAGGAACAAATCCTCTTAATCCACTCTTCTAAATCACAAAGATTTAGGTTCCACTGGAAACACTAAGTAACTAGTACAACTCTATTTGCGCTTTTACAACAAATGATAAAGCCACAAATCCACAATAGGAAATCACAAAGAAGACCTATTCTCCGAAGTAATATCACTCACAAATATGGATTTCTACTTCTTACAACACTCAGTTGAATATCACTCAGATATGCAAGGGTTTAATCTTGTTTTTCAACTATTAGCTTCATCATAAGATGACTCCACTTATGATAAGATGACTCAACTGATGGATTCTTGCTCTAATAATTTGATCTTGAAAGTGTTCAAGTCTCACTTGAATCTTCAGTTTACCATCTATTTATACTCTTGGATTTGTAATTTTGCCCGTCGAAGGTTGGCAAAATTGCATTTTAGTCCTTGAGCAACGGTCATAATTTGAATGGTAACTTTTGTAGACTGTTGCACTGTTCACTGTACACTCTGCTGTACTTTCTGTCAGTCACATTAAGTTCACTTAGCTTGTTACCGTTGGAGAGCTTACTGACCGATTTTACTTAGCTGATGGGATCCACTCCGCTGATGATCACTAGTCTGATGCACTAGTCTGATGTACTAGTCTAATGTACTAGTCTGATGCACTAATCATCTCATGATCAGTCCTCTGATGATCACTCATCTCATTTCCACTAAGCTGATTTCTTCTAATCTGATTTTCAATCTTTCACTAATATGATTTTCACTCTTCTCATAAGATTGAATCTTCATTTCTTGAATACTTCTGTTCTTGAATGATTTTCTTTAAACCAAGTATCCAATTTTCAAAGGTTTACTAAGCTTCAATAACTTAGTTGATGACACATTTTTGTTATCATCAAAACTATCTAACTTAAATAACTCAACTGATAAGATCACTTAGTTGTTCTTGAGTTAATAAATTCTTCCAACATGTATGTTGTTAGAGTATTAAGTACGTTGAGCGATGAGACTTTGGAGCTCAAGTTGAATACTCTTCAGGATTTGGGATTCTCGGAAGATGACATATTGAAAGTTTTCAGGAATACCCCTCTTGGGCTTGGTGTATCAGTGGAGAAGATGAAGAAAGTGAAAGAGGTTTTACTCGAGACAGGGATGTACGATATATAGTCTATTGTTAACAACCCTATTTCACTAACGTACAGTGCCGAGAAGAGGTATAAGCCACGGCTCCAAGTATTAGTGTATTTTGAAAAAAAGAATTTGATTAAGAAATGGCTTCGTTTGTCAACACTTTATTCAGTGCCGGATGAAAAGTTTTTTGAGGAATTTGTTGCTCCGTACTTGGATGATGAAGTTGGTGAAACATTCATTGCAAAGAATCCAGTCCATGGCAAAGGTGAGCCGAAAATTGCTCGAAAATATGTGAAGAAGTTATGTGGGAGCTATTGAACAGAACAGGTACCCTTTTTTGTACAAGTTTTTAGTAGTTTATGGTCCTTAGGTTATGTTTGGTTCTTGGATTTTGGTCTGAAGAATGCTTTTATTTGATTAAAATTGTAGAAAATTGAGCTTTCATATTTGTTCATTTTGATTTTCTAATAGTTCAAATCACTTGAATTTTCAAATATTGCCTAAAGAGTTGATGTTTCATGGAGGGAATAATTTCACCTAACCCCGGAGCGTAAAGTAAATTAAATTATCATGGTTATATTCTATAAAATTACTTCATTTATCATTGTGGTATCTTGAATTCCTGCATTTTGTAATAATAATAACTTTATCTCAAACAATGTTATTACTGAATGAAGTACAATTCTTTGCATTCTAAAAGTTGAGGTGGATAATAAAATTTATGCTTTTTTTTTTTTTACTATTTTATGGTACAAGTCAAATTCCTGGGGATGCTGAAACTTATATCAAAGTAGGTGAAGCCTATCATAATAGGACGCCATGGATTTAATTGTAATCAAATGTATTTTTATTGAATCAACAACTAATTACATGAATTGAAATTACAAGATACAATTGAATAGTCAATCTAGGAGCTTCAATGGATATTGGAGATGACAATCGACTCCTTATCCCTATAGGTAGAAAAACAAGGATGAAGAAAGTCAATCGGATACAAAGACGGGCCAACAATGGTTGAAGGCCCAGGGAGAGAGGAAACATAGAAGGTTTGGGGGAGACGACTCCAACATTCAACTACCTTTTTTTTTTCTATTCAGTGCCCGTTCTCTATTTATTAAATTCTTGACTTGTTGCAAAATTACAAAAACACCCTTGGCTACTTAAAGTCGCATTAAGCTTTTATTACTCTCCCTTTTAGACATGTTACAATACCTTCCCCTCAAAATTGTCATTGTCCTCAAGGACATATAAAACTTCAAGAACATGCACTTAATTCAATATCTCAGCATCAAAGCTCCGAATGAACATAAATAATAACAACTATCGTTTTGTGAAATAATATTTTGATTGTTAATATTTTCACAATTTTCTTGTAGTGACTAGTTCAGATTCGACTTAATATCTTGTCACAATTTCCTTGAAGTTGAATATTTTCAGGTATTTTACTGGGTAATATGTTGGAAGACCTAGTGGGCAACTTTACCCCATATAAAAATAGACATATTACGTACCCTCTATGAAAATGAAACGGACAAAACGGCTCCATAATATTGTAAACTCAAGAAAGAACTTTGGAGAAGTGCATCTTAAACTTAAATTTGAGTCTTTCAAATATTATGATACAATTTTCTTCATCAAACAAAATCTACATATATATTCTAAAATAGGGGGTAATCTATTAATTCTCTTTTAAATTTAAATTCGAAACAAAAGAAATAGATAGCAATGAAAAATAAAAAACCCAACCATAGCCTCTTGTTTTGGGGTTGGGAAGACAACGAGATCTATTATATTTTTTTTAAAAATCGTTTATTATTCAAACAATGGTTATTTAATTAGTAGCTATGAAAACGAATTAAAATTAATTACAATAATGGGTTGAAATAACTGGAGAAAATAGAAATAGGAATTATAGACTTAAAAATAGATATTTGTATAATGTTGGGCTGTCAAATTAATAATAAAGTTGTCAATATATTATATATCTAGATTCTTATTTAAATTTACTAATCAAGTTAACGTTTCAAGTCGATATAGAATATTTTACATTTGTCTCTGCAATTATGACGTGTCGTTTGTAGAGAATGCAGGGATGTTGCGCTGGAATCTTCGGCTAACATCTCCTCGTCTCACTCATTACCATAAAAGGCGACGAGTGGATAAGAAATTGATATTCCAATCTCTTTTCCGATCACAACCTAGAGAGCTAGGATCAGAACGGCATATGACCATTTCCCTTGTTGGAAACAGAAGCTAATGTGTTTGTCTGGACAAATTTAAATACATATTTGATTTCAATAGATGAAAATATATAGTTTAGTTTTTAATAATATAAATTAGATTATTTTGTTAAGATATTAATTATAGCTTAATCGACCAAATTATGAAGCTCGCTTCAAGTTAAAGATTGGATAAAGAAAACCAACAAGAATATAGATAAATGCCAATAATTTTGTTCATAATCTATATAAAAATTCTATTTTTAATGGAATTCTGAAGTTTAACCAGTGGCGGAGCCACAACCGGTGCGTGCAGGGGCAATCACAATCCCCCCCCCCCCCCCCCCCCAACAATTTGAAGAAAAAGTTAGACTAGTACTATAAACAAGTTTCGGTGTAATGGAACATAAACAATGCAAATTGCAAAGTGAGTCATGGGAATATGTAGTACGTGGCAATGTGGCAACAAATCACAGAGAATGAATTCAATATTATGCAAATTACAGAGGGTTAAATTGACATTAGCTCAGTAATTATACATGAATTAAATTCTTATTTAACTTTTACTTTTCCCATAATGAAATCCTTATTTTTTACTTTTAATTTCTTTTCCTAAGATTCTAATTTTTATAAAAATGTAATAATATAATATGTTGGGTTAAATGAATATGACTGCAAAGTTGATATTGATATCTAACAACTGCCAGCCATTGAGGATGTATGAGATTGAGTACTACTCCATGCTTGCTAAAATTAGTGTCCACCATTTCAATGGGAGTTAGTTTTTACATTTTTTCAGTACATGTTTGGTGAATGTTGATGTTTTGTTTTTTCAGGTAGATGATTAGATTGTCAAGTGCATATCCATTTTAGTAAGTCTTATTATTGTTATTATTATTGAGCTGAAAATATATTTCCGTGTAATGTAGATGACCAATTTAATAGTAGAATGACTTGTTGAACGAGCAAATGACAAAAACACTCCCCATGCTTTGTCTAATTTCCCAAAACCCCTCTGTGTTATTTTAACTTCCAAAAAACTCCCTATGATTTTAAATAAGTGCCAAATATACCCCCAAAAAAGAGAGTGTTTCAAACGCCTATTGCAAGTATTTGTTCATATTTTGCTTTTGATATGACAATTTTACCCCTGACATCGAAAGAACAAAACACCTCTATGCTTTATTTAACTCCCAAAAAACCCCCTATGTGTCATTTTAAATCCCTAAAACTCCCCTGTGTTTGATTTTATATACCACACTTGACCCAAGTAGTATATACTTATTTCTTCAAAAAGAATAAATAAATTTTAAAAAAACAAACACATAGGGGTAATCTTGTCATTCCACCAAAAGTCAAAAATAAAATTATAAATATATACTACTTGGGTCGAGTTTTATATTTAAAATCAAACACAAGGGATTTTTGAACACAGGAGAATTTTTGGGAGTTCGACAAAGGATAGGTGGTGTTTTTGTATTTTGCTCCTAGATGAATATGATTAGTTTGTCAGATATGTATTTGTTAAGAAGTATTTATTACTTGATTCATTTGCAAAAATAGTCTTATGGCTTTTTCAATTTTTAAAAATAGCTTTATGAATGTTGAGTTTGCAAAACTAGCCTTCCATTTAAGTAGTGTTTTAATTAAATGGAATATTGCAAAAAAAACCCAATAAACTTGATAAGATTAAAATTAAACCCTATCCCATATCTTCAAATATCGCCCGACCACTTGGAGGTCCAAGCGGCCCGGTGACATTTGAAGATACACATTTGCAAATGTCGCCCGACCGCTTGGAGGTCCAAGCGGCCGGGTGACATTTGAAGATGTTGGAAAAATTGAAAATTAAATTAATTGTAATAACAATTGGTTTAAATTGTGTAACCTCCAACTTTAAGGAGTACTTGTAACTCCCGTAACAGAAATCTCAATCAATTTTTTTGGTTCCAATTTTACCCTCCTCCGTTCCTATAAATAGTGGCTTCTTTTTCCACTCTAAACACACAAAATTCACTCTCAATTCTCTCTTACTCGTTCCTTCCTAGAGTTCTAATTGTTTCAGTTCGTCTAACAAAGCTTTGGTGCAAAGTACTTTGTTGGAGCCGTTGTATCTTGGGAGACAGGCGTTCGAAGGAACCTCGAGCACAACCGGAAGGGTGAGGGAGCGAATCTGTCTTAAGGACACCGTGTTCACACGGGCCTCGGTTTTGGTTTATTTCGTTACTTTTGCTCTAAATTTTCTGTCCATATTATATTGTTTATTGTACTAAAATTTCAAGTTCTTCCTTTTACGTATACTCATTTTGCTACAATCTTAAGACAGATCCTTTGTTTACGTAAACGGAGTTCTAAAACTTATTTTTTTTTTCATAAACTGTTTACGTGATTAAGAGATTAATCCTTTTTGGACAGAAAATATTTTGAATTCGGAAATTGCTTTCCAGATTTCTTTTCAAAATCTTGATATAGAAATTGTGATTATACTAATAATTTCTGGTATAGTACGTATCCATCCTAGAATTGATTACAATATTATTTTACAAAGACTTTGGTGGTATTCTGATTGGTTACAAGTTTGTTTCAGAATCTATTTATAATATATCTAAAATTGTTTATAAAAAGTGGTAACAATTTTCAAGGTTTCGCATAGTAGAATTAACATTTGTTGTTGCTGGAGGTTTTAAAATTTGTAACAAACTCTACTGTTACGTAAAATTCAAGATCTTTCTAAGGGTATCCGAAAATTAAATTTGGTAATGATTGAGAATTTATAACAAATTATTACTTATGACTGTTACGTGACTTTACTACAAAAGAATAGAATTGATTGCAAAGTATTAGCACAATTGGACCTCCATCTAAATTTTATTTCCAAAATTTACATAGTTTGAACAAGAAAATTTTGGGAGTCCTTGGAAATTTGATTTGAGAAATAATAATTTGATTTCAAAATTGGTTATTAAATATATATCTTGGGATAGAAAAATTGTTTGCAAGATTGAAAAATATTTTCGAACATAACGATTTTCGAATAGGAATTTTGGAGAAAATTCTTTATATTATCCAAAAATTTTCTAAAAGTTTCTGAAATTCCTTCGAGGAATTTGATAGTTTATTTTTGGTTTCAGAAATGGCAACCGAATCAAACGTTGATGTGGTGGTTACTGAGAACTCATCTGGAGCTCCAGTACCAAACCAGACTGTGGCACCTCTGAGCCAAGCTGGAGCTGTGGCACCTCTGAGCTAAGCCGAAAAATTGGAGAAATTCAACGGGCTGAATTTCAAAAGGTGGCAACAAAAGATGATGTTCTACCTGACCACATTGCGCCTGGAGAGGTTCTTAACCGAGAATCCACCCAAGAAAGAAGGGGAGCAAGATATTGCCTTCCTTATTGCTCTTGATGGTTGGAACCAGTTGGACTACCTTTGCCGACACTACGTCATGAATTGTCTGAGTGATTCATTGTATGATGTATACTCTGACAAAAAGTCTGCAAAGGAACTTTGGGAAGCCTTGGACCGGAAATATAGAACTGAAGATGCCGGTACCAAGAAATTTGTTGTGGGTCGGTTTTTGGACTACAAGATGGTGGACTCCAAACCACTTATGACCCAAGTGCAAGAATTTCAGCTGATTATTCATGAAATTCAGGCTGAAAAGATGGAGCTCGGTGAAACCTTCCAGGTGGCTTGTGTCATTGAAAAGTTACCCCCCCTGCATGGAAGGATTTCAAAAATTACCTGAAGCATAAGCGGAAGGAAATGAGCATGGAGGATCTTGTTGTTAGACTTCGTATTGAAGAAGACAACAGGAAATCTGAGAAAAGAGGGCTCACTTCTACTGAACCTAAGGCTAATGTCTTGGAACATGGTCAAAGTTCAAAGTTCAAGAAGAACAACAAAGGGTCCAAGATGGGACCAAAATGCGGTATTTCCAAGAAAACCAAGTTTTAAGGGAAATGCTTCAATTGTGACAAAATAGGTCACAAATCGGCAGATTGCAGGCTACCGAAAAAGAAGAAACCCAGTGTAACCAATGTTGTTGAAGACAGTGGTGACGTGGACCTCTGTGTAGTTGTTTCAGAGGTGAATTTGGTTGACTCTAATCCTAAAGAGTGGTGGGTAGATACAGGGGCTACAAAGCATGTGTGCTCTGACAGGGAAGTGTTTACCACTTTTGAGCCGATCCAGAATGGAGAAAAACTGTTCATGGGAAACTCGACTACGTCAGCAATAGAAGGCAAAGGGAATGTAATTCTCAAAATGACCTCTGGAAAGGAGCTGACTCTGAAGGATGTCCTCTATGTACCAGATATCCGCAAGAATCTGGTTTCTGGGACGCTGCTGAACAAGCATTGCTTCCGCCTTGTTTTTGAATCTGACAAATTTATTTTAACCAAGAGTGGTATGTTTGTCATAAAGGGATATGAGTGTGGTGGAATGTTCAAACTGAATGTGATAGCTATTAAGCCCAAAATTATTGATAAGGTTAATAATTCTGCTTATTTGCTTGAGTATCTTAATCTATGGCATGGTAGACTAGGACATGTTAACTATGATTCCCTGCGTAGATTAATTAATTTGAAACATATCCCTAAATTTCAAATTGATCAAAAGAACAAGTGTGAAACTTGTACTGAAGCTAAATTAACGAGAACGTCTTTTCAAAAGATTGAAAGGAATACTAAACCACTCGACTTGATACATAGCGACATAAGTGATCTTAAATGTGTGCAATCAAGGGGAGGTTATAATTATTTTATTACCTTCATTGATGATTGTACTAAATATTGCTATGTATATTTGCTAAGAGCAAAAAGTGAAGCGATAGATAAATTCATTTTATTCACAAAAGAAGTTGAGAATCAACTTGATAAAAAGATCAAAGTACTTCGAAGTGATAGAGGTGGTGAATATGTGTCACCATTTAGTGAATTATGTGCTGAAAACGGAATCATACATGAGGTAACAACACCTTATTCACGGAATTGCGGAAAGGAAAAATCGAACATTGAAAGAAATGATGAATTCAATGTTTATAAGTTCTGGATTACCACAGTGTTGGGATTCGGTAAGATAAACAGCCCTAGACACAGCGGAATATAAAATTTTTAGGACCTCTTACGGAATCTTGCCAGGATACTACTCTAGGTGTATATATATAAATATTAATTTAAACGACAGTATAAACAGTTTACACGTTATACATGTCTCCTTGCAAATCCAAGTTGGCTAAGCGAACTCTGATTTCTCCTCCAATTAATTGATCCAAGCTTTTCCAAGAGCGTTCCACGTGTTGCGCCTCTACGAGTTGATACACCACAATTACACGAAAATAATATATCTTGATCGACTAGAACACAAGATATATTAAGATCTAGGATTTAAGAACGATTTTGGAACAAGATCGAAAAACGAAAAATTCTTCCACAGGGAAGAGGGGGTTCGGCCGATCACACTGGGAGAGGGGAGAGAATTTTTGCTCTGCTCAATTTTTGCTTATGGAGTTGTGTGAAAAATAACTACAAGAAAGCTACTTATAGTTATCTCCCTAACCTAGTCCTATTAGGACTAGGGTTCTTCTCTCCTACATGGGCCATGGCCCTCTTTAATTTAGAAGACTAAATCTTCTAATTAATTCATGGCCCAGTTAATTATTTGACCAGGCTTTATTTAATCTCCCAATCAAATAGCCTAATTAATTAACTAGTCTCCCAATTAATTAATTTTGACTCTAAGTCTAATTAATTAATTACTCCTTTAATTAATTAAATCCAACTTAATTAATTGACTCACGAATTAAATTCCAATTTAATTTATGATCCTGATCCAATTTCAATTGGATCCCATTTTGTTCCAATTGGGTCGACCCAGTCGACCCACCCATAATAATGGACCCAGTCGATTATTCACCCAGTCGACCCAGTCGACTCGGTCATTCTTATTTCCTCGCTTTCGCTTCATGTGTATTGTGTATGCCCCCGTAGGTTCACCACATAATTGGTCGTGGGTTATAATTAAATATTATTTAATTATTCGAGTAAGACTTACTCTAAATCAATCGAACACTCTGTCGATTGATCATTCCAAAATTAGCACCCCTGCCAATTTGAGAATTCTCCCACACTCCACGGTCGATGTCCAGCCACAAGCCCATGGAGCCCAATCATTGGTGAATTAATTCAGTGAACCTTTTATCATTTATAATTTCCATATACGACATAATCTCTCCATCGAACAATCTCCCAGTCGAGACTTAAGGGTATGGTCTTTTATCGGATTCCCTTTTCTTTTGTCTTGACCTTATGTACTCTTATCTCGAAATAAATTCTCTTTGACTTAATCTTTATGAGCTACTTACATAAAGTCGTCAGATACCTTCGCCAAGGATTTTATCAGAATTAATTTCTCACAGAAATCCATAAGAGGATTTTCCAACCTATCAAGTCGGGTCAATGGATCATTTGTTGATGATATGAATCTGCATACGAGTTCCTCTATACCTAATATGAGCCCACAGAGACTTTCTGGCGATCCCCAGTCAGTCGGAACTCATATCAAAGCATAGACGTTCTCGCACCAGATAAACCCTATCACCTCAAGTAGTTAGGGATCGTTCATCGCATACTATTATAAATTTGGAATAACTTCAACACCGATATGCGACTACCGCTTCCATGGTGAGTTATTTCCTGATTGGGGTATTCAGTGCGCTTTCCATCCTAGCAAGCCACCCACTTATGTGTATCGACCATCCCAGTCACGCTCGTGGACCTCAGCTTTCTCCAGTTCATCGGAGTATACACAATAGTGAGAGTCTAATCGAATCCAACGATGTCCTATCTCGATTGGATTCTACGACTCTTGAATATGTTCTAGATCATGGCCTTGGAGATCAGTCCACGGGTTGTCCCATAGCCCTGTGATCTAAGGACTTCTATCCTTATGCGTAGATAATTATTACATAAGATAAAGTTGACCATTTAATAAGGTGCATTTATTAATCAAAATTGAATAGTTCCTCATTTATTACAATAAATGCTCGCCATATAGCTGGCTTGCAGGACACTATTTCTATCAATCTCCCACTTGTCCTAAAGCCGGTCTTTTATTTTCTTGAGTCCCATCTTATGCAGATGTTTCTCAAATGCCTTTTGAGGCAGAGGCTTCGTTAGCGGGTCCGCCGTATTATCTTTTGAGTCGACACGTTCCATCTTAATGTCTCCTCTACCAATGATATCTCTTATCACGTGGTATCGTCTTTGTACGTGCTTGGATTTCTGATGAGATCTCGGCCCCTTTGCTTGCGCTATTGCCCCATTGTTATCACAGAAGATAGTAATGGGCTCAGCGATGCTAGGTATCACATCCAGTTCCTGGATGAAGTTCCTCATCCAAACACCTTCCTTTGCCGCATCACTCGCGGCAATGTATTCTGCTTCGGTGGTTGAATCCGCGGTTGTTTCTTGCTTGGAGCTCTTCTAGCTAACCGCATCACCATTGAGGCAGAACACGTATCCTGATGTCGACTTGAAGTCGTCTACATCACATTGGAAGCTCGAGTCTATATAGCCTTCCAATTTCAATTCTCCTCCACCATATACCAAGAACAATTCCTTAGTCCTTCTCAAGTACTTCAGAATTGCCTTTACGGCTATCCAGTGCTGCTCACCTGGATCAGACTGGTGGCGACTTGTAACGCTTAGAGCATATGCTACGTCTGGTCTAGTACATAACATACCATACATTATACTTCCTATCGCGGATGCATATGGTACTCGAGACATATTGCTTCTCTCCTCAGGCGTCTTCGGGGCCATAGACTTAGAGAGTGCAATCCCATGTCTCATTGGAAGTAATCCTCTCTTGGATTCTTCCATATTAAATCTTTTCAAGATTTTATCTATGTATTGGGATTGGGAGAGGCCCAGCAGTCCTTTTGATCTATCTCGGTAGATCCTTATACCTAGTACAAAGGATGCTTCTCCCATATCCTTCATTGAGAATTGTGTAGATAACCATGCTTTAGTTTCGGACAACGCTTTCACATTGTTTCCAATGAGAAGAATGTCGTCAACGTAAAGCACCAAAAATTCAATTGTACTCCCACTGATCTTCTTGTACACGCAAGGTTCGAACATGTTTTTGATGAATCCAAAAGTTTGGATTGTCTCATCGAAACGAATGTTCCAACTTCGGGAAGCTTGCTTCAGTCCATAAATGGACCTCTGGAGTTTGCACACCTTGTGTTCATCTCCTTTGGATGCATATCCTTTTTGTTGCTCCATGTAGATCTCCTTGTCAATGTCCCCATTGAGAAAGGTAGTCTTTACATCCATCTGCCATATCTCGTAGTTATATCACGCAGCTATGGAAAGCAAGATTCGAATGGATTTAGGCATTGCGACGGGCGAGAAGGTCTCCTCAAAGTCGATACCTGGCCTTTGAGTGTATCCTTTTGCCACTAGTCGCGCCTTGTAGGTTATTACCTCTCCGTTCACTCCAAGCTTTCGCTTATAGATCAACTTGCAACCCACGGGAGCCACTCCCACTGGTGGATCTACCAATGCCCAGACCTTGTTTGAGTGCATGGAGTCCAATTCGGATTCCATGGCTTCGCGCCACTTTCCCGAGTCTATGTCTAGCATAGCCTCTTCGTAAGTCATTGGGTCGGTTAGAGACTGTCTAGTCTCATGCAGCAGACCGTAGTACCTCTCGGGCTCTACGTTGTCTTTCTGACCTACAAAGTATCGGTGTACTTTCTGGTGCACTTTCATGCTCATGTTCACCCACTGCCTGTGGCGACGGGGTCAGCTTGATCGACCTCTTCGGTCTTTTCAGCTTCGGTGACCTCATCTAGTTCTACGTTGATTTCTTTCTTATCGACCAAGAAATCCTTCTCCAAGAAGTGAGCGTTCCTCGAGACAAACGTAGTTTGTCTTGTAGGATCGTAGAACTCGTATCCTATTGAGTTTTCCGGATACCCCACGAATTTGCACAAAGTGGATTTAGTTTTCAATTTATCTCCCACTAGCTTTTTAAAGTAAGCGGGAGATCCTCATATGCGCATGAATGCGTATGAGGGTGCCTTGCCAAACCATAATTCGTATGGTGTCTTTTCTACGGATTTAGAAGTTACCATGTTTAGTATCTTCGTTGCCGTGAGGAGGGCATGTCCCCAAAATGAAAGAGGAAGGTTAGTGGCACTCATCATGGATCGAACCATGTCCATCAAGGTTCGATTCCTTCTCTCTGCTACTCCATTTAATTAGGGTGTTGCAGGAGGAGTCCACTGCGATAATATTCCATGCTCTACAAGATAATTCAGAAATTCATTACTAAGAAATTCTCCACCTCGGTCAGAACGTAGAGCCTTTATCGTATGACCAAGTTGATTTTCTACTTCCATCTTGAATTCTTTGAATCGCTCAAAGGCTTCAGACTTGTGTTTCAACAAGAACACATATCCATAACGACTATAGTCGTCAGTGAAAGTGATGAAGTAATCATAGCCACCTCGGGCGCTTTTTGTTAGTGGTCCACATATGTTGGTATGTATTAAGTCCAATGTTTGCTTGGCTCGCTCAGGGTTTCCCTTAAATGGCAACTTACCCATTTTACCCTTTAAACATGGTTCACATGTTGACATTTCATCAATGAGATTGATTTCAATCGCGCCAGAAGATGCTAATTTTTTAATCCTTGACTTAGATATATGTCCAAGTCGAGCATGCCACAATTGGGCAGATATTTCATTATCTTGTTTCGTTTTGTTTTGTTGTACGTGCATAACTAACTTAGGTGGTTCAATGGTATATAGTCCATCTTTTAATGTACCAGTGAAAAACATATTATCATTCATGAATAACTAAAAGGAACCTTTATTAATAGTAAAATTAAAACCTTCATTATCCAAAACAGGAATAGAAATAATGTTTTTCACCAAACCAGGTACATAAAGAACGTTCCTAAGGACTAATTTATTACCACCTAAATCTAACTCCACTTCGCCTATGGCCTCGGTAGCAGCTCTAGCTCCATTGCCAAATCTTAGGATCCAATCCCCTGGCCTAAATGGCCTTGTTGCTCCCATCACTTGTAAGTCCTTACAAAGATGAGAACCACAAGCACTGTCTAGCACCCATGATGCACAGTTAATTGATAAATTAACTTCAACAAGGAATATACCTTTCGAGCTCTCCAAGAACTCTTTGCAGTTCTTCTTCCAGTGTCCAGGTTTCTTGCAGTAGAAACATTTATGTTCACCAAACGAAGCTTTACGCTTCTTTCCCTTCCCTATGGGCCCAGATGGTCCTTTGCCTTTGCTTGAAGAAGCATTTCCTTTCCCTTTCCCTTTCTTTGTCCTCTTGGACTTGGATTGGGTCGAGGTAGCAACCATCACTGGCTTCTCTCTTTTCATGGAAGCCTCGGCAGTGGCGAGCATATTAGCCAACTCGTGAAGTTCAACATCCATGTTGTGCATGTTGTAGTTCACTACGAATTGCTCGAATGATCTTGGCAACGACTGGAGGATTATATCTTGGCAGTAGGTCTTGTCCATCTTTACGTCAAGATGACCAAGCTTTTCAATAAGCCCAATCATCTTGATGCAGTGATATCGAACATCAGCACCTTCAGCCATCCTCGTTTGTTGCAAAGTCTTAGCGGTTTCATATCGCTCGTATCTACTTTGCACCCCAAATAGACCATTCAGGTGCGTGTAGATTTCAAAAGAAGACTTCATATGCTCGTGCTGCTTTTGAAGCTCATTCGACATGGATGCCAACATGAGACAACGTGACTGCAAGTCATCGTCAAGCCATAAATCCACGGCTTATTTATCAGTATCATCGGCATCCTTAGCAAGTTCGGGAGGGGGCCCATCAAGGACAAAACCTCGCTTTTCAGAAGCGAGAATGATCTCAAGGTTCCTGACCCAGTCATCGAAGCTGGGTTCAGTTAATTTGTTTTGTTCAAGTATGATGGAAATTGGATTCTTAGACATTATATCTACAAAAAGACGAGAGAAGAAATAAATACGGGAAAGATTAATTTAAAATGCACAATTTACAAACATGGTTTTTATTTGTAAATTACTCCCACTATTTTAATCAAAATCTTATGCCCCCACACAAGTTTCGGGAGTTAAAATATCCTAGCGGGCTTAAGGCCCAAATGCAATCTCCTAGTACCCACGACTCGTTGGCCATACTATTTGATTCACTTGGTGGTCGATTACGTCGACGGTTAACCATCGCAGCTAACCCTTAAGTTCATTTAGCCTCGTTTTTTGATATGGACCCACGACTCGTGAGACATCCATACTTACTAGCTATAAATCATGTCCAATACTCGTGGAGAGAAATAGTTCAATCCTAGACACCCCACGACTCTTGAGACAGCGCCTAAAACCTTGCTATCCCCTCCCTTGGCACTAAACTCGTGCATCGAGGCAAAAGACACATCATCTTCCTATAGCTCGACCCACGACTCGTGAGACATCGAGATATATTCGTACAATATGCCTAAGACCTAGTAATTGGATAGGCTCGGACCATAGAGACTATTCATATGCGCCCTTAAGTTCGATTTAATATTCTAATTGAATTTTAAGTTCAATTGGAAGTTTTAAGTTTTCTTGTGCGAGGTCTCATCAGATTATGCTTTATCTTGTTTACGTGATCTATTCTAAGCATGCAAGACATACATCAAAGAATAATAGTAAACATACATCACCTAGCAGGATATGATTGATCGATTGCCCATCCTATGCAATTCATCACGAGCCAAGTGATGAATCAATTGGTCAGTCTAGGGTGAAAAATTAAATGTCCTAACTTTTACAATTTTCAAACCCATACATCATGGGCCTTCTTGTAATATCCAGCTTGATTGGGCCTCCATGTAATGAATTGGGCCTCCATGTCCTCCAAGGTAATGGGCCTCCATGCGGATCTCCAAGTCTTCATGAGGTCTTCTCGGCTCCAAGCCTAATCTAAGACTAGCTTACATAATACAAATGGTCCTATTCTAGTACATTCGTTTGCGCAAGCAAGGACACCAATCAGGCCCATTTAATTACAACCCAAAAATAAATAAACCAAAAACTACACAGGGCTTAAGGGCAAAATCGATCAATCCACACATTCACTCAAGAACATGCATAAATTCACATAAGGGCATAAATGTAAATTTATCGGCTCCTATAATTTTAATTCTAAAAAATTATCCAATTTAATTTAATTTTGAATTAATAATTAACCTCTAAGATTAATTAGCTCTTACTTGAGCTCTGAGTAATCTACAAACCTTATCTTGATTAAAATTGGTTAATTAAGGTAGACCAAATCTCTAAGATTCCTATCTTATCCAAAACTCTAAGTTTCCCAAATTTTCTCAATCTCCAAGATTTTCAAGATATTCCTATTTTGTCTAGATTAGTTTAATTAAGGTAGTATTCAAATCTAACAAGATAACTACCTTATCCAAAACTCCAAGTTTCCTAATCTCCCAAAATTCTAAAATTTCCAGAATTTTCAAAATAGGCAGAATTAGAGTCCAACCAAAAATCAACCATCAAGGCCAATCACGAACTGCCACGTGGACAACCCACGCGTGGCCACGAAGTCCGCGCGTGGCCGCGGGCTGCAGCAGGCTGCCGCGCACAGCAGCGTGCTGTTCTCACGCTGCCGTAGGCAGCGGCTCGCGATGGCCGCCTAGCAGCGGTGCGCTGCCGCGCACCGCCGCGTGCCATCGCGGGTTGGGTCTAAATTTTTTTTATGTCTCCGATTACTTATGATTTAATTTAAACAGCTCTAGGCACAACGGAATATAAAATTTTTAGGACCTCTTACGGAATCTTGCCAGGATACTACTCTAGGTGTACATATATAAATATTAATTTAAAAGACAGTATAAAAAGTTTACACGTTATACCTGTCTCCTTGCAAATCCAAGTTGGCTAAGCGAACTCTCGTGTCTCCTCCAATTAATCGATCCAAGCTTTTCCAAGAGCGCCCCACGTGTTGCGCCTCTATGAGTTGATACACCACAATTACACAAAAATAATATATCTTGATCGACTAGAACACAAGATATATTAAGATCTAGGACTTAGGAACGATTTTGTAACAAGATCGAAAAACGAAAAATTCTTCCACAAGGAAGAGGGGGTTCGACCGATCACACTGGGGGAGGGGAGAGAATTTTTGCTCTGCTCAATTTTTGCTTATGGAGTTGTGTGAAAAATAACTACAAGAAAGCTACTTATAGTTATCTCCCTAACATAGTCCTATTATAATTAGGGTTCTTCTCTCCTACATGGGCCATGACCCTCTTTAATTTAGAAGACTAAGTCTTCTAATTAATTCATGGCCCAGTTAATTAATTTTGACCAGACTTTATTTAATCTCCCCATCAAATAGCCCAATTAATTAACTAGTCTCCCAATTAATAAATTTTGACTCTAAGTCTAATTAATTAGTTACTCCTTTAGTTAATTAAATCCAACTTAATTAATTAACCCACAAATTAAATTCCAATTTAATTTATGATCCTGATCCAATTCCAATTGGATCCCATTTTGTTCCAATTGGGTCGACCCAGTCGACCCACCCATAATAATCGACCCAGTCAATTATTCACCCAGTCGACCCAGTCGACTCGGTCGTTCTTATTTCCTCGCTTTCGCTTCATGTGTATTGTGTATTCCCCCGTAGGTTCACCACATAAATGGCCGTGGGTTATAATTAAATATTATTTAATTATTCGAGTAAGACTTACTCTAAATCAATCGAACACTCTGTCGATTGATCATTCCAAAATTAGCACCCCTGCCAATTTGGGAATTCTCCCACACTCCACGGTCGATGTCCAGCCACAAGCCCATGGAGCCCAATCATTGGTGAATTAATTCGGTGAACCTTTTATCATTTATAATTTCCATATACGACATAATCTCTCCATCGAACAATCTCCCAGTCGAGACTTAAGGGTATGGTCTTTTATCGGATTCCCTTTTCTTTTGTCTTGACCTTATGTTCTCTGATCTCGAAATAAATTCTCCTTGACCTAATCTTTATGAGCTACTTACATAAAGTCGTCAGATACATTGGCCAAGGATTTTACCAGAATTAATTTCACACAGAAATCCATAGGAGAATTTCCCAACCTATCAAGTCGGGTCAATGGATCATTTGTTGATGATATGAATCTGCATACGAGTTCCTCTATACCCAATATGAGCCCACAGAGACTTTTTGGCGATCCCCAGTCAGTTGGAACTCATATCAAAGCATAGACGTTCTCGCACCAGATAAACCCTATCACCTCAAGTAGTTAGGGATCGTTCCTCGCATAATATTATAAATTTGGAATAACTTCAACCCCGATATGTGACTACCGCTTCCATGGTAAGTTATTTCCTAATTGGGGTATTCAGTGCGCTTGCCATCCCAGCAAGCCACCTACTTATGTGTATCGATCATCCGAGTCACGCTCGTGGATCCCAGCGTTCTCCAGTTCACCGAAGTATACACAATAGTGAGAGTCTAACCGAATCCAACGATGTTCTATCTCGATTGGATTCTACGACTCTTGAATATGTTCTAGATCACGGCCTTGGAGATCAGTCCACGAGTTGTCCCATAGCCCTGTGATCTAAGGACTTCTATCCTTATGCGTAGATAATTATTACATAAGATAAAGTTGACCATTTAATAAGGTGCATTTATTAATCAAAATTGAATAGTTCCTCATTTATTACAATAAATGCTCGCCATACAACTGGCTTGCAGGACACTATTTCTATCACACAAAACATGTGGGGGGAAGCTATCCTATCTAGCAATTATCTTTTAAATAAGATACCCCGGAAAAATCAGGAGAAAACTCCATATGAATTATGGAAAGGTCGAACACCTTCTTACAAATACTTACGAGTTTGGGGGTGTCTTGCCAAAGTGGTAGTTCCTACACCCAAGGAAGAAAGGATAGGACCGAATACTGTAGATTGCATATTCATAGGTTATGCTCAGAACAGTAATGCTTATCGGTTTTTTGTGCATGAATCTAAAAATCATGAGATTCACAAAAACACGATAAGTGAATCTAGAAATGCATCTTTCTTTGAAGATATATTTCCAGCAAAAACGAGAAAAGAAGTGAGTTCATTCAAAAGAATTCATAGTGAAGACCATGAATCTGAACAGGTAACTGATGATAAGCCAACTGATGTTGAGCCAAGAAGAAGTAATAGAGCAAGGATAGAAAAATGTTTTGGCCCAGATTTTCTAACATATATGCTCGAAACTGAACCTTAAACCTTCAAAGAAGCTGTAACTTCTTCTGAAGGACCTTTGTGGAAAGAGGCAATCAATAGTGAAATTGATTCCATCTTACAAAATCATACCTGGGAGTTAGTTGATCTTCCTCCATGATGCAAACAACTAGGGTATAAGTGGATTTTTAAAAGGAAAATGAAATCAGATGGAACAATTGATAAATACAAGGTCAGATTAGTGATTAAAGGCTACCGGCAACGAGAAGGCCTTGATTACTTTGATATGTATTCTCCTGTGACGAGAATAACTTCCATTAGGATGATACTTGCTATCGCAGCTTTGCGAAACTTAGAAGTACATCAAATGGATGTAAAAACAGTTTTCTTAAATGGAGATTTGGAAGAAGAACTCTATATGGAACAACCTGAGGGTTTTTCTGCTCCAGAGAAAGAAAAGAAAGTCTGTAAACTGGTTAAGTCATTGTATGGCTTAAAACAAGCTCCGAAACAGTGCATAAAAAATTTGATGATGTCATGTTGGAGAAAGGTTTTAAAACCAATGAATGCGACAAATGCATTTACGTGAAAGAAACAAAAGATGGCTATGTCATTCTTTGTCTCTATGTTGATGACATGCTTATCGTTGGATGTAATGATAAGATGATTAAATCCACTAAGGATATGTTGAATGCTAGATTTGAAATGAAAGATATGGGTCTAGCAAATGTGATACTGGGACTTAAAATCACGAGAAAATCAGATGGTATTATTTTGAGTCAATCCAGTTATATTGGAAAAATCCTTGAAAAATTCAATAAGGATGACTCTAATGAGGCTAAAACTCCTATAGATCCAAGTCAACCTTTATCAAAGAATAAAGGTGAGAGCATCTCTCAAGTGGAGTACTCAAGGATTATTGGAAGTCTAATGTACTTGATGAGTTGTACAAGACCGGATATATCATACGCTGTAGGCAAGCTAAGCAGATATACTAGTAATCCTGGTACTGACCACTGGAAAGCCATAGTGAGATTACTGAGATACTTAAGGTATACTCGTAACTACGGGCTATACTATACAAGATATCCAGCTGTTGTAGAAGGATACAGTGATGCAAATTGGATATCTGATGTAAAAGATTCAAAATCCACCAGTGGATATGTATTCACCTTAGGTGGTGCAGTAGCATCTTGGAAATCCTCAAAACAAACTGTGATAGCCAGATCCACAATGGAGTCTGAGTTTATAGCTCTAGACAAATGTGGTGAAGAGGCTGAGTGGCTACGCCAATTCTTAGAGGGTATTCCACAATGGTCTAAACCTGTGCCAGCAATATGCATTCATTGTGATAGCCAATCTGCGATTGGAAGAGCACAGAGTAAAATGTACAATGGTAAGTCTAGGCATATACGCCGAAGACATAATACCATTAGACAACTACTCTCAACTAGAGTGATTACTATTGACTATGTAAAGTCAAAGGATAATCTAGCGGATCCGCTAACCAAAGGGTTAACAAGAGAGATAGTTGCTAAGTCATCAAGAGGAATGAGACTAAAACCCATGGAATAAAAACCTAGCGAAAGAAAACCTAACCTAGTTGACTGGAGATCCCAAGATCTAGGTTCAAAGGGACAACCTAACCGCAAAGGTTTAGTTAAGTCATTGTGGGGGGTTTTTACCCTCAAGTCCATTCCTATGATGAAAACAGTGATAACTGTTGAGTAAGGATAAGCAAAGCTTTTAATGATTCTTGTAAAGAGAGTAACTCGGGATACTCTAAGGAAATGAATCACCTATGTGAGAGAGAAAAAGGTCCGCTTCAAAGGGAATTGTATAGGACATAATTCTTAGAAACTCTTGCTGAACCAGGCAGATGTCCATGGCCAAAACGGACATAACCGTAAGAACTGAAACGTTACTAGGTAAGATGCGTGTGAGGAGTAGGGGTGTTCATTAACCCGCCCAACCCGCCCGACCCGCTCAACCCGACCCGACCCAACCCGAACTCGACGGTTTTTATTTTTATAAAACTAGTAACGGGTTGAAATTGTGACCACCCGAAAGTTATGGGTCGGGTTGCGGTTTTAATGGTTAAAAACCGCTTCTAACCCGACCAATCCAAATATTATATGTTTTCTCTACCCAACACCACTTACCAAACAAAATATTGAGAAATAATTAGGATTTTCCATCTAAGCTTCATGCCTGCTCCACTCTTCAGTTTTATTCTCCAATGCGCCTCTCCTCAAAAATTAAGATTCAAAATTTGTTCTCAATTTTCATCACTCATAAGTCACACCAAGCCATATGTGCGAGCCAAGGGTAGGAAAGTTGAGCGAGCAAGAGGAAAGAGGAAAGAGGAACATCAAAGTTTTCTAAGTTTAAGTTATTCATAGTTATTAACCAAGTACCCAATTCCGTTTGATGGATGTTTAGTTTAAATATCTTGCCACATCTACCTTATTTTACGTGCTCTTGTTAACTGTAGATCCTTTTTTTTTTTTTTTGCAGTACACAAAAAGAGTTTGGAGAATATTTGAGTTTAAAATATATTTAAATTTTATTTTTATTTCTATAAAAAAAAAGTACTGTAACTTATGCATCAATTAACTTATTAATTTTTGCACTGTATGTATGTAGTTTATTCTTATAAAAAAATTGTAGGAATTGATCCTACCCATAAAAATCACCCCTTATATGCTTCAAGCTTATGGACACTTCAAGCTCGTACCTTCGTACCAATGATTAATTTTGTTGAACAAACCGGATTGGAAAATTGTGTAGCTAGGAATTATAGTTGCAAAATGGGCCGTTAACCATGAGTTTGCGCAATCTTATTTTATTTTTATTCTTCCTAATAAGATTGAATTTTATGTAGTATAAGTTAGTTGAATATACTATATTCAATGGTTCAACCCGCCAACCCGCCCACACCCGCCTCACCCGAACCGCGCGGTTTATGAACTTAAAAATATGGGTGCGGTTTGAAATTTTGGCAACCCGCATGTGTCGGGTCGGGTTGATTTTTTCGTTGTCACCCGCTAAAACCCGACCGCGTTCACCCCTAGTGAGGAGTATGTCATCGTTTACATAAACAACATAACAGTTCAAGGACACCGTGTCTACTGATCAGCCAGTAAAGTAAACATATTTTCTCAAGGGAAGGTTCAAAGGGTTACTCCTACCTATCATATGCAAGTGTCTACCGCTGAACTCTATCATCTTAGAACATCGTTTTAGGATTTTATTCAATTTTCATTCTTGTGGGGGATTGTTGGAAAAATTGAAAATTAAATTAATTGTAACAACAATTGGTTTAAATTGTGTAACCTCCGAATTTAAGGAGTACTTGTAACTTCCGTAACGGAAATCTCAATCAATTTTTTTGTTCCGATTTTACCCTCCTCCGTTCCTATAAATAGTGGCTTCTTTTTCCACTCTAAACACACCAAAATCACTCTCAATTCTCTCTTACTCGTTCCTTCCTAGAGTTCTAATTGTTTCATTTCGTCTAACAAAGCTTTGGAGCAAAGTACTTTGTTGGAGCCGTTGTATCCTGGGAGACAGGCGTTCGAAGGAACCTCGAGCACAACTGGAAGGGTGAGGGAGCGAATCTGTCTTAATGACACCGTGTTCACACGGGCCTCGGTTTTGGTTTATTTCATTACTTTTGCTCTAAATTTTCTGTCCATATTATATTGTTTATTGTACTTAAATTTCAAGTTCTTCCTTTTACGTATACTCATTTTGCTACAGAAGATACACATCTTCAAATGTCGCTTGGCCGCTTGGAGGTCCAAGCGGCCGGGTGACATTTGAAGACACACATCTTCAAAAAGCACCCGACCGCATCTTCAAATGTCGCCCGACCGCTTTGACCTCCAAGGGGCCAATGCGGCCGGGCGCTATTTGAAGATGTGTATCTTCAAATATCACCCGACTGCTTGGAGGTTCAAGCGGCCAAGCGGCAAAGGTCGATTTATATTTTTTTGGAGTTAGAGAAATTTTGGAATTTGAATTGTGAGTAAAAATGAATTTTATAGGTGTTTTGTATTATTATTATTAGATTAATTGATTAATTAGACTTAATTATGTTTAATTAGATTTAATTGTTATTAAAACCAAGAAAAAAAAAAGGAAAAAAGGAAAGGCTAGTTTTGCAAAAAACATTTGGAGTAAGGCTATACAGCCAAATAACCCTTATTACTTTTAGTTTGGTTTTATAAGGTCTGTTTGAACTTTTGGTTCAATAACTCCCTCCGTCCCATATAACATATTATGGAAATTTGTCTGGGTCTAATTTTTGGTATTTTGGTACTGTGATATATAATAACCTTGGATATGTATTCTTATGCAATTAGAACTTAGCTTCTAGTGAATAAATTACTTTCGGATTTTGGTTTTGTATGGAGTTTAATTGCATAACAACTTCTTGAATGACCTTTGAACCGTGTAATGTTATTGACACGGAATTCGGGAAGAATTGGAAGGGGTAAAGCAAGCAAACATCTGATTAATTTCAACTCGCCACTCTATAGAATCCACTAAAGAGATAAGAGATGAACATAAGAAGAATCACTCTTCAAAAGATAAATTTCTTATTATTTTCAATTGAATTATTTAGGCTAATGGGGAATGGGATATTTATAGGATATCATGGATATCCCCCATGAATAGGTTCATATATGAATCCCAAAGGTTATTCATGAATCCAATGATACATGCATGAAAACAAAGGGACATACATGTATTTTATTTATTACTACTTAGGTAAGTGAAGTTCATGAATTAATAATTAATCCATAGTTCTTGATTTGGTGTCAGTTATCTATTGTAGACTTGTAGTAATTTTGTGAGACATTATCTTATATTGTTCTCTATGTTTACAGAGTTTCCCTATTATTAATCGTAATTTGTTTTTTGCAGACTATGTTGATCTGGGAACAGCATGTGGAAAGTTTCATCGGGTGTCATGCCTCGGTATCATCGATCAAGGTACAATACCTATGATGTTTTGTTTTGTTATTTCTACTAAGTATTTTTCTTTGTTTTTGCGTTAATATGTACTAATTTTATGATTTGGGTTGATAATTTCATGTGACTCGGATATCATCAAAAATTTGCCTGGATTAAACTTGGGTTCTATAGAACAGTTAGGTCATTGTTAATTAATCTTGAGTTCTGCCTCATGTAGTAGAGAAATATTATTAACTGCATATTTGAGAAAAAAGGATTGAATATTCTTATATCAAGGTGAATTTGATGAATAAAGAGGCCGGTTTGAGATTGTTCTACTTTTGGTCTTGAATGGTGGAACTTTTCTATTAAAATTTTCTTTAGCTATAGTTAGTTCTTGGATGGATTTCAGAGAGTAAAATATTCGTTTCAATTGATTGAACACCTTGCTTCATTTTTTTTTCTCAGTATCTTGTTACTGAATCTAATTAGTTAGTTTTGAAGCACTAGATATGATTGTTGTCTATGCTCTTGTTTTTTTTTTTTTTAAATTATTAATTAAATACAGTATCGAACTTGTAGAATAAAGTTTTTTAGGCGAAATGCTTGAAGCCTATGCTTGATTCATGTGTTCTTTTAGAAATGGGGTCCATATCGTTTTTATATCTAACTAACTACCACCAGAGTTTTAATCAAGTAACATACATAATTTTGTAATCGAGAGAATTGCATTTTTGGTACATAGTTATAGGTCAATTCCCACTTTTGGTACACAGCTTTATGTGTCCAACACATTTGGTACACCTCTTTAACAATGGTCGACATATTTGGTACAACCGTTAAATAAATTGCAAAATCACCGTTAATTCCGTTAGTTCGACACATTTGGTACACCTGTTTTACAAAATTGGCATGCGCGCGGCACATGGCTGCCCAGAAAAAAAAATTGAAACTTGATAAACTTTTTTATTATATTTTATTCTTCTTCCAATATTAAACTATAAAATGACATTATAGTTTATTATATTTTAAATGTCATATAAATAATAAATACATATTTTTTAATAATTTTTATAAATATGATAAATTAAAGTAACTTGTTTATTATATTTTATTCTTCTTGTAATATTAAACTATAAATGACATTATATAGTTTATTATATTTTACATGACATATAAATAATAAATACATATTTTTTAATAATTTTTATAAATAATAAACTATAAAAATAATAAACTATTTTTATAAATAATTTTTAAAAATTGAAACTTGATAAAAAAATTTATTATATTTTATTCTTCTTCCAATATTAAACTATAAATGACATTATATAGTTTATTATATTTTACATGTCATATTAATATAATAAAGACATATTTTTTAATAATTTTTATAAATAATAAACTATAAAAATAATAAACTATTTTTATAAATAATTTTTAAAAATTGAAACTTGATAAACTTGTTTATTATATTTTATTCTTCTTCCATTATTAAACTATAAATGACATTATATAGTTTATTATATTTTACATGTCATATAAATAATAAATACATATTTTTTTATCATTATATAAATATGATATGATAAATATAATAAATACATATGATAATTTTTATAAAAGTTTATCAAGTTTAATTTGTTTTTGGGTAGCCATGTGCCGCGCACATGTCAATTTTGTAAAAGAGGTGTAACAAATGTATCGAACTAATGGAATTAACGGTGATTTTGCAATTTATTTAACGGTTGTACCAAATGTGTCGAACTTTGTTAAAAAGGTGTACCAAATGTGTTGGACACATAAAGCTGTGTACCAAAAGTGGGAATTGGCTTATAGACCAAAAATGCAATTCTCTCAAATTGTAATCTGAAAAGAGTTTCAACTGCAGAATTTATAAGTTCCAACTCCAACCATTCATTACTTTTACATGTTTTGTGTAAAATTTAATAGACATTTACATCAGGTAATGTTGGTAAAAAGGATAAACTTGTTTTAATCTATAAAAAAAGAAGAATGTATGAGAAACTGTAAAATCTAAATATACTGTGATTGCATTAATCTATTAAAAAAGGCAAAATTGCATAAAACGTCAAAAATTAATCAGTGATTTTAGGTTTTCGTCTCAAACTATATCACCGAATTTCGTCCCGTAATTTAATATTTTTTCGGAATATTGTCCCACCATTAATTATGAAACGAAAATTGAGCATGTGTCTGTTAAATTGTCACATTATTGCTTACGTGTCATGATGTGACAACTTTTATCATGAACAATTATACTAAAAAAAATTAATTTTAAGATATACCCCTAATTGCTACTTCTTTGAAACACAAACATCAAATGTGGCAAACTGATTTCACCCGTCCATTTATCTTTTCAACAATTTTTTTACTGATTTCATTTACTTTTCATTAATCTGACCCGATTTCATCAATCTTACCCATTTTTTTCACATCTAAAGTTTTTCTTTTTTTTAAGGTCGGCATGCGTCGTAAAACATTAGCATTGTAAAGATGGTTATTGTAATAAATCATGTACCTCGTAGATAGTTTGTATAATTTTTTAAACATGAAGAATGATCTATGTAATTACATTAAACCTTAAGGTAAAATTGAATAATTCTCCCTCTTAAAAATGCAAAGTTTGTGAGGCCATCTCCAACCGAGCCGGCAATCAGGCATGAGGGGGGGTTGCCGGCTCGGTTCGGTTAGAGATGGATGATGGCAATTGGGCGGGCAATGGGGCAGGGGGTTCGGGGCAGGCAGCGCGGCAGGGGGTTCGGGGCAGGCAGCGTGGCAAGTAGGCAGGCAACCATTGGTTGGCAAACGGGCCTGTCGGCCCCTGCTGGGCGCTGGCAGGGGCTGTCGAGGGCTTGATGGGGCTCATGGGGGCTCGGGTGCTATTTTTTTTTTTTAAATTCATGAATTAAATAAATGAAATTTGTTAGATAATTTCATATACAATTGGACAAATACAAATCTAAATAAATGAGATTTGTTGAACACAAATACTTAATTTAAAAATAAACAATGCAACTTAAATAATAAGCACACATACTTAATTTAAAAAAACACAATACAACTTATATAAAAAATTCAAATACTTAATCTTTGTTGTTTTTCCTTTATGTTCAAGTGCAATAATAATGAGTGTTGTTGTTTTTCGATAATTATGTTAGTCGTTCCGTTAATTATGTTTAGTTGATGTTGATGTTGATTTTTTTATTATTAAGAATGCCTTAATTTTCATGATTGTGTAACTATGAAAAAAAATTATTCTAATTTTTTTTTAATTTTATAATCATTATTATCATTACTATTATTATTATTATTAAAATAAGTTTGAGTGGAGAGAGTGTGGAAAGTGAGAGTGGGGAAAGTTGTGAAATTGAATTAATAAATGTTGATTTTCCGTCGGTTGGAGATGAGCTTTTTAGGTGGGTCGAAAATGCATGAGGACAAAGACAAGATGGCAAGACAATTGGGCAATTGAGCAAGCAATTGGACAATTGAGCAATTGGAAGATGACCTAACTCATTGTTCTAAATTGCCAAAGTATTTAAATCGCATGGTATAAATCCTAGAGATCTGCCATGTTCGTTTTTTTTTTATAGGGCTCACCTTTATACGAAGTTTGCGTTCCTTCTTTGTTGATTGACCTATAAATATTAATTTTGAATCTCTAAAACAAAATGAGACTTGTGATGTTGTTCTGAATGATATTTAATATAACTAAATTAGAGTAAAATAGTCTTTAAACAGCACAACATAACAAAACAATCGAGTTGAAGGACCCTAAACCTTCGATTCATATATGGCAACAAAATCAATCAAGCATTCATCTGGGCATTTCATTCCAATTCACAATGTGGATAAACGCTTCATTTTACTCAGGTAATACAAGATTACCCTCCTCTATTGACGAATCCTCATATATAAATGGCACGCGAAACTCTAATTTGCTTGTTTTCGAAAAACTCTTCTTTTCTCTGCAAAGTTCTCACTTTATTTCTCTACAAGTACTGAAAATCAACGACCTGTAAACATCCCTACAGTTTATGAATATTTGTTGCTAAAACACGACTTCTTACCGCAAATGGCTTCACGAGTTGCCTCTATTTTAACCTCTCTAAAAGACCCACAAAAATCCGATTCCATACTTATATTCCTCAAAGAAAATGGCTTTTCCAAATCCCAATTGGAGAGAGTCGTTAAATCTAGGCCTGGGCTTCTCTCTGCTAATTTTGAGAAGAGCATTAAGCCGAAAATTAATATTTTCCAAGATTTGGGATTTTCTGCCAATGAAGTTGCAATGATAATCTCAAATGATCCAGCTATCTTGAGTTCTAGCATAGATAATAGATCATCCCCTCATTATCTCTGTTAAAGGGATTGTTTGATTCAAATGTTGAAGTGGTTAAGGTTCTAAAGGGTTCTAGACGATTCCTGTCAATGGATCTGGAAAATGTTTTGGTGACCAATGTTGAGTTCTTGAAGAGCTTGGGCATACCCATAAATCAAATTTTCCGACAATTCTTACTGTCACCGTGGCTTTTCTAGTATAAGCCAAAAAATCTAAGGAAATTAGTTGAAAAGCTGATGAAATGAGGGTTGAGAGGAGCTCAAAAGTGTTTATGTATGTTGTTAGAGTATTAAGTACGTTGAGTGATTAGACTTTGGAGCTCAAGTTGAATACTATTCGGGATTTGGGATTTTCAGAAGATGACATACTGAAAGTTTTCAGGAATGCACCTCTTGGGCTTGGTGTATCGGTGGAGACGATGATGAAAGTGAAAGAGGTTTTACTCGAGACAGGGAAGTAAGATATATCGTCTATTGTTAACAACCCTATTTCACTTACATACAGTGTTGCGAAGAGGTATAAGCCACGGCTCCAAGTCTTAGTGGATTTGGAAAAAAGGAATTTGACTAAGAAATGGCCTCGTTTGTCAACACTTTATTCAGTGCCGGATGAAAAGATTTTTGAGAAATTTGTTGCTCCGTACTTGGATGATGAAGTTGGTGAAACATTCATTGCAAAGAATCCAGTCCATGGCAATGGTGAGCCGAAAATAGCTCGAAAATATGTGAAGAAGTTATGTGGGAGCTATTGAACAGAATAGGTACCCTTTATGAAAATGAAATGGACCAAACGGCTCCATAATATTGTATACACAAGAAGGAACTTTGTAGAAGTGCATCTTAAACTTAAATTTGAGTCTTTCAAATATTATAATACAATTTTCTTCATCAAACCAAAGCTACATATATCTTCTAAAATAGGAGTAATATACTAAATCTCTTTTAAATTTAAATCAAAAACAAAAGAAATAGATAACATTGAAAAATAAAAAACCCAACCATAGCCCCTTGTTTTGGGGTTGGGATGACAACGAGATTATTATATTTTTAAAAAATCATTAATATTCAAACAATGGTTATTTAATTAGTAGATATGAAAATGAATTAAAATTAATTACAATAATAGGTTAAAATAATTGGAGAAAATAGAAATAGGAATTATAGACTTAAAAATAGATATTAATATAATGTTGGGTTGTCAAATTAATAATAAAGTTCTTAATATATTATATGTGTAGATTCTTATTTAAATTTACTAATTAAGTTAACGTTTCAAGTCGATATAAAATATTTTACATTCGTCTTTGCAATTATGACGTGTCATTTGTAGAGAATGCATGGATGTTTCGCTGAAATCTTTGGCTAACATCACCTCGTCTCACTCATTACTATAAAAGGCGACGAGTGGATAAGAAATTGATATTCCGATCTCTTTTCCGATCACGAAGTACAGAGCTAGGATCAGAAACGCATATGACCATTTCCCTTGTTGCAAACAGAAGCTAATATTTTTGTCTGGATAAATTTAAATACATATTTGATTTCAATAGATGAAAATATATAGTTTAGTTTTTAATAATATAAATTACATTATTTTGTTAAGATATTAATAATAGCTTAGTAGACCAAATTACGAAGCTCGCTTCAAGTTAAAGATCGGATAAAGAAAACCAACAAGAATATAGATAAATGCCAATAATTTTTTTCTTAATATATCTAAAGATTCCATTTTTTTTGGAATTCTGAATTTTAACCAGTGGCGGAGCCACAACCGGTGCGTGCAGGGGCAATCAACCCCCCAACAGTTTGAAGAAAATGTTAGACTAGTAGTATGAACAAGTTTTGGAGTAATGGAACATAAGCAATGCAAATTGCAAATGAGTAATGGGAATATGTAGTTCGTGTTGAGAAAGAAGCAATATTTCACAAAGAACACAACAAATCTTTCTCCCTTGATTGAACCAGGATGGAAATACGACAAATTTATCAACAAAGCAACCAACCAATATGCAACGAAAAGTAAATAACAATCACACAATCAACACAAGGATTTTATGTGGAAAACCTCTTCAAATCGAAGAGGGAAAAACCACGAGAGCTCCAAAGTATTCCACTATCACCAATCACAATACAAGTGTTCAATTCAGCCCCAAATAGTTACAAAACCTTCACCCAACACTTACACAAGAGATAAAAATACAAGGAACAAAAATATAGATAAAGCTCACACTTTTACACCAACTTCCAATGGCTGCCGTTTCACCTTCAGGCATCAAAATGATGATCCGAACGGTCAAATGATAGAACTATGTGTGTAAAACCTCCAGTTAAAATTTGACGATGATCTAACTGTGGATAAAGTCGGAATGGCCAAAAAACAGAAGCAACAGTGAGTGTAGCCGAAAACGTTTCGTCTCTTTTCTCTCTTGTTTTTGTGTGTTGAAAATGTGCTGAAAAGTTACTTGCCAATAACCCTAACATAACCTTAAATATGTGGGCCAAGTAATGGGCTAAGTGAATACAAAATGGACTACCAAAAGATTGGGCATTTATCCACATAGGAAGGGACCCAAAAACCCAACAAATCTCCCCCTCCCAACAATGTGAAAGAGTGAGCCATACCGGCAATCTCACAACAAGTGTCAAACTTTCCCTTAGAAAGTGCTTTAGTCAACATATAAGCCCCATTATCATCCGTGTGAACTTTTTCAAGTTCTACCAATCTATTCAAAACATCTCTTATCCAATGATACCTCACATCAATATATTTGATCTAGAATGAAAAGTCGAATTCTTGGCAAGATGGATAGCACTTTGGCTATCACAAAATAATACATACCTCTCTTGCTCGAAGCCAAGTTCTTGCAAGTATCTCTTCATCCAAAGTAACTCCTTACATGCTTCGGTAATGGCAATGAATTTAGACTCGGTAGTAGACAAAGCAACACACTTTTGCAATCTGGATTGCCAAGAAACTGCTCCCCCTGCAAAGGAGACTAAATAACCCGAAGTAGACTTTTGAGAATTGATATCACCCGCCATGTCAGAATCGGTATAGCCAACTAAAGTAGGCTTCTCACTCCCAAACACAGTCTCAAATCTGAACTTCCCCTGAGATATCTCATAGTCCCCTTAACAGCTTCCCAATGTTCTTTTCCCGGATCCGAAAGAAACAGACTTACAGTACAAACTGCATGTTCTATATTCGGCCGTGTGCAAACCATAACATACATCAAACTACCAACAGCGGATGCATGTGGAATCTTTTGCATGTATGCTTTCTCCTCATCCGTACTAGGACTTTGCTTCATACTTAATTTAAAATGTAAAGCAAGCGGAGTAATTACAACTTTAGCATTTCCCATATTGAATCTCTGAAGCACTTTTTCTATGTATCTCTCTTGCGATAACCACAACATCTTGGATTTTCTATCACGCGTGATTCTCACAGTAAGAATTTTTTTGCAAGCCCCAAATCATTCATAGAAAATGCCTTACTCAATGCCAACTTCAATCTATTAATCCTGGAAACATTAGAGCCAACAATAATCATATCATCAACATAGAGCAACAAAATGACAAAGTCATCATCAGAAAACTTTTGCACAAAAACACAGTGATCAGAAGTAGTCTTCTTACAACCCTGTTTCTCCATAACATAGTCAAACTTCTTGTACCATTGTCTCGGTGCTTGCTTCAACCCGTACAGACTTTTCTTTAACTTGCACACACAATTTTCTTTCCCTTTGACCATGAAACACTCGGGTTGTTCCATATAGATTTCTTCTTCAAGTTCCTCAAGAGAGTGATGAACTCATTAGCCCAAAAACCACTTCCTTTGAGTCATGTACCGGATGATCAACAAGTTGATGAAGAAGTTGATACTCATGATGATGGCAATGTAGATAAGCATCAAAATATGTCTGGAATACCTCAAGTTCCACTCCGTAGATCAAGTAGAGAAAGACAACCTTCAAGAAGGTATCCTACTGATGAATATGTTTTTCTGACTGATGGAGGAGAGCCTAATTGTTTTGAAGAGGCTATGGAGAGTGAGGATAAAGAAAAGTGGTTAAGTGCTATGAAAGAGGAAATGAAACCATTGCATGATAATGCTACTTTTGAGTTGACGACATTACCTAAGGGTAAGAAAGCTTTGAAAAATAAATGGGTTTATCGTGTGAAACAAGAATTGAAACGCTCTTCCAAGGTACAAAGCTAGATTAGTTGTCAAAGGTTTCAGTGAGAAAAAGGGGATTGACTTTGATGAAACATTTTCTCTAGTTGTGAAAATGTCAAGAAGAGAATGCTCTTCCACGGTACAAAGCTAGATTAGTTGTCAAAGGTTTCACTCAGAAAAAGGGGATTGACTTTGATGAAACATTTCTCCAGTTGTGAAAATATCTTCTATTCGGATTGTTTTGGGTCTAGCTGGTAGTTTGAATTTGGAGGTTGAGCAGATGGATGTGAAGACTACATTTCTTCAAAACACGATAAACCCATTTATTTTTCAAAGCTTTCTTAATCTTAGGTAATGTTGTCAACTCAAAAGTAGTATTATCATGCAATGATTTCATTTCCTCTTTCATAGCACTTAGCCACTTTTCTTTATCCTCACTCTCCATAGCCTCTTCAAAACAATTAGGCTCTCCCCCGTCAGTCAAAAAACATATTCATCAGTAGGATACCTTCGTGAAGGTTGTCTTTCTCTACTTGATATACGGAGTGGAACTTGAGGTATTTCAGGCACATTTTGATGGTTATCTACATTGCCATCATCATGAGTATCAACTTCTTCATCAACTTGTTGATCATCCGGTACATGACTCAAAAGAACTGGTTTTGGGCTAATGAGTTCATCACTCTCTTGAGGAACTTGACAATTGGCCTTCTCAATATCTTCAATGGTTTGATCATCCATAAATATTATATCTCTGCTTCTTTTCAACAAGATCACAGAATCTGTAACCAAACTCATCATTCCCATAACCAATGAAGATGCACTGTCTTGTCTTAGCATCCAACTTCGATCTTTCATCTTTTGGAACATGCACAAAAGCTTTGCAACCAAAGACCCGCAACTGATAATATGAGACAGTTTTGCCAAACCAAACATTGTCGGGAACATCACCACTCAGAGAAATAGTAGGTGAAAAATTGATAACATGTACCACCGTGTTCAAAGCTTCACCCCAGAAGAATCTCGACAACTTTTCTTCTGAAAGCAAACATCTAAATCTCTCAACTAGAGTTCTATTCATCCTTTCTGCAAAGCCATTCAACTGAGGAGTCTTTGGAGGTATCTTTTGAGGCCGAATACCTTGTGATCTGCAATACGCATCAAAAGGACCAATATACTCTCCACCATTGTCACTGCGGATACACTTAAGCTTCTTCCCATTCTGTCTCGCAGCTGAAGCTTGAAATTGTTGGAATGCATCAAGCACTTGGTCTTTCATCTTCAAAATATAGACCTATACCTTTCTTGAATGATCATCAATAAATGTAGCAAAGTAACATGCTCCGCCAAATGATTTTTCCTTCAAAGGACCACAAATATCCAAATGCACTAGCTCCAACAAATCCGGTTTCCTTGAAGGAGGGTGACTTTGAAATGAGAGTCTTCTCTGCTTTCCAGCCAAACAATGAGCACACTTGCTCAACTTTGCCCTATTGAACCCACAAAGGAGATTTTTCTTTACCAAGCAACCAAGCCCCTTTTCACTCATATGGCTAAGTCTTCGATGCCGCAATTCGGTAATTTTATCATCCTCCATCACATTTACCATATTCTTGTAAATAGAAGCTTGCATAAAATACCAACTAGATGACTTCTTATCCCGAGCCAAGACCAAGGAACCTTTAGTGATTTTCCATTGACCTTCATGAAAAGTGTTGCAATATCCTTCATCATCAAATTTTTCGGCTGAAATCAAATTCAAACATATATCTGGAGCATGTCTAACATCCTTAAGCATAAGGATTGAACCATTAGTTTTCAAGCAAACATCTCCCTTCCTCTTCAATATCCCAAAATCACCGGGCGTATAAGATGTAAAGAACTCTTTATGTGACGTAACATGAAGTGATGCACCACTATCAATCACCCAAGTTGTCTCATGACTAGTAAGATTAACCATATTCTCATCATCATATACAATAAAAACATCATTAGTTGAAGTAGTGGCGACACGATCATTATTAGTGTTGTCTTTCTTTTCTTGTTTCTTTTCACCACCCTTACCTTTATTTCTCTTTTCCATGTCTAGCAAAACTTCTTGATATGATCCTTCTTACCACAATGATGACATTCAAGATTCTTATGCTTCGACCTTGATTTGCTTCTACTCTTCTCTTTGGATTGTTGATCTCTTTGCTTGTTTCTCCCCCTATCTTCAGAATACAAAATTTTCGAATGTGATGAAGAACCTTGTGACTTTCTTCTCACCTCTTCATTCAAGACTCCACCTTTCACAAGTTCCATTGAGACAACACCATCGGGAGCAGAATTAGTCAAAGAAATCCGAAAGGTTTCTCATGAATCCGGAAGAGCCGCAAGCAACCATAATGCCCATACCAGATAACTGATCAACGGTACCTTGAAATTCATTCAAGTAGTCGGCCACAAAACTACCATCATTGTATTTCAAATGCATCATTTTCTTCAAAACAAACAACTTGTTATTCCCCGTTTTGGAGGCATACAATTGCTCGAGTTTTTTCCACAAACTCTTTTCATCATTCACATTACAAATGTGATTATAAACATTATCATCAACAAATTGTCGAATGAACCCACAAACTTGTTCATGCCCAAAATTCCAATCATCATCGGATTTTTCTTTCGGTTTTTTTTTAGCAAAAACTGGAAGGTGCATAGATTTAACAGACAAAAGATCTTTCATTTGTTTTTCCAAATATTATAATTTGTGCCATTCAAACAAACCATTTTGTTCATGCTCCCCTCCATTGTTCAATCAAACTAACAAGGATAATAACCAAAGCTCTTGATACCACTTTGTTGAGAAATAAGCAATATTTCACAAAGAACACAACAACAAATCTTTATCCCTTAAATGAACCAAGATGGAAATGCGACAAATTTATCAACAAAGCAACCAACCAATATGCAACGAAAAGTAAATAACAATCACACAATCAACACAAGGATTTTTACGAGAAAAACCTCTTCAAATCGAAGAAGGAAAAATCACGGGAGCTCCAAAGTATTCCACTATCACCAATCACAATAAAAGTGTTCAATACAACCCCAAATAGGTACAAAACCTTCACCCAGTACTGAAGTGAATCGTCCCATAGTCTATTGTGATCTAAGGATTTCATCCAATCGCCTAAGTGATTCGCGAGAGATGAAGTTGGCCATTGTTTGATTTACATACTATAAACAAACGATCGTAGTAATTTATTTATACTAGAGAAAGCATATCACATGATAGTCCTCATACAAGCTAAAATCTATTGGCTTGTATCCTTTCAATCTCCCACTTGCCCTAAAGCCAATCACAAACGTTTCTAAGACCCATCTTTCAAAGATGTCCTTCGAACTCCATTTGTGAAAAAAGGCTCTGCTTAGTGGATCTACTAGATTTGTCTTCCAAGTCGACACGATCCATTACATGCGTCAACTCTTCCAATGATTTCTCTAATCAAATGGTACTTTTATCTTGTGTTTAGATTTCTGGTGAGATCTTACTTTGCTTTAGCAATAGCTCCATTGTTATCTTAGAAGATAACCATGAGCTTTGCAATGCTAGGCACTACATCCAACTTTTGGATGAAGTTTTTCATCCAAACACTTTTCTTACGCTGCACCCCTTGTTGCGAGATATCTTGCTTCAGTGGTTAGGATGGCAACGGTGCTTTCCTTTGGAACCCTTTCCAACTTACCGCTACCCCACTGAGGCAAAATATGTATCCAAAATTGGATACTTATATTCATCCACATCAGACTAGAAACTCGAATCAGTAAATCCTTCGAATTTCAATTCTCCACTATCACCGTAGACCAAGATCAAATCCTTAGTCTTTTTCAAGAGCTCAAGGATATCTTTTACGGAGATCCAGTACTCTTCACTGGAGTTTGACTAGTAACTGCTCGTGGCACTTAGAGCAGGTTCTATGTCCGGTCTAGTACGTAGTATTGCATAGCATATGCTATCTTTTATCGAAACATAAGGTATTTGAGACATTCTCCTTTTCCACATTCGATGTAGGACACATCGATTTGGGAGGAGAGATATAATGTCTCACTGGAAGCAATCCTCTCTTGGATTCTTCCATACTGAATACTTTCAGTATTGTTTCTATGTACTTAGTTTGAGAGAGTCCCAACATCTTTCCTGATGTCTCTCTCAAATCTTTCATGGAGAATTGCATGGACAATCATGCTTCCGTCTGTGCTAACATTCCAATATCATCCCAGATAATCATAATGTTTATCGACATGTAAAATTAATGAACTCCAAAGAGCTCCCACTAAACCTTTGTACACACAAGATTCACATTTGTTTTTCGATGAAGTCAAATTCCTTGACTGTCTCATCAAAATGAATGTGAGTCCAAATGGATTCAGACATTGCTACTGGAAAAAGGATTTCATCAAAGTCCATTCCAAGCCTTTGTGAATAACTTTTTTGCCATTAGGCAAGCCTTATAGTTAATACCTCTTCATTCATTCCTAGCTTACGCTTGAAGATCCATCTACTACCTATAGGGATACTTCCCTCGGGTGGATCGACCAAGGTCCATACCTTGTTGGAATGGATGGAATCCATTTAGGATTGTATGACCTCTTGCATACATGAGCGTCTGCATCGAATGTAGATTCTTCGTATATGGTTTAACCATATCTATCAAGTTCCTCACGAACTTGATCATATCTACGAAGTACTGGTGTACTTGATGGTTCAGCAGTTTCTGGATTAACTCCCACTGTTTGTGGGGATGATTTCCACTTCTTGGACCTCATCATGTTCTACTAGGGTACCATTTCTATATACGAGGAAGCCATCCTCTAAGAGATGGATATTCCTTGAAACAAACATCCTTTGTTCTTTAGGAATGTAGAACAGGCATCCAAATGGATTTCTTTGGATACCCCACAAATTTGTACAAACTGGATTCACTATCCAATTTATCTCCTTTCTTGTTCCCAATATAAGCAGGAGATCCCCATACTAGAGGCATTTTACCACACCATTCTTGGTAGGGTTTTACAGGCACGAACTTTGAAGTTACTTTGTTCAGTATCTCCGATGCAATCATTAGGGTCAATCCTTAGTATGCATAAGGATGTTGAACGAAACTCTTCACGGATCGAACCATGTTCAACAAGGTTTGATTCTCTTCTTTCCGACCCTCCAATAGGTTGAGGCGTCTTAGAAGGAGTTCGTTATACGAGAATATTTTTCTCAATAAGATAATTGAGGAACTTGTAGCTTAAGTATTTGCCATCTCTGGCCTTAATACTATGCCTTGTTTGATTCTCTACTTCGTTTCGAAATTCTTTGAATTTTTTAAGAGTTTAGAATTTGTACATCATAAGATATACATATCACTAATGACCAAAGTCGTCAGTAACACTTACGAGGTATGAGTAATCTCCTTTTTCACTAACACTTTAGTGCTCCACATTCATTCGTATGGATTCAATCCAAAGTTAGTTTGGTACGCACCGGATGCCCAGCAAACGGTAACTTTGTCACCTTTTCCTTCAGACAGGATTCACAAGTTGATAGTTCATCTAAGCCCTGTATTTCAAGAAGCATCGATGACACCAACTTTTGATTCCTTTCTATGGAAACATGACCTAAACTTGTGTGCCATATGAGTGTGGATCATTATCTTGGTATTAATTGAACTTAACACATTAATTCAATCAGTTTCTTTTCAATTAACTCTTTAATTGAAATGTTACTTTCAATTAACACTTTAATTGATTCATTTCCCCTTTTTAATTAATTCTTTAATTGAAACGTTGCTTCTCAATTAACTCTTTAATTGAAACTTTTTCTTTTCAATTAACTCTTTAATTGAAACGTTGTTTAATTAATTAGAATTTCTAATCAATTAAACTTGTCAGTGCCTTTATTAGGTGCAATGGGATAATTCGATTTTTAGGCTACTTGCGTTCTTTCCACTACCTTTATGTTTGCTTTGGAAGAGAACACTTTCTTCTTCCTTTTACTCTTCTTTGACTTTGCAGTCCTTGAAGTGTAAGAAATCATGATAGGTATACCTTTTAAAAGGTTCTGATTGGCCTTTTACCAATACTTTGGTTATTTCGAGAATCCTGATCAACTTATCAAAAAGTTCAGAGTTGTTCACGAATAGTTCGAATGAGCGGGAAGGAGAATTTAGGAGGAAGTCAACGTTAAGATCACTTGCAGGCCTACGTTTGAACGATCTAGTTTTTCAATTAGATTGATGAAACAAGGACAGTGATCCTTGACATTGGTTCCTTCATTTATTCTCGAGTTTCAAACAATACCTTAGAAATCTCGAATCAGACGATTCGAAACTGCTCCTCAAAACAAGCCTTTTGAGGTAGAGGTTTGTTTTAGAAGCTTCAGACATATTCCTACGTTGCTTCTTTAGCTCGTTCAATCTTGATGCTTATATGAGGCAACGATCATTAAGATTCTCATATTCAATAGGTGATTCGTTCCTCTTTTGAGACTCATCTCAAAATGCATCAGGCATAGGTTGGTTATCAAGAACACGATTCCGACTTTCGAAATTGAAGATGATCCTCAGGTTTCTAAGCCAATCGATATTTTAATCCAGATATTTTATAAGTCGAGGATAAATAGCAAATAATGGATAATGTAGATATTACAATATCTAATCTAAAGAGAAGAAAAATATCTAGAGGACTAGTTAATGAAAATACTTATAATCTACGAAGGTTGGACTTTCTATCGTAAAAGTTCTCCCACTATTTTATCGAAACAATTACCCCTTCAATTGTTCGGGAAATTCTATTTCCTAGTAGGTCACATTGGCCATTAATTGCACCCACGACTCGTGGCCATACAATTAATTCCCCAGGTAGGCATACTTATTGCCAATTGTGTCCCTGCACAACCTTCAAGCTATTTTGCCTCGATTTTCGCACCCATCTAGCACTGCTACATCATGAGTGGTACTACTCATTATGTCTAACCCATCAATCTTGATGAGCAACGGGCCCGGTCATGAAATCCCCATAACTTGGTTATGATCGATATTCACGTCCCGACCAATCCTCACCCTTGTCAAGTTTAGTTAAAAACGAGAATCAAGGAATTTTGTGTATTGTCCCTTTCTTCGCCTCGGGTGCCAGACTCTGGATCACCTTCAACGATAAGTAGACAACCTACACTTGTCCCTATTGATGAAAGGCTTGGATCTTTAAAACATCATTTTAATGTACCCAATATGACTTAATATAATTTCAAGAGGGGTTTTTTGCGTTTAAGAGTTTGAGGTAACTCTCCTAGAGATTTCAACTTTCCAGTTATGCATTATCTTTTATTTACGATGTAAATATAACTAGCGCGCATCACTGTACATGCTAAAATATAAATACGTAAATAAGAATATACACACCTAGCATGCATGCTACCACAATATGTTTTCGATCGGGAGCCTCCTATGTGGACCCTCATCGAGCCAAAGACGATGGTCCTATTGGTCAATCTAATTGGGTTTCAAAGAGATCTAGTTGATTACACATATTACCATGCATACATGGCCTTTAGTCTTCTTGGGCTCCCACCTTGCATGTAACGGGCTTCCATCCTAAACTAATAAAACAGTAAAGCCATATCTATTACAAAGGCTCAAAGTGGCCCAAAACTTAAGGCTCGCAGACCCAATAAAACCAAGAAGATTTAAATTAACCAATCACATCTACCCTAACAGTCAAGGCTCGGCGCGATCGAAAACCACGTAAATAGTTCACGTAGAGCAAGAAACAAGCAATATCCATTTTCTTATTTCTTATCCTATTTTAAAACAACCTTTTAAAATACCTAAAGATTCTAGTTTTAAAACCCCTTTTAAAACAATCTCCAAACATCATTTTAAAACCCCTTTTAAACAACCCTTTGATTCTCACTTTTTAGTCCATACTAATTATGATAAAATTAACTTTCTGGATTTACTAAACTCTTTTAGTGCACAAAACAGTTTCTGTTTTTCAAATTTGAAAAATTGTAGTTCGACCCCTAAATTTTTGAAAATTACATTTTGACCCCTCAACTTTCGGAAATTATAGTAGCCCAAAATTTCCAGAACATGCAAATCGGACCAGAAAGAAGAAAATTAACAAAATTTCCAGAAACTTTTGTTTATTGCAAAACAGAGCCCAGATTTACGCAAATAGCTAAAACACCCCCTAACCTTTTGTAAATTGTAAAATGGTCCAGATTTTGAAAAATTCCAGAAATTACAATTTGGTCCAGAATTGCAGGAAAAACAAAATTTTACTTTCTGTCTAGATTTTATAAAAATTCAATTTGCAAATAAGCCCTCAAATTTTAGAAATTACATTTTTGGCCCAAAACCGAAAAGTGCATAGATCCGAACATTTAATTTATCATAACAAGCAAGAATAAAAAATCAGAACACAACAAACACCTTGTGTGTGTGTGTGTGTGTTTGTTGTGTTCTGATTTTTTATTCTTGCTTGTTATGATAAATTAAATGTTCGGATCTATGCACTTTTATATATATATATATATATATATATATATATATATATATATATATATATATTGATGCGTTCAGGCCTTTTTCATATGTGCATAATAAGTTTGGCTCTGATACAAATGTTGGGATTTTATAGGTATGATTGTCAAAACAACATTGCGGAACTTAAAATTTTCTTACACCCAAACCCCTAGGATACATTTATTAGCACATACGAAAAGGTTGAATAGCAAATTCAGCAAATAAATTACTAAATTAACGTAGGGGGTAAATTCGAAACTTACCTCACCACAGGCAAGGTGGTGGTTTCTCCGGTCTTCTTTTGGGTCACTAGAGTACCCCAAATGTTGTGCCTCTAGAGAATAGTCCACACCAGCTAGATTTGTGACTGCTTCGATCATCAGGCTAAGAACTAGGATGGAAACATGTCAAAATCAAGATGAAGAAGAAGAAGGGAGAGAGAGGGCAGCGCGGCTACTAGCTCACGACAGTGGCGGCGGTGTGGCTAGGGTGAGGGCGGCACGCACGACTAGGGTTTGGGGGGCGGGTAGGAGGCTAGGGTTTGTGTGCTTCTCTATTTGCTTGCTTAGGGTTTGAGTCTCCGAGACTCCCTATTTATAGAGAACACTAAAACCCTAGTTCTTGTGCAAGACTTTAACTAATGGGCCATTAATTAGATTGACCCATGTCTTGCATCTATTTAATTAATACTTTAATTAAATAGCCCACCCATTTAATTAACACTTTAATTAAATGGTCCATTTATTTAATTAATACTTTAATTAAATAGCCCATTAAATCTAATTAAATATTTAGCACTTTAATTAACCCTTTAATTAATAATTTAATTAATTAGACTAATTAATTTTCTCTCTCCTTAAAATTAACCCTTTAATTCTTTTATTTTGATTTAACTCTTTAAGTCAATTATTTCTTCAATTGACTGTCACAGTCCATCTGTATTGTGTGTGACCATCTAGGTTCACCATCAATTGGCCGCAGGCTCACGTTTTCCGTGATTTAATTAATGATCAATTAATATTAAATTAATTGCTCCGATCAATAAACTTCCTTTAATTGACCACACTCCAGACTCAATTTCCCATTAATTCAGGAGTACCCACACCTCATGGTCGATGTCTAGACACAAGCCCATGAGGCCCAACTTCAAGTGAATTGACATTAGTGAACCTCACCTCTTATAAGTGCCATGTACATACGGTCCCTCTATCGACTAATTTCCCGATCAAGACCTAGGGTGTGTGAACTGACCGGCACCTCTAATTATCTCGATAACTATACTTTCTAATTCAGGATAATAATTCCAGTGTGACTGCTAAATTTGGAAACCCCTTTCCAAATCCGTCACCGACCGTGGCCACGGGTTTCTCGGAATCTATTATCTAAGAATGTATAGGAAATTCTCTCAACGCACTACGTTGAGTCGGTAGATCCCATATTAGTGCTAACCACTCACGTACACGATCATACGTACCCAAAGTAGTCGCACCATGATCAAGCTAAGTGATCGGCTCCTAAATCAAAGCACGTACTCACGTGCACCGAATTCTCCCTAGCACCTCAAGTCAAGGGACTAAATCGTACACTATTATAAGACTTGAGAGACATCCCATTACCGATATGCTTAATGCACTTCCACGATGGGTCTCTCTGTTCGGGCCGTTCGATGCGTTCGATCCCCTATCGAACCACCTACTCATATGTACTAGCATCAAATGCCTTGCTCATGAAACGCTACAAATTCACTCCATGTGAATCATGCATACTCGTACAAGTCTTTTCGATTCCTTCGATACCCCGTCTCGATGGGAATCTATGACTTGGAACAGTTTTAAGATCACGACCTTAGAGACTGTTTCATGATTGCACTCAGTACTGAAGTGAATTGTCCCGTAGTCTATTGTGATCTAAGGATTTCATCCAATCGCTTAAGTGATTCGCGAGAGATGAAGTTGGCCATTGTTTTATTTACATACTATAAACAAACGATCGTCTTAATTAATTTATACTAGAGAAAGTTTATCACATGATAGTCCTCATACAAGCTAAAATCTATTGGCTTGCAGGGCACTATCCTTTCAAAATGGACTACCAAAAGATTGGGCATTTATCCACATAGGAAGGGACCCAAAACCCCAATAGTACATGGCAATGTGGCAACGAATCACAGAGAATACATTGAACATTATGCAAATTACATAGGGTTAAATTGACATTAGCTCAGTAATTATAAAGGCAATAAAGTCACATTAACCAAGTATTTTATTCCTATTATTTGTGCAAGGAGTACATGTACTTTTACATGAATTAAATTCTTGCTAAACTCATACAACCGTAAATATTATTAATTGAAGAAATATGTTTCTTATGTACAATACTAATTTGATCACATGTTATAAAACCAATTCATATTTTACAAAAATTATTTGAATAATTTTTCTAGTGAATAATTATATTATAAAAAACCCTATTTCACTTACCTACAGTGTTGGGAAGAGGTATAAGCCACGGCTCCAAGTCTTAGTGGATTTGAAAAAAAAGGAATTTGATTAGGAAATGGCCTCGTTTGTCAACACTTTATTCAGTGTAGGATGAAAAGTTTTTTGAGAAATTTGTTGCTCCGTACTTGGATGATGAAGTTGGTGAAACATTCATTGCAAAGAATCCAGTCCATGGCAAAGGTGAGCCGAAAAAAGCTCGAAAATAAAAGAATCCAGTCCATTGCTACATATATCTACTAAAATAGGAGTAATATACTAATTCTCTTTTAAATTTTAAATCCAAAACAAATGAAATGGATAACTTTGAAAAATAAAAAAACCCAACCATAGCCCATTGTTTTGGGGTTGGGAAGACAACGAGATTATTATATTTTTAAAAAATCGTTAATATTCAAACAATGGTTATTTAATTAGTAGATATGAAAAGGAATTAAAATTAATTACAATAATAGATTGAAAAATTTGGAGAAAATAGAAATAGGAATTATAGACTTAAAAATAGATATTAATATAATGTTGGGTTGTCAAATTAATAATAAAGTTATTAATATATTATATGTGTAGATTCTTATCTAAATTTACTAATTAAGTTAACGTTTCAAGTTGATATAAAATATTTTACATTCGTCTTTGCAATTATGACGTGACGTTTGTAGAGAATGCATGGATGTTTCGCTGAAATCTTTGGCTAACATCACCTCGTCTCACTCATTACAATAAAAGGCGACGAGTGGATAAGAAATCGATATTCCAATCTCTTTTCCGATCACGAAGTACAGAGCTAGGATCAGATACGCATATGACCATTTCCCTTGTTGCAAACAGAAGCTAATATTTTTGTCCGGATAAATTTAAATACATATTTGATTTCAATAGATGAAAATATATAGTTTAGTTTTTAATAATATAAATTACATTATTTTGTTTAGATATTAATAATAGCTTAATAGACCAAATTATGAAGCTCGCTTCAAGTTAAAGATTGGATAAAGAAAACCAACAAGAATATAGATAAATACCAATAATTTTGTTCTGAATATATCTAAAGATACCATTTTTTATGGAATTCTGAATTTTAACCAGTGGCGGAGCCACAACCGGTGCGTGCAGGGGCAATCGCAACCCCCAATAGTTTGAAGAAAACGTTTGACAAGTAGTATAAACAAGTTTTGGAGTAATGGAACATAAACAATGCAAATTGCAAAGTGAGTAATGGGAATATGTAGTACGTGGCAATGTGGCAACGAATCACAGGGAATAAATTGAACATTATGCAAATTACAGAGGGTTAAATTGACATTAGCTCAGTAATTATAAAGGCAATAAAGTCACATTAACCAAGTATTTTATTCCTATTATTTGTGCAGGGAGTACATGTACTTTTACATGAATTAAATTCTTGCTAAACTCATACAACCGTAAATATTATTAATTGAAGAAATATGTTTCTTATGTACAATACTAATTTGATCACATGTTATAAAACCAATTCATATTTTACAAAAATTATTTGAATAATTTTTCTAGTGAATAATTTATTATAAAAAATATGAATAATTTTTTGATTTAGACTCGCCCCCCTCAGCATAAAATCCTTGCTCCATCCTTGATCTTAACATTAATCTATTAGCAAGATTATAGAGATCATCACTTCAAACATGTTCGTATCGTTATAACATAAGGGTAGTGGATAAACAAACGATAGATTTAATCTCAGATCCGATATGTTGAAACTATAAAGTATAAACCATATGTTTGTTTTACTAATAATTAAGAACATAAAATACTGCATAGAAAAGACGAAGTTAAAAAAGTCCCGTTCTTACTTGCTAATTTTCACCATTTTAGTTGTTGTTGGTATTGTATTAATGATGATTTTGGTATGTAAGCAATGACATTTCCGTATTGATTTTGCAGATGCTTGGTGAAATGAAAATCAGTTCTTGTCTATTGAGACTTTTGGTCATGTCCGAACATCAAACTATTAATATTTTTGGGATCTCCAAATGCAAAAAAATTAACAACTATATCAGACTATTATTAGTCATATATTATCCTAAGTATTACTTTTACTGAAAATACGTATTCCAAATATATTTTTTCAACAATAATATCTTTTAATTTTAAACATATGTTATAAGCTCGAGTAAGTGCCAATTCACAATTGTTACTTTTTCTATCGTTCATGAAAGTTTGGTTTGTTTAATACTTCATTCGTCCCACATTTCTTGCTCCCATTTCTATTTTGGGACGTCCCAAAATATGATTCTCTTTCTCTCTTAAAAAATTTCAAAAATTTACTTTTTTAATAAATTGTCTAAAACTCCGTGTCAAAACTAAGGGGATAAAAAACCTTGGGACGGAGGGAGTAATAAATAAGACAGTAATAGTAATAAGAAAGACGTGACTCTTGTCACAACAAATACTAACATGGAGTTGGCTAATAGGAGTTCACCATTGGGAAAACTCTTGAGAGTTCACCACTCACAAATTGCCATGTGGCAATCAAAAGACTTGTAACCGGATGAAATATTCTACTATGCTAATTGGAAAATTACAATTTTATCCTCAAAGAGAAATTAAAAAAAAAATTCTAAACCTACCCATTTCCATTAATAGATTATTGGTTCTTGAAGCGGAGAACAGTTCTTGAAGCCCTAATATAAATCACAGCATAAAAATTTATGTAAGAAACTATAATCTTCAACAGTTCTAGAGATCATGATAGCCCAGAACTTAATATTTCCAAGAATCTCATCGCAACTTCAAATGGGTAAGTTCTTCAAAAACTTAATTTCTTGGAAATGGGTAAGATCTTCAATTAGAGGGTTAACCCAAAGCTAGGCTAATGGAAACCAATAATCTAAACCTACCCATTTCCAAGAAATTATTGCCCAGAACAGTTCTTGAAGCCCTTCACAAACGTATCACCGCCTTGCGCTGGGAATCTGCCGGAGTGGGCGGCACGCGCGGCACGCAGCACCGGCCGCGCGTGGGATTGGTTGGGCAGAGGTTGGGTCATCCCCAACCTCCAGCCGGGTCGTTTCTGACCCGAATTTTCTGTAAATCGGGTCAGCGCGACCCGGTTAAAAAAATTGACTAATTTTCTTCATTTTCGACCAATTTTAACCGATTAAAACACTGGATATATGGAAAATTTGATATTGAATACAATTTCATGTTCAATTTTCGGTTTCACCCACATATTTAATCAAGTTTTTAGAATTGATGAAGCACCCTAAAAATGGTGTCGCCAGAAATTGATACCCAGAAATTGAACATTTTGCCACCAGAATCTGCATCTCCATTGTTGTCATCACCCGATACCTTACCAATATCATATGAAATTGGTGTTGATGACATGGGGGAGCTTCAGGTCGTGAAGTAGCTTATGTTATTTCTTATAATTTTGTTCCATAAAAAAAAAAAGGTTACAAGGGTGTTATAGTAATTATATGGTAAATCAACACAAAATTTGACCTGTTAATTTTACCTGTATAGCAGGTCATATTTGAATTTTTTAATATATTTTATATGTTTTTCCGCCACGTGTCAACGTGTGAGTGGTGAACTACCGGGAGTTTTCCACAACTACAACTCCCGCTAGACAAGCCCTACTAACATAAATTAAAAAAGCAAATAGTAATAGTAGCATAATTCTTTTTGAAATAAATGAGTAGTTCACATCTGATTGGCCAATTACCAAGTGTAGTACATAATTAGCTTTTAAAAAAAATTATCCATAATTTGATCATTTAATCACATAGGATATTTTTCAATCTTTTTACTATATTTCTATAAGTTAAATAAGATAAATTATCAAAAAAAGAAAAAAAGCAAAAAAAAAGATAAATTACCCAAACTACACTCTTAGCTGTAACACTCTTTCCCTCAATTCAATATCCCACCCATTGTACTTAAATAAACACTATAAATACCCAATCTCCCCCATGCAAAATTAGTGCAAAGAAACATTTACAATTCAGCATAGATTCAATTTTCATCCCCAATTAATTTAATTGAAGAAATTTTATGACAATTTTAGAAAGAAAGGAAATAAAAACATCTACCAATAGCTATGTCGAGTAGCGCCGCTTAATGGTGGTTTAAAATTTAGGTTATATTTAGCTAAAAATGATGTAAGCAAGGAAGTAAGATTATTCTTCACTGGCGTGTTACCGAACATTATGTCAATGTCTATTTATTGGGTTATTTACATGTGTTTTCGATAACACGTGTTTGGGGATGTGCCAGTGAAAGAGAATATTTCTTCCCGCCTACATCATTCTTAGCTAAATATGATGTAAATTTTCAACCACCTTTTGGTATATATATTTTCTTGTTTTCTTTCTTTCTAAAATACAAAAAATATTTATAAAAGAGGTTTCTTCTCTTTGTTGTTTTCGAAACTGCGCCAAATTGAAGACGTAAGGCATAGCTCAAAATAGCAAAGGGTGATTTACCATTAGATCCCCTGAAGTTTAGTCATAGTATAAGAAACTCCTTGACGTTTAAGAAAGTACAAAGAGACGCCATGCGGTTCAACAAGTCTTACAAGAGCAACCCTACAATTTGTAAAAATATTTACAAAAAGACCCTTACAAGGGTGTTCTTGTAATTTTTAAAACCACATGAGGTTTTCTGTAGTTACGATAAATCACGTGGGGTATGAGTGTAAATTAACCAATAGAGAAATTAGAGTCACAAACATGGGCGGACCCAGATAGGGGCAAGGGGGGGCTATAGCCCCCCCTGGAATTTTTTTTTTTTTTTTTTTTATATAGGTAATTTTTTTTTTATAAAAAATTTAATATATTAGCTCAATATCAGTTCAAATATAATTTCAGTTCAATTAATATACACAATTCACTTTAACAATAACTTACTCTATCCAATTGTAAGCCCGATTTTTCCCTATTCCCAACATCTCCAATTTTTCCCTATGAGATTAGTCAAATTAGCTAACGATCGTCTTCAAGAGACAAGAGATGATGGATGGGGAACTTTGTTGGAGGATGTTACTTCTTTTTGTTCTAAACATGAAATTGAAATTCCTTCAATGAGTAATGTTTATGTTCCATACGGGAGGCCAAAGCTTAGGATTGAACAAGTGACTATCGAGCATCATTACAAAGTTGAGAGATTCAATTCGGTAGATAGACAATTGCAAGAGTTGAACAACCGTTTCAATGAAGTAAACACGGAGTTGCTTCTTTGTGTTGCATGCTTAAACTCATCCAATCACTTCGAAGCTTTTGACAAAGGAAAACTTGTTCGTCTTGCCGAATTTTATCCAAATGACTTTTCTTTTCTTGAGCTCTCGACTCTTTCCAATCAACTTGAAAATTATATTAGGGATGTTCGATCAAGTGATGATTTTTCTAGTTTGAAAGGGATTGGTGATCTTGCTAAGAAGATGGTTGCAACTAAAAGACATGTCGCATTCTCGATGGTTTACAAACTTGTGACATTGGCGCTTATTCTACCCGTTGCAACTGCATCGGTGGAGAGAACGTTTTCGGCTATGAAGATAGTATAGAATTGGCTTCGTAACCGAATGGGCGATCAATGGCTAAATGATAGTTTAGTTATCTTTATAGAGAGAGACATATTTAGTAGTATTTCAAACGATGCTATCACGGACCGGTTTCAAAAGATGAAAAATCGTCGTGGTCAATTATTAAAGTAAATATGTAGATATTTTGGGTTATTATGTGAATAATATAAACTTTATATTTAACTGTTTTGATAGTTTTTTTTTTGTGTATAAGTTTAGCCCCCCCTGACCCAAATTCCTGGATCCGCCCCTGGTCACAAATAATGACGGAACTTTAGGCCTGTTTGTTTGGTTGTTCCTAAAATTATTTAGGGTTTGGGAAAGACAAAACAAACATGTTTTTCTAATTTCTAAGATAAATTTATCATCTTCAAATTTTCACAAACTACTCTCCCAAAAGACAAACAAACAACAATTTTTTTACCCATAAACAAAACCTATGCAAACATCTTTCATTGCCATTACAAAAAAAAAAAATGTAATTGAAGAAATTAACTAGAGATGAAAATTGAATCTATGCTAAATTGTAAATGTTTCATTGCACTGATTTTTTGCATGGGGGATATTGGGTATTTATAGTGGTTGATTTATAGTTGGTGGGTCAGTGGATGGGGTACTGGATGGAGGGTACGAGTGTCAGTGATAGATAAGAGTGTGATTTGGGTAATTTATCTTATTTTTACTTTTTTTTTTTGGTAATTTATCTTATTTAACTTATAAAAACATAGTAAAAAGATATAAAAGTATCCTATGTGATTAAATTATTAAATTATGCATAATTATTTTTGAAATATAATTATGTATTACACTTGGTAATTGGCCAATGAGCTGTGAACTATTCATTTATTACAAAAATTATAGTTATTCAACTATTTATTTTTTCAATTAATGAGTGTTTTTTGTTATTATAAGGGTCCTTTTATTTTTTTCTACTGTTGTTGTTTATTTAATTATTTAGAAAAACTAATTTTATTGCTCGATAGAAAAAGAAATATTTGTGCATTGTCTAGCTTATAATAGTTTGTCAAGATTGAAAAAAATATTGTTGTTGAAAAAAATAATTTTTTGAAGACATATTTTCAGTAAAAGTAGTACTTACGATATTATATGACAAAAAATAATCTGATGTAGTTGTTGATTTTTTGCCTGTGGAGATCCGAAAAGTACAGTTCGATGTTCAAACATGACCAAAAGCCTCAATGGAAAAGAATTAATTTATATTTCATCAGTCACCTGCAAAATCAAGATAATATCATTGCTTACGTACCAAACTCATCATTAATTCAACACCAACAACAATAAAAACTGTGAATTAGAAAAACAAAAAATAATGTCTATATTTTCTAATTTCAACATATCGGGCCTAAAAGTAAATATATCGTGTGTTTATCCACTACTATTATTTGGTCTATTAATAGTACCAACATCTTAGTTTGAAGCGAAGATCCCCTCAGGACAACATATGAATGTGAAGATTCAGAATTCCATAAAAATGGAATTTTTAGATAGATTATGACCGAAATTTGTGGCATTTATCTCTATTCTTGTTGATTTTCTTTATCCAATCTTTAATTTGAAGTGGCCTTTATTATTTAGTCCATTAAACTATTATAAATATCTTAACAGAATAATGTAATCTATAATATTAATATACAAAACAAAGTGAACTAAATATTAAACTATATATTTTCATCTAATTGAAATCAAATATCTATTTAAATTTATCCGGACAAACATATTACCTGTCATTTGGAACAAGAGAAATGGGCATATGCGTTTCCTAGCCTTCATAATTAGAAAAGAGATCGGAACATCGATTTCTTCTCCATTCGTCACCTTTTATAGTAATTAATGAGACGAGGTGATGTTACCGAAGATTCCAGCGCAACACCCATGCATTCTCCAGGAACGACACGTTATAATTGCGGAGATAACAATAAATTTCTTTGGGAAATTTACCTAGACACCCCCTGGGTATAAGCTTAATTACAGGAACTTACCCACCTGTTACAAATATTACAAAGACACCCCCTCTGCCAAAATAGTATTACAAGAAGACCCTTACGGCGTCAATTTTTTACGGCAGAGGATGACGTCATCAGAAATATTTAATGTTTTTCCAATTTTGCCCCCAAGGGATGTATTTGTAATATATTTTGTGTTACAGGGGGTGTCTTTGTAACCGTATAATAAACATTGTAAATAAATTTATTAAATTTTAAAATTATAACAAATGAATTTAAAATTTAATAAATTTATTTACAATAACACAATTCGATAAATAAAGCTTTAATAACTCTACATTAACACGTTTATTTTCATTCAAAAATCAAACAAACCAAATTAAAATTTATTAAATTAATTTACAATAACACAATTATTTAATAACATATAATTTCTTACAAAAAAAACCATTTTAAAATTTAATAATTTATTTACAATAACAAAATTGGTAAATAAAGTTTCACTTTAATAACAAATATTTTTCTTAAAAAAATAAAAAAATCCAATTTAAAATTTAATAAATATATCTACAATAACACAATTCGAATTCTTGAAATCCAGAGAATTTTTGGGGATCTAGGGCTTGGTGATTTTGTTACGGGATTATTGCATTTTTTATGCCACAACTTAGGCTCACTAGCATTTTTCCCCATATCTTTTTGGGTTGGCACATTTGGTGCCACACCTTCAACTTGAGTGGCAATTTTGGTCCAAATTGAGGCACAATTTCAAAATTAGCCCGAAATCGCCTATGTGTGGGCCATGTGACATGTAAATTGTGAATTTTGACCAAATCAAAGTTGTAGTTTGAGTTTTTCTATATATGTAGGGACATATTATAAAGGTGGGAAAGTACAAGGGTCAATTTGCGAATTGGGGTAGAGGGGCTGATTTTGCGAAGATGAAACATCCGCCATTGACGTGAGCTTGGAAATGGGGAATCTTCAATTCAACACCAAATTGGACAAGGTTGGTACCAAAATGACCGCCACACCAAGGGAATTCTACGGCTGAAAGGGGAGGCGGTGGGTCAAGCTCCACCGCCAACGGTGGCGTAAAATCGAAAAATGCACCAAATTCGTAGATCTGAAAATATAGTGATTGGATAAACTTGGAACTGATAATTAATGCTTGGGATTTGTAGAGGATGTGAAGACGAGTCTATAGCCATCAAATAGAGCTTAAACCGTGTCCGGAGTCGCCGGAAAAGTGAAAAAAACGGCGGTGCTGGAGCTTGCCATCGGCGGCCATGGAGGTTTTTTTTTTTTTTGTAAATATTAAAAACAACTAAGGGCATTTTGGACATTTTATGTGTACCGTTAAAGTTGACTAACGACCGTTAAGTCAAGGGGATGTCTTTGTAATATTTGCAACAGGAGGGTAAGTTCCTGTAATTAAGCTTATACCCAGGGGGGGTGTCTAGGTAAATTTCCCAATTTTTTTACATCTACATTGACTTGAATGTTGACTTAATTAGTAAATTTAAAAAAAAACCAATGTACATATTTGTTTAATTAATACTTTTATTATTAATTTGACAGCGAAACATCGTACTAATAAATATCTATTTTGAAGTCTATACTTCATGTTTTTATTTTCTCCAATTATGTCAATATATTATTGTAACTAAATTTCAATTCTTTATCATATCTACTAATTAAATTACAATTGTATAAATATTAAACAATCTTTTTAAAATAAAATAATCTGATTGTCTTCTCAACCCCAAAATAAGGGGCTACAGTTGGGTTTTCTTATTTTTCATTTTAACTCCTTCTTTTGTTTCAATTTTAAAATTTAAAAAATAGAACTAATAAATTACTCCTATTTTAGAAGATATATGTAGCTATTCTAACAAATTTAAGTTTTAGATGCACTTCTCCAAAATCTATGTGTATACAATATTACGGAGCCGTCTTGCTTATTTTTCATAGTGGGTAATATGTCCATTTTAATAAGGGATAAATTTGTCAACTAAATCTTTCAAGAAATTACCAGTAATATACATGAAAATAATCAACTTCAAGGAAATTGTGACAAGATATTAATTTAAAACTGAATAGTCACTACAAGAATATTATGTAGATATTTTCAACAAAAATATTATTTCACAAAATAAATGTTAGGGAAATTTACATAGACATCCCCTGACTATAAGCCTAATTACAAGAAATTATCCTCCCGTTTCAAATATTACCAAGACACCCCGTCGACCAAAACAATATTACAAGAAGACCCCTTACGACGTTAATTTGTGACGGCAGATGATGACGTCATCAGAAATATTTAATGTTTTCCAATTTTGCCCCCAAGGGGTGTATTTGTAATATATTTGGTGTTACAGGGGGTGATAAATTTATTAAATTTAAAATTATCACAAACGAATTTAAAATTTAATAAATTTATTTACAACAACACAATTTGATAAATAAAGCTTTAATAACTTTACAATAACATGTTTATTTTCATTCAAAAATCAAACAAACCATATTAAAATTTATTAAATTTATTTACAATAACACAATTATTTAATAACATATATTTTCTTAAAAAAAACCATTTTAAAATTTTAAAATTTATTTACAATAACACAATTGGTAAATAAAGTTTCACTATAATAACAATTATTTTATTTACAAAAAATAAAACAAACCAATTTAAAATTTAATAAATTTATTCCAGAGAATTTTTGGGGATCTAGGGCTTGGTGATTTTGTTACGGGATTATTGCATTTTTGGTACCACAACTTAAGCTCACTAGCATTTTTACCCCATATCTTTTTGGGTTGGCACATTTGGTGCCACACCTTCAACTTCAGTGGCAATTTTTGTCTAAATTGACGCCCATTTCAAAATTAGGCCGAAATCGCCCATCTGCGGGCCATGTGACATGTAAATTGTGAATTTTGACCAAATCAAAGGGGAAGTTTGAGTTTTTCTAAATATGTAGGGACATATTATAAAGGTAGGAAAGTACAAGGGTAAATTTACGAATTGGGATAGAGGGGCTGATTTTGCGTAGATGGAAACATCTGCCATTGACGTGAGCTTGGAAATGGGGAATCTTCAATTCAACACCAAATTGGACAAGGTTGGTACCAAAATGACCGCTACACCGAGGGGAGTCTACGGCTGAATTTGGAGGCACTAATGATGAAGATTGCTTGTGCTTCTAAACATTTAACTTTTTGGGCTACTAGCACATTCCTTTCCTTTGTGCATTTCATTTGAACTTTTCATTACAAACTTGCACCATTACAACGAAATAGAGTAATTACAAAAATGATTCATGAATTTCATTAATGAAGGCTTAGCCTTTCTTTTCTCTCATAGAAGTGCATACAATTTAGCAACTTCTCTACTCGTTTCTTTTAAGAGCTAGGTCTTCGAAGGTTTTTCATTCTTGAAAAGGGTTCACTCCCCTAAACTTAAGTCATTTTGTTCCTTTTACAATTTGTTCTCAAACTAAAGTTTGGAGAGAATCTAAGTTACACAAAAGGAGTCCCAGAACCTATTATCACTATAGTTCTTTATCCACCTCAAATACAACCTAGCTTTAGCCAATGTGCTCAAATTTTGTAGAACATGTTCAAGTAATCATAAGAATTTGAAAAAAAAAAATTGGCGAGTCGAACTAGCATGTAAGCAAGTATTTACGACCTTTCCCCCCAAACTTAAAACGCACAATGTCCCCATTGTGTGAATTTAAAAAAACGGAGTGAGGTTGACACGACAAAACAACACACAAAAGAAAAAAAAAACAAGCACACAAACACATCAACAACAAAACAAAAGAAAAGAAAACGGTAATTGAAAGAGCACGGTTCTAATATAAAAATAAAGCAATGAAATACAACTTTCGCTTCAATCAAATCTTCAACCTAACAATACAAGGCATAGACAATATCCCAATCTCCGAACAGAATAAAACAATACCAATACAAGACGGAATCAAATATATAAAATTTTAGAACAATATAAACTGACAGGAATGTGAAAAATGTAAAGCAAACACTCCTTTTGCTAATCATGACGTTCAAACATCCCGCGGTTGCTTTCCGCCTTTTAGTGGTCCCGTGCTTCTCGGTCAAGCTCTTCTTGCTCATCAATATGCATATCGTCCTGCCCATCGACTTCCTGCCCCTCTTGAAAGTTGGGACATGGTGGAAGGGTGGGCCATGGTACGGCGTTGAATCTGGCATCCCCAAGAACCGCTCTTTAGGCCATGTCAAACTTGTCATTCAAAGCATTAATGCAATTTGACGTGTACTCGTGTGGAACATGAATTTTCTTTCAAGAGCTGCCAACCCTTGTTGCTCATGAGGAGCCCACTGGAAGTTTCCGGCTGGAGGGTTCGGCCTAGGCGCATAGTTCTAATAGGTGAGGCCCAAAGTGGCACAAATAGAAGCATTCCCAATCGTCTTACCCAGCCAACACACTTCCTGCATGACACCAAAGTTAACACCTGCATTCTTACACAGACCAAAGATTAGATATGGGAAGCTAAAGCTCTTCTGTTTTGTGGCTATGCGATCAATGGTGCTCTGGAGCCGAGCGTGGATAACTTTTCCAAGGTTGAATTTGAGGCATTTGGTGAGGGCATATAGAAGGGGCACTCGATAATCACCATAAGTTGTATTGTAAGAGGTTGGCGCGAGGTGCGAGCAAATTACCACTGCCCATGCCTTAGCTTCCTGTTTCATTTGGCCATGTCGGAGTGGCTCAAATGTGATCGTGTTGTCGATCGAGAGAAAAGCTTTCATTCTTGCTATGTGGTGCTTCTCAATCTCCCTCTTCGGAAAAGATCATCGGTTTATCCCTTTGGCCCACGGGCCATGCTATGTGATAGAACTCGTTGATAGCCTCCGGAGTGAAGCTAACATCCACACCCCGAACCCAAGCAACTTCCGTGGCCTTGGCAAAATGAGCATTTGCATAGAACTCACGTGTGATTTCTCCGGGGAATGTATCTCGCACGGGTATTTGAAGAAGGGCATTCCAACCCCGAGCCTCGATTTGATCATATAGAAAGGGATAAGCCGCTTTATCATAGGTTATGTACCTCTCGGCCAAGAACTTCTTTTCCAAGTCATCGTAAAACGAATCTTGAGCCAGCTTCGACAAGAACAGGGCAGTATCATAGTCTTCCTCCTTGACCATGGGTTCTTTCCCTTTCTTAGTTCATTTCGTAGGCGCACGTAAACTCCCACCTCTAGTAATCGGCATTGTTATCAAATATATTCAAAATTATCAACCAAACAACCCAACAATCAATTCACAATTTCTTCTATCAATAACAAAATCGCGAATAAATGCACACCAACAATTACAACTTTTTCATTTAAGCATTTTACCGAACACCTAGTGTGCAACCCCAAACTAACTCCTTTTCAAGAATGTTCTCCAAAATTTCCACCCAAAAGAGAGCAATACCAAATAAGGGTTAAGCCATACTTACCTTTTTATTCACAAAATCAGTTGAAATTGAAGAAGTTCGGCCTTTTGGTGTTTTGGGGGTTAATTTGGTTTTTTTGGCTAAGTGTGGGGGAAATTGAGGATTTTTGGTTATTGAGGGAGTGATTGGGTTTGTTTATGTGAGGTAGAGCTGGGGGATGAAGATTGTTTCGTGAGAGATATTGAGAGGGAGGAATTACGTGAGGGAGATTTGAGAGTAAGGAGAATTTTTAATTTGAGAAGTGGAGGAGGAAATACTTTCGGGATTTAAGTCCCTGGAGTATATACACCGCGGTGTATAACATACGCACAACGGTGTGAAACTCAATGCACCGCGGTGTATAATATACACACCGCGGTGTAAAACATAAAGTGCCGAGTGTATAAAACAACTCACCGCGGTGTAAGAAAGGCAACACAAGCCAAACTTACTGGAAATTTTGCACCGCGGTGCGAGTTTTTGCACCCGTTCTGAAAGTAAAATGCGCTGCAGTGTGAGTTTTTACACCGCGGTGTAAGTTTTTGCAAAAACAGAGCAAAGTTACTTGAATTTTTTCCACCGCGGTGTGAGAAATGAGTTAACTTACTGGAATTCTTGCACCGCGGTGTGAATGAAATTGCACCGCGGTGTATTATTTCCAGTGAGTTTTTCAGTGTTTTTGAATACAGACTCACAGAGGTTTGTGTTAAAAAAAAATATAACACTTCAAAACAACAAAATTCAAAAATTCACCTCGATCTTCGATTGGCTCTTTCAAATTTCCCGACTTGTATTTCCATGCTCAATTTCGCTACGTTGTCGTGCACAATCATTACCTACAACAAAATACACAAGAACGAGAAATCAAGAGACACGACACGACAACAACAAAAACAACGAAAAAGGAAAACAAAAGGCTTGGGTTGCCTCCCAAGAAGCGCTTGTTTATCGTCTTGAGCTCGACTTTATACGTTAAAACTAGCTTGGATGACTTTGAATTCCTTTCGGACTCCATTTGACTCTCATGGCCCCATTCTTCATGCCACCGCAAGCTAGGAGCTTAAGAGAACATTGTTCATCTTTCTTTCTCACCTCCGGATTCTTCTTTCAATGCCTTTTTCTTTTCCTTGGGCCCACCTTAAACGGATTATCTTTCTTGATTCTTTGTGGATTTCATCATTCCGTGACACATTCCTTCTCACCTTGTCAATCATGTAGCAAACAATAGGGGTTGTAGAATTAGGAATATCACCGAAAGCATTAAATTTAACCTCCTCGTTTTCTACACGCATAGTGAGTTCTCCTTTTGACACGTCTATGAGAGTTTGTCCCGTGGCTATGAATGGTCTTCCTAGGATGATTGGGACATCTTCGTTTGCCTCACAATCTAGAATGATGAAGTCAGCCGGAAATATGATTTTGTCGACTTTAACTAGCACGTCTTCAATTTTTCCCATCGGATACGTGATTGAGCGGTCGGCAAGTAGAAGCGTCATGGTAGTTGGTCGAGCTTCTCCAATACCCAATTTCTTAAACACCGACATAGGCATGAGGTTTATGCTTGCGCCTAAATCACACAAGGCCTTCCCTTGGTATTTATCTCCAATGGCAATCGGGATGGTGAATTTTCCGGGGTCCTTTAGCTTTGTAGGAAGCTTCTTTTGGACCATGGCACTACATTCCTCGGTCAAAGCAACCGTTTCAAATTCTCCAAACCTTCTTTTCTTTAATAGCACATCTTTCATGAACTTTGCATACTTTGGCATTTGCTCGAGAGCTTCTACCAAAGGAATATTGATATGCAATTGTTTCAAAATACCCATGAATTTTTCGAATTGCTTTTCATCTTTCTTCTTTTGAAACTTTTGAGGGAAGTGAGAAGTTGGCTTTCTTATGGGTATGGGTGTCAAAAGAATTGGTTCTTTGGGTGTTTTTTCTTCCAACTCCACTTCATTGGCTATTGGTTCCTTATTTCCGCGTTGAATCACATCGGTCTCCATCGAATTTTCATTAGGCATGAACGGACCTTCATACTCTTTTCCACTTCTCAAGGAAATAGCCTTGCAATGCTCAATTGTACCTTGATTTGGCGATTCGGTTGTACTCGGCAGAGCTCCCGGGGGTCTTGCACTTAAAGCTTGTGCAACCTGCCCCATTTGCAATTGAAGATTCCTTAAAGCCCCTGAGTGTTCTTGCAACTGTTTGGAAACCTCTTCCAATTTAGAATCGTTGTTAACCATGTATTTGGTGGTGTGCTTCATGAACTCACCAAAGGCATCCTCCCAAGCTGGTTTTGATTCAATGGGCTGTTTTTGTCTTTCTTGAAACGCGGGGGATGCGGAGGATTGATGGCCTCCTTGATAAGATTGATGGCCATTAATTGAAATACTCCAAGAGAAGTTTGGATGCTTTTGCCAATGAGGGACATAGTTGTTTTGTTATGATTGGTGTCCTTGATTGTTTCGATAGTTATTCCCAAGGTAATTCACCGCCTCGGGATTTCCAGGACACGTCTCATAAGCATGAGCTCCTCCACATGTCACACAAGTAGGTGGCATGGCTTGTACTTGTTGGACTACCTCCGGCTTTTGGCCTAGTTTATCCACTTTATTGCTCAAAGCCGCCAATTGGGCACTTAATACCGTAATTGCATCCAATTCAAGTATTCCAGGAGTAGATTTAGCAGAAGTTGCTCTCTCGGCCGTCCATGAGTGATTGTTATAGGCCATGGTGTCAAGAATTTCCCACGATTCATCATAAGACTTGGAAAGCATAGCACCACCCGCAGTTGCATCGACTAAATCTCTAGTAGGTCCATGCAACCCATTATAGAATGTTTGCATTAGAATATACTCGGCTATGCCATGGGGTTGACATTTCTTCAACAACTCTTTGAATCTCTCCCAAGCTTCATACAAAGACTCTTGATCTAATTGCCGGACGCCTAGAATATCATTCCTCAATTTAGTAGTCTTCGGGGGAGGGAAAAATTTCCTCAAGAACTTCCCGGTTAGATCTTCCCACGAAGTTATAGGTTGGGGTTGTAGAGAATCCAACCAATCTTTTTCGAGGTCTCTCAATGAGTATGGAAATAGCATCAACCTCAAATCATCCTTTGTTACACCCGCAATGATGAATAGATCACTAATCATCATAAACTTTCTCAAGTGAGCATGAGGATCTTCACTAGAATGACCTCCAAATTGACCAGCGGCATTTAGCATATTGAACATTACCGGCTTGAGCTCAAAGTGAGGTGCCGTAATTGTAGGTATGACAATGCAAGAACCGAGCTCATCAAACCTAGGTGTACCATACTCATTAATAGGTCGATTCCTATTATTTGGCTCCTCGGGAGAAATTTGTATAGGGTTCCCCATAGTTGGATCGATTCTTTGATTTTCCATGGGTATAGATTTACCCTTTTCTTTTCTTTCTTGCTTTCCTTCGTTTCCTAAAGGTCCTCTCGATCTCCGGATCAACAAGAGCTAGGGGTAGTGTCGAAGCTCTGGGCATACTCTAAGAGAAAGGTACCTATGAAGACAAAGATCACAAACTAAAAATAAATCCAAGCTAAGATATACAAGAATATAAATTGGCAAATAATCATTACAACTCCCCGGCAATGGCGCCAAAAACTTGTTACGTTCCAAATACTAGTACGTAAACCGCGCAAGTATACGGTCGTTTACAAGTAATAAAGTGATAAGGGATGTCGAACCCACGAGGAATCATACGAGTAATTACCAAGATCTATTCTATTACCTTACTTGAACTTATGTGAAAGATAGTAGTGAGATTGTAGTAATTACCAAGATCTATTCTATTACCCACGATTGATACTTCCAAATAAAGTGAAGTGATTAAGAGAGATCTAAGTACTTAACTTGCTAATATGATAAAGCTTCTAGGATTTTACGTCACCTAGTTAAATTTAAGACAAATGACTCGACAGCTGATAACTAATGCTTGTGTTTGCTATTCAAGGAATCAAGGACATTTGTATGTATCTTCCGAGTTGCATACAAACCTATGGAATTAAATTAATCCAATTTATGCTTAAATGAACTAAGATCTAATCGATGCATTAAACTCAAACCTTCCACGAATACGAAACGACCTAGGTATATGTCTATCCTAGAATTGAATCACTATGTCTAGCAATCAAGAATCAATAACTTTCACCTCAAAGTTGGCCAAACCTTAAGACGAACAATAAGCACGAAATCGGTAAGCATCATATCATCATTTAAACAAGAATCGAACATAGGATCAATAAAAACCTAGAATAAAGGAGATTAGCTACTCATAGCAATAATTATATCATTAATTACATTAATGAAAGCCATAAATGTAAATGAACAAAGTAAGAGAGTTAGAGTAAGCTTAGGTAGTGAAATCTATATCAACTTCTCCCTCAAGCCTTTGATGTTCTTCATTCCCAAGTGCAAGCCCAAAGTGAAGTCTTCAAAAGAAGGCAAGAGATGAAAAGTGAAGTTGTGTAGAAAGTTGTTATGATTTTCACCTTCTAACTTTTAACCTAGCAAAACAACAAGTTCCTAATGCCTAAGTTACCCCAAAAACTATGGTAACTAAGACCAAAAATTCCCCAAAAGAGTTTAGAATTACAATTGGGAACAAAGGGGAATTATACAAAAACACCCCTGCTTCCCGCAGATAAATATCTGCTGGTAGCAGGGGTACACCACGGTGTGTGTATCATAAAATGCGGTGTGACAAGCCTTACACCGCGGTGTGAGTTTCACACACCGTGGTGTGAAAGAGGCAGTAAGTTTTCAGCTCTACCACACTTCCTTCCGAGCAGCATATCTTTTGATTCCGAACACCGATTGCGGATCCGTAAAGTCCGTAGCATATTTAACTCACACGTCTATGACATATCCAAAATTCAGCTCATTTGGATCAGCCATGATAAAGTTGTGCATGTTTATGTGAGCAGCTATCTACAATCTTGTACAATTTGCTTCGGGTTCCTTTTCTTTTGAAGCTCAAGTCTGACTCGCGGGGTGGGTTGAACAACTCACATTCATTGATACGAAACTCCGAATGACTCTAAGATGTCGCTTCCTACAAATCACGGAGAAAACGATCAAAATACGAACAAAAACACAAAAACCAAACAAAGGCCAAACGAAGGGGTCAAATAAGGAAAAGCCACGCAAACACGCAGCAAAACTCGGATTAAAACAAGACATTTTGGGCTTAAGAAGGCACGCGATAATGACATTTTCACGGCGTTATCAACACCCCCAAACTTAAACGCTTGCTCGTCCCGAGCAAAGGAAACAAAAGACAAGTACAAAACTTGCATGCTTAAGATCAAAACGCACAAAACTTGACAATTTCAAATTATTCTTCGAACAAGCTCTACGTGTGTGTGTGATGGCTTGGTTAGGTTCTATCTTAGGTGAATATGTCCCAATAGATCAAAATCATCGGTTCTAATTGCGCGGACTCCTAAGATTTTGACAAAGAGTCTCTCCTAGCCTTATATTTCCAACTTAATGTTCAAATCACATTACGAAGCTAAGTTGTAGGCATTTTAAGAGTGTTGTCCCTATTCTTGAACTAGTTAACAATTTTAGTCCCTAGCTCTTTCTCACCATACTTTGCTTTTTCTTTTGATTTACAATGATAACATAGCATTTGTGCTTTACAATGATTTCACAATAACAAACTAGCACTAATGATGAAGATTGCTTGTGCTTCTAAACATTTAACTTTTTGGGTTACTATCACCATTCCATTCCTTTGTGCATTTCATTTGAACTTTTCATTACAAACTTGCACCATTACAACGAAATAGAATAATTACAAAAATGATTCATGAATTTAATCAATGAAGGCTTAGCCTTTCTTTTCTCTCATAGAAGTGCATACATTTTAGCAACTTCTCTACTCGTTTCTTTTAAGAGCTAGGTATTCGAAGGTTTTTCATTCTTGAAAAGGGTGCACTCCCCAAAACTTAAGTCATTTTGTTCCTTTTACAATTTGTTTTCAAACTAAAGTTTGGAGTTTGGAGAGAATCTATATTACACAAAAGGAGTCCTAGAACCTATTATCACTATAGTTCTTTATCCACCTCAAATACAACCTAGCTTTAGCCAATGTGCTCAAATTTGGTAGAACATGTTCAAGTAATAATAAGAATTTGAAAAAAAAAAATTGGCGAGTCGACTTAGCATGTAAGCAAGTACTTACGACCTCTCCCCCCAAACTTAAAACACAAAATGTCCCCATTGTGTGAATTTAATAAAACGGAGTGAGGTTGACACGGCAAAACAACACACAAAAGAAAAACAAACAAGCACACAAACACAACAACAACAAAACAAAAGAAAAGAAAACGGTAATTGAAAGAGCACGGTTCTAATATAAAAATAAAGCAATGATATACAACCTTCGTCTCAACCAAATCTTCAACCTAACAATACAAGGCATAGACAATATCCCAATCTCCGAACAGAATGAAACAATACCAATACAAGACGGAATCAAATATATAACATTTTAGAACAATATAAACTGACAGGAATGTGAAAAATGTAAAGCAAACGCCCCTTTTTGCTAATCATGACGTTCAAACATCCCGCTGTTGCTTTCCGTCTTTCACTGGTCCCGTGCTTCTCGGGCAAGCTCTTCTTGCTCATCAATATGCATATCATCCTGCCCATCGACTTCCTGCCCCTCTTGAAAGTTGGGACGTGGTGGAAGGGTGGGCCACGGTACGGCGTCGAATCTGGCATCCCCAAGAACCGCTCTTGGGGCCATGTCAAACTTGTCATTCAAAGCATTAATGCAATTTGACGTGTACTCGTGGTGGAAAATAATTTTTTCATTCAAGAGCTGCCAACCCTTGTTGCTCATGAGGCGCCCGCTGGAGGTTTCCTGCTGGAGGGTTCGGCCTAGGCGCATAGTTCTGATAGGTGAGGCCCAAAGTGGCACAAATAGAAGCATTCACAATCGTCTTACACAGCCGACACACTTCCTGCGTGACAACAAAGTTAACACCTGGATTCTTACACAGACCAAAGATTAGATATGGGAAGATAAAGCACTTCTGTTTTGTGGTTGTGCGATCAATGGTGCTCCGGAGCCGAGCTTGGATAACTTTTCCAAGGTTGAATTTGAGGCCTTTGGTGAGGGCATATAGAAGGGGCACTCGATCATCACCATAAATTGTATTGTAAGAGATTGGCGCGAGGTGCGAGCACATTACCACTGCCCATGCCTTAGCTTCCTGTTTCATTTGGCCATGTCGGAGTGGATCAAATGTGATTGTGTTGTCGATTGAGAGAAAAGCTTTCATTCTTGCTATGTGGTGCTTCTCAATCTCCCCTCTTCGGAAAAGATCATCGGTTTATCCCTTTGACCCACAGACCATGCTATGTGATAGAACTCGTTGATAGCCTCTAGAGTGAAGCTAACATCCACACCCCGAACCCAAGCAACTTCCATGGCCTTGGCAAAATGAGCATTTGCATAGAACTCACGTGCGATTTCTCCGGGGAATGTATCTCGCACGGGTCTTTGAAGAAGGGCATTCCAACCCCGAGCCTCAATTTGATCATATAGAAAGGGATAAGACGCTCTATCATAGGTTATGTACCTCTCGGCCAAGAACTTCTTTTCCAAGTCTTCGTAAAATGAATCTTGAGAAGGCTTTGACAAGAACCGGGTGGTATCATAGTCTTCCTCCTCGAACATGGGTTCTTTCCCTTTCTTAGTTCGTTTCGTAGGAGCACGTGAACTCCCACCTCTAGTTATCGGCATTGTTATCAAATCTATTCAAAATTATCAACCAAACAACCCAACAATCAATTCAAAATTTCTTCTATCAATAACAAAATCGCGAATAAATGCACACCAACAATCACAACTTTTTCATTTAAGCATTTTACCGAACACCTAGTGTGCAACCCCAAACTAACTCCTTTCCAAGAATGTTCTCCAAAATTTCCACCCCAAAAAGAGCAATACCAAATAAGGGTTAAGCCATACTTACCTTTTTATTCACAAAATCAGTTGAAATTGAAGAAGTTCGGCCTTTTGGTGTTTTGGGGGTTAATTCGGTTTTTTTGGCTGAGTGTGGGGGAAATTGAGGATTTTTGGTTATTGGGGGAGTGATTGGGTTTGTTTATGTGAGGTAGAGCTGGGGGTAAAAGATTGTTTCGCGAGAGATCTTGAGAGGGAGGAATTACGTGAGGGAGATTTGAGAGTAAGGAGAATTTTTAATTTGAGAAGTGGAGGAGGAAATACTTTCGGGACTTAAGTCCCTAGAGTATATACACCGCGGTGTATAATATACGCACAGCGGTGTGAAACTTAATGCACCGCGGTGTAAAACATAAAGCGCCGCTGTGTATAAAACAACTCACCGCGGTGTAAGAAAGGCAAAACAAGCCAAACTTACTGGAAATTTTGCACCGCGGTGTAAGTTTTTGCAAAAATAGAGCAAAGTTACTGGAATCTTTTGCACCGCGGTGTGAGAAGTGAGTAAACTTACTGAAATTCTTGCACCGCGGTGTATTATTTCCAGTGAGTTTTTCAGTGTTTTTGAATACAGACTCACAGAGGTTTGTGTTAAAAAAAAATATAACACTTCAAAACAACAAAATTCAAAAACTCACCTCGATCTTCGATTGGCTCTTTCAAATTTCCCGACTTGTATTACCATGCTCAATTTCGCTACGTTGTCGTGCACAATCATTACCTACAACAAAATACACAAGAACGAGAAATCAAGAGACACGACACGACAACAACAAAAACAACGAAAAAGGAAAACAAAAGGCTTGGGTTGCCTCCCAAGAAGCGCTTGTTTATCGTCTTGAGCTCGACTTTATACGTTAAAACTAGCTTGGATGACTTTGAATTCCTTTCGGACTCCATTAGACTCTCATGGCCCCATTCTTCATGCCAACGCAAGCTAGGAGCTTAAGAGAACATTGTTCATCTTTCTTTCTCACCTCCGGATTCTTCTTTCAATGCCTTTTTCTTTTCCTTGGGCCCACCTTAAACGGATTATCTTTCTTGATTCTTTGTTGATTTCATCATTCCGTGACACATTCCTTCTCACCTTGTCAATCATGTAGCAAACAATAGGGGTTATAGAATTAGGTATCACCGAAAGCATTAAATTTAACCTCCTCGTTTTCTACACGCATAGTGAGTTCTCCTTTTGACACGTCTATGAGAGTTTGTCCCGTGGCTATGAATGGTCTTCCTAGGATGATTGGGACATCTTCGTTTGCCTCACAATCTAGAATGATGAAGTCAGCCGGAAATATGATTTTGTCGACTTTAACTAGCACGTCTTCAATTTTTCCCATCGGATACGTGATAGAGCGGTCGGCAAGTAGAACCGTCATGGTAGTTGGTCGAGCTTCTCCAATACCCAATTTCATAAACACCGACATAGGCATGAGGTTTATGCTTGCGCCTAAATCGCACAAGGCCTTCCCTTGGTATTTATCTCAAATGGCAATCGGGATGGTGAATTTTCCGGGATCCTTTAGCTTTGGAGGAAGCTTCTTTTGGACCATGGCACTACATTCCTCGGTCAAAGCAACCGTTTCAAATTCTCCAAACCTTCTTTTCTTTAATAGCACATCTTTCATGAACTTTGCATACTTTGGCATTTGCTCGAGAGCTTCTACCAAAGGAATATTGATATGCAATTGTTTCAAAATACCCATGAATTTTTCGTATTGTTTTTCATCTTTCTTCTTTTGAAACTTTTGATGGAAGGGAGGAGTTGGCTTGCTTATGGGTATGGGTGTCAAAAGAATTGGTTCTTTGGGTGTTTTTTCTTCCAACTCCACTTCATTGGCTATTGGTTCCTTATTTCCGCGTTGAATCACATCGGTCTCCATCGAATTTTCATTAGGCATGAACGGACCTTCATACTCTTTTCCACTACTCAAGGAAATAGCCTTGCAATGCTCAATCGTACCTTGATTCGGCGATTTGGTTGTACTCGGCAGAGCTCCCGGGGGTCTTGCACTTAACGCTTGTGCAACCTGCCCCATTTGCAATTGAAGATTCCTTAAAGCCCCTGAGTGTTCTTGCAACTGTTTGGAAACCTCTTCCAATTTAGAATCGTTGTTAACCATGTATTTGGTGGTCTGCTTCATGAACTCACCAATGCATCCCCCCAAGCTGGTTTTGATTCAATGGGCTATTTTTGTCTTTCTTGAAACCCGCGGGATGCGAAGGATTGATGGCCTCCATGATAATATTGTTGGCCATTAATTGAAATACTCCAAGAGAAGTTTGGATGTGTTTGCCAATAAGGGACATGGTTGTTTTGGTATGATTGGTGTCCTTGATTGTTCCGATAGTTATTCCCAAGGTAATTCACCGTCTCTGGATTTCCGGGACACATCTCATAAGCATGAGCTCCTCCACATGTCACACAAGTAGGTGGCATGGCTTGTACTTGTTGGACTACCTCCGACTTTGGGCCTAGTTTATCAACTTTATTGCTCAAAGCCGCCAATTGGGCACTTAATGCCGTAATTGCATCCAATTCAAGTCTTCCGGGAGTAGATTTAGCAGAAGTTGCTCTCTCGGCCGTCCATGAGTGATTGTTATAGGCCAGGGTGTCAAGAATTTCCCATGATTCATCGTAAGACTTGGAAAGCATAGCACCACCCGCAGTTGCGTCGACTAAAGCTCTAGTAGGTCCATGCAACCCATTATAGAATGTTTGCAATAGAATATACTCGACTATGCCTTGGTGTTGATCTATAACTCTTTGAATCTCTCCCAAGCTTCATACAAAGACTCTTGATCTAATTGCTGGAAGCCTATAATATCATTCCTCAATTTAGTAGTCTTCGGGGGAGGGAAAAATTTCCTCAAGAACTTCCCGGTTAGATCTTCCCACGAAGTTATAGATTGGGGTTGTAGAGAATTCAACCAATCTTTTTCGAGGTCTCTCAATGAGTATGTCAATAGCATCAACCTCAAAGCATCCTTTGTTACACCCGTAATGATGAATGAATCACTAATAATCATAAACTTTCTCAAGTGAGCATGAGGATCTTCACTAGAATGACCTCCAAATTGACCCGCGGCATTTAGCATATTGAACATTACCAGCTTGAGCACAAAGTTAGGTGCCGTAATTGTAGGTATGACAATGCAAGAACCGAGCTCATCCAAGCTCTTGGCATACACTAAGAGAAAGGTACCTATGAAGACAAAGATCACAAAGTAAAAATAAATCCAAGCTAAGATATACAAGAATATAAATTGCCAAATAATCGTTACAACTCCCCGGCAATGGCGCCAAAAATTGTTACGTTCCAAATACTAGTACGTAAACCGCGCAAGTATACAGTCGTTTACAAGTTATAAAGTGATAAGGGGTGTCGAACCCATGAGGAATCAAAAGAGTAATTACCAATATCTATTCTATTACCTTACTTGAACTTATGTGTAAGATAGTAGTGAGATTATAGTTTGATACTTCCAACTAAAGTGAAGTGATTAAGAGAGATCTAAGTACTTAACTTGCTAATATAATACGCTTCTAGGATTTTACGTCACCTAGTTCATTTCAAGATAAATGACTCGACAGTTGATAATTAATGCTTGTGTTTGATATTCAAGGATTCAAGGACGTTTGTATGTATCTTCCGAGTTGCATACCAACCTATCGAATTAAACTAATCCAATTTATGCCTAAATGGACTAAGATCTAATCGAAGCATTAAACTCAAACCTTCCACGAATACGAAAAGACCTAGGTATATGATTATCCTAGAATCGAATCACAATCCAATTTCATAATCAAATCCTCAAAATCTCTATGTCTAGCAATCAAGAATCAATAACTTTCACCTCAAAGTTGGCCAAACCTTAAGACGAACAATAAGCACGAAATCGGATTAACGAACACATGTAAGCATCATATCAATCATCATATCATCATTTAATCAAGAATTGAACATATGATCAATAAAAACCTAGAATAAAGAAGATTAGCTACTCATAGCAATAATTATATCATTCATTACATCAATAAAAGCCATCAATGTAAATGAAAGTAAGCTTAGGTAGTGAAATCTATATCAACTTCTCCCTCAAGCCTTTGTTGTTCTTCATTCCCAAGTGCAAGCCCAAAGTGAAGTCTTCAAAAGGAGGCAAGAGATGAAAAGTGAAGTTATGTAGAAAGTTGTTATGATTTTCACCTTCTAACTTCTAACCTAGGAAAAAAAGAAGTTCCTAATGCCTAAGTTACCCCAAAAGCTATGGTAACTAAGACCAAAAAGTCCCCAAAAGAGTTTAGAATTACAATTGGGAACAAGGGGGAATTATACAAAAACACCCCTGCTTCCCGCAGATAAATATCTGCTGGTAGCAGGGGTACACCGTGATGTGTGTATCATACACCGCGGCGTGAGTTTCACACACCTCGGTGTGAAACAGGCAGTAAGTTTCCAGCTCTGCCACACATCTATGACTCGTGAGGTGGGTAGAACGACTCGCATTCATTGATATGAAACTCCAAATCACTCTCAGATGTCGCTTCCTACAAATCACAGAGAAAACGATCAAAACACGAACAAAAACGCAAAAACCGAACAAAGGCCAAACAAAGGGCCAATGAAGGAAAAGCCACACAAACACGCAAAAACAAGCAAAACTCGATTAAAACAAGACGTTTTGGGCTTAAGAAGGACCGCGATAAAGACATTTTCACGACGTTATCAGTTCTGCATATTCATAATGGAACTGATAGCCCTATATCTGTCTGCGATGCTTGCAACATGTATTACTTCTTCATAGTAGAACTGATAACTCTATACTTGTCTGCATTTCTCGCAGTATATGATAATTGTTGAATAATGGGGTGTAATACTTTATCTCACATCATATTGATGAATGGTACCAAGGTGTAGTAATTTATCTCACCTAAGTACTAATTGCTTGTTCATGATTATTTGCGCGTTCATCTGCTCTCGCTTGATGGTATTCTTTGGATAATTCTGGGTAGTTGGGGACTACAGAGCTACCAGAGCTCTGCCATTGACTGGATTCACAAACCAGGGATTAGAGCCCCTTGGGGAGTGACTCACCTGTTCGGCAAAGACATGTCAAGGCCACTTTAAAAGGTAAAGGTAGTGCCTTGTCCCTTATCTAACCAGCGTCCTAACTATTGATCATATCTTGATCTTTTTGTATTCTTTGGAGGTGGAGTAGTTGTTTATCCCTTATTGACAGGTAATTGATTGTGATATCATCCGTGATATTAGCGTATCTGCTATACTAGTCTTAAATATCAATTACTTTGTAAGTTAATAGGCAGTACATGGATTTCTAAATCGTTTTCTGCATAACACTCAATTTCTAAATAGGCGAAGTGGAGTTAGATTTAGGTGGTAATAAATTAGTCCTTAGGAACGTTCTTTATGTACCTGGTTTGGTGAAAAACATTATTTCAATTCCTGTTTTGGATAATGAAGGTTTTAATTTTACTATTAATAAAGGTTCCTTTTCGTTATTCATGAATGATAATCTGTTTTTCACTGGTACATTAAAAGATGGACTATATACCATTGAACCACCTAAGTTAGTGATGCATGTACAACAAAACAAAAGGAAACAAGATAATGAAATATCTGCCCAATTATGGCACGCTAGACTTGGACATATATCTAAGTCAATAATTCAAAAGTTAGCATCATCTGGCGCGATTGAAAACAATCGCATTGATGAAATGCCAACATGTGAACCATGCTTAAAGGGTAAAATGACTAAGTTGCCGTCTAAGGGAAACCCTGAGCGAGCCAAGCAAACATTGGACTTGATACATACTGACGTATGTGGACCACTGAGAAAAAGCGCCCGAGGTGGCTATGACTACTTCATCACTTTCACTGACGACTTTAGTCGTTATGGATATGTGTTCTTGTTGAGACACAAGTCTGAAGCCTTTGAGCGATTCAAAGAATTCAAGATGGAAGTAGAGAATCAACTTGGTCATACGATAAAGGCTCTTCGTTCTGACCGAGGTGGAGAATTTCTTAGTAACGAATTTCTGAATTATTTTGTAGAGCATGGAATATTATCGCAGTGGACTCCTCCTGCAACACCCCAATTAAATGGAGTAGCAGAGAGAAGGAATCGAACCTTGATGGACATGGTTCGATCCATGATGAGTGCCACTGACCTTCCTCTTTCATTTTGGGGACATGCCCTCCTCACGGCAACGAAGATACTGAATATGGTACCTTCGAAATCCGTAGAAAAGACACCATACGAACTATGGTTTGGCAAGGCACCCTCATACGCATTCATGCGCATATGGGGATCTCCCGCTTACGTTAAAAAGCTAATAGGAGATAAATTGGAAACTAAATCCACTTTGTGCAAATTCGTGGGGTATCCAGAAAACTCAATAGGATACGAGTTCTACGATCCTACAAGACAAACAACGTTTGTCTCGAGGAACGCTCACTTCTTAGAGAAGGATTTCTTGGTGGACAAGAAAGAAAATAACGTAGAACTAGATGAGGTCACTGAAGCTGAAAAGGCCTTAGAGGTCGATCGAGCTGATCCGTCACCACAGGCAGTGGGAGAACAAGAGCATGAAAGTGCACCAGAAAGTACACCGATACTTCGTAGGTCAGAAAGACAACGTAGAGAACCCGAGAGGTACTACGGTCTGCTGCATGAGACTGGACAGTCTCTAATCGACCCAAGGACTTACGAAGAGGCTATGCTAGACATAGACTCAGGAAAATGGCGTGAAGCCATGGAATCCGAACTGAACTCCATGCACTCAAACAAGGTCTGGGCCTTGGTAGATCCACCAGTGGGAGTGGCTCCCGTGGGTTGCAAGTGGATCTATAAGCGAAAGCTTGGAGTGAACGGAGAGGTGATAACCTACAAGGCGCGACTAGTGGCAAAAGGATACACTCAAAGACCAGGTATCGACTTTGAGGAGACCTTCTCGCCCATCGCAATGCCCAAATCCATTCGGATCTTGCTGGCCATAGCTGCGTGGTATAATTACGAGATATGGCAAATGGATGTAAAGACTGCCTTTCTCAATGGAGACATTGATAAGGAGATCTACATGGAGCAACCAAAAGGATATGCATCCAAAGGAGATGAACACAAGGTGTGCAAACTCCAGAGGTCCATTTATGGACTGAAGCAAGCTTCCCGAAGTTGGAACATTCGTTTTGATGAGACAATCCAAACTTTTGGATTCATCAAGAACATGTTCGAACCTTGCGTGTACAAGAAGATCAGTGGGAGTACAGTTGAATTTTTGGTGCTTTACGTTGACGACATTCTTCTCATTGGAAACAATGTAAAAGCATTGTCCGAAACTAAAGCATGGTTATCTACACAATTCTCGATGAAGGATATGGGAGAAGCATCCTTTGTACTAGGTATAAGGATCTACCGAGATAGATCAAAAGGACTGCTGGGCCTCTCCCAATCCCAGTACATAGATAAAATCTTGAAAAGATTTAGTATGGAAGAATCCAAGAGAGGATTGTTTCCAATGAGACATGGAATTGCACTCTCTAAGTCTATGGCCCCAAAGACGCCAGAAGAGAGAAGCAATATGTCTCGAGTACCATATGCATCCGCGATAGGAAGCATAATGTATGGTATGCTATGTACGAGACCAGACGTAGCATACGCTTTAAGCGATACAAGTCGCTACCAGTCTGATCCAGGTGAGCAGCACTGGATAGCCGTAAAGGCATGAAGTACCTGAGAAGGACTAAGGAATTGTTCTTGGTATACGGTGGAGGAGAATTGAAATTGGAAGGCTATACAGACTCGAGCTTCCAATGTGATGTAGACGACTTCAAGTCGACATCAGGATATGTTTTCTGCCTCAATGGTGGTGCGGTTAGCTGGAAGAGCTCCAAGCATGAAACAACCGCGGATTCAATCACCGAAGCAGAATACATTGCCGCGAGTGACGCAGCAAAGGAAGGTGTTTGGATGAGGAACTTCATCCAGGAATTGGATGTGATACCTAGCATCGCTGAGCCCATTACTATCTTATGTGATAACAATGGGGCAATAGCGCAAGCAAAGGAGCCGAGATCTCATCAGAAATCCAAGCACGTACAAAGACGATACCACGTGATAAGAGATATCATTGGTAGAGGAGACATTAAGATGGAACGTGTCGACTCAGAAGATAATACGGCGGACCCACTAACGAAGCCTCTGCCTCAAAAGGCATTTGAGAAACATCTGCATAAGATGGGACTCAAGAACATAAAAGACTGGCTTTAGGACAAGTGGGAGATTGATAGAAATAGTGTCCTGCAAGCCAGCTGTATGGCTAGTATTTATTGTAATAAATGCGGAACTATTCAATTTCGATTAATAAATGCACTTTATTAAATGGTCATCTTTATCTTATGTAATAATTATCTATGCATAAGGATAGAAGTCCTTAGATCACAGGGCTATGGGACAACCCGTGGACTGATCTCTAAGGCCGTGATCTAGAACATATTCAAGAGTCGTAGAATCCAATCGAGATAGGACATCGTTGGATTCGGTTAGACTCTCACTGTTGTGTATACTCCGATGAACTGGAGGACGCTGGGGTCCATGAGCGTGACTAGGATAGTCGATACACATAAGTGAGTGGCTTGCTGGGATGGCAAGCGCACTGAATACCCCAATTAGGAAATAACTCACCATGGAAGCGGTAGTCGCATATCGGGGTTGAAGTTATTCCAATTTACAAATAGTATACGAGGAACGATCCCTAACAACTTGAGGTGATAGGGTTTATCTGGTACTAGAACGTCTATGCTTTGATGTGAGTTCCGACTGACTGGGGATCACCAGAAAGTCTCTGTGGACTCACATTGGGTTTAGAAGAACTCGTATGCAGATTCATATCATCAACAAAGGATCCGTTGACCCGACTTGATAGGTTGGGAAATTCTCCTATGGATTTCTGTGAGAAATTAATTCTGGTAAAAATCCTTGGCCAAGGTATCTGACGACTTTTATGTAAGTAGCTCATAAAGATTAAGTCAAAGAGAATTTATTTCGAGACCAGAGTACATAAGGTCAAGACAAAATAAAAGGGAATCCGATTAAAGACCATACCCTTAAGTCTCGACTGGGAGATTGATCAATGGAGAGATTATGTCGTATATGGAAATTGTAAATGATAAAAGGTTCACTGAATTAATTCACCAGTGATTGGGCTCCATGGGCTTGTGACTGGACATCGACCGTGGAGTGTGGGAGAATTCCCAAATTAGCAGGGGTGCTAATTTTGGAATGATTAATCGACAGAGTGTTCGATTAATTTAGAGTATTAATTGCTCGAGCAATTAAATAATATTTAATTACAACCCACGGCCAATTATTTGGTGAACCTACGGGGGCATACACAATACACATGAAGCGAAAGCGAGGAAGTAAGAACTAACGAGTCGACTGGGTCGACTGAGTCAAAATTGACTGGGTCGATTAAATGGGTGGGTCGACTGGGTCGACCCATGTGGAACGAAATTGGATCCAATTGGAATTGGATCAATATTATAAATTAAATTGGAATTTAATTTATGAGTAAATTAATTAATTATGATTTAATTAATTAATGGAATAATTAATTTAATTAGACTTGGAGTTTAATTAATTAATTGGGAGATGATTTAATTAATTGGGCTATTTAATTGAGAGATTAAATAAAGCCCTGAAAAATTAATTAATATGGGCCATGAATTAATTAGAAGACTTAGTCTTCTAACTAAAGAGGGCCATGGCCCATGTAGGAGAATTAGTATCGTAATCCTAGTAGGACTAGGTTATGAGATATATCTATAAATAAGAGACTAGGTCTCATATCTCACAACACAACTCCACAAGAAAATCAAGAAAAGCAAAAATTCTCTCCCTCTCCCTCTTGTGATCGGCCGAACTCACTTCCACTTTAGGAAGAATTTTCGTCTTCGATTCTTCGTTCCAAAGTTGTTCTAAAACCTAGATATTAATATACCCTATGTTCCAGTTGATTAGGATATATTAATTTCGTGATATTGTGGTGTATCAACTCGTAGAGGCGCAACACGTGGGGCGCTAATCAAAGGTGTGGGTCGATCTTACCGGGGCAGAATTCAGAGCTCGTCTTGCTAGCCGAGGATTTGCAAGGAGATAGGTATAAACGAGAAAACTTATACTATCATTTAATTATATTCATATATATATACAACTAGAGAATATCCTGGCAGGATTCTTTAAGAGGCCCTAAAATTTTTATATTCCGCTGTGCCTAGGACTGTTTTTCTTACCGAATCCCAACAGTACCCACACCTCATGGTCGATGTCTAGCCACAAGCCCATGAGGCCCAACTTCAGGTGAATTGACTTTAGTGAACCTGATCTCTTATAAGTACCATGTACATACGATCCTTCTAACGACTAATTTTCCGATCGAGACCTAGGGTGTGTGAATTGGTCGGCACCTCTAATCATCTCGATTCTGTACTTTCTAATTCTAGATAATATTTCCAGTGTGACTACTAAATTTGGAAACCCCTTCGCAAATCCGTCACCGACCATGGCCAAGGATTTCTCGGAATGTATCATCTAAGAATGTACAGGAAATTCACTCATCCATTACAATGAGTCGGTAGATTCTATACTGATGCTAACCATCCGCGCATACGACTATACGTACCCAACGTAGGCGCACAATGGTCAAGCTATGTGACCGGCTCCTAAATCAAAGTACGCACACCCGTATACCGAATTCGCCCTAGCACCTCAAGTCTAAGGACTAAATCGTACACTATTATAAGTCTTGAGAGACACCGATATGCTTTATGCACGTCCACAATGGGTGTCTTTGTTCGGGTCGTTCGATGCGTTCGATCCCCTATTGAACCACCTAGTCATATACACTGACATCAAAATATCTTGTTCGTGAAACTACAACAAATTCACTTCATGTGAATTATGCATAATCGTACAAGTCTAGACGATTCATTCGATACCCCGTCTCGACATGAATCTATGACTTGGAACATTTTCGAGATCACGACCTTTGAGAATGTTTCATGATATATCGCACTCAGTCCTGAAGTGTATAGTCCCATAGTCATGAGTGATCTCAGGGTTTCAACCAATCGCTTAAATGTGTTCGCGAAAGATGAAGGTGGCCATTTGTTTATATTATGAATTCTCGATAAATAAACAATTTGTATTAATTGATAAATCAAAGATTCTTTCAAGATAAAATAATGTTCCTTATTACAAGCTATTTCATTGGCTTGCAGGGCACTATCCTATCAATCTCCCACTTGCCCTATAGCCAATCAGAAACGTTTCTAAGACCCATCCTTCTCAGATGCTCCTCGAACACCTTTTGCGATAATGGCTTAGTTATTGGATCAGCTACGTTATCCTTTGAGACGACATGCTCCATTTGAATGTCTCCTCTACCTATGATCTCCCTGATCAGATGGTATTTCCTCAATACGTGTTTGGACTGGTGGTGTGATCTCGGCTCCTTCGCTTGAGCAATTGCCCCATTATTATCGATGTAGACTACTATGGGATTTGCTATGCTAGGTACCACATCCAGCTCTTGGATGAAGTTTCTCATCCAAACACTTTCATTCGCTGCATCTGATGCGGTGATATATTCTGCTTCAGTAGTTGAGTTTGCAGTGGTCGACTGTTTGGAGCTCTTCCAACTCACCGCTGCGCCGTTGAGGCAAAATATATATCCAGAATTGGATTTAAAATCATCCACGTCAGGCTGGAAACTTGAATCAGTGAATCCTTCGAGCTTCAATTCTCCACTACCACCGTAGACCAAGAACATATCCTTAGTCCTTCTCAGGTACTTGAGGATAGCCTTTACGGCGGTCCAGTGTTCCTCCCCTGGATTTGACTGGTAGCGGCTCGTTACACTGAGAGCGTGTGCTACGTTAGGTCTAGTACATAACATTGCATACATTATGCTGCCAATGGCAGATGCATAAGGTATGAGAGACATTCTCTTTCTTTCTTCATCACTCTTAGGGCACATCGATTTAGGAAGATAGATTCCATGTCTCATTGGAAGCAATCCTTTCTTGGATTCTTCCATACTGAATCTCTTCAGTATAGTGTTAATGTACTGGGATTGGGAGAGTCCTAACATCTTCTTCAATCTATCTCTATAGATACGTATGCCTAGTACGTAAGATGCGTCTTCCATATCCTTCATGGAGAATTGCATGGATAACCACGATTTTGTCTGCGTCAACGTTCTGATATTATCTCCGATCAACAGAATGTCATCGACATATAACACAATAAATTGTACCGAACTCCCATCGAACTTCTTGTACACGCATGACTCATACACGTTCTTGATGAAGCCATACCCCTTGACTGTCTCATCAAAACGTATGTTCCAGGTTCTGGACGCCTGTTTTAGGCCATAGATTGACCTTTGAAGTTTGTAAACCTTTTGCTCACTTCCTTTAGATGTAAAGCCTTTTGGTTGTTGCATATAAATTTCCTTATCAATGTCTCCATTGAGAAAGGCGGTATTTACATCCATTTTCCATATCTCGTAGTTATACCACGCGGCTATGGCTAATAGTATCCGAATGGATTTAGACATCGCCACTGGCGAGAAGGTTTCCTCATAGTCTATTCCAGGTCTTTGAGAATAACATTTTGTCACAAGGTGAGCCTTATGAGTTAGTACCTCTCCATTCATTCCTAGCTTGCGCTTGAAGATCCACTTATAGCCTACATGGATAGTTCCCTCAGGTGGATCAACCAAAGTCCATACTTTGTTGGAATGCATGGAATCCATTTCGGATTGCATGGCTTCCTGCCACGCACCCGACTCTATGTCTGACATAGCTTCTTTGTATGTCCTTGGATCAGTGTCCAATTGATCGTTTTCGTGAATAAAGCCATACCTCTCAGGCTCTTTACGAACTCGATCGGACCTACGAAGTACTGGTGTACTAGATGGTTCAACGGGTTCAGGATCAACTCCCACTGTTTGTGGGGATGGGTCCACTTCCTGGACTTCATCAAGTTCTATGGATATCCCGCTTCTTTTAGTGAGGAAGTGATCCTCTAAGACGTGGGCGTTCCTGGACACAAACGTATTTTGTTCCTTAAGGTCGTAGAACAGGTACCCAATGGATTCCTTTGGATACCCCACAAATTTGCACAAACTAGATCTACTATCTAGTTTATCTCATTTCTTGTTTCTTACATAGGCAAGAGATCCTCATACTCGTAAATATGAGTATATGGGTGCTTTACCAAACCACTCTTGGTATGGCGTCGTCGGCACCGACTTTGAAGGTACAATGTTAAGTATTTTCGAAGCAGTTAAGAGGGCTTGGCCCCAAAATGAAAAAGGAAGGTCAGCGAAACTCATCATGGAACGAACCATGTCTAACAAAGTTCTGTTCCTTCTCTCAGACACACCATTCAACTGCGGTGTTCTAGGAGGAGTTTGCCGCGAGAGAATTCCATTCTCTACAAGATAATCGAGGAATTCTTGACTTAAGTATTCACCACCTCGATCCGACCGAAGTGCCTTGATACTATGTCCAAGTTGATTCTCAACTTCCATTCGAAACTCTTTGAATTTATCAAAAGCTTCGGATGTATACTTCATCAGGTATACATACCCATAACGACTGAAGTCGTCTGTGAAGGTTATGAAGTATGAGAATCGTCCTCTGGCACTGACACTCAGTGGTCCACAAACATCAGTATGGATTAAATCCAAAGTTTGTTTGGTTCGCCCGGTTTCCCAGTGAAAGGCGCTTTGGTCATTTTTCCCTTGAGACAGGATTCACAAGTTGGGAGATCATCTAGGTTCTTTATTTCAAGAGCCCTAGAGGAGACCAACTTTTGAATCCTACTCTTGAAAATATGTCCAAGCCTAGCGTGCCAAAGTTGTGGATCATTATCATCTTGTTTTCTTTTCTTTGATTGAATGTGCATGACATTAGAATTACCAGGTTCTAAGGAATAAAGACCATCTATTAAAAGTACCACAAGCATAAGTAAAACCACCTTTCATTATGCTAAAATTTCCATTAGAAATGGAAAAACAAAAACCATCATTATCCAGCAAAGGAATTGAAATAATGTTTTTGATAATCGTCGGCACGTACAAACAGTCTTTTAAAACCAAAGAAAAATTTCCTAGTACTAATTCAACGTCTCCTATGGCCTATGCCGCAACCCTAGCTCCATTTCCAAAGCGCAGGATTCTATCCCCAGGTTTATGAGGCCTTACAGCTCCCATCACCTGCAAATCATTGCAGATATGAGAATCGGCTGCGGTGTCTAACACCCATGATGCACAGTTAATAGAAATATTAACTTCAATAAAGAAAATACCTTTTACCACCACTTTCAGGTAGTCCGGGCAGTTCCTTTTCCAGTGCCCTGCTTTCTTGCAGTGGAAACATTCATCTTCTGGGCTCTTTCTTTTCTTCTCGACAACCTTCTTGCTTGTTTTAGAAGAGATTACTTTCTTCTTCTTTTTCCTGCCCTTCTTAGGCTTTGCAGCCTTGGGTTGCTCAGCAATCAAGACAGACTTCTCCCTTTTCAGGGTTGATTCTGCCGTGACCAATAAATTGGTAAGTTCGTGCAGAGCGTGTGCTCTATCTTCCATGTTGTAGTTCAACACAAACTGATCAAATGAGCGCGGCAGAGTATGGAGGAGCAGGTCAGTGGAGAGATCAGCGTGCAGGTCTACGTCCAAGTTCTCCAGTTTTTCAACCAGATTGATGAAGCGTAAACAGTGATCCTTCACATTTGAACCCTCAGCCATTCTCAGATTGAATAATTCTTTTGTAGTCTTGAACCTTTCGGTCCTAGACTTCTCCCAAATAGCTCTCGGAGATGAAGAATTATGTCACCAGCATGCAACATCTTTGCATGTTGTTTCTGCAGCTCATTGGTCATTGATGCCAGCATGAGGCAACGAACCTGAATATCATCATCGACCCATTGTTGATGGGTAGCTCGTTCCTCTTCCGAAACCCCTTCCGGAAGTGCACCAGGCATGGGTGCATCGAGAATGTAACTCCTTTTCTTGGAGTCGAGGACTATCCTCAGATTTCTAAGCCAGTCGACGAAATTTGATCCGTTCAGTTTGTTAGTGTCAAGGATGATAGATAATGGATTCTTAGACATTTTTGCAGAAAAGATCTACAAAAGTAAATGATAACGTTTAGCTGACTGATCTATATTAATACTTATAATTAACGCTTTGGAGTTGTTATAGAAAAAGTTCTCCCACTATTTTCTCGAAACAATTACCCCTTCAATTGTTCGGGAAATCTAATCTCCTAGTAGGTCTTGACGTCCCAGCGGACATTAATTGCACCCACGACTCGCGGTCATACAATTAACTCCCCAGGTAGGTATATTTTTACCAATTGTGTTACTCCACAACCTTCAAGCTATTTTGCCTCGGTCTTCGCACTTATCTAGCACTGCTACATCATAAGTGTTACTAATCGTTAAGTTTAACCCATCAATCATGATGAGCAACTGGCCCGGTCGTGAAATCCCTGTAACTGGTTATCGGTCGATAATCACATCCCGACCACTTCCCACCCTTGTCTAGTTTAGTTAAAAACAAGAGTCAAGGAATTTCGTGTATTGTCCCTTTCTTCGCCTAGGGTGCCAGACTCTGGATCACCTTCAACGATAAGTGGACAATATACACTAGTCCCTATTGATGGAAAGCTTGGACGTTTAAAACTTCATTTTAAATATACCCAATATGACTTAATATTATTTTCAAGAGGGGTTTTCGGGTTTAAGAGTGTTGAGGTAACTCTCCTTGAGATCTCACCGTTCCAGTTATGCATTATCTTTTATTTACGATCTAAATATAACTAGCACGCATCACCATACAAGCTCAGATATAAATATGTAAATAAACTCATACACATCTAGCATGCATGCTACCACAATATGTTTTCGATCGGGAGCCTCCTATGCGGACCACCATCGAGCCAAAGACGATGGTCCTATTGGTCAATCTATTAGGTTTCAAAGAGACCTACTCTATTACACATTTTACCATGCATACATGGCCAAGTCTTCTTGGGCTCCCACCTTGCTTGTAACGGGCCTCCATCCTAAACTAATAAAACAGTAAAGCCTATCTATTACAATGGCTCAAAGTGGCCCAAAACCTAAGGCTCGCAGGCCCAATAAAACCAATAAGATTAAAATAACCAATCACATCTAGCCTAAGGGTCAAGGCTCGGCGCGATCGAAAACCACGTAAACAATTTCACGTAGAGCAAGAAACAAGCAAAACTCATTTTCTTATTTCTTATCCTATTTTAAAACAACCATTTAAAATACTTTAGATTCCAGTTTTAAAACCCCTTTCTAAAACAATCTCTTATCATCATTTTAAACCCCTTTAAAATGACCCTTTGATTCTCACTTTAAGTCCCTACTAATTATTACAAAACCCTATTAGTGCACAAAACAGTTTCTGTTTTTCAACTTTGAAAAATTGCAGTTCGGCTCCTGAATTCTTGAAAATTACACTTTGACCCCTCAACTTTTAGAAATTACAAATCAGCCCCAAAATTTCCAGAATATGCAAATTGGACCAGAACCAGAAAACAGAAAATTAACAAAATTTCCAGAAACTTTTTTTTATTGCTAAACAGACCCCAGATTTATGGAAATAGCAAAAACACCCCCTAACTTTTCGTAAATTGCAAAAAGGTCCAGAATTTACAATTTGGTCCAGAATTGCAGAAAAACAAAATTTTATTTTCTGTCCAGATTTTTGAAAAAACGAAATTTCCAAAATTAGCCCTCCAATTTTCGGAAATTACAATTACATTTTAGGCCCAAAAACCGAAAAGTGCATAGATCCTAACATTCAATTTATCATAACAAGCAAGAATCAAAAATCAGAACACAACAATCACATATAATCACATATTTTGATGCGTTCAGGTCTTTTTCATACGTGCATAATAACTTGGCTCTGATACCACTGTTGGGATTTCGTGGGTATAATTGTCAACTACAACGGTGCGGAATTTAAAATTTTTATACACCACATCCCAGGAATCTTATTAGCACATATGAATAAGGTTGAATTTATCTTAGCACACAAATACTAAAATAAAGAGGGTGGTAAAATGCAATTTTACCTCACCACAGGCAAGGTGGTGGTTTCTCAGGTCTACTATTCGGATCACTAGAGCACCCCAAGTGTTGTGCCTCTAGAGAATAGTCCACACCAGCTGGATCTGCAATTGCTTCAGTCCTCAGGCTAAGAACTATGAAAGAAACACTTCAGATTCAAGAGTTGGATTGAGATCCAACTCTAGATGTAGATCGGAAGAAGGAGAGAGGTGCTCGTCCCTTCTCCACAACCATGGCGGCGGCGGCTTGGTTGTAGAAGGTGGCGGCGGCTAGGAGTGTAGAGAGGTTGGGGTTTCTATTGTTTTTTTTTTTTTTTTTTTTTGCTAGCTTAGGGTTTTGAGTCTCCAAGACTCCTTTTTATAGTTAAGTTCAAACCCTATCCCTAACCTTATCTCTTCTTAGCTAATGGCCCATCAGATAATTTGGCCCATCCCTCTATTTAATTAGTCCTTTTAATTAAATAGCCCAAGTCATTTAATTAACCACTTTAATTAAATGGCCCATTTATTTAATTAACACTTTAATTAAATAATCCAATAAATCTAATTAAAGATTTAATGCTTTAATTAACCCTTTAATTAATTAGATAAATCTAATTAATTTTCTCTCTCCAAGAATTAACCCTTTAATTCTTTACTTAGATTTAACCCCTTTAAATCAATTCTTTCTACAACTGATCATCACAGTTCCAACTGTATTGTGTGTGACCCTCTAGGTTCACCATCAATTGGCCGCAGACTCACATTTCTGTGATTTAATTAATGAGCAATTAATTGTTTAATTAATTGCTCCGATCAATTAAACTACTTTTAATTGACCACTCCAAAATTAATCTCCATTAATTCAGGAGTACCCACACCTCATGGTCGATGTCTAGCCACAAGCCCATGAGGCCCAACTTCAGGTAATTGACTTTAGTGAACCTGATCTCTTATCAGTACCATGTACATACGGTCCTTCTAACGACTAATTTCCCGATCGAGACCTAGGGTGTGTGAATTGGTCGGCACCTCTAATCATCTCGATTCTGTACTTTTTAATTCTGGATAATACTTCCAGTGTGACTGCTAAATTTGGAAACCCCTTCCCAAATCCGTCACCGACCATGGCCATGGATTTCTCGGAATGTATCATCTAAGAATGTACAGGAAATTCACTTATCCATTACAATGAGTCGGTAGATCCTTTATTGATGCTAACCATCCGCGCATACGACTATACATATGCAACGTAGGCGCACAATGGTCAAGCTATGTGACCGGCTCCTAAATCAAAGTACGCACACCCGTATACCGAATTCGCCTAGCACCTCAAGTCTAAGGACTAAATCGTACACTGTTATAAGTCTTGAGAGACATCCCATCACCGATATGCTTTTATGCACTTCCACAATGGGCCTCTCTGTTCGGGTCGTTCGATGAGTTCAATCCCCTATTGAACCACCTAGTCATATGCACTGACATCAAAATGTCTTGTTCATGAAACTACAACAAATTCACTTCATGTGAATCATGCATAATTGTACAAGTCTTGACGATTCATTCGATACCCCGTCTCGACATGAATCTATGACTTGGAACATTTTCGAGATCACGACCTTTGAGACTGTTTCATGATATATCGCACTCAGTCCTGAAGTGTATAGTCCCATAGTCATGAGTGATCTCAGGGTTTCAACCAATCGCTTAAATGTGTTCGCGAAAGATGAAGGTGGCCATTTGTTTATATTATGAATTCTCGATAAATAAACAATTCGTATTAATTGATAAATCAAAGATTTTTTCAAGATAAAATATTGTTCCCTATTACAAGCTATTTCATTGGCTTGCAGGGCACTATCCTATCAGCCATTAGGGACTGAGTGATCCAATTCAGGTAATTTAAAATGGGCCTAGGCTAAAGAGCAGGATAAACCACATCAGACTAAAGGATTTCAAATGGGCGTCTACCATAGAGTTCCTAGAGTCGGTCAGGTGAAAATTGGTTTTGTCATGATAAGTTAAGAGTAATCAGATAGTTGGAAAAAAATATTGTATTGTAATAGACTGTAAGAGCTCTGAACTGCAGTTATTGGAAATTTGTTAAAGCTACCGTATTAATTATTTATTTCATAGCAGGCAGGTTCCGGGTTCGGGCCGTTACAGATCAAAATTTTAAATTCTTTAAATACTTGGACATCATTTTTTAACTCGTAGAATAGTCTCCATTTATCATTTTTTTAGCTTATGCGATTGTTTAGTTTTGTAGTTTCAGTCCCATAAGATGTTATATAATCTAAAGGGTAAATATTTTAGCAAATACGGATACAAAATTGAGGGTATGTTTTTTTTTTTGGTGTTGGGGAGAGAAGTTTGTAAAATAATCTCGATTTGCATAATGTTTGTTTAAGCTTTGAAGAAATGGTTTGAGAAATAAAATATGTGTAGGGTTTCGTAAGAGCTAGGTTGTAGGTGTAAAGATGTGTAAGACATTATTTCAAATTATATTTGTTATGTGAGATATTTGTTTAAAATATGAGTTACTTTATGTTAAACTAAAGTAGAATTTGAATAAAAAAATTATTGTCTGTTTGGCTTTTGAAAGAGTACTAGAGTAGTTTGCGAAAATTGGAAGATGATAAATATATCTGAAAAAAGTAAAATAACATGATTGTTTTGTTTTTTCCAAACACAAAATAATTTTGTTAAAAATCAAATAAATAGACCTGAGGTTTAGTCATTATTTGTGACTCTTATTTTGTTGTTTTGTGCTACCACACATCTTCAATTTGGTGCAGTTTCGGAAACAACAAAGAGAAGAAAGAAAGAAAGAAAACAAATACACCAAACTTTAGTCCAAAAAATATATTTGATATTAAACTTTTTGAAAAAACACATTTCATACCATGATTCACATCATCTTGACATATTTACTTTTTCCATCAATTTTTGGATGGAAGTCAGCAAGTGCCATCAATTGTAGGTCTTTAAACGTGTACATTTTTTTCCTCCCATTGTCAATTTAATAGGCACATGAGCGGCACGTGCTGAATTTCATCTGAAAATTGACGGCAAAATTAAACTAAATGTGCCAAGATTGTGCGAAAATCATGGTATGAAATGTATTTTTTCAAAAAGTTTGGTACCTAATGTGGTTTTTAGACTATAGTTTGGTATCAAAAGTGTTTTTCCTCTGTTGAAAATTTCCATCATATTTAGCAAAAAATGATGTAGGCGAGGAAGCAAGATTCTCCTTCACTGCAACATCCCAAAACACGTGTTATTGAGTTTTATGTCAATTTTTAAATAGTTTTATGTCAATTTTTGGTACATAATTTTATGTCAATTTCAACCTTTGGTACAATTCAAATCCATTTAAACACATTTTGTATAATAATTTAGCAAATTATTTCACATTTGATACCGCTGTTAGATAGATTCAAAACTCCCCGTTAAATTGGTGACGTAGCCATTAAGTCAGTTGAAATTATTGCAAAATTGAAGCCTTAACTTATGCCTGCTAACAATTCTAACCCATAACATTTCGGGTTGATAATATAACTCTACATCTTTAAATTTACTAGCAATTTCAATCCACATTATTGCCCAATTAAAAAATTAACTCGAATAAGACTATGTGCGAACAAATTTGAAAAGTTTACTAATTATATTTACATATCCATCCTACCAAAAAAAGTATTTACATATCTATTAAACTAGTTTGATTTTATATACAATATTAAAAAATTGAATAATGTTTTAATATAAAATCTGAAAAATGAAAGAAAATTGAATTATTTAAAATCTTATATTTATGATATATTTCTAAAAATTGAAAGATGATAAATTTATCTTATAAAGTAAAAAACACACGATTGTTTTATTTTTCCTAAACCCAAATTAATTTTGAGAAAAATCAAACAAACAGTCCTAAAGTTCACTTGTTATTTGTGACTCTTATTTTGTTGTTTTGTGCTATGCCTCACCGTCTTCAATTTGGTGCAGTTTCGGAAACAACAAAAGAAGAAAGAAAGAAAGAAAACAAATACACCAATAGGTGGTTGAAATAGGTGACTGAAATTTACATCATTTTTTTAGCACTGCCACATCACCAAACACGTGTTATTGAGTTTTATGTCCATTTCTACTAGAGATTATCTAGTGCAACCACTGCACCATGTTATCAAGTACATATGGTGTAGCCCATCAATATACTTGGGACATATAGAGTGATAATCCACATCACCCATGTTCTGACAATGTAAACACAATTTTTTTTAAATCCTATTTTTTTTATAACATGGCCAGATTATGAAGCGATGTGGATTATCACTCCACATGTCTTAAATGTATTGGTGGGTTGCACCACGTGTACTTGATGATGTGGTCAGCGGTTGCACTAAATAATTTCCCTATTTCTACATAGTTTTATGTCAATTTTTTATACATATTTTTATGTCAATTTCAACTTTAGATACAATTCAAATCCAGTTAAACACATGTGGTATAATAATTTAACAAATCATTTCACATTTGGTACCGCCGTTAATTAAATTCAAAACTCCCCCTTAAGTTGGTGACATAGCCATTAAGTCAGTTGAAATGATTGCGAAATTGAAGCCTTAACTTATGCTCGCTAACAATTCTACCCCATAACATTTCGGGTTAGCAATATACCACATCTTTAAATTCCTAGCAATTTTAATCCACGTTGTTGCCCAATTAGAAAATTAGCTCGAATAAGACCACGTGCGAACAAATTTGAAAAGTTTACTAATTATATTTACATATCTATCCTACCAAAAAAAAAAAAACTATTTACATATCTATTAAACTAATTTGATTTTAAATAAAAGAAAATTGAATTATTTAAAAACATTATATTTAATATATATAAAAATAATAATGTTTATATATTTTTAATAAAATTATAATAATTAAAAAGAACTTACCCAAATATGTTGACCTGAATATGTTTGATATCAAAAGTCTAAATTGACATAAAATTCGATAGTAAAATGCAGTTATCTCAATACATTTAGTATTTTAGAAAGAAAGAGACAAAACATATACCAAATTACCAATAGCAATGTCGAGTAGCTCCACTTGATAGTTGTTGAAAATTTATGTCAAATTTAGGTAAAAGTGATGTAGGCGATTCTCCTTCACTGCCACATCCCCAAACACGTGTTACAAATACAATACTATTATTAAATTATTATAGCAGATGATTGATCTCCTGGAAAAGACTAGTCACTATAAAGCAACGAACCCATATTTGAATTCATGTTTGAAGAAATTCTTATTTAATGTGTCCAACGCGCCACGGATGCGATTAAACCCTTGAGAAATAAAAAATATTATTTAATTATTGTACAATACATATTATCACTCAATTTTCATTAAAATGATGTCATTAATCAAGAATGATAATTTAAATTTTTATATAGTCACTAAAAGTTATCTCTGACAGAACTTTTAGTTACTATTGTAATTGTTACAATTATTGCCTTGTGACTACAATAAAATAGTTGTTACTAAATGTACATAAATAATAAGAGTAAATTGCACTTTCGGTCCTCCTTATGGATTAACTTTTGCATTTTTGTCCCTCTTAAATTTTTTACCGCAGATTGATCCCTCTTATCAATATAGTATATCACATTCATCCCTCTTAAATTTTTTGTAGCAAATTCGTCCCTGTTATCAATGTAGTGTAACACATTAGTCCCTCTTAAATATAAAATACATCAACTTTCATCCACTTTAGAATATATTTTGAATTTAAGTAATGTATTTTGTATATAAGAGGGACTAATGTGTTACACTGTATTGATAAGAGGGACGAATTTGCTACAAAAAATTTAAGAGGGAAGAATATGTTATAAGAGGAACGAATGTGATACATTACATTAATAAGAGGGACTAATCTGTTACAAAAAATTTGGAGGGACGAAAATGAAAAATTTGACCCATATGGAGGACCAAAAATGCTATTCACTCTAAATAATAATAACTTTCATTTTGTGAAATAATGTTTTGGCCGTTAAGATCTACACAATTTTCTTGTAGTGATTAGTTCAGTTTTAACTTAATATCTTGTCACAATTTTCTTGAAGTGGATTATTTTAAGGTATTTTACTGGATAATTTCTTGGAAGATATAGTGTACCAATTTTACTCCGTATTAAAATGGATATATTACCCTCTATGAAAAATAAACGAGGAAGACGACTCCGTAATATTGTATAGACAAGGAGAACTTTGGAGAACTGCATCTAAAACTTAAATCTGAGTCTTTAAAATGTTATGATACCATTTTCTTCATCAAACAATAGCTACATATATCTTCTAAAATTGGAGTATTCTATTTTCGAATTTTAAATTGAAACAAAAGAAAGATATAAAATGAAAAATAAGAAAACCCAATTCAGCCCATTGTTTTGGGGTTGGGAAGACCATATTATTCTACTTTAAAACAAATCTGTTTAATATTTAAACAATGGTAATTTAATTGTAGATATGAAAAGAATTGAAACTAATTACAATAATATGTTGAAATAATTGGAGAAAATAGAAACATAAAATATAGACTTAAAAATATATATTAATTAGTACGAAGTTTGGCAGTTAAAATAATAATAAAAGAATTAATTAAATAAATATGCACATTGATTTTTATTTAAATTTACTAATTAAGTTAACCGTCAAGTCAATGTAGATGTAAAGAATTTTACAGCTGTCTCTGCAATTATAACGTGTCGTTCGTAGATAATGCATGGGTGTTGCGCTGAAACCTTCGGCTAACGTCACCTCGTCTCGTTGATTACTATAAAAGGCGACCAGTGGAGAAGAAATCGATATTTCGATCTCTTTTTTGATCACAAAGGCTAGGTAACGCATATGCCAATTTCTCTTGTTCCAAACAACAGGTAATATTTTTGTCTAGATAAATTTAAATACATATTTGATTTCAATTAGATGAAAATATATAGTTTAGTTTTTAGTTCACTTTGTTTATTGATATTATATATTACATTATTTTGTTAAGATATTCATAATAGCTTAATGGACCAAATAATGAAGCTCACTTCAAATTAAAGATTGGATAAATAAAACCAACAAGAATATAGATAAATGCCACCAATTTCGGCCATAATCTATCTTAAAATTCCATTTTTAAGGAATTCTGAATCTTAACATTCATGTTTAGCAAATTTCTAGAGATCTTCACTTCAAACTATCCTAAAAACATGATATATTTAATTCAGACCAAATATGTTGAAACTTGGAAGTATAAACCTTTGTTTTTCTGAAAAAAAGAAAAAACTGGTTAAAAATTTTCATTCTTACTTACTAATTTTCACAATTTTTTGTTGTTACTGGTGTTCAAATAATGGCGAGTTTGGTACGTAAGCAATTACATTTCTATATTGATTTTGCAGGTGACTGGTGAAATGAAAATCAATTCTTGTCTATTAAGGCTCTTGGTTATGTCTGAACATCAAACTATTAATACTTTTGGGATCTCCAGACGCAAAAAAATCAACAACTACATCGGATTACTATTTGTCATCTATTATCGTAAGTACTACTTTTACTGAAAATACGTCGTCCAAATTATTTTCTTCAGCAACAATATTTTTTCATTTTTAACAAACAATTATAAGCTTGAGTAAGTGCCAATTCACAATTAATACTTTTTCTATCGAGCATGCATTTATTTTTTAATAATTAAAAAAAAGGGGGGCCTTTATCATAACCAACACTAACATTAATTGAAAAAACAAGTAGTTGAATAACTAACTAAATCATTTTTGTAATAAATGACTAGTTCACAGCTCATTGACCAATTACCATGTGTAGTACATAATTATCTTTCCAAAAAGAAAAACTATCCATAGTTTGATAATTTAATCACATAGGATATATTTCAATCTTTTTACTATGTTTAAGTAAATAAGATAAATTACCAAAAAAATGAAGCAAAAATAAGATAAATTACCCAAACTACACTCTTAGCTATCACCGACACTTGTATCACCCACTGACCCACCAACTATATATCAACCGCTATAAATACCCAATATCCCCCATGCAAAAATTCAGTTACAATTCAGCACAAATTCAATTTTCACTCCATTCAATTTCTTCTTTCTTCAATTTCATCTTTTTTATTTCGGTAATGGCAATGAACAGAGAAGAATTGGTCGACTACATCGGTGTTGAGAGCAGCATCGATATACGACCTGATGCCCTAGACAACCAGGCATAAAGTCGTCAGATACCTTGGCTAAGGATTCACTACAAGAAAAGCAGGTTTTTCCAACGGAATTTCCGACGGATTTTTCGGAAAATCTGTCGGAAAACAGCATTTTCCGACGGAAAATGTCCGTCGAAAAAATCGTTGGAAATTTGCTCGTCGGTAATTTTCCGACGGATCAAGGTCGTTGGAAAGTTCGTCGGAAATTCTTCGACGGGCAACTTCCGACGGTATTTCCGACGGATACTTCTGTCGGAAACTTGTTCGGGTCAACTGTTTGACCTTAATTTCCGACGGCCATTTTCCGTCAGAAATTAATTATATTTTCAAAAAAATTTATTTATTGATTTCCGACGGATATATCCCGTCGGAAATTTTTATAGTTTTTTTCCAAAAAAAATTATTTATTTATTTCCGACGGAATATTCCGTCGGAAATTTTATTATTTTTTTAAAAAAACTTTTTATTAATTTGTTTCCGACGGAATATTCCGTCGGAAAAGTTATTATTTTTATTAAAAAATAATTCGAATTTATTAAAAAAAATTATCCCGTTTATCTATTCAATACAATATTCATCAAAATTAAATTGAAAACTAATAATCATTAATTAAAAGTCATAATAATCTCAGTCATAGTCATAATAATACACCATTCAAATTAAAAACCTAATAAACATAAATTAGTCTCAACCATCACTAGGGTAGTTCAAATATGTTGGAAAATAAAAAGTATCAATTAGCATAAGCAAGAAATAGAGAGTATCAATCGTCGGAGTCGGAGTCGGAGTCGGAGTCGGAGTCAGAGTCATTAGATTGTTGTGGGTTCTCGGGTGGGTTCTGGGGTTTTTTATGCATCATTTTGGTTGGTATCTGGCCAAACAAACGTCGGAATTCCTCCATCTCTCGACGATATGCCTCCACCTCCCGTCGATTATCAGCAAGCTCTTGTTTCATATTGTTGTATTCCTCCCTCATTGATTGATTCTCCGACGCCTGTTCTTCGAGAGTTTGAAGTCTTGCCACAAGCTCCGGGTCGGAAGAAGTAGCTTGAGAATAATGTGATCTCGATGACTGAGGTCTAACCCGATGAGCCTTGCCCTTCAAACCATAAATCGTACCTTTCTTCCCAACGCCTACAGTCTCCACCCACGTCTGAATTACAAATGAAAACAATTTAGATTACAACTAAATGTATTTATTTAATATCATAAATTACTTATTGCATTTACGTACCTGCAACTCAACATTTTCAGGGACTGGTTGTGATTCACCAGTTTCAGATACTTGAGGAGTCGGGAGTTTTTCCTTAAACGCATTCTAGGAGGCACGAACATGAGTATACATTTAATCAAACATAACACCTATTACTAATAAGCAATAAACTAAGTAATGAGTTTATTTGACTTACATATGTATTCTTCGAACGTTCATCGACCCATATGGTCCTCTCTCCCTTTTCATCATACTTCGAATGAGTATACATAAATAGACTTGCTTGGGACACGTCCTGTCCTTTTTGTCTCTACAACATTATTATATATTGGTTGTGTTACCACAATAGATATATGAAACAAATGTCAATAAGAAATATGAGTGACTTACTAGTCTACGCGCGTGCTCCGAATGTGTTATACTACCACCCGTGTGGTTTGGGGCTCCTTGACCACCACAATTGGAAGCTCGATTTCTTTTGTTTCTTTGACTTTTCACCAAAAACTCGGGAGAAGTCCAATATGCCTTGTATTCTTTCCAACAAGTTTCGTTTATCTAATCTGGCTTAGGTAAATTTCTACTTCTTAACTCATCAAATGCATGAGTAAGTGATGATCCGGCTTTAACGTCAAATATCCTTTTAATTTCAACTTCATGCTTAGGGTCCCAATGGTACTCCTTCTGCAATTCGTTAGATAATTTTATTAGTAAACAATATAGTAATTGATATTGATTATTAAACTACAATATATACTAACATAATTTAGATAAATACCTTAAAGATATTAAACAACTTAGTCTTAATCTTATCAGGAACTTCGCCATACGTGTGATAAGAACCTTCCCAACCTTTTCGAACAGCTCTTCCCACACCACGAACGACTGACGTATGATTTGTAAACCTATGTCAAATCACAAAAACATTAAAAGTATATATTAGATCAATTAATAACATTAATACAACATTTTAAAGCCATGAAAATAAATACATACTCATTAGGAAATTCCGTAGGAGCAATTAGCTCCTTCCCATTAACAGACTCTATACTAGGAATAGCAGTCGAACTACCACCAACCGAAGAGCTCCCATGTAAATGGCTAGGACCCATAAGAAAGTATTTAATCCGGCAACGCTGTTAGAAGGGCTGGGAGCGGGGTTAGAAGTCGGACTAGGCGAAGGCCTGAAAGACTCATGGTCATGGTCAACTGAGTCGGTGGATAAGTCAACTCTCTTTAACTTCTTCTTTGGTGCCATCTGCAAAAATAAGAGAATAGACTACAGTAACATATTACAATAAATCTTAAACTATGAAATAAAAATAAAACATTCCAACATCAACATAAAGCATTAATAGTGTATCACAATAGAATATTAAATATTTTATCAAATGTGAGTACAATAATAATACAAAGTCAACGAAAAAATAATTATTCATCTTCTTCTCCATCTTCATCTTCATCTTCATCTTCATCTTCTTCTTCTTCTTCTTCTTCTTCTTCTTCTTCGTCTTCTTCTTCGTCATCTTCTTCTTCTTCTTCTTCTTCCACTTCCTCCAATTCTTCTTCGTTTTCTTCTTCTGCTTCAACATTGAAATCCATTAGTTCATCATCAACACGGGAATTTGGCATGTTAGGTGGTTCTTGCAAAGCCGTGACTTGTACATTATACCTAGTATCCACTCTACTCCTTGGTCTCGTATTTACTACAACACGCCAATTAATTTTGTCCTTTTTCTTCCCCGGGTAAGGAACAAAGTATACTTGACATGTATGTTCCGCAAAGACGAATGGATCAAATTTAGGATATGTGCTTTTTATGTTGATCTCAACAATTCCATATTGCGGGTGTATCCTAATTCCTCCGGGAGAAACCGAGTTATACCACTTACATTGAAAGAGTAAGATTTTATTCTCATCACAACCTGGATACTGTAATTCAATTATGTCTTCAAGTATCCCATAGAATTTTGTTGTCCCTTCACCCTCCACACACACACCAACATTATAGGTTTTTCGATTTTGGGCTTGACGATGTGTGTGAAATGTATACCCATTAACAACACATTTTTGCCATGTTTTCACAGTTGTAAATGGACTCCATGATAAATCCCTTAGATGTTGATTTTGTACATTGTTCAAAGGATGAAATACCTATACAATTTTGAGTACATTATATATTAAATTCTATTATTTGTTCACTATATATTGTTATATACGTATATATGAACATGTGACCTTTAATACTCACAAATTCGTGAAACCATTCAATGAAATGGTCTTCAATTGATCGTTCAACATCCGCCTCAGTCACATTAGGGCGACCTTGTCGAACCAGGGATGAAAAATGCCTAAACAATTTGTAAGTTCAAATATGTTAATATTTTTTACGTTTTGTTTTCTCAAATATTGAAATATTCTAATAAATGTCGAATTAGAAACGTACTCTAAAAATGATACCACTTCATCGCAATTTCTGAGGACAAGAAGACGAGCTGCTTTTAACTCTGCCTCATTTAAAGTCTTTGAATTACATTTGCCAATAGGACATCCAGGTTGATTAAAAATCGAAAGAATGTGTGGATTTCGATCGAGACTTTCAGCATATTCATTTCGTTTAGTTCTCATACTCCTTGTTTGAATGTGAGGCTCGAAGTAGAACGATGTAAAATATGATGCTTCCTGAGCCATGTATGCTTCGCAAATCGAACCTTCAACTCTTGCGGTGTTGCTAACCATTCCTTTTAAGTCGTGTAAAAACCTAATGATATCGAATTCGTACTTTTTTATTAAACGTGTATTAAACTAGTACATAATAAAAATTATATTGAAAGGTTAATTATTACTTCTCAAATGGATACATCCATCTATATTGAACGGGACCGCACATAATGGCTTCAAATGGTAAGTGTACTGGCAAGTGTTCCATCGAATCAAAGAATCCACATGGAAATATTCGCTCGAGCTTGCAGATAATGAGAGGGATATCTTTCTCCATGAGCTCCAATTTTCTATTCATAATTCGGTTGAGCACAAATCCCTAAAAAACATGCCTAATTCTGTTAAAGGCTTCCACACATTATCTGGCAGCATATTGAATCCACTTGGCATCAAACGTTGCATAAACACGTGACAATCATGGCTTTTCAGACCATGCAACCTCAAATTTGTATTATCAACGCATCTGGCCAAATTTGAAGCATAACCATCTGGCATTCTTAACTCTTCGACCCACTTGCAGAAATTCTGTTTTTCAGCCTTAGATAAGGTAAAACAAGCTTTCAGTTTGCAAGGTTTTCCATCATATCCCTCAGTGAGATGTAACTCTGATCGTCTACAATATTCCTCTAAATCTCTTCTTGCTTTATCATTGTCCATAACTGTGTTAAGCACGTTATCAAAAACATTATTTTCGATGTGCATAACATCCAAATTGTGGCGAACTAAATTGTCTTTCCAGTAAGGCAGCTCCCAAAATATACTTTGTTTGGTCCAGTGATGTGTTGTGCCATATCCTGGTATTTTGGCGTGATTTGGATGCAAGTCAGATATTTTTGGAAGATCACAAACTCTCTGCCACTCCTGATGGCCAGTTAATCTTCGAGGTGGGAGTGATCTGTCAATCTGCCCTGCTCTAAAGAAATTTCGACTTCCCCTGAATGGGTGATTCATCGGTAAATATCGACGATGACAATCAAACCACGAAATCTTTCCACCGTACTTATGTCTGAAAGCTTTGGTGTGCTCCATACATATTGGACAAGCTAATTTTCCCGAAGTTGACCAACCTGATAGCATACCATAAGCAGGAAAATCATTTATTGTCCACATAAGCGCAGCTCTCATCCGAAAATTCTCTTTTTTTGAAATATCATACGTGTCAACCCCTTCTCCCCATAGTTGATTCAATTCCTCGATTAAAGGCCTCAAATACACATCAATTCTGCTCTTAGGATGGTGTGGTCCAGGAATTAGACAAGTCAGAAACATGTATGGCTGAGTCATACACATTTCAGGGGGCAAGTTATAAGGAGTCACAATAACTGGCCAACAAGAATACGGTTGAGAATTGTTACTGAATGGATTAAACCCATCTGCACATAGGCCGAGCCTAACATTTCTTGGCTCTACGGCAAAATCCGGATGAGCAGCGTTAAAATTCTTCCATGCCAGCCCATCGGATGGATGACACAAAACACCTTCCTCTCTTATATTTTCGAAGTGCCATCTCATGTGAGGAGCCGACTGCTGAGAGGCAAACAACCATTTGAGTCTAGGAATCAAGGGCAAGTAGTGCATTCTCTTGTGAGGAACAGGTTTACTACATGTTCTACCACGACGCGATTTAGTACTCTCAAAACGTTCAAAGTGACAAAATTTGCATTCAGTCAAATGTTCATCTTCTTTGTAATACAACATACAACCATTCTTACAACAGTCGATTTTTTTAGAAGTTAAACCAAGTTTTGCCACTAACTTCTTTGTCTTATAGAAATCCTTGGGAACTAAATTCTCTCGAGGCGCCATCATCTTCATAATCTCAGTCATTCGATTAAAGTTTCCTTGTGTCATGTTGAAGTCGGCTTTTAAGGAAATCAATTGAAGAGCTAATGACAACTCAGTGTAGGTGTTGCAACCTTCATACAAGGGTCGTTGAGCACTCTCTAACACATTGTAGAAGTCTTCAGCTCCACTATTTGGAGGGTTAGTCGCATACACGGTGTCCCCGACATTGCAGTCAAAGTTACCACCTCTCATTGCATCATATACAACATCTTCATATCTGTTGTTTCCATCATCATCATCATCCATAAATTGAACACTACTCGATGCTCCATTATTATTGTTGTTCGGATTATCATTCTCTTCCTCTCCATGACATGTCCAACACCAATAATCAGCCACAAATCCATTTCTAAGCAAATCCGAATGGACTTACTCGGGATTTGCATATCTCATGTTTTTGCATTAACGACAAGGGCACCTAATTTTTCGACTTTCTAAATAATCCCTTTGTGATTTTGCAAATTCAAGAAAATGGTTAACCCCAACTAACCACGCTGGGTTGAAGTCTCTTCCAAGTATGCGATTGTACATCCAATCACGATGAATTGAATTATCCATTTTTTCTATCTGAATCAATGTATACTTGGTCAATCTAGATTGAAAATCTTAAATTAACAATTAATATTACTATTTGGACAATGACAAATATGTCATTAAAATTCTTAAATTATGTAACTAGATGTTTATTTTTCTACTTAGACTCATTTACGCCCCTATCTTTATCCACAAAAATTGTTTCGGAAATGCCGAGGAGTTCATTCAATCAAAAATTTTACACCAATTCTGTACAAAATGTGTGGGCAAGGAGTAAAAGTGATTAATATATATGAGTTTCCATTAATTTTTATCTCAAACTGACAATCAATACTTAAATAAGAACTTACAAATTCAAAGTAGCCAAGTGATTTGCAGACTAAATTGTCATATATATTGTCATATATATTTCATATTGTTAATAAATGCTCAAAACATATTTGAAAGACATTAAAATATCTGATGGTCTTTTTACTAATCTTGTAATATTTCATGCTTCAATCCATCAAATTTTGGTAATAAACCAAAAAATACTAAAAGTACATAATTATGCTTTGAGTAATTATCAAATACAAGATCATAAGAAATGCATGCTCTAATCTAATGGTTCTCATCTAGCTACTCTAGTCTCAACCTTGTATAATATTTATAAGTGGGCGACCGACTTTTTATTACAAGTTCTTGTATGCAAATATCTGTTAATTAAGTTGGAGTGGGTCATGACTTTTGACTTGAGTATGGAAATCATTAAATTATGTTTAATTTGTATGTCCAATTTGATCAAGGGAATATTGGAATTACTCTTGTTATGGTTAAGAATCTTAGATCCAAACAGGGCTTTAAATTACAAAAATAATCTTCAACTTATTTAGTTCAACCAGAGGAAGTAACCACTTGAATTAAATTACCCAAGTTGCATATGATACAAATCATTTTTTAAGACATTGAATATCAAATACTAAAGCAATTGTAACATAATTAATTCTCATAAAACAATTATAATTACACTAAAAGTACATAATTATGGAATCGCCAGAAACAATTCTCATTTTACATAAAAATTATCATTTTTTTATTAAACATTAAGTAATCTACTCTCACTCTATTTCCATGCTTTCAATAATCTTTAAAAAATGCATGTTCATTTCATTTCCAAATTCCAAAGAAATAATAATATTTTTCAAATACACAAAATCAATATCTCAAAAATCCTCTAAACTTCCGAAAGTTTGACATGCCGAATTTGAACGAATTAAAGGACTTAATCATCATTGAAGCAAATTGGGGAATTTACCTCAACAAGAAATTCCGGTAATTGGGGGCAGGGGCGGGATGGCCGGCTGGGGAGTCAACCGCACGAGTTCAGACAGAAGCGGCCGACGGCTGGGCTGGGCGGACTGGGCAGAAACACAGGCGGCGAGTCGGGCAGTGGTGCAGTACGGGAAGTGGCGGGTTGATTGGGGTAGAGAGAGAGAGAGAGAGAGAGAGAGAGAGAGAGAGAGAAGTGGGAGGATGGCGGTAATGGCGGCAGTGGTGGTGGGTTTTGCAGCCGCGGCTAGGAGATCATGGTGGGCGGCTAGGGTTTTGATGCTTTTTGGAGAGAATCGAAAGAAATGAAAAGAGCTGCGCGGCTAGGGCTTTTTAGTCGCGTAAGACCGTCAGAAATCTATTTTTTTTTTAAATTTTAATTCATAATTATTATTGATCAATAATTGAACTTTATTTAATTAAAATTATTTTATAAATGAAGAAGACTAAAATCGTGCAAAACGTAATTAATCCGGTAAAAAAAATTGTTTTAATTCAATTTTGTTATGTTTATTTAGGTTATTAATCCGGCAAAACTATTGACCTCGGGGTTATGTAAATTGAGGTTATCCGTAATTAGATCGATCGATTCTCGAATTGAAGGTCTAATTGACCAAAGTCAACACTATTGACCCCGGGGTTATGTACATTGAGGTTATCCGTAGTTAGATCGATCGATTCTCGAATTGAAAGTCTAATTGACCAAAGTCAACACTATTGACCCCGGGGTTATATACATTGAGGTTATCCGTAATTAGATCGATCGATTCTCGAATTGAAGGTCTAATTGACCAAAGTCAACACTATTGACCCCGGAGTTATGTACATTGAGGTTATCCGTAATTAGATCGATCGATTCTCGAATTGAAGGTCTATTTGACCAAAGTCAACACTCTTGACCCCGGGGTTATGTACATTGAGGTTATCCGTATTAGATCGATCGATTCTCGAATTGAAGGTCTAATTGATCAAAGTCAAAACTATTGACCCCGGGGTTATGTACATTGAGGTTATCCGTAATTAGATCGATCGATTCTCGAATTGAAGTTCTAATTGACCAAAGTCAACACTATTGACCCCGGGGTTATGTACATTGAGGTTATCCGTAATTAGATCGATCGATTCTCGAATTGAAGGTCTAATTGACCAAAGTCAACACTATTGACCCCGGGGTTATGTACATTGAGGTTATTCGTATTAGATCGATCGATTCTCGAATTGAAGGTCTAATTGACCAAAGTCAAAACTATTGACCCCGGGGTTATTTACATTGAGGTTATCCGTAATTAGATCGATCGATTCTCGAATTGAAGGTCTAATTGACCAAAGTCAACACTATTGACCCCGGGTTTATGTACATTGAGGTTATCCGTAATTAGATCGATCGATTCTCGAATTGAAGGTCTAATTGACCAAAGTCAACACTATTGACCCCGGGGTTATGTACATTGAGGTTACCCGTAATTAGATCGATCGATTCTCGAACTGAAGGTCTAATTGACCAAAGTCAACACTATTGACCCCGGGGTTATGTACATTGAGGTTATCCGTATTAGATCGATCGATTCTCGAATTGAAGGTCTAATTGACCAAAGTCAACACTATTGACCCCGGGGTTAAGTACAATGAGATTATTCGTAATTAGATCAATCGATTCTCGAATTGAAGGTCTAATTGACCAAAGTCAACACTATTGACCCCGGGGTTATGTACATTGAGGTTATCCGTAATTAGATCGATCGATTCTCGAATTGAAGGTCTAATTGACCAAAGTCAACACTATTGACCCCGGGGTTATGTACATTGAGGTTATCCGTAATTAGATCGATCGATTCTCGAATTGAAGGTCTAATTGACCAAAGTCAACACTATTGACCCCGGAGTTATGTACATTGAGGTTATCCGTAATTAGATCGATCGATTCTCGAATTGAAGGTCTATTTGACCAAAGTTAACACTATTGACCCCGGGGTTATGTACACTGAGGTTATCCGTATTAGATCGATCGATTCTCGAATTGAAGTTCTAATTGACCAAAGTCAAAACTATTGACCCCGGGGTTATGTACATTGAGGTTATCCGTAATTAGATCGATCGATTCTCGAATTGAAGGTCTAATTGACCAAAGTCAACACTATTGACCCCGGGGTTATGTACATTGAGGTTATCCGTAATTAGATCGATCGATTCTCGAATTGAAGGTCTAATTGACCAAAGTCAACACTATTGACCCCGGGGTTATGTACATTGAGGTTATTCGTATTAGATCGATCGATTCTCGAATTGAAGGTCTAATTGACCAAAGTCAACACTATTGACCCCGGGGTTATGTACATTGAGGTTATCCGTAATTAGATCGATCGATTCTCGAATTGAAGGTCTAATTGACCAAAGTCAACACTATTGACCCCGGGGTTATGTACATTGAGGTTACCCGTAATTAGATCGATCGATTCTCGAATTGAAGGTCTAATTGACCAAAGTCAACACTATTGACCCCGGGGTTATGTACATTGAGGTTATCCGTATTAGATCGATCGATTCTCGAATTGAAGGTCTAATTGACCAAAGTCAACACTATTGACCCCTGGGTTATGTACAATGAGGTTATTCGTAATTAGATCAATCGATTCTCGAATTGAAGGTCTAATTGACCAAAGTCAACACTATTGACCCCGGGGTTATGTACATTGAGGTTATCCGTAATTAGATCGATCGATTCTCGAATTGAAGGTCTAATTGACCAAAGTCAACACTATTGACCCCGGGGTTATGTACATTGAGGTTATCCGTAATTAGATCGATCGATTATCGAATTAAAGGTCTAATTGACCAAAGTCAACACTATTGACCTCGGGGTTATGTACATTGAGGTTACCGTAATTATTTGTTCTTCTTTTTTATATATTTTCAGATGAACATAACCCGTCGAAAATTTAATTTTTTCTTTATGTTTTTTAATATTTTTCTATGGATTATTTCCATCAGACATTAGTAACATAAAAATACATACACATTTTTTATATTTTCCGATGGCAACTTTCTGTCTGAAAATGTTAATATACGTATATATATATATATATATATATATATATATATATATATATATATATATATATATATATATATATATATATATATATATATATATATATATATATATATATATATATGTTACATATTTTCCGAAGGGGGGTTTTCCGTCGGAATTTTTTTTTTTAAATTTTCAATTTATTTAATGAAATTTCCGACGGCTGGGAACCGTCGGAAACGTGGTCTCTTTTTTTTCTTTTTTTTAAATAATTTTCGACGGAAATCGTCCGTCGGAAAATATTTTTTTTTATTTTTTTCTTTATTAATTACAGTTTCCGATGGATGTATTCCGCCGGAATTTTTTTTTCCTTTTTTTTTCATTATTTTCCGACGGATATGTTCCGTTGGAAAATTTATAATATGATTTTGGATTATTTTTTAATTGAGTTTCCGACGGAATATACCCGTCGGAAATAAGTTTCAATGGACTTTCTTAGGAAAAGTTCATTTTCCGATGGATTTTGTTTTGCCGTCGGAAATGGCAACTAATTTCCGACGGGTTTGTTCTTCGTCGGAAATTTCCGTCGGAAAATCATGCTTTTCTTGTAGTGATTTTTACCAGAATTAATTTCTCACAGAAATCTATAGGAGAATTTCCCAACCTATCAAGTCGGGTCAATGGATCATTTGTTGATGATATGAACCTGCATACGAGTTCCTCTATACCCAACATGAGTTCGCATAGACTTTCTGGTGATCTCCAGTCAGTCGGAACTCACATCAAAGCATAGACGTTCTCGCACCAGATAAACCCTAGCATCTCAAGTAATTAGGGATCATTCCTCGTATACTATCGCAAATTAGAATAACTTCAACCCCGATATGCGACAACTGCTTCCATGGTGAGTTATTTCCTAATTGGGGTATTCAGTGCGCTTTCATCGGAGTATACACAACAGTGAGAGTCTAACCGAATTTAATGATGTCCTATCTCGATTGGATTCTACGACCCTTGAATATGTTTTAGATCACGGCCTTAGAGATCAGTCCACGGGTTGTCCCATAGCCCTGTGATCCAAGGACTTCTATCCTTATGCGTAGATAATTATTACATAAGATAAATACGACCATATAATAAATGCTAGCCATACAGCTGGCTTGCATGACACTATTTCTATCATCAGAATTAAGTGGAAGAGATCAGTGGTCATGATGATGTCAATGGTGGTGGGATGGATTCGTCTGGTTTAGAGCCGCAGATTTATAATTGAGCCTTTTTTATTTAACCGGATTTCGTCGGGTTAAATGGATATCAGTGAATTTGTGATATTGGGGGTTTTCAATATTTATATATATTATAGGGCTCTGTTACTTTATTCCGGATGGATCAATCACAAAGAAAAGCGATATTGTAAAAACAAGAAGTAAACACACAATCAAAAGTAAAGAACACACCAATATGGAGAGAAAAAGCTCTTTCTTTATTGAATAATATTGAGTTGTGCTGTAGTAAGCAGCCTTCAATGGCGTATTCCGGAGTTCATTCATACAATCATTAACTAGGTATTTATATTATGCTAAACCTAGTGTTACAAGGAAACATAGTCCTAATAGGACTCGGCCCAAATATCCTTCTTGGGTCCGGAATATAGTCTTCTAGTCGAAGAGAGCTATACTTGGCCGGGTCGATAAGATGATCCCGAGCTGTATGATTTGGTCGAACCGATCTCATGTTCTTTACTCGATCCGTACAATATGTAGGGTGCGAAATAGCCCCCATCAGTACTCCCTCACTTCTTCGAGCGTATAGATAATAGAAGCTCGTAGAAGTAGATAATTCTTTACGACTGTTTATTTTCCATGAATGGAGCCTCGTTAAAAACCTTTCTTAAGAAAAAACCCTGTGGGAAAAAATCTTAAGTAAGGAAAAGAGTGCTACATATCATAGATAGTCGTTTTCTCTGTCCGATTACGAATCGCCACGCGTCTTATTCTGGAGGCTTTTCATCTCCTTCCGTTTTTGGCGGGAACGTGATTAATTGTGATGAGTTCGAAACGTCTCTTCTCATCTTAGTATAAATAGGTGACTTTTGAGTTCGTCATTTTTCCTTTATTCTTGCTCATAGTTCATAGTCATTTTCTTGCTTAGTCGTTCGTCATATAAAGTTTTCCTTTTATCGACTTATATCCTTCGAGAGTCTAAAAATATGGCTTCTTTGAGAAAATCTTCTTTTTCCTCGAGGGAGAATGTTGCTCCTAATAACGAGGAGGAATTGCGCTCTAATCTTTTGGGCGAACAATCTGCAATTTCTGAATTCGTTGTTCCTATAGAAGACACTTTTAAGGTACAGATCCTTTCAGACACAGAGGTTGCTGCCCGAGCCAAAAAGGGCAAAGGTACTGCTCCTCAGATTTCTGAACCAATTGAGGACCTTGCTTGCGCATATACAGTGGATACTTTTCCGGAGGTTGTGAACAATTATGCAAAATATTTCCCGGAAGGTTTCGAGATAATTCTTCCTTCCCCCTCCGATAGGGTAACTTCTCCACCGGAAGGATGTCGCGCCTTTTATACGGCTCATTTCAATAGTGGCCTCCGTCTTCCGTTGTCCCCCCTTTTTCTTGACATCTTGAGAATATTTAGTGTGTCCTTGACACAATTAGTTCCAAATTCTGTGACTTTCCTGGTTTGCTTTTCTGTTCTGATGATTACGAAAGGGTTTAAACCTTCTTTTCGTAATTTTACACAACTTTTCCGGTTCAATATTTCCAGTTCATCCAATCGTGGGTATTTCTTTGCTAGTCAGAGGCCTAGTCGAGCAATTTTTGATGCCCCTGTATCCAGCAACCCTTTTTGGAAATCTCAATTTTTCTTTGTTCGCCCTCCACCTCATCTTCGTTCGGCGGATGGTTCAACTATGCCCTTCTCCTGGGGTCATGACTTCAAATGGGTATACGGAGGTCGCTTGCCGACGGGTGAGTTTATTCCAGACGATGCCCAGTTTATCGCTGAAATCCCCGAAATGCGTGCAAACTGATGAGGGGTATTCTGGATCCTACTTTTCTTTACAAATACATGAGATCGAGCGGTACCTGTCTCGAAGAATCGAGTTCGAGTCTGATGATGGAAATACGGTGAGTGTAAACAAGCCCAGGACCCAAAGTTACTGTTGGGCCGAACTCTGAACCAAACTTATGGGCCGGAGAATTGCATGTCTGTGGGTAGACCACCTAGACCCCAATTTCAGCTATAAATACCCCCTGCATTTATGATATTGGACACGATTCTCCAGGTGCTCCCTCCTCGAAGCTACTGCTCGGAACCACTTGATAAAATAGGCATAGCATCTTGTGTATTTCACCCTCTAGCTTGTACGGCATCCAATAATGCTCGAATAGGACCTTCTAATACTTGTATTTGTACTCATTCAGCTCGAATTCAATTATTTTGATCTTTACATTACTTTATTATTATCATTATCGTTTTACATCCCACCCTTGATCGAACTAACGAAAACACGTAAGATCAATTGGCGCCCACCGTGGGGCTCTTATTCGAGTATTAGACCTAAATATGCCTACTACGAGGAGAAATACATATATTAGAGGAGAGCCTTCCCAAGCAGGGGGAGCACAAAATTCTGTCAACAATGAACCTGATAACTTGTCGCGCGCCGCTCAACAACAACCAGAGGCACCGCCGGCGGTTCCGCAAGATAACATTCCAATACACACGACTATTGGAGATTTGAGGTCTATAATAGGCACCATGTGCAGGGAATTTATGAACAGCGGAAGAGCAGATCAATCACCCGTCGACCAACCAGGGATTCAGGGAAGACCCGAAATACCTTCATCGAACTTACAGAAGGAAAATGATATGTCACATATTCCATCGATGCGTCCACAAAGGACTGCACCCTCGAAAGTCAATGCCCGATCAGAAAACCCTCCTGCACGAGTGCACGATTTGGAGAATTCCGTTGTGGGGGAAAGTCACACCGCTGGCGCTGCGAGAAGAAATAAACCAACTTGCAAGAGAATTACAGAATCCGAATTGGAGAGAATAGTACAGGAAAGACTAGCTAAGAAATTGGAAGAGCAGGATACTATGATAGAGTTTCCTTTCACCAATCAAGCTGCCAGGCAAACGGGGAATACCCTGACCAGAGGAAACCTACGAGAGAGGGAGGTCTCGAATAATATCATGCGTTGTTCACCCTTTTGTCGAGAAATACGCGAAGCTCGAAACACAGAAACGGTGCCAACCAGGCTCCCACGGTATAACGGGACTACCGACCCCGGCGAGCACATTAACAGCTTTGTTAATGTTATGAACTTGTATGGACACTCGGATAATTTCTGTTGCAAGATTATGGTCACCACTTTTGAAGGGATTGCCCTCGATTGGTTCGGAAAGTTACCTCCGAACTCCATATTTTCTTTCGAAGAATTTTGCGATAAGCTGAAGCATCAATTCGCTAGCCAGAGGAAGCCAAGACTGCCGGCGAATCATCTGGGCACTGTGAAACAATTGGAAGGGGAGACGTTGAGGCAATGGCTGGCAAGATTTAGTATTGAGCTTTTGAAAGTGGATACCCCGCAAATTGAATATCTGTCCTCGTTGATGTTCGAGCTGACTAGAAGCACCCAGTTTGGGAATGCGTTATGCAGAAAGCAACCAAAATCTTTCGAACGGATAATGGAAATTGCTGAAAAGTATATGATACAGGAAGAGATGAACAAATTGAAAAGTTCACATCTAGATAAATCTCATCTCAACAGAAAGCAGGATAGGGCTCCGATCCCAAAACCAAGTGATTATGGAGGATCGAGTAAAGGATCCGTTTGGCAGCGAATCAACACTTTTAAGCCACATATGCCACCCCAAGGACCGAGTGCATATGGACCTCCCTATGATCGAAATCGAGCCCCAAGGCAGGGTAAAATTCAGTTTACTGAGCTTAACAGCTCAAAAGAAGAGGTGTTGACCGTATTGGAAGAAGGGAATTTAATTCCGGAAGCCCAAAGAATCACACAGGCAAGGCCAGGCGCGCCCGGATATGACCAATACTGTCGATATCATCGAGCTAGAGGCCACAGTACGGAAAATTGTTATCAATTGAAGGTCGAGATCGAAAAGTTAATCAACCAAGGAAAACTCAAAGAATTTGTTAAGAATGGCAACTATAACAATCGCTACAGATCCCGTAGTCCGAGAAAACTTAGCGCTCGGCAGAGACAAATTCAAAATCAGGCGGATGAGCAATCGAACGGTGTGATCAACATGATTGCAGGTGGACCGGCGGGTGGAGACAGTAGGAATGCCAGAAAAAGGACTTTAAGGTCAATCAGGACAGGAGTGTCCACAAAAAGGGAAGTTCTGTCTTTGGAGTTTCCGTCAATGGAGAATCAGATCATCAGCTTTAGCGAGGCGGATCGCCCCGCAGATGTTAGTTGGGACACAAATGAAGATGATCCAGACTTTTCCATGGTGTTAACACTAAGGATTGCTAATTTCGAGGTCAAAAGAGTGCTGGTCGATAATGGGAGCTCGGCAAACATAATTTCATCAGAAGCTCTTGCAAGAATGAAACTATGTCATCCACGATTGGATAAGGTAACCACCCCTTTGGTCGGTTTCGGGGGATCGGAAATTACTCCGCTCGGAACCATACTGTTGAGTACCACTCTAGGATTAAAACCAAAGAATGTCACGAGAATGATCAAGTTTCTCGTGGTAGACACCCCGTTTGCTTACAATGCCATCTTGGGAAGACCCGCTCTGAATACTTTTAAGGCTATCGTATCCACCTACCATCAGAAGATAAAGTTCCCAACTGACGGAGGAGTAGGTGAGATGAGGAACGACCAGTACATGGCTTGGGAATGTTATAGTTCGTCCTTAACTATCAAGGAAAAGGTGGAGCCCGAACTCCCTATCAAAAGAAAGATAAATGAATTAGTCCCTAACTCCGGAACTCCGATTCCCGATTATGAAAGACTAGATGGAAAGAAAGGGAGGATCGTTGACATGAGCGTTCAAGCACCTGATCACAAACAAGTGAACTTGGTACCTGGATCCCCAGAAAAATTCACAAAAATAGGAACGGAGCTAAGTAATTGCATGGAAGCAAAGCTCATTGGATTCTTGCAGAAAAATGTTGATGTCTTCGCATGGAGTTCGGATGACATAGTAGGAATCGACCCACGTGTGATAACGCACTCCTTAAATATTGACCCAAAGGCCAGACCGGTGAGGCAGAAGAAGCGTAATCATGGACGAGAGAAAGACAAGATAATTAACGCAGAGGTCGATAGATTGTTAGCAGCGGGACAAATCAAGGAGATAAAATTCACGGAATGGCTATGTAATGTGGTATTAGTCTCGAAGGGGGAAAAGGTCGAAAACAAATGGAGAATGTGTAATGATTTCACCGATTTGAACAAATTATGTCCAAGGGACCCTTACCCTTTACCTCGAATCGACATGCTCGTAGATTCCACTGCTGGATTTGTGTTGTTTAGTATGATGGATGCGTTTCAAGGTTTTTATCAGATCTTCATGAATGAAAGAGATCAGGACAAAACGGCATTTATCACCGAACGAGGGGTGTACTGTTTCATCGTTATGCCCTTCGGTTTAAGAAACGCCGGTGCAACTTATCAGAGGCTGGTCAATATGATGTTCAAAGAATTAATAGGAGAAATTATGGAAGTATATGTAGATGACATGCTCGTGAAAAGTATGTCTGAAGAGGAGCATATTAACCATCTTGATAAGTGTTTTCAAATCTTGAGAAAGTATGGAATGAAGTTAAATCCGGCAAAGTGCACGTTCGGGGTGCGATCAGGAAAGTTCCTTGGCTATTTAGTTCATGAAAGGGGGATCGAAGCTAATCCAGAAAAAATCCGAGCGATCACTGATCTCCATCCACCAAGGAAACTCTCGGACGTTCAAAGTCTAATCGGAAAAATCATATCGTTGAATAGATTCATCTCCAGATCCGCTGACAAGAGCTTACCTTTCTTCAAGCTGTTGCGTAAATCTAAGAACTTCGAATGGAACGATGAATGCAATAAGGCTTTCGAAGAACTGAAAGCGTACTTGATCTCGACACCCATGCTAGCAAAACCATCCGAAGGGGAGCCCCTATATTTGTACATAGCTGTGTCAGAAGAAGCAATTAGTTCGGTTCTGGTCAAACTAGAAAAGGCTGAACACAAACCGGTTTATTATTTGAGTAAATTGTTGCAGGGTGCCGAAAAGAATTACATGGAAATTGAAAAATTTGCACTTGCCCTAATTGTGGCTGCTCGGAGATTAAGGCCCTATTTTCAAACGTATAAAATCATTGTTTTAACTAACCAACCTTTAAGACAGGTTTTATCCAAGCCTGAAGCTTCAGGCAGGTTAATAAAGTGGGCGGTCGAGCTCAGCCAATTCGAAATTGAATACAGACCACGAGTCGCTGTTAAGGCGCAGGTGCTGGCTGATTTTGTGCTTGAATCAACTAGCATATCGAACGATAAAGAAGGAACAACCTCGGAATTAGGAATGGTGGAAGAAGCAAACGATCAAATTTGGCTGATGCATGTGGACGGATCTTCGACCAAAGAAGGCGGTGGAGCTGGGATTCACTTCCAAGGGCCCAATGCTGAAGACCTGAGCTATGCGATAACTTTGGACTTTGTTGTCACCAACAATGAGGCCGAGTATGAAGCATTGATAGCTGGATTAGAGATGGCCATTAAGGCAAAGGTAAAATCGATTATCGTACTAACGGATTCGGAACTTGTTCACAGACAGGTAAAAGGCACTTACGAGGCCAGAGAATTCAACATGATTAAATATCTGAACAAAGCGAAGAAGTTGATCTCGGAGTTCGATAAGTTTGACATTCAACCGATACCAAGAGAAGAGAATCTCTGGGCCGATATATTGTCAAAATTTACAGGACTGGCAGACGGAAAGACTGAGAGAACAATCACCTGGCTGCTATCGAATATGTCTGCCATCGAGTTAGATGCAGCCCCTGCTGTTGATGTTATGGAAATCGAAGAGCCAAGTAGATCATGGAGCGACCCTCTTATCGCCTATCTTAAGGATGGAAAACTGCCGGATGATGCAAATGAGGCTCGGAGAATCAAATATAGAGCGCCATCATTTACTTTGATGGACAGTCAACTCTATAAGCGGTCCTCTTCGGGAATTCTATTAAAATGTATCCACGAGTCACACTACAATGCCATTTTAAGGGAAGTTCATGAAGGGGAAGCAGGAAGTCATTGTGGCGCTCGAGCGTTAGCTCTAAAATGTTCCAGATCCGGATATTATTGGCCCACACTTTTTTCTGATTCAATTGAGTATGTGAAAAAATGCCACCACTGTCAAATCCATTTGAACTTGATACACCAACCGGCTGAACATATGCATTCGATTCCTACTTGTTGGCCCTTCGACAAATGGGGCATCGATATTGTGGGACATTTCCCAACAGCGCGAGCCAGAAAAAATTACGTACTTGTAGCTGTGGAATATTTCAGCAAGTGGGTCGAATGTGTTGCCTTGACAAAGATCACCCAATTTCAAGTTATTAATTTTTTATGGAAAAATATAGTCTGCAGGTTCGGAATCCCCAGGGTTTTAATATCAGATAACGGAACGCAGTTTGCAGGAAAAAGGGTCACGGATTGGTGTGAAAGATTTGGGATACAACAGAACTTTGCGTCTGTTGGCCACCCTCAGGCTAATGGACAAACTGAAGTAGTGAACCGGGAAATTGTTCGATCTCTGGAGAAGCGCTTATCGGAAGCAAAGGGAAAATGGCTGGATGAACTACCAGGAGTATTATGGGCCAACAGACAACAGTCAAAGCGGCAACCGGAGAAACTCCATTTAGTTTGGTTTATGGGTCGGAGGCTGTTATTCCAGTCGAGAATCTTATACCCTCTCCCAGGGTCGAATTTTACGATCCTGAAGAAAACCAATCGCTGAGGCAAGTGGAAGTTGATCACGCGGATGCTCGTAGGGACCGCGCGAAGTTGAAAATTCAGGCCGCCAAGGCCAACATGGAAAAGGCTTATAATCGAAATGTGAGGGTTCGATCCTTCAAAATAGGGGATCTAGTGCTCAAAAAAGTGGAAGTGTCAAAGCACGTAGGAAAACTACAGCCCAATTGGGAGGGCCCATTCGCGATCGTAGAGGTTGGAAAGAAAGGGTCTTATAAAATTGCACGCCCTAACGGAGAAATACTGCCTCGAGCTTGGAATGCGGTCAATTTAAGAAGATATTATGGAAGATAGTTACAATAGAGGCTTCTACTTTTTAGTTATCTTATTCTGTTTTCTTTGACTGTTACTATTTGGCAAACTATATGTGTTTAATGAAGAATTGGGTTATTTGAAGAATGTTTATTCAGACTATTTATTCAATGAAAGCATATTTCGCCTACATTCTTACTTATTCTCGATCTATATTGTCGATCTCTATTTTTCTCTATCAATTGAATGGGTGAAAGCCTCTGCTATGACCCAATGGCTAAAAATGCTCTAAGAACGACTAAGGGTGAAAGCCTCTGCTATGCCCCTTAGATCGAAAATATTGAATGGGTGAAAGCCTCTGCTATGACCCAAGGGCTAAAAATGCTCTAAAAACGACTAAGGGTGAAAGCCTCTGCTATGCCCCTTAGATCGAAAATATTGAATGGGTGAAAGCCTCTGCTATGACCCAAGGGCTAAAAATGCTCTAAAAACGACTAAGGGTGAAAGCCTCTGCTATGCCCCTTAGATCGAAAATATTGAATGGGTGAAAGCCTCTGCTATGACCCAAGGGCTAAAAATGCTCTAAAAACGACTAAGGGTGAAAGCCTCTGCTATGCCCCTTAGATCGAAAATATTGAATGGGTGAAAGCCTCTGCTATGACCCAAGGGCTAAAAATGCTCTAAAAACGACTAAGGGTGAAAGCCTCTGCTATGCCCCTTAGATCGAAAATATTGAATGGGTGAAAGCCTCTGCTATGACCCAAGGGCTAAAAATGCTCTAAAAACGACTAAGGGTGAAAGCCTCTGCTATGCCCCTTAGATCGAAAATATTGAATGGGTGAAAGCCTCTGCTATGACCCAAGGGCTAAAAATGCTCTAAAAACGACTAAGGGTGAAAGCCTCTGCTATGCCCCTTAGGTTGAAACAAGCATTCTATTGAAAAATGAAAACATTCTATGGAAGTTAGATCGAAATAAACATTCTATTGAAGAATGACCTAAGTTCTATCAAAATTTCTCCACGACGGCTATGGCGCCGAAGAAAAAAAAAAAAAAAAAAAAAAAAAAAGAAAAAGAGAGAGAGAGAGACGGAGAATATCATTCCAAGCAAATATTATATCATTACAACAAGGGTTATACTACAACAAGAAAGAAAAACCGTTACAACAAGGATGGTGTTACAAAGAGAAATCTTAACTCGTTATACAAAGGAAAACCACAGTATTACTAAACGAAATTATTTTCGGAAAGGATTTTTCGAACTTCAGCACTACGATCAGCATACCCGCGGATGTAAGCTTCTCTCTCACGGAGCTCGGAGTATCTCTTCTCGCGTTCATAAATATCTTTGAGCCTCTCTAATTCCGAACTCAACTTATCCTGAGACAATCTCTCCTTAAAAAATCTATTAACTTCCAGCGCGCGTTCCAACTCGATCTTTTTACCGATCAGCTCGAGCGAAATGGAAGCCCGTTGTTCGATCTCATGATTGGCCAATGCATAAAGCCTAGAAAAAGACTTTGCTAGCCTGAACTGATAAGAAAACACATCATAGCAGAAATGAAGGAATTAGAGAGCCAGGACAAAGAAGTTAGAAAAATTTACCTGGGCAAGGGATTCCGACCCAGAATGAAACAGGAACGAGGAATATTCCCCAGTCGAGAAGACCACCTCGGAGATAGAAACATCGGCCCGAAGAAGACTCAAGTCAGGTTTCTCAGGGCACACTGCATCAAAACGAGTCCCACTTCTTCCAAGCGAAGATCCTCCGACCAACGAAGGAACGGATTGGGAAGAGGAGCGCCCAGTTACTTCATCCACAAAAGAAACCCTTTTAGTTCTCTTATTTGAGCCCCTAGTTTTCAAACACGAAGAAAGGGCAATGGTTGAGTGTTCATTCCCCTCATGGATACTTTGCTGATCAGATCTAGTGGAAGTAATTGCTGATCGATTTCTTTTCCTTGATTTTCTACTAACACTTGGACTGGGAAAAGGCGTGGAAGGAATCACAAGAGCGTTCGAATTTTTATTCATCCCTTAATCTTCGGGTTAAGACCCAACCAAAACAATTATTTTTTCAAAAAAAGGGAAGCTCCGAACACTGCGAGCAATGCCAATGTGAAAGCAATTAAAAGCGCCCTCGCTATTTATAAGAAAAACGACATCATGCAAAATCCCAATGATTGGTAAATCACTACTCCCAAGAAAGATTCAATGACGCAGCTGAGTACGCAAGACTGACGTTATGAAAAATTTGGCAGAAAGTTCAAACAGGCAATAGCCTAAAAAAGCATAAAGGAAAAGAGATTCAAATTCAAGCACCCACCATATATGCAAGAACAAAAAGATTATAAGATAAGTACATTGATTCGCTAAAAAAGTCAAATTACACAGCGATCGTCTGATCTATCTAGCTCCTCTGATTCGCTAGAACTGCTTTCCGAGCCGTCAGAATTCGAGCTGCTGCCTTCTTCATCATGATTTTGCGCATCAGACGCAGATTTACTCGAAGCAGAAGGAGGGGTACCTTGTACACTCTGACCGCGGGAATCCCCTTCAATATCCACATCTTCGCATTCAGATTGGGCTTCAAGCTCATCAGGATTGGGCATTGGTGCACCGAATTCCTCAAGGAAAGGAGCAAACTCGTGAGTGGCAAATTCTTCGAGCTTAGGAGGAAGGGAAGACGCCTTATAGTCTTCACCGTAGATATTCTTATAAGGATTCATCTTAGGAAGGAAATCGTCAAGGGCACCTTCAATTTTAGCAGCTGTAAGGAGATGCTGAGCTCCTTTAAAGTAGAAGGATTGATTAATTGCTCCCGACCGCAATCGAACCAAGGCATCGTGGATCGGAGACTCTAGGAACTCCCTTACGACGGGAAGCCTGGCTTCGACTCGACCCCGTTCATAAGATTGTTCGGCAGACATTTTAGTTTGCTCAAGCTCCTGCTTTAATTTCACCACTTCATCCTCCAAGGCCTTCTTTGTTTCCAACTCTTTCCTAGTTCTCTCGAGCTCAATCTCGACCTCAGACAACTTAATCTTGGTATCCTCTAGCTGACTGGTCTTCGCAGCTTCATCCTTCAGAACATTGCATAAGGCTTTCTGTACTGCCTGAGACTCTTCATTCAATACGGACAGTCGAAGAGCAGTTTGAGTAAATAGGTCTCCAGCCTGTAAAGGAAAAGATACGTAAAAGCACGAGATGAGGATTATAGGAAAAAGCTAGAAACTTTCGGAATTAGAAAGTACCATCTGCTGAGCATGGGCATAATCGCCAAGTATCTCAAAATCTTTTTTAACAAAAGATTGAATAGTATCGTCCCTGAATCTCCCGGCCAAGAACATCCGGAGAGACTTATCCACCGTATGCTCACCCTCGGAACCCAAATCAGATTCGATGGTCCCACAGTCCGGATATCCGGCCGCCCTCGGTCCTTGCAGATGATCCTCGATGAAATCTACCAAATCAGGCTCGGAGTGACCAGCCCGACATGGTAAAGGGTTCGGCCCTCGAGCAAAAGGCTTGACTCTCCTAGAGGACTCAAAAACATTGCCACTTCTTTTGCGATTCATCCTGGCCTGCAAAATCTCTCTGGCACGATCCTCCAGGAGAGTATAGTTACTGAATCCCTCGTCGTTCGGGTTAGAGGAGATGTTCGGAAAAACAGACCGAAGGGTTCCAGGACCCTGGAAATCGGAGGACCCCTCCACCTCGGCCCTAGACCGAGAGGTTCCTGCTTGGGTAATCGGGGGAACAATCATTAAAGCATTTGAGGTCGACGCTATCCCGACGGGGGCCTTAGATTTTTTCGTTTTCCGAAGATTCATTGATGATTGAGGACGAGGTCGACCCTTATTACCTTTCGAAAAGGAAGCAACGTGTGGGCCAGATATCGAGGTACGGAATTTGTCAACGATATCAGCTAACGCGGAAGGGGGGTTAGCAGGATCGATCGGAGCTTTCCCAAAGACGATCGGATCGGCAGGAAAAGTGCAACTACTGAGCTCGGCCAATCGCAAAACTGCCTCTTGAGTCATTAGAGCAGTCTGATGAGGATCAGCACGAAGAGATTGCAGAAAATTATCTGTTATCTCATTTTTCATATTCCCCACGAGCCGGCGTCTTCCATATATCCACTCCTTTACTCCAGGCCACTCGAAGGGAGTAGGCTCGGGATTTTCTTCGGAAGGCGGAGACTCTGGCCCTCGGACAAAGAAGAACTCACGTTTCCATCCTTTCAGATTGCTACTCACATTGGTCGATAAGACCGAAATCTTCGGCCTCTGAGAAAAGTATACGTAACCTGCGTTTGAAGAGGTGGAAGCACTGATCTGAAATATCCTCCAAAAATTCTGAAAAGCTGCCTTTTTCCCCTTAGCTTTCATCAACACGCAAAAAGCTATAATTAGGCAGATCGAATTCGGTAAGATCTGACAGGGAGCCAACTTAAAAGCATCCAGAAGATTTTCTACTAGAGGAGGGAAGGGAATGCGTAAGCCGTAGTGAAACTGTTTTGAATAAAAGGCTTGACAACCGGCAGGGGGGTCGGTAACTCGTTGATCGGGAGAGGGAAGCACTATCGAAAAACCTGCGCCTAGATACTGACCGAATTCTTTTTGCAACTCCGGCAGGTCTGACTCTTTATAGGAACAAACGATTTCATTTGCCCTCTCCTCAGTCATGTTTAGAGCTGCGCTAGTCGAGGGCTCTTCCCAATCATAGATCGTAATCACCACATTACGGTTCAGTCTATATTTATACTGCTCATTATTACCCAAAGGAAGTTCCCCATCTTCTATATCTTCCCTTTCAGAAACTGTTGCTTCGCTAGAATTTTCATCTTCGCTATTTCCAGTTTCAGAGTTCGACTCCCGCTCCTCTCCGCTGGAATCCGAAGCGGAACCCAAGCTTGGCGGATTCTCGTTTTCAGATGATTGACTCCCTACAACTTCTTCCCCCTTTCGGTTATCGACCTCGTTCTCCTCTAAGGGAGATTTTCCTTTCAAATCTGCTGAGCTCGACATAATAAATATAAGACGACTGATCAAATATGGCTAATAAAACTCACTTATCGACCTGTCTGCTCCGATCTAAAGTTCTTTCCTCAGAATTTGTGAGGAACAGCGACCCTCCGGGTAACTATATATACAGGGACAAAATGGGAAATTGCAAATCAGTCCCCGAGTAACCGCGACGATTGGACTCTCTTGAGGTAAATTTGAAGTCATATTTTCAGAAATTGCACCTACGGCCCCTATACTTTCCAGAATTCCTGAAATAAAGATCCATATCACGAACAACAAGGACGATCTTATACCTGCGCTATCAAGAAATTGTTTAGATATGCACTCTTTTTCCCTGACCCGGTTTTTATCCCAGAAGGGTTTTTCCGAGCCAGGTTTTTAATGAGGCATACCAGAAACGATAAGCCGAGATCGATTTATACCGGTGTTATACATACTTCTTCGAGCTTAAGTTCCACTCCACGCTCGAGAAGTGGGGGAGTATTGATGAGGGGTATTCTGGATCCTACTTTTCTTTACAAATACATGAGATCGAGCGGTACCTGTCTCGAAGAATCGAGTTCGAGTCTGATGATGGAAATACGGTGAGTGTAAACAAGCCCAGGATCCAAAGTTACTGTTGGGCCGAACTCTGAACCAAACTTATGGGCCGGAGAATTGCATGTCTGTGGGTAGACCACCTAGACCCCAATTTCAGCTATAAATACCCCCTGCATTTATGATATTGGACACGATTCTCCAGGTGCTCCCTCCTCGAAGCTACTGCTCGGAACCATTTGATAAAATAGGCATAGCATCTTGTGTATTTCACCCTCTAGCTTGTACGGCATCCAATAATGCTCGAATAGGACCTTCTAATACTTGTATTTGTACTCATTCAGCTCGAATTCAATTATTTTGATCTTTACATTACTTTATTATTATCATTATCGTTTTACATCCCACCCTTGATCGAACTAACGAAAACACGTAAGATCACAAACAAATATCAGAGTGCTCTTCTGATAGGGGAAACTTTCCTTCGTAAAGCAGGATTAAGTGTTCATACTTTCCCAATCAACTCGTCATTAGAATCACTGGGTAAGCATTTCTCTTTGATTTAGTGTTACGATAATATTTCCTTATATAGAGAAACTAGCTTTTAATTTGTTTCTCGTTCAGTTCAAATGGTAGAAAATTCTCGGCATTCTTCAAAGGGAAAGATGGTGCTATCCAAATCCTCTAAATCTATAGAGAACAATCCGATCGAGCAGAGGGCTTCTCGGAAGAGGAAACTGGAGTTGGGCCATGATTCCGAGGAGAACGGAGAGGAGTCTCCAAATTCTTCCCAAGATTCCCCTGTTCGTCAAGGGACTGGGCCTGGTTATCCCCCTCTTCAGCTTAGAACATCTTTGGGAATTCGTGGATGTCGTAGTTGGTCGATGCCTCATCCTAGCGAGAACCCGGTGGGGAGAAAAAGGAGCTATTATGGTCATTCTGGCAACGATCTTTCTTTAGTTGGCGACAATCATCCGAAAACTACTTTGGTTGAAATGATCGAAGATCATTTAGAGGGGAAGAGAGCCGCTGGTTATTCCGAGAAAGATTCTCTTGTCCATGATGAAAGCGAGAATGCGGTTGACAAGGCGACTCGTGTTCTTTTATCCGGGGTTTTTACTCGTGATTTGAATAAACTTTTCCGTAAGGATCCTTTGGAGAAATTTCAGCGAGCTTCTCTTTATGCTGAAAAGGTAATTTCTTTTGAGCTCGCTTTATAGGGTATTCTTCATTCCGAATACATTCTTGCTAACTTATTCCTTGTTTTACCCTTTTGCTTTTTCAGACAAAGACTTGTTTAGCCTCGTACGCATACGAAACTGCACTCTGGAAACAGCAGTGTGAGTTTCTAGATGAGAAAAATAAAGCTCTACTTCGTAAACTTTCTGGTTCAGAGGTTGGTCCCTCAACATCTTCTTCCGTTCCTGTCGTAGAGACTCGTGCTACTGAGACCGAGGATCAAGAGATCATAAATAGGATTATGGAGGTTTCTCATGCTCAAGAGCAAGCCAATCAAATGGCTAAAAAGTTAGAGGAATTCCAATTTCAGAGTACGGCTCGAATTAGTGAGCTAGAATCTCAAGTATCAAGTCTTCAAACTTCTTTAGAGGAGTATGAAAAGGACGTCCCTCTTAGTGGACTTAGGGATCGATACGGTAGGAACCCGGATGAAAGAGTTGTCTGCGAATTCCTTAATTCTCCTGTTCATACGGCGTTGGTGTATCGGATGGTCGGTCCTCTTCTGGAGAGTACTTTCAAGAAGGCGGTTCATCAGCTGGTCGCCTTAGAGATGATCGACGACCGTCGAAAGGAGTATTTTAAGGCGGCGCATATTCGGTTGAATCGTTATGGTGAAATTTATTCTCCTTCCGAGCTTCCAGATGTCGTATATCAAGGTTTTCCTTTGGCTCACCTTGTCGAAGAATTCGGAAAACCATTGCCGATTCCTCCTTCTGATGTTAACGATGAGCTTGATAATACTTTTATCGATCCAGAAGACGAAGAAGAAGAAGAAGACGATATTGGCATGACCGAGAACGTCGGTAGTGATCAGAGAATTCCAGATAGCGAGCAGGCTTCTTGAAATAGTGATTTTTGGAATAATCTTTGTAATTATTTACCCGTAGGTTTAATTGTAATTTTTACATTTTTATCCCTCTGAATGCTAAACGTTTCATCTTCTGACAGTTACGTCTTTTCATCTTCGCTGTAATAATTCGGACAAGTCATTAAGTTCGCCGTAATGATTATGCGTGCGTCTTTTCAAATTCTAATGTTTGTCCCAAGGTCAGTTTTTCTGTTTCGCGCCTTTTCTTTAGGTCTGTAGCGTCTTTTCGTGTAGTATAAATACTAAAGGTAAAAACTTGACTTCTTATTTACCGTTATACTCGTCTCTTCTAATAGAATACTTTTTCTTTAGCTAGTCGATAAGCTTCCTCGTTACTTTACTTTATACTTTTCAACAATTCGATCATGAGTAATCTTTTCGGCAATACTTCGAAACGACCTTCTCGTGAGAGCGCTAGGGAAAATAGACCCAAAAAATCTCGAAGAGATGGGCCGTCGATGGAACCTCCTCGTTCTTCCTCAACAATTAGGTCGGAGATTGATACTCGTGTTATCGCTTCCGAACCTTTTTCTGTAGTAAACTCGTCGTTTTCAGAACCAATCTTTTCTTCTTCCACTCAAGTAGGAAGCATGCCTTCCCCTGGTCGGATAGCTTTTGGCGATATGTCCAATGAGGAACCGACCTATAATATACCTTTACTTCAAGTGCTTCTTCCTTCGAGCATGTTTTTCACGGAGGGGATTTTGCTATTTCCCTTCCTTTGTCTACTTCTACTGCCCCAGTCGCCAGCGGAGGGTAAACTGGTGATAGCCTTTTTGTCAATCCTTCCACAACACAATCAATTTTGCAGGATTGTCCTGACTATTTATTTCATGATACGACGGTGATGACTACTTCTTTTGAGTCTGGGGGACCTTCTGGGGGTCGGTTTGGGTCGAGGTCTGGTCGTCGAACTGTTATTTCTGCTTCGGGCAAGGAGACCTCCGTTAGTCCCAACGAGAGAGATTCTCCTCGTCTGTTAGATGATCGTTGTATTCTCGAGCAGGTTAAAGACATTATGTTGTCAGAGACTCCGCGCTCTGACGGTGTCCCTTCTAATAGTGAATTGCCTGGCTCAATTGAGCCTGATGCTTTGTCCTGGGATCTGGGTTTGAGCACCATTTTGCCTGGTGAGATGAGGAAACTTGAGGGTACTTCCAATGTACGCCTTGTTCAGTCGCTGGTTAAAATATGCGAGCAGGTAGACATATCTTTCGATAATTTTCACTACTTTATTTCGATTTTCAAGTTGTGTGAGGGTTTTTCTCATTCTTCTTCTTTTTCAGTCCAAATATCTTGCTCTTCAGCTGGGTGTGCAGAATGATAATCTGTGGAATAGTAAAGATGCTTACCAAAGACGGTTGGAGTCGGAATCGGCGAAGGTCGCAGGGCAGACTCTCCAGTTGCAGCTTGTTAATGATGATTTGAAAAAATTGCAGGAGGAGAAGTCTGTCTGGGAGCGAGAGAAAAACGACTTGGTTCGGGCTGCTGCCCTTGCAGAGGAGTCTCAACGGCGGTCCTATGAGGAAGGATATGACGCTGGTTATCTAAAGCGTCAAGAGGAGTTGATGGCGTTTACTGGCAACTTGACTCCTCGGAGGACTGGTTCTACTAGTCGACCTGCTGACCATTCTTCTCAGTGATCTTTGTTCGACCGGGCAGGCCTTGGACTGTCTCTCTCTCTCTCTTTTTTTTTTTTTTTTTTTTTTTTTTTTTTTGTCTTGCCCAACTTTCGTGCATTTGTTCGGGCTGAAGTTTTTGTAATGGGAGAAGATCTAAATTGGAAATTATGACCTTTTGTAGGCAGATTCTTGCCTTGATCAATTTTCTTCTGTAGATATGCTTTGTTATGCACATTTTGCCTTTATGCATGAATATAATCATCATGAAATAATCAGTATAGATTAAACATACTTATCTGAATTTGATCTTTGCGGAGAATAGTCAGGATAGAGAGAAGGTAGCTTGATCTTGCTTGGTCACTATTTGAGTAACTGAATGGTATAATGTTTGCTCTGCAAATCAAATCTTTTGTTGATCAACCCAGTATAGTCCCTTGGGTTATACCCAAAACCGTGTAGTACATAAAAAATGTAGATAGTAGGTTTTTTCCGATTTAATAGCTGTTACGGAACGCTCATCATCTTGGTCGATGTTCAATTTATGCCCTGTATTTTTGTCTTTTTGTGATCTAAATCTTATATAAGGAGGCTATTGTCCCTTTTGTTGAACTCCGTTTTTCTTTACGCCAGACTAAGGGAAAATATCCCTCTCAGTAGCTTCAAAGCTTCATGTATCCCAGTATTAATTTTGAACTATATGTTCCTCAATTGGTGTATCATTACGTCATCTTTTTGATATGGGAGGAATTGGAAAATGTAGAAGTCCTTGGCAGATCTGACCTGTTCAGACCTCCTTCAGCAATTCTTTGGTATGTAAGGCAGTGACTTCTTTGCAGTTTCGAATAAGGACGACTATTCTCCTGATTTCTATGTCAGATATCTTGGACTCCAAAGGAGTTCTTGTATGAGTTAGTTAATTGTTACCCATATGATGTATTAGGCGGTGACGGCCCTCGCATGGTGGAGGATTTCGTCTTTTATCTTTTATCGAGCAAGTATCCTTTTCATGACGATTTTAAACTTTGTATGCCTTTGTTTGTGGATTCTAGGTTTTCAAGCAATCGTCCATCGTATATGATCGTGCCGATCTGTCTGATCTGGAGCTCTTTTAGGTCTGCTTGTGTTATTTCGATGATCGCTTCGATCTACGGCCCCTCTTGTTGCCGACTGGTTGAGTCGATTAGATAGTGCCGTTCCAACTTACTTGCATTTATTATGGGGAGTCAAAGGGTCGCATCTGTGTCCGTTGATCAAATAAATTTTCAGCCGTTGGATCCCTTCAGATCTATCCCTATAAATAGGGCGGTGGTTTGCATTCTTCATTTGCAATTTTCCCAAAGAGGATGGAGATCTCAGTTTCCTTAGATTTCATTTTGCCTTCAGATCCCATAATATTCAAAAAGTCACATTATCGTGATTCATACTATAATAGCTTGATGTTCTTCTACCTTGTACTAACGGGTCCCATGTCAGCCCTTCCTTGTACTAACGGGTCCCATGAGGCCTCAGTTTTTGTCTTCATCAATTAGAGGTCCGTGGTTTCTGTTTGCACATGGAGGGTTCATATTTGCCAGTCACCCCTGCTCTTCGATGTCACCTCCGGAGCGATAGACTACCGGGGTGGGCTGGTAAATATTAATAATTCTCGACCGCCCCGAAGAGATGCTGCTCTAGAGTGAAATGTTTTACTTTAAGTAAAAGCAGTATCTTGTTGTGGGTGAATGAGTATTGCCGGTTATCTGGCTGGTAATGCTCATTTCGTCTGGAAGAACATTTGATCTTCAGAGCCTGGCCATCGAACTAAAGAAGTCGACCATCCTGAGCTGCATGCTTCTTAGGTGGTTTATCATTATCGACGAGTTACTAGGGAGGAGATTGGTGTTTCCGTGGACATTGTGGTGAAGATTGCCGATCTTAGAGGATCGTTTTATCTAAATCATTGTAACGATCTTTAAGTAGCATGTAGACCTTTGTAACGTAGGATTTTTGTAACCGATTTGATGAATAAAATATTACTCTTATTCTTTACATTTTCTTTGTCGTTGATTCTGTCATAATTTTATTTATGAGGAGGAATTTTCGAACCTATGGATTCATACTGAATTCATCTTCAAAAGTTTAGGAGTATTAGCAGATCTTTTTTAGATCTTTAGGAATAGATCGAGGAGTGTTTATTGAGCGGATCAATGTATACTCGACTCGTTTTTACTTAGACTTAGGTTTTTATACCTAACATCTTTTATTTAAATATATATCGAGGAGTTTTTATTGAGCGGATCAATGTATACTCAACTCGTTTTGTTTAGACTTCGGTTTTTAACCTAGAAGTCTTTTAATCGTTGAATATATTTCGAGGAGTTTTTATTGAGCGGATCAATGTATACTCGATTCTTCTATAATTTAGACTTAGGTTTTTATCATCTGAAATCTTTCTGATCGTTGTAAAATATTTCGAGGAGTTTTATAGAGCGGATCGATGTTTACTCGACTCATTTTGTTTAGACTTAGGTTTTTAGTACCTGAAAGTCCTTTTGATCGCTGAATATATTTCGAGGAGTGTTTATTGAGCGGATCAATGTTTACTCAACTCGTTTTTGTTTAGACTTAGGTTTTTAATACCAAAAAGTCTTTGTGATCGTTGGATATATATCGAGGAGTGTTTATTGAGCGGATCAATGTATACTCGACTCGTTTTTGTTTAGACTTAGGTTTTTAACCTAAAAGCCTTTTAGTCGTTGAAAATATATCGAGGAGTTTTTATTGAGCGGATCAATGTATACTCGACTCGTTTTGTTTAGGCTTAGGATTTTAACCTACAAGCCTTTTAATCTTTGAAGATATATCGAGGAGTTTTTATTGAGCGGATCAATGTATACTCGACTCGTTTTGTTTAGACTTAGGTTTTTAACCTAAAAGCCTTTTAGTCGTTGAAAATATATCGAGGAGTTTTTATTGAGCGGATCAATGTATACTCGACTCGTTTTGTTTAGGCTTAGGTTTTTTACCTACAAGCCTTTTAATCTTTGAAGATATATCGAGGAGTTTTTATTGAGCGGATCAATGTATACTCGACTCGTTTTGTTTAGGCTTAGGTTTTTAACCTACAAGCCTTTTAATTTTTGAAGATATATCGAGGAGTTTTTATTGAGCGGATCAATGTATACTCGACTCGTTTTGTTTAGACTTAGGTTTTTAACCTAAAAGCCTTTTAGTCGTTGAAAATATATCGAGGAGTTTTTATTGAGCGGATCAATGTATACTCGACTCGTTTTGTTTAGGCTTAGGTTTTTTACCTACAAGCCTTTTAATCTTTGAAGATATATCGAGGAGTTTTTATTGAGCGGATCAATGTATACTCGACTCGTTTTGTTTAGACTTAGGTTTTTAACCTAAAAGCCTTTTAGTCGTTGAAAATATATCGAGGAGTTTTTATTGAGCGGATCAATGTATACTCGACTCGTTTTGTTTAGGCTTAGGTTTTTAACCTACAAGCCTTTGAATCTTTGAAGATATATTGAGGAGTTTTTATTGAGCGGATCAATGTATACTCGACTCGTTTTGTTTAGACTTAGGTTTTTAACCTAAAAGCCTTTTAGTCGTTGAAAATATATCGAGGAGTTTTTATTGAGCGGATCAATGTTTACTCAACTCGTTTGTATAGTTGGATTGAGGAGTGTTTATTGAGCGGATCAATGTATACTTAACTCCTTTTGTTCCAATCTCAACCCATATGATTGTAGAATTCCAAAGAGTGATTACCGAAACAATCGATTTATAGAAATTGCTAAAATCTTTAATAATTGAACTATAGGCGAATGCCTTTATTACAAAGATTAAAACTCAATAAAATAAAATAAAATAAAGCAGCATAATCTGCAAAAATTTATTTACCATAGTATTTTCTAAGGTTGACTGCATTCCAGGTTCTTGGTAAGGCTGTTCCATCCAAGTGTGCAATTTTGTATGAACCTTTCTTTCCTACGCCAATGACAACATAAGGTCCATCCCAGTTTTGTTGTAACTTTCCCACATGCTTGTATACTTCTACCTTTTTCAAGACCAGGTCTCCTTCTTTGAAGGTTCGGATGCGTAATTTTTGATTGTATGCCTTTTCCATATTTGCTTTAGTGGCTTGCAAGCGTACAGCGGCTTTTTCTCTTAAAGTTTCTGTTAAGTCGACATCATTTTCTCTTGTCTTTTCGTTTTTATGATCGTCGTACATTTCAATTCTTGGTGTTGGAATCAGAGTTTCAACAGGAATAACAGCTTCCGAACCATATACCAAGCTAAACGGGGTTTCTCCGGTTGAGCTTCTGACTGTGGTTCGATTCGCCCAAAGTACTCCAGGGAGTTCATCAAGCCATTTTCCTTTGGCTGCTCCTAATCTTTTTTCCAAAGATTTTATTATTTCTCGGTTTGCTACTTCGGTTTGTCCGTTCGCTCTAGGATGCCCGACTGAAGTGAAATTTTGTTGGATTCCCAGCTTCGAACACCATTCTGTTACTTGTTTTCCCGCGAATTAGGTTCCATTATCAGAGATTAGGATCCTTGGGATGCCGAATCGACAAACTATGAATTTCCATAGGAAGTTGATCACTTGGAATTGAGTTATTCGTGCGAGGGCAATGCACTCTATCCATTTGCTAAAATATTCTACAGCGACCAGGTCATAAGCTTTCTTGGATCTAGCCGCTGGGAAAGGTCCCACGATGTCCAATATTGATCGAAGGGCCAACATATCGGGATTGGGTGCATGTTTTCTGCTGGTCGATGACATACATTAGCATGAACTTGGCAGTGATGACATTCTTGGACATACTGAGCGGCATCTTTATTGATGGTAGGCCAATAGTAACCTGTTCTGAGACATTTTAAGGCCAATGCCCTTGTTCCGCTGTGATTTCCCGCATCTCCTTCATGTATTTCTCTTAGTATATCGGCGGTTTGTGATTCAGAGACGCATTTCAGAAGAATTCCTGATACTGATCTTCGGTAGAGTTTTCCTTCTACAAGTATATATTTTGGAGCTCGATATCTTATTTTCCGAGCTTCGTTCTGGTCAGGTGGTAGTTTCCCTTCTCGAAGATAGTCTATCATTGGAATCATCCAGTTTCCTTCAGCTCCTTCGATTTCCATAATATCGAGTGCCGGTATTTCATCGATATCGATCGCCGGTGTATTAGAGATTAACCAGTTGATCACCCTTTCGGTCTTTCCATCATGGGATCCTGTGAACTTAGATAGTTGATCGGCCCATTTGTTTTCCGAACGTGGAATGTTCTGTATGCCGAAACTTTCAAATTTCTCAGCTAGTGTTTTCACTTTGGCGAGGTATTTGACCATATTGAATTCTTTAGCCTCGTACAGGCCTTCGATTTGTCTTTGCACTAACTCTGAATCGGTTAATACTTTAAGACTTTTTATGTTGGCTTTGGTCGCCATTTCCATTCCCGCGATTAACGCTTCATATTCTGCTTCATTGTTTGTTACGACGAAGTCCAATGTTATTGCATAATTCAAATCTTCTTTATTTGGTCCGGTGAAGTTGATTCCGGCGCCTCCTCCTTCTCGGCATGAAGCACTGTCGACGTGCATTAGCCAAGTTTGATCTTCTATGACCAAGACATCGTCGTTGAGGCTGCTCGATGATTCAGTTGCCTGTGCCGGTGTTTCCAATAAAAAATCAGCTAACACTTGGGCCTTAATTGTGGTTCTTGGTTTGTAATCGATTTCGAATTGGCCTAGTTCGATAGCCCATTTAATTAGTCTTCCGGAGGCTTCCGGTTTTGCTAAGACTTGTCTTAGTGGTTGATTTGTCAAAACCACTATTTTGTAAGTTAAAAAGTAAGGTCGAAGCTTTCGTGCAGCCACTATCAAAGCCAGAGTGAATTTCTCAATTTCCAAATAATTCTTCTCCGCGCCTTGTAATAATTTACTAAGATAATAGACAGGCTTATGTTCTGAACCTTCTATCTTTATCAGTACTGAACTAACGGCCGCGTCGGAGATCGAGATGTAAATATACAATGGTTCTCCTTCCGTTGGTTTGGCCAACATCGGTGGAGTTGTCAAATACTCTTTGAGTTGTTCGAAGGCTCGATCGCATTCTTTGGTCCAAATGAAGTTTTTTGCTTTTCGAAGTTTTTGGAAAAAGGGCAAGCTTCTGTCCGCAGATTTTGATATGAATCTGTTCAATGCTACGATTTTCCCGACCAAGCTTTGCACTTGGGAGATGTTTTTGGGAGGTTTCATTTCAGTTATGGCTCGGATTTTTTCCGGGTTGGCTTCTATTCCTCGTTGGTGGACTAAATAACCCAAATATTTTCCTGACTTAACACCGAAAGTGCATTTCGCGGGGTTTAACTTCATACGGTATTTCCTTAAGATCTGAAAACATCGATCAAGATGTTTTACGTGATCCGCTTCGTTCATACTTTTGACCAACATGTCGTCCACATAGACTTCCATTAACTCTCCGATTAACTCTTTGAACATTAGGTTTACTAACCTTTGGTAAGTAGCCCCGGCATTTCTTAAGCCGAATGGCATTACTATAAAGCAATATACTCCCTGTTCGGTTACGAATGCAGTCTTCTCTTGGTCCCGCTCATCCATGTATATTTGATAAAACCCTTGAAAGGCGTCCATCATACTGAATATCGCGAAGCCCGCAGTCGAGTCCACTAATAAGTCGATCCTTGGGAGGGGGTACGGGTCGCGTGGGCATAATTTATTAAGGTCGGTAAAATCATTGCACATTCTCCATTTGTTGTCCTTTTTATCCCCTTTTGCTACCAGCACAACATTACACAGCCATTCTGAGAAGTGTATTTCTCGAATTTGTTTTGCTTCAAGTAGTCTTTCTACCTCGGCTTTGATAATTTTATCTTTTACTGGGCCATGATTTCTCTTCTTTTGTCTGGCAGGTTTTGCCATAGGATCAATTTTCAGGGAGTGTTTGATTACTCGAGGATCAATTCCTTCAATGTCATTCGCGCTCCAGGCGAAGACGTCGACATTATCTCTGAGGAAATTAATTAACATTACTTCCCCTTCCTTGCTCAATTCAGTACCTATTCTTGTCGTTTTAGAAGAGTCCCCTTGTACTAGAATTATATCCTTATGTTCTGAAGGTTTTAAGGCTAAATCTAGCGGTTCTTTTCCCTTTTTGTCTATTCGATCAGTAATGGGGATTTCAACCTTGTTTCTAACAAGATCTTCTTCAAGTTTTCTTTTGCTCGGAGTGATTGATTTTGGATGTTCTTTCAAGGTTAGCGAGGTGTTGTAGCAATCCCACGCCATACAATGATCATTCGTTATTTCTCCGATGCCTCCATCGGTTGGAAACTTTATCTTCTGGTGATAAGTAGAGACAACGGCTCGGAATAGGTTCAGAGTCGGTCGTCCCAATATTGCGTTATAGGCGAAGGGAGTTTCTACCACTAGAAATTTCACTAGCTTCACCGTCCGGTGCGGTTTCTTCCCGAGCGACACACTTAAGGTTATCGTTCCGCTGGGGATGATCTCGGACCCTCCAAAGCCTACTAATGGCGTAGCAACTTTCTGTAGGTTTATCTGTCCCAAGTTCATTTGGGCTAAAACCTCTCGCGAGATGATATTTGCTGAGCTCCCATTATCGATTAGGATTCTTTTGACATTATAATTTGCTATTTCTAGCGACACCACCATCGGGAAATCGGGGTTATCCTCTTTTGTGTCCCAAACGATGTTTTTAGGTACTTCGCCTTCGTTAAAGCTGATCGGCTGGTCGTTTGATGGCTTGTTTTCCAGAGTCCATATCTCTTTTGGGTATTTCGAGTTTCTAATTATGGATCTGGCTGTCCTTCGTCGGGCGTTACGACTATCCCCGCCCGCGGGTCCCCCAGATATTGTATGGATAGTCCCATTGATCTGGTCGTGGTTCAACTCTTGTGTAGGACCATGCTCGGGCGACCTTCGACGAGAACTCCTTCTTTGATTATTATTCCGAGGGCTTCTACTTCTTTCCCTTTTACGGTTATCTCGCTCTATGTAGTCGTCTAGTTTTCCTTGTTCGATCAGTTTTTCAACTTCTCTCTTAAGGTGAAAACAATTTTCTGTTCGATGTCCGTGTGCCCTATGGTACTTACAGTGTTGGTCGTAGTTTCGGGACCCTGGTCTGGGCTGAGCAATTTTCCTCGGTTCGGGGATCCAGTTATTTCTTTCTAGAACTTCCAATATTTCTTCCATTGGAGCATTTAACCTTGGGTGTTCCACTTGATTCACCCTGCTTCTGATTGGTTGTTCGGGGTTTCTTGGTCTTTGGTAGAAATTAGGTTGCCTTTCTTGGTCGGCTTTGCTGTATTCCAATCGCTGAAAAACGTTGCCTTTCCTAAAAGATCGCTCATAATCCACGGATTTTTGGGCAGGAATCCTGTCATGCCGTTTGGAGCTGTGGCTTTGTTTTTGTTTTTATCCTTAATGGAATTCATCTCTTCTTGGGTCATATACTTAGACGCCAAGCTCATGATGTCGGCAAACGTTCTCGGCTGTTTTTGACTGAGGGCGTTTCCGAACTGCCTGTTTTTCGTGAGGTCGAAGAGGATAGAAATTATGTAATCGATATTTTGAGAATCGATTTTGAGTAATTTCACATTAAATCTTGCCAACCAGTTCCTCAGGGATTCTCCTTCTTGTTGATGTATGGTTCCTAGGTAGCTCATCGGGAGTTTTTGCCTCTTTTGACTGGCAAACTGCTGCGTCAGTTTATTGCATAATTCCCGGAAGCTGAATATGGAGTTGGCAGGTTGTTTGGCGAACCAATCCAACGCGAGTCCTTCGAATGTGGTCACCATTAACTTGGCGGTGAATTCGGCAGAGTGGGCATATAAATTCATTATATTAGTGAAGCTAAAAATATAATCATCCGGGTCGGTGGTTCCATCATATCGGGGTAGTCTACCCGGGACCTGTCCAATGGATTACGCCTCTTTTATTTCTCTGCAGAAGGGAGAACAAGCTGCAAGGCTCTCCTGGAGTTCCGCAGTCCGGGCCCACGGGTTTTGGATAGATCGTAGGCGTTGTTCCAGTCGCTCATGTACCATCCTTTCGATTTCTCTTTCCGAGAATTGGGTTGTTCGTGGTCGATCTGGGATTGCATCGTCTATATCATCCTCGATAGGGATTATCGTACGTTCCTTGGAGCCACTGCGCCCCGGCTGCGGTTTTCTTTGTCCTGGTTTTCTTCGGGGATGATTATCGGAGGGTTTAGAATTGCCTTGCTGCGGAGTGTGTAGCGAGCGTCGCTCGCTTGCTGGGCTGTCAGCTTGTTGAGAGGTTTGTTCGTTTGGCCTCGGCGCTCCTGGAGCAGGAGTTGTCCTGACAGCCCTAACGTTTCGAGGGATTTGATCTAAAACTAGTAATTCCTCTGGAGAGAGTGATTTGAAGAGCATTGCTATTTGTCGTAGTTTCTCCTGAGCACCCGGGAGAGGAACGGGTATTTCGGGGAGTTCCGGTTCTTCTTGTATGGCACCGGGAAGACCTCCTTGGGGTTCCTGCTGACGGGGGCGGGCATCTTGGAGATTCTCGTTGGTGTTGGGAACGTTATTATCGTTGTTGTCCTGTATGTCTTCCGATGTGTTATGGCCGGTGGTTGTATTACTTCTCGCTCCAATGCGAGCGCTTTTCCTTGGGCGAGCCATGTGTCGATCGAATAATTAACCTAGCCCCACGGTGGGCGCCAACTGATTTAACCGGATTTCGTCGGGTTAAATGGATATCAGTGAATTTGTGATATTGGGGGTTTTCAATATTTATATATATTATAGGACTCTGTTACTTTATTCCGGATGGATCAATCACAAAGAAAAGCGATATTGTAAAAACAAGAAGTAAACACACAATCAAAAGTAAAGAACACACCAATATGGAGAGAAAAAACTCTTTCTTTATTGAATAATATTGAGTTGTGCTGTAGTAAGCAGCCTTCAATGGCGTATTCCGGAGTTCATTCATACAATCATTAACTAGGTATTTATATTATGCTAAACCTAGTGTTACAAGGAAACATAGTCCTAATAGGACTCGGCCCAAATATCCTTCTTGGGTCCGGAATATAGTCTTCTAGTCGAAGAGAGCTATACTTGGCCGGGTCGATAAGATGATCCCGAGCTGTATGATTTGGTCGAACCGATCTCATGTTCTTTACTCGATCCGTACAATATGTAGGGTGCGAAATAGCCCCCATCACTTTTCTCTTTCTCTTTTTTATATTTTTATTTTTTGATTCTTTTTGCCATCGATTTTGTGGGAAATTAATTAGATCGTTCTATTCGATTTTTTGGGCGTGTTGTAATTTTTGACATTCATTTAAGGACATTTCTTTTTAAAATGGTATTATGATTTTATGGTATTATAAATGGGTTAATAGAAAAGTCTGGTATATTGCGGTAATTAATTGGAGATATCTCGAGATTTAACTTTATGAGAATAGTTTTTGAATTTAAATTTTAAAACCAAATTTTGTATAAACAAATGCACATTATGTTGCCATTACTACTATAAATTTAATTGTTGGTCATACAATACATGAACTTGCAATTAGAAGAAAGCGTGTAATTGGAATTATTTCATACAATTAATGCACAATATTTTTATTCAGTCAATTAGTAAATGCTAGAGTTCTAGATTATAGGATGAATAATATATGTGTGAAAATAAATCAAATTTATAGTCATGGTTAAATTTAATCTGTTCAGAGATATGTAAAATATAAAATAAAATAAAAAAGAAGAATGCTATCGGGACAAAAACAATCTACTTCGGGCATATTTGAGATATTTAATTTCAGATTTTTTTTAGAAGGACCATTAATATAAGATATGAATAATTTTCCCTTTCGCTTGTAAAAAAATGATTTCCAGCTTTCGTTTCCATTTATGAATCATAAATGCCATAATTAATTGCCTTAGGTGGTAATTTCACAGCATATAACAGATTTAATTTACCTTCCTAACTATAACCCTAATTACAAGAAATTACCTTCCTGTTTCAAATATTACAAAGACACCCTCTCAACCAAAACAATATTACAAGAAGAACCCTTACGGCTTCAATTTTTGACGGTAGATGATGATTTCATTAAAAAAATTTAACGTTTTTTCAATTTTGCCCCAAGGGGTGTATTTGTAATATATTTTTTGTTACAGGGGGTGTCTTTGTAACCGTGTAATAAATATTGTAAATAAATTTATTAAATTTCAAATATATAAAAACCAATTTAAAATTTAATAAATTTATTTATAATAACACAATTCGATAAATAAAGATTTAATAACTTTATAATAACACAATTCTATAAATAAAATTTCAATAACATATATTTCCTTAAAAAATAAAGTAAAATAATTTAAAATTTAATAAATTTATTTACAGTAACTCAATCTGGTAAATAAAGTTTTAATAACGTTTATTTTCATTCAAAAATCAAACAAACCAAATTAAAATTTAATAAATTTATTTACAATAACATAATTATTTAATAACATATATTTTCTTAAAAACAAATCCTTTTAAAATTTAATAATTCATTTACAATAACACACTTGGTAAATAAAGTTTCACTTTAATAACAAATATTTTTCTTACAAAAATAAAACAAACCGATTTAGAATTTTAATTTTTATCTACAATAACTCAATTCGAATTCTTGAAATCCAGGGAATTTTTGGGGATTTAGGGCTTGGTGATTTTATTATGGGATTATTGTATTTTTGGTGCCACAACTTAAGCTCACTAGCATTTTACCCCATATCTTTTTGAGCTGGTATATTTGGTATCACACCTTCAACTTCAGTGGCAATTTTAGTCCAAATTGAGGCCTAATTTCAAAATTAGCCCGAAATCACCCATGTGCGGGCCATATGACATGTAAATTGTGGATTTTGGCCAAATCAAAGCGAAAGTTTAAGTTTTTCTACAAATCTAGGAATATATTATAAAGGTGGAAAAGTAAAAGGGTCATTTTGTGAATTGGGATAGAGGGGCTGATTTTGCGAAGATGGAAAGCTGCCATTGACGTAAACTTTGGAAATGGGGAACCTTCAATTCAGCACCAAATTGGACAAGGTTGGTACTAAAATTACCGCCACACCGAGGGGATGTTAGACTTTATAAAATATCACAATGATATTTAAACATACATATATACTTTTACTAGATAGCATATATGAAAACTAAATGTGGAATGAATCATCATACCTCCAGCCATTGATGTTTGGAAGAAATTCGGTTGTGTATAAGATGCTTCTACACTCTAGCAACCTCCTTTAGATGGTGTAATTTAGTGAAGAATGTTGAGTGTAGGAACCTTATACATGGCTCACCTATATATAGTGTCTTGCCATCAAAGACACTAAGAAGGTGTAGAGTCTTTTACTTTATGACTCACATAATGCTCAAGTTAGTGGGGCAAGATAATGGGTTAGTGGGAATTAAAATCATTGGTTAGTGGGAAGATCAAATGACCACTTTATGAAGTTTATAATAATATTTTATAATAAACTTACATTCTCCCACTTGGTCCGAATAATGATATCCAAATCCCATAAACACTTATAAAATCAAATACACGAATCATGGTGATAGGTCCTCTTAGAACGAGTATTATCTTCCATGTATCACAATGCATTTTACTTCTCAAAAAGTAGCCCAACATTTCTTAATGAATAAACCTTATGTTTATTCTAGGTCCTCCAGATGATTTTCTCAAATGAACTTAATGTGCACCTGAATATGAGAAATATCATCACTTTATATGAGTTTCACTGAAACCTTATACATACATTTACTTTTTCTTTATATGAGCATGCCTTTAGTTTAAGGATCAATAATTATCAATTCAGTATTGTCGTGCTTAATGATCACTGAATTATCAGAATTAGTACGTTCTTTATGACATAGCACGAAATCCACAATGCTAGTATCCAATATGAAACTACTTAACCATACACCGTACAAAGTAGCTTTAAAACGGGAAAAATCGGCATCTATAGTGAAAATATCAGCCAAGAATACAACTTTATTGGCCAACATATCATGATGTTAATCTATGAAAATTAACATAGCTAACAAAGTTTGAATCTAGATAACCAAATTACTTCCAAATTTAGTGGTCTATATCTGGATTACTTGATATCGACTCAACATTCCGATCGCAAATGTGATATCAGGCCTTTATGGAATGTTTATTATTTGTTCCCTCTCAATGTCATTTAGAGCATTATTGCCCTTCACAATGGGAGTTACTATTTGTGAACAATATGTCATCCGAATTCTCTCTAAATCTTTATTGATATAGGTTATCCGAGACCTATATCTTTAAAATCCTTAGAGAGAAAATGTTCAGCTCATGTAACATACCCTTAACATTGGCTGTAAGTAAATATTATCCATGTACAAAACAAGAATTATATTTTAGTCCCACTAACCTTATGGTATATAAATTAATCCATGAAATTTCATCCAATCCAAATGAAGAAATTACTCAATGGAATTTCAAAGTACTATCAATGGGATGCTTGTTTTCAACCGTATATGAATTTATTTACAACAAAAATGCTCACCATGAAAAATCTCAAGATCAGTCTCGGCTCCAACATTAACCAGTCTATCACTTAAGGAGAAAGCTCCATAATGATCATATTCAGGAACATCGTTCCTTGTTTGATCACTCCAACTGATCAAGGCATTCTCAAAAGGTTTTACATTTTGATTCCACAATCCTAGTATTGCAAGATGAACAATGGAGTTTGTACACCAAATAGAGAAACTTTTTACAAAATACCAGAACATGCATTGTATCGTAAAAAACATTTCCTTGCACTTTAAATTTGAAAAAGCCCGTAACAAATTGTACTAATTCTATTATGATAAGATTTGTAAAAAAAAAATCATAAGTTGCATGGAATAATTTAACGTTACAAGTCTTGAAAAATAAATCAACTTTCTAGAAAACTTGGAATATAAAATATTTTTTTTATCATATTTAAAACAAAACAAGAAATTTTAAACTAATTTGCATGTTCCAATTTCCTCTGCATGTGAGCGCATATATTGTCTGGATAGATGCACTGCTCACTCTCCATTGACTTCATTTGGTTTTGACAAACCTTTCTTGACAAGCCAAGCTTTATATTTGATACAATCCTTCTTCATGTGTCCCTTATTTTTACAAAAGAAACACTTAGATTCCTTGTTGATGTCAAATTGGACAGGTATCTTATCATTTGCCTTCCCCTTTTGTTTGGGTTGCTCGCTCTTTCCTTGTGTTGCCATATATGCACTTTCTCCAAATTTCATTGACATCCTTTCTTCCTCTTGAACACACATGGTCAAAAGTTCATTCATAGCCCATTTATCTTTATGTGTGTTATAAGAGATCTTAAAAGGTCCATATTGTTGTGGGAGGGAGTTCAGTATGAAGTGCACATGGAAATAATCAGACATCTCAACCTCAAGAGTCTTAAGTTGAGCCGCAATGTCTTTCATCTTCATGATGTGCTCACGCACACCTCTAGTACCGGTGAGCCTCATTGATGATAACTTAGTCATTAGGGTGTTGGCTAAAGCTTTATCTGATGACTCAAATTGCTCATCAATAGCCTTTAGTAACTTTTTAACATTGTCACACTCTCCAATTGAACCACGTATGCTAGCAGAAATTTTTGTCTTTATGAACATCATATTGAGGCGATTGGATCGTTCCCAGCAATCATAAAGCTGAATTTCAGCTTGAGTGCTAGCATCAGTAAGTGTAGGTGGTTCATCCTTCCGTATAGAGGAATCAATGTCCATCCACCCTAATTGAAGAAGAATACTCTCATTCCAAATCTTATAGTTATCACCATTCAATTCAGGAACATCACATTTGATATCTGCAAAATTTACAGGTAGTGATGCTGCATAAAAATTAAAATTGCTTATGTTCAAACTTGAGGTTTAACTTAAAATTTTCATGTTTCACCAATGCAAAACACGTAAGAATTGAATCTAGTGACATAAAATTTGCCTGTGGGCTGAAATTTTAATTCAATTAGATTCAACTAGATTTTATGATGGAACTATCAAATTGCTTACTCAATTCATAATTATTCATTATATTATGAAGGAAAGTTGATATTCATCTAAATTCTTTATGATAAGCTACCAAATTATGTTCCTTTTCCTAATACTTGTGGGTAAATTAGGAAATATAATATGATATTTATCCTAGTTAGTTATATAAATATAACCAATAGTTCTTGTGGGATAAAAGTTCGTCATATTAAGTATAACTAATTACAATTAATGTCTTTATTTCTTTATGTGATCATCATAACCAAACTTAATATATAATTTCATTCAATTGAAGTTGTTGTGGTTACTCCTCAATCAAATAATACTATATGGATCACTAGACATTAAATATAAGCCTTATAAGAATTTTTCACTTAATAATTCTCAAACATAAAATATTGCATAATTCAAAACATTAGATTATGCATGACATGTAATTTCACAAAATTACAACTTCAAATTATTCATCTCCACATAGCATGTATAATTATATTTGATTTATACATACTAACTAAATGTAAGAATAATTTTAATCTTTATAAAATTATTACAATAAGTGGACAGTTTAGGCCCAATCAATTAAGTGCTTAAACCATATGCAGGCTAATAAACAATATACTGGAAAAATGTTGGAAAATCAAAACTTCCAAAATCCAGAAACCAAATCCACAATAACTAATTGAAAACCTTTTGAGAATCAAGTTCTCTCGTTCTCAACAATCTCTAAATTGCAAAATCAGGATAGTATATGAGCTCAAGCTATTATCCAAAATTTTATTAAAACAACTTCACAAAAGTATTCATATAAAATGAACATTCATTTACTTGAGTAGAATCCAAAGAGTTTGCTTGTTGACAAATTTCACAATCCAAAATGAATTTGGCACTTGAGCACATCAGTGATACTTAAATGAAAAATTAAAGCATCATTTTCAACTTTAAGAGAAAAGCCGAACAATCCAAATTTTCCACAAGCTGAATTAAGTCAACCATGATTTCATTACCAAATTAGAAAAGAACTTATGAAACTTGAAAAATTAGCTCATATGCAAGATTCTCAACAACGTTGACATAAAGTTTTTCCAAGTTTTGTAAAAACATCAAGGCGAAGGTATCAATTGCTCTGATACCAAATGTTAGACTTTATAAAATATCACAATGAATCATCATACCTCCAGCCATTGATGTTTGGAAGAAATTCGGTTGTGTTTTAGATGCTCTACACTCTAGCAATCTCCTTTAGATGGTGTAATTTAGTGAAGAATGTTGAGTGTAGGGACCTTATACATGGCTCACCTATATATAGTGTCTTGCCATCAAAGACACTAAGAAGGTGTAGAGTCTTTTACTTTATGACTCACATAATGCTCAAGTTAGTGGGGCAAGATAATGGGTTAATGAGAATTAAAATCATTGGTTAGTGGGAAGATCAAAGGACCACTTTATGAAGTTTATAATAATATTTTATAATAAACTTATAGGGGAGTCTACGGCTGAAAGGGAAGGCGGTGGGTCAAGCTCCACCGTCGATGGCGGCGTAAAATCGAAAAAACGTAAAATTCGTAGATCTGAAAATATAGTGACGAGATGGACATTGTACTGATAATTAATGCTTGGGATTTGTAGAGGACGTGAAGACGAGTCTATAGCCATCACAGAGAGCTCAAACCGTGTTCGTAGTCGCCGGAAAAGTGAAAAAAACGAAGGTGATGGTGCTTGAAGCGGCGGCCATGGAAGTTTTTTTTTTTTTTTTTTTTTTTTTTATTTTGAACCTTTTTTTGTAAATATGAAAAATAACTAAGAGCATTTTGAACATTTTAAGTATTCCATTAAAGTTGATTAACGGCCGTTAAGTCAAGGGGGTGTCTTTGTAATATTTAAATCAGGAGGGTAATTTCTTGTAATTAGGGTTATAGTCAGGTGGTGTTTATGTAAATTTCTCTAAAATATATTTAGAAAATTATGAAACATCGCTTTATTATTAAAAAAAATTAGAATACATTTATCATCAATTATTACATCATAAATCATTTCAATAACTGTTCATGTATAAAGAATTACAAATTACAAACAACTATCAAAATCCTAGTAATGAATTAGATGCATTAATTTACGCACATTCGTGGAGTTGAATTTATACATTCGTGGAGTTGAATTTATACATGCTATTGCTATCATAATTAAGGTACGAATAATGGAGGACTTCGATACTCAGTTGAGGTCCACCGATAATGATAAGAAATGTGCATATTTGCTTCACTTACTACTATTTGTTTTTTTTTTATTAATTGCTCACTTAATGCATCGTTAGATCTACTTGAAGTACTTAAGGTCAATATATGGGTTGGTGTTGACTCTATTTTGCTCGGCAAGGTTTCAAGATTTGATTTGAATAATTTCGCTGAAATCTTTGAAACAAAATTTGGATTGAATATCAATTCAGGATTTAAGGGTTTAAAAGTTTAAGAAATATTTAAATTGTGTTTGTGTGTCAATGTTTGAGGAAAAAAAATAGGTAATATGTATCAAATCAATAGTTTTAAAAGGGAAAAGTACGTAGATAGTATCAATCGATCAATGTATTATATAGGTTTAAGATTTTAAGATTAAGAAAGATATATGGATGTTCAATTGATCAATGTATTTAATATTTTGGGCCAGACATGATCCAATTTCATCTAGACTTCAAACATTTTTTAAAACTTGAAATTAAAAATAAAAAAATAAAAAAAAGTGTGAAGTACAAAACCTAAATTGTTGAACATCCAGATCCAGTATATGGCAGGGCTCACCTTTTTACTAAATTAGGTTTCGTAAAAAGGTGAGCCCTGTTAAAGGGATTGTTTGATTCAAATGTTGAAGTGGCTAAGGTTCTAAAGGGTTCTAGACGATTCCCTTCTAGACGATTCCCGTCAATGATCTGGAAATTGTTTTGGTGCCCAATGTTGAGTTCTTGAAGAGCTTGGGCATACACATGAATCAAATTCTCCGACAATTATTACTTCTTACTGTCATTGTGGCTTTTCTTGTATAATATAAGCCAGAAAATCTAAGGAAACTAGTTGAAAAAGCTGATAAATCTAGTTGAAAATCTAAGGAAACTAGTTTTATGTATGCTATTAGATTATTAAGTACGTTGAGTGATGAGACATTGGAGCTCAAGTTGAATACTCTTCGGGATTTGGGATTTTCGGAAGATGACATATTGAAAAAAATTTCAGGAATGCACCTCTTGGGCTTGGTGTATCAGTGGAGAAGATGAAGAAAGTGAAAGAGGTTTAACTCGAGACAGGGAAGTACAATATATCGTCTATTGTTAACAACCCTATTTCACTAACGTACAGTGTCGAGAAGAGGTATAAGCCACGGCTCCAAGTCTTAGTGGATTTGGAAAAAAGATTTTAATTAAGAAATGGCCTCGTTTGTCAACACTTTATTCACTCCCGGATGAAATGCTCTTTGAGAAATTTGTTGCTCCATGCTTGGATGATGAAGTTGGTGAAACATTCATTGCAAAGAATCCAGTCCATGGCAAAGGTGAGCCGAAAATATGTGAAGAAGTTATGTGGGAGCTATTGTACATAATAGGTACCCTTTATGAAAATGAAACGGACAAAACGGCTCCATAATATTGTATACACAAGATGGAACTTTGAAAAATTTAATACAACGTGTGACATTGGATTAAAACAGTGTAACAATTGATCATTCAGAGCTCAGTGTCTATGACGAAGGCCAATCATCGGAGTCTGTGACTACTGCTTGTAACTCTAACGGACCTCGACAAGATTACGATAGCTCTGATACGTCTCTTAAGCTCGGGTGAGTCGTGTTACTTACTCTTTAATCCTAACTATGTTTAGTACAAATTAAACCACCTAGTTAAATTGCATTTTCAGTCCCACAAGACTTGTCTTATAAGCCATTCCGATCTCGTATTTTACAAAATTACACTTTGGTCCAAATTTTTGGAATGTTAATGCACTTTTGTCATTATCACCTCCTTTTCAAATTTGGGACGGTTAGAATATTTTACGAGACAAAATTAAATTAGGACGCAGTTTTGTAAGGTACCGAATAAGAATTGCTAAAGGTCCACTCCACCATATGCCTTACCAGAAAGTGAAAAACTATATATATATGATGATGCAAATTAAGTTGTATTAGACTTGGCTTGTAAGATTAACTTTTACATTAATTGGTGTTAAAATTAATTCATAATTCCTTAAGCACGAAGTTCCTTAATCAAGAAGCTCCTTAAGCATGAAGAATTCAAACTTAGATGAATTCAAGTCAAAGTTTGCAACACATTATCTAAACTACATTCAAGTCATCAAGGCCAAACCAATGAGATCAAGTTCCTTAACATTGAAGAACTCTCAAGAGCTTAGTCATCATGTTTAGCCACCAAGTTTGAATTAAGTTCATGTATTCAAGATTAATCTAGTTTGTTCTAGTATAGAGTAGAAAGGTAGAAACATATGCCTATATATATGTATGTAGTGTGTAGAATTTTATAGATAAGAAAAACCACCAACTTAGCAAGTTAGTTTAGAGAAGAAAAATTACTCTCTTGTATGAAGGCTTAGAGCAAAAAGCCTCAAAATATTGTAGCCTTATTATCTTGATGAAATAATAAGTCTACTTTGTCTTGCTAAAATTATTTTCTTAGCCTATCATATCCCAAACACCCAACAGCTTTTGGTATCAGAGCCACCCTTGGCCTGATAACCCCCCACATATTGTAAAAATGAATCCAAGCAATAGCAATGAGCTTGCCTTCACATATTCCCAACAAGGTGTTCCGATCTTTGTTGGTCAAGACTACGAGTTATGGAGCGTTCTTATGAAAACGTTATTCCAGTCCCATGACCTTTGGCATTTCGTAGAAGAGGGGTATGAAATATATACTCCGGAGGAAGAAGCTACGTTGACTGGAGCCAAAAAGAAGGAGCATAAAGAGAACAAGACCAAAGATGCAAGAGCCTTGTCATTTATGCACCAAGGGCTGAGTCGATCTATACTTCCGCGTATTACGGGTGTTAAATTTTCAAAAGATGCATAGGATATTTTGAAGAAACAATTTGGTGGCTATGAAAAAGTTATCTCCATGAAACTGCAAAATTTATGGAGAGAATTTGATAATCTACTCATGAAAGATAGCGAGACTATGCAAGAATTCTTTTCTAGAGTTTCTACAATTGTTAATCAAATTAGAGGCTATGGTGATTCTGCCGAAGATAAAAGAATTGTAGAAAAAGTCTTGCGAAGCTTACCTGCAAAATTTGAGCACATAGTTGCTGCGATTGAAGAGTCTAAAGATTTATCAAAACTTTCTTTAGATGAACTCATGGGATCTTTAGAAGCTCATGAGAAAAGAATGAGCAGATTTTCAAACCATAGTTTGGAACAAGCTTTTCAAGTAAAGCTTAAACTAGCAGACCAGAAAAATAAAAAAGGAGATGGTCAATCAAAAAATAATATGGCATCCACATCCAGAGTATCAAGAGGCAGAGGTCGTGGAAGAAATCAAAACTTCCGAGGACGAGGTCTAGGAAGAGGAGGTTTCTCTAACCAAAGAAATGCAAATCAAAATTCAGATTTATTTTGCCGAATATGCAGAAAAAATAACCACGACACAAAGGATTGCCGCTACAAATGTAAAAGATGCAGAAACGCCAATCATTCAGAAAGAGATTGTTGGCATAGAGATGATGGTGAGAAAAATGATGCCAATTACACTGATGAAAAAGATACCACTCAGATATTTTATTCATGCTTGAATTCTCAACAACAACTTGAGAATACGTGGTACGTTGATAGCGGTAGCAGTAATCATATGTGTGGAAATAAAAATATGTTTGTGGAGCTTGATGAGACTTATTCATCTGAAGTAAAACTTGGAGATGGAAAGGAACATAAAATCGCTGGAAAAGGAACAATAGCAGTCCAGACAAAGAAAGGACAAACAAATTTTATCAAAGATGTTTTTTATGTTCCAAATTTGACTCAAAATCTATTGAGTGTGGGTCAACTACTCAAGAAGAATTATAAGGTGGGGTTTAATAATGATCATTGTGTCATTATTGATAAGCAGATGAATCTCACAATGGCAAATATTAAGAAGAGCTCAAATAATGTATTTCCTCTTAATCTGCCATTGATCGAGAAAATTATTCTCCAGAGCACAACAGTAGAAGATCATAAGCTATGGCATCTGAGGTATGGACATTTGAATTTCAAAGGTCTCAATCTCTTAAAAAGAAAAAATATGGTTTTTGGTCTTCCAAATATTCCAGGTCGAGACACAACATGCGAAGGATGTATTTATGGAAAAATGCATCGCCTACCATTTCCAAAGACATCCTACAGAGCCAAAGTTCCTCTTGAACTAATACATGCAGATATTTGTGGCCCAACTCGAACTCCGTCTCTTAACGACAATAGATATTTTCTATTGTTTGTGGATGATTATAGCAGAATGATGTGGGTTTATATTTTGAAACAAAAATCAGAAGCATTCTCAAAATTTCTGGAGTTCAAAGCCAATGTGGAAAATCAAAGTGGCAGAAAAATAAAGATTCTCAGAACAGACCGAGGAGGAGAATTTATTGGAAAAGCTTTCTTAAATTATTGCAAAGAAAAAGGGATCCAGAGACAACTAACAGTGCGATATACTCCACAACAAAATGGAGTTGCAGAGCGAAAAAACCGCACGATAGTTGAAATGGCAAGAAGCATGATGGCTGAAAAAGGACTTCCAAAAAGTTTTTGGGCAGAAGCTGTAGTTACAGCAGTCTATATTTTAAATCGTTCACCAACAAAGGCAGTTCCAAACAAGACTCCCTATGAAGCATGGCATCGGAGAAAGCCACAGGTAAACAACTTAAGAGTTTTTGGTTGTTTAGCTTATTCTCATATTCCTAAAGAAAAGCGAGAAAAGTTTGATAATAAAGGAGAAAAACTTATTTTTGTTGGTTATAGTGACGAATCCAAGGGATATCGTTTACTAAACCCAAACACAAATAAGCTTATTATATCTCGAGATGTTATCTTCAATGAGAAACAATCATGGAATTGGGGAGAACATACAAATACAAATAATGTGAATCTGTCTTGCTCATCATTAAATCAAAATGATCTGACAAGTCCAAGCTCGAGTCCAATTTCAAGTCCAATTTCAAATTCTCCAGGAGCATCTGACGAATTCTACCCAGAATCAGAAAGTCCTGTACATAAGGTGCGAAGTTTAAGAGAAATTTATGAATCCTGTGATGTGGCATTTTTTGCTTGTGAACCACAAACTTTTGAAGAAGCTGTAAAAGAAAAAATCTGGACAAATGCTATGGATGAAGAAATTCAATTGAAGTTTGTGAACACTAAAGATCAACTTGCAGATAGCTTTACAAAAGTAGTCAATTCAGAGAAGTTGGAGCAATTCTGAAATGGTGTTCGAATTATGAATTAAGAGGGGGTGTTAAAATTAATTCATAATTCCTTAAGCACGAAGTTCCTTAATCAAGAAGCTCCTTAAGCATGAAGAATTCAAACTTAGATGAATTCAAGTCAAAGTTTGCAACACATTATCTAAACTACATTCAAGTCATCAAGGCCAAACCAATGAGATCAAGTTCCTTAACATTGAAGAACTCTCAAGAGCTTAGTCATCATGTTTAGCCACCAAGTTTGAATTAAGTTCATGTATTCAAGATTAATCTAGTTTGTTCTAGTATAGAGTAGAAAGGTAGAAACATATGCCTATATATATGTATGTAGTGTGTAGAATTTTATAGATAAGAAAAACCACCAACTTAGCAAGTTAGTTTAGAGAAGAAAAATTACTCTCTTGTATGAAGGCTTAGAGCAAAAAGCCTCAAAATATTGTAGCCTTATTATCTTGATGAAATAATAAGTCTACTTTGTCTTGCTAAAATTATTTTCTTAGCCTATCATATCCCAAACACCCAACAATTGGATGATGAAGTTTGTGAAACATTCATTGCAAAGACTCCAGTCCATGGCAAAGGTGACCCGAAAATTGCTCAAAAATATGTGAAAAAGTTATGTGGGAGTTATTGAACAGAATAGGTACCCTTTTTTGTACAAGTTTTTAGTAGTTTCTGGTCCTTAGGTTATGTTTGGTTCTTGGATTTTGGCCTGAAGAATATTTTTCTTTGATTAAAATTACAGAAAACTGAGCTTTAATATTTGTTCATTTTGATTTCCTAATAGTTCAAATCACTTGAATTTTCAAACATTGCCTAAAGAGTTAATGTTTCATGGAGGGAATAATTTCACCTGACCTCGGAGTGTAAAGTAAATTAAATTATCATGGTTGTATTCTATAAAATTACTTCATTTATTATTGTGGTATCTTGAATTCCTGCATTTTGTAATATTAATAACTTTATCTCAAATAATGTTGTTACCGAATGAAGTACAATGCTTTGCATTCTACAAGTTGAGGTGGATAATGAAATTTAAGCTTTTTTTTTTTTTTTTCCTTTACTATTTTAAGGTACAAGTCAAATTACAGGAGATGCTGAAACTTATATCGAAGTAGGTGAAGCCTATCATAATAGGACGCCATTATTTCAAATTATATTGATTATGTGAAATATTTGTGAAATAATATTTTGATCTTTTATATTTTCAATTATAGAACATAAAATACCTCAAATATAAAAATACATAGGGTAAATTGCTGGAAAAAAAAAATCTACATAGGACAACAATATGAGGGTAGTTTTGCCACTCCACATTTATTTTAGGACTTTGTACCTAAATGAGACAATGTTATTTAACTTAATAAACACAATTGAGTAATGTGCCTATAGTTTTTGGAGAAGGGGGAAAATTAAATTAAACATTACTATCATCATAGATCAAAATTTAAAATTCTTTAAATAGTTGGACATCATTTTTTAACTCGTAGAATACTCTCCGCTTATCATATTTTATCTTATGCGATTGTTTAGTATTGTAGTTTCAGTCCCCTAAGATGCTATGTAATCTGAAGAGTAAATATTTTAGCAAATAGGGATACAAAATTGAGGGACGAGGGTATGTTTTTTTTGGTGTTGGGGAGAAAAGTTTGTAAAATAATCTCGATTTGCATAATGTTTGTTTAAGCTTTGAAAAAATGGTTGAGAAATAAAATATGTGTAAGTTTTTGTAAGAGCTAGGTTGTAGGTGTAAAGATATGTGAGACATTATTTCAAATTATATTGGTTATGTGAAATATTTGTTTAAAAGATGAGTTACTTTATGTTTAATTAAAGTAGAATTTGAATAAAAAATTATTGTATGTTTGGCTTTTGGAAAAGTACTAAAGTAGTTTGAGAAAATTGGAAGATGATAAATTTATCTGAAAAAGTATAATAACATGATTGTTTTGTTTTTTCCATACACAAAATAATTTTGTTAAAAATCAAACAAATAGACCTGAAGTTTAGTCATTATTTGACTCTTATTTTGTTGTTTTGTGCTATACCTCACCTCTCTTCAATTTGGTGCAGTTTCGGAAACAACAAAAAGAAGAAAGAAAGAAAACAAATACACCAATAGGTGGCTGAAATAGGTGACTGAAATTTACATCATTTTTTTAATACTGCCACATCACCAAACACGTGTTATTGAGTTTTATGTCTATTTCTACTAGATATTATCTAGTGCAACCGCGACACCATGTTATCAAGTACATATGGTGCAGCCCACCAATATACTTATGACATATAGAGTGATAATTCCATATCACCCATGTTCTGACAATGTAAACACAATTTTTTAAATCCTATTTTTCTTTAACATGGCCTGAATATGAAGTGATGTGGATTATCACTGTTGGTCCCAAGTGGTCAGATGAGATCTAGAGGGGGGGGGGCGAGGTGAATAGACCTCTGAAAATTTTTGACTTTAAAAACTTTTCAAGTCTTCTGTCAGCAGACTAAGCTGATCGAGAATTGTAAGTTGACTATGCTGATCGCGCACAAAGCTTTGAACAACAGAATTGTAAGCTGCACTGATTATGACTTAGCTGATTTCAGTAAAATCAAATTTTCAATCAGATTACTTGCAGCGGATATTAAAGTATTTTTCACAAGTAAGCTTTTATCAACTTAAAAGATTTTAACCCCAGTTTTATAAACTCCTTTTTGAAATCTTTTAAACAGTTAAGTGTTTGAATGCTTCTTAAAAATATGCAAGAAATCAAATGCAAAGTAAACACTAGAATTTTTATAGTGGTTATATGGATTGAAATCCTTTAATCCACTCTTCCAAGTCACTTAGATCTTGAGTTATACTATAAACACACGATTTACAATATACTCTGCTTGCGCTTTACAACAAATGATAAGCCACAACTTCGTTGTGAGGAATCACAAAGAAATCCTACTCTCAGAAGCTAGATCACTCACTCAGATGGATCTACACTCCTCACAACACTCTCGTTTACAAGTTCATTCAGAAAATGTGTATTCTTTTTGCTTTAACTTAGCTTCTGTCAACAAATGACTTCAGCAGACGAGTGAGTTGTTCTTGAGCTTTTGAGACTTAGAAAAATTATGCTTCGCGAATGAAATCTCAGTTGTTGTGTTGTCTCTAACTCTTGAATCAAGCTCTATTTATACTTGTTTTTGAAATCTATCCGTTCAAGGTAAGACAAATTTCAAAGCTACAAGTACTGGTCCCCCATTTCCTGGAACGGCTCTCTACAACTGTTGCACTGTACACTCAGCTGGTCTTTTCTGCCAGTCGCATTAAATGCACCTTGCTGATCCGAATGACCCGTCTGATAGATACCCTGCTGATCCAAATTTGAACTAATCTGATTTGAGTTAGCTGAAAAGCTACCAGTCTGATTTCGAACTTCAGCAACAAATCAGTAGTCTTCTGGACCTTGAAATTTTGACCCTTCTGATTATTCTTCTTACTTGGTCAAAATTCTTCTAAGGGATCTAAGCATTCCTTACTTAGCTGATCTTGATGTTTTGAAAATCATCAAAAACTCCCTTAACTTCTTGCACTCTATCTTCATCTTCATCCATCAATTTTCCCCTTTTTGATGATGATAAAACCTCAGCTAAGTACCTGTACCTAAGCTAAAGTTTTAGTCCGAAAGAATTTATGAGATAGAAATAATTTGTTGGAAGAAAACTTGTACTTTTATAGATATTGAAAGTGATTACAAGTTACAAGTCATCTGATGAGATAGACAGAAAATAAATTACAAAGGATTACAAAAAGATTATAAGAGACATAGTCTAGTTTCCTAGTCTAGTCTTTCTTCTCTTCTTGTTCTTCTTCATTTTTGTCCTCTTCCTTATTTTCTTCTTTATCTTTCTGATGATTCAAGATCATCATCTTCATCATCTGGACTGGAGGATTCTTCTTCTAAGGTAAAAATCCTTTTCCTCAGATCCTCCATCCTTTTGTATTTCACATGCGGATTCAACTGCTCTTCAGCAGAGTCCTTGGTTGCAGCAATATCCTTATCAGATATTGCTGTTTCCTTAGACTTTTCGGAGGCATCATCTTCTTCTTTTTCTTCTTGCCCAGCAGTTGTCTGATCAACTGGTCTGCTTGTATTATCTTCAGTTTTCACAGCAGATTCTTCCAGCTTTTCAGTAACTGTGTCATCAACAGGTTTTGTTGAGATTTTGTGGGTATGATTGTCGAAACAACATTGCGGAATTTAAAATTTTTTCATACACCAAATCCAAGGATTCACTTATTAGCACATATGAGTAGGTTGAATACAATTTAGCAACAATTTACTAAATTAAAGAAGGTGGTAAATCGCAGTTTACCTCACCACGGGCACGGTGATGGTTTCTCCGATCTTCTTTTGGATCACTAGAGCACCCCAAATGTTGTGCCTATAGAGAATAGTCCACACCAGCTAGATCTGTGACTGCTTCGATCCTCAGGCTCAAAACTAGGATGAAACGCGTCAAAATCAAGAGTTGGATCAAGATCCAACTCTAGATGTAGATGAAGAAGGAAGAGAGAGGGGTGGCGCGGCCGATCTGCTAGCACACGGCGGTGGTGGTGGCGGCTAGGGTGAGGCGGCGCACGGCTAGGGCTAGGGTGGGGTGGCGGTTTTTGTAGGCTAGGGGTTCTATGACATTTCCTATTTCCTTTGACGAGAAATTCATCAACAGAGGAATATGCTACTTACGAGAAGCTTTCGTTTCTCATTGTCACGGAACAGGTATCCAATGGATTTCGTTGGATACCCCACAAATTTTGTACGCATTTGATCTACCATCTAATTGCTAATACAAGGGTATTATGCCATGTCATAAATGATACGGCAGTGTAAGAACTTATTTCAAAATGCACTAGACCAAGTATCTTTTGAAGAGTCAGGAGTGGCTATCCCCTAATATTTATAAAGGAAGTTCAGCTAAATCACAATCGTGAAAAGAACTATAGACTTGTTTAGTCTATAGTCCCTCCACTTTATGTATCTAGGCTTCTCTTGGGTGAACAGAGTCTTCAACACCAGTTTCTGATCAAAATTGATGATGGGTACTTTGGAATCTTTATTCTGGGAGCTCAGGCTGGATCAAAGAACCATAATTTCGACCCTGAGCTCCCTGGGAGGCATAATTTCGACCTTGAGCTCCCTGGGAGGCATAATTTCGATCTTGAGCTCCCTGGGAGGCATAATTTCGACCTTGAGCTCCCTGGGAGGCATAATTTCGACCCTGAGCTCCCTGGGAGGCATAATTTCGACCCTGAGCTCCCTGGGAGGCATAATTTCGACCCTGAGCTCCCGGGGAGGCATAATTTCGACCCCGAAGCTTTGAACTCCAATTAGCTCAATCCGATCACCAGCCATGGGGCTCATGGTCGAATTTACCATTGGGCCAAGCCCAGGCCCAAGCCTGTGGGCCTGTCCCAACTTTCACCTATAAATACCCCAAGCATTTATGACACCAGGGGAGAGATTTTGGGTGGGGAAGTTTTGGAGAGGCTGCTTCATGATCGGAGCCTCCTGCTCGAATTCCCACAAGAGTTAGATCAGGTCACCTTAGTTGTATGCACTTAGCCTCTATCTTGTACGGCATCCTATAATGCTCAAATAGGACCCCTATTACATGTAATATGTACACCCCATAATCAAAATATACTTTATTGATCTTCTATCTCTTATCATTGTGTATCTTGCATGCTCAACTTTATTATTTTGATCGCCAACGAAAATACATAAGATCAATTGGCGCCCACCGTGGGGCCTTATTTGGGTGTTAGATCGAAATATGCCTACTACGAGGCAATTCACGTACGATCAAGGGGGAATCTTCTTATGCAGGAGGAGCTTGAATTTTTAGATCTCCAAGGTCGAATTTTTGGATCTCCATGGTCAAATTATCAGATCTCCAAGGTCATGTTCTCCAGCTCGAATTTTTAGATCTCCAAGGGTCGAATTATCATGTCTCCAGGATCAAATTATTGGATCTCCATGGTTAAATTATCAGATCTCCAAGGTCATATTCTCGAGCTCGAATTGTTAGACCTCCATGATCGAATTTTTAGACCAAGATCAAGTTATCAAGCATCCATGGTCGAATTTTTAGACCAAGATCAAGTTATCAAGCATCCATGGTCGAATTTTTAGACCAAGATCAAGTTATCAAGCATCCATGGTCGAATTTTTAGACCAATATCAAGTTATCAAGCATTCAGGATCAAAATTTATTATCTACATGGTGAAAACCATTGCTATGATCTTCTGATCGAATTCTTCTGATCGAATTTTATGATCCTCTGGTTGAATTCTTATGTCTCCAAGGCTGAAAGCCTTTGCTATGATCTTCTGATCGAATTCTTCTGATCGAATTTTATGATCCTCTGATCGAATTTTATGATCCTCTGGTCGAATTCTTATGTCTCCAAGGCTGAAAGCCTTTGCTATGATCTTCTGATCGAATTCTTCTGATCGAATTTTATGATCCTCTGGTCGAATTCTTATGTCTCCAAGGCTGAAAGCCTTTGCTATGATCTTCTGATCGAATTTTATGATCCTCTGGTCGAATTCTTATGTCTCCAAGGCTGAAAGCCTTTGCTATGATCTTCTGATCGAATTCTTCTGATCGAATTTTATGATCCTCTGGTCGAATTCTTATGTCTCCAAGGCTGAAAGCCTTTGATATGATCTTCTGATCGAATTCTTCTGATCGAATTTTATGATCCTCTGGTCGAATTCTTATGTCTCCAAGGCTGAAAGCCTTTGCTATGATCTTCTGATCGAATTCTTCTGATCGAATTTTATGATCCTCTGGTCGAATTCTTATGTCTCCAAGGCTGAAAGCCTTTGCTATGATCTTCTGATTGAATTCTTCTGATCGAATTTTATGATCCTCTGGTCGAATTCTTATGTCTCCAAGGCTGAAAGCCTTTGCTATGATCTTCTGATCGAATTTTATGATCCTCTGGTCGAATTCCTATGTCTCCAAGGCTGAAAGCCTTTGCTATGATCTTCTGATCGAATTCTTCTGATCGAATTTTATGATCCTCTGATCGAATTTTATGATCCTCTGGTCGAATTCTTATGTCTCCAAGGCTGAAAGCCTTTGCTATGATCTTCTGATCGAATTCTTCTGATCGAATTTTATGATCCTCTGGTCGAATTCTTATGTCTCCAAGGCTGAAAGCCTTTGCTATGATCTTCTGATCGAATTTTATGATCCTCTGGTCGAATTCTTATGTCTCCAAGGCTGAAAGCCTTTGCTATGATCTTCTGATCGAATTCTTCTGATCGAATTTTATGATCCTCTGGTCGAATTCTTATGTCTCCAAGGCTGAAAGCCTTTGCTATGATCTTATGATCGAATTTTATGATCTTCTGGTCGAATTCTTATGTCTACAGGGTGAAAACCATTGCTATGATCTTCTGATCGAATTCTTCTGATCGAATTTTATGATCTTCTGATCAAATTTTATGATCTTCTGATCGAATTTTATGGTCTTCTGATCAAACTCTCCAATTAAAGCTAAAGGGTGAAAGCCATTGCTATGACCCTCAGGTGAAAGCTGTTGCTATGACCGATTAAAGCTAAAGGGTGAAAGCCGTTGCTATGACCCACAGGTGAAAGCTGTTGCTATGACCGATTAAAGCTAAAGGGTGAAAGCTGTTGCTATGACCCTCAGGTGAAAGCTGTTGCTATGACCGATTAAAGCTAAAGGGTGAAAGCCGTTGCTATGACCCTCAGGTGAAAGATGTTGCTATGACCGATTAAAGCTAAAGGGTGAAAGCCGTTGCTATGACCCTTGGATCAGCAAAAATGGGTGACGACCCTCGAGCTAAAAAACGCTCAAGAAAAACAACTAAGGGTGAAAGCCGTTGCTATGCCCCTTAGATCGAAATTATGAAATGGGTGAAAGCTTTTGCTACGACCCTCGAGCTCAAAAACGCTCAAGAAAAACGACTAAGGGTGAAAGCCGTTGCTATGCCCCTTAGATCGAAACTATGACCCTCAGGTGAAAGCTGTTGCTATGACCGATTAAAGCTAAAGGGTGAAAGCCGTTGCTATGACCCTCCGGTGAAAGCTATTGCTATGACCGATTAAAGCTAAGGGGTAAAAGCCGTTGCTATGACCCTCAGGATCAAATCCTCAGTCTTCAGGATTGAATTTCTTATATCTTCATGATCGAATTATTAGATCTCCAAGATCGAATTCTTATATCTCCGAGGTCGGATTCTTATATCTTCAGGATTGAATTTCTTATATCTTCATGATCGAATTATTAGATCTCCAAGATCGAATTCTTATGATCTCCAGGATCAAATTTTATTATCTCCAGGATCGATTTTTATGATCTCCAGGATCGAATTTAATGACCTCCATGGTCGAACTATCAAGTATCCAAGGTCGAATTCTACGATCATATTCTACGATCAAATTCTACGATCGACAATGACTAAGGATGAAAGTTGTTGCTTTTGGTACGATCCTATGTAATTTTCGGCGTAATCTTCAATACTCACTGAAGACCTTATGTTTCGACCTTATGCTCATTGAAATCATGTGTGCTCAAACACTGGAAAATCCGACCACAAATGCTGAATTCCGATCCCTAATACATTCTGAAGTTTCTAAGATATGTACTCTTTTTCCCTGGTTCGGTTTTTATCCCACTGGGTTTTTCCGAGCTAGGTTTTTAACGAGGCATATCCGAAACATAAAATAATGATCCTCGAGCATTTTCTACTTCTCCGAGCTTCAACTTCACTTTACGCTCGAAGAAGTGGGGGAGTATTGATGATGGGTACTTTGGAATCTTTATTCTGGGAGCTCAGGCTGGATCAAAGAACCATAATTTCGACCCTGAGCTCCCTGGGAGGCATAATTTCGACCCTGAGCTCCCTGGGAGGCATAATTTCGACCTTGAGCTCCCTGGGAGGCATAATTTCGACCTTGAGCTCCCTGGGAGGCAAAATTTCGACCTTGAGCTCCCTGGGAGGCATAATTTCGACCCTGAGCTCCCTGGGAGGCATAATTTCGACCCTGAGTTCCCTGGGAGGCATAATTTCGACCGTGAGCTCCCTGGGAGGCATAATTTCGACCTTGAGCTCCCTGGGAGGCATAATTTCGACCCTGAGCTCCCGGGGAGGCATAATTTCGACCCCAAAGCTTTGAACTCCAATTAGCTCAGTCCGATCACCAGCCATGGGGCTCATGGTCGAATTTACCATTGGGCCAAGCCCAGGCCCAAGCCTGTGGGCCTGTCCCAACTTTCACCTATAAATACCCCAAGCATTTATGACACCAGGGGAGAGATTTTGGGTGGAGAAGTTTTGGAGAGGCTGCTTCATGATCGGAGCCTCCTGCTCGAATTCCCACAAGAGTTAGATCAGGTCACCTTAGTTGTATGCACTTAGCCTCTATCTTGTACGGCATCCTATAATGCTCAAATAGGACCCCTATTACATGTAATCTGTACGCCCCATAATCAAAATATACTTTATTGATCTTCTATCTCTTATCATTGTGTATCTTGCATGCTCAACTTTATTATTTTGATCGCCAACGAAAATACGTAAGATCAAAAATAAGCTAAGGCCTTCTCAAATCTGTTGAAGATAGCTTTATCAAAGTTGACAATATCAAACGATCTTCTAACTTCAAACTTTGCCTTTGGCTTGACAGCACCAGCAGGCATTTTTGGCTTAGCTTCTTTTGAATCTCCAATCTTAATCCCTCCGCCATGAACAGGTCCATGAGCATCTGTCTTGCTCATTTCAATGACCATAGCGAGTTCAGCAGCTTCAGCAGCCTTCCTTTCTGCTTCAGACATTTTTCTTCTTTCTTCATCATTTGCTGCCTGAATCTTGCTAAGTTCAAGGACTCTTTTCTCTTCTTGCTCGTCCCTCTTTCTTTGCTCAGTCTCCTCCCTCTTTTTCTTATCTGCAGCTGAAATCTTCTTTCTTTTGATAAGTATTTTTCTTTTTCCTTTATCAGCTGGGGCAGGAGCGGGACCAGCAGATGCAAGAGGTGCAGTTCAGCTGCTATGGGATTTATGATCATCACGTCTGGATCATCTTGAGGTTTGGAAACCTCAGCTGTTGGTTTTTCTTGAACAGTATGTTGCACATCAATCTGTTCAACAGTAGACTTTTCTTCAGCTCCAACAGGCCTCTCTGCTGTTTGAGGGCTTTCTCTTACCAGATCTATTAACTCAGTGAGTGAGTCAATAAAAGTCATTTTCTTTCTCACAGTCCTACTTCCCCTTCCCTGAGCAGGCATAGAAGCTCCTGTGTCCCAAATTTGACTTCTTGTCTTGTGAGCAACATTCTTATCAGGACGCTCCGCAAATGGCGTTCTTGAAGAGGAAGCAGGAGAAATATTCTTTATTTCCTCTGTAGTCTGATTGATTATTGCATCAGCTACCTCCTTTGCTCCAGACTGATATGTTCTGGCTTCAACAGCTGGCAGGGCTATTTGAACAGAAGTCTTTGCTTTCTTCTTTGGAGCCACTTCCTTGGGCTCATCAGCTTTCTTCATATCAGCAAGCTGAGCTGTTTTTACCAATTTTCTTTGCCTTTTGGCAGGAACATCTTCCTTAGGTTCCTCCAAGTCTTCAGCAGTCTCTACCTCATCAGATTTTCTCTTCAGAACAGGCACGTATTTAGCCATTGCCTTAGAAGCATGGATTTGCTTCCCATTTGTCAATGTACAGCCCAATTTGTGAAACAGATAGCTTAAGGTAATCCTGTGGTTTGTCTGCTGAGAAGATCTCTTTCCTTTCTTCTCATGAAAGTGAGCCAGTATGTACCAGACGACAACCGACCAGTTCACTTCCAAAGAGTAGTAAATGGCAATCATGATGTTGTACCTCTTCATCGTAACAGCATCCAAGGAGAATGTGCAGTTCTCTATCAGCTTTGCTACCATATCAACCATGCGCTGATACTCGTCTTTCAGTTGCCTCTTTTTGATGTTGCCAGTCAACATCTCTCCTTCTTTGGCACAGATGGCCCAGAATTCTTGAAGCTTTTCTTCAGCAAGAGTGGTGACGTCATGTCGACCACTGTTAGGCAAACTAAAAGTTTCGTGGAGTAGAACAGGGGTTATCACAACAGATTTATCCCCAACAGAGGCTTTGATCTCCATCTTCGTGAAATCCACTTCAGCCGATCCGTAATACTCCAGAACTTGGTCCTTCCAGACCAGACCTTCATGCAACTCCATGAAATTCACCAGCGAAGAAGCTTTGAATTTCTCCAGCAATTGTTTCATTAGCTCCGTACCAGACTGGTAGTATGCATCATAGACCAGATACATACCCTCAGCTTTAGCTTCAACACCAGAACTCATCTTGAATCTGTGGAAGTTAGTGAAATAGTAGAATTGCAGAAAGTAGAGTGCAAGGAATTTTCTTAAAATTGCTCTAAGTACTTTAGGGTGCGTAAAGAATGACAAGTCTGATCAGATCTGGATTTATAGAGTTAGGGTATTTTGGTTTTCGTGATACCATCCAATCGTTAGATCCATTTCTTGTCAGTCCTGATCGTGCGGCATCAGTTACGTCGTTTCAAATTCAAAAAGCATTAAATGAGAGGCGGGAATGCGAACCGCCTTACTATACTTATAAAAGCGTGTTTTAGATAAAACGTTTTTAATACACTTAGCTTTTATACAGTTGATCAGAGAGGTAAATAAAATACTTATCTGATAGGACTATCGTCCTGATGACAAAGCTGTTATCAGTGAAGGCCAATAACTGATAACCTTCCTCGGCTGTTTGTCAATCCAGCTAGATAGTTAATCTTCAAACTTCAAGACTTTAATCTTCTGATGAAAACATAACTTCAACTAACTGTCATCAACAAATTTCATCTTTTAATCAGAAGTATCGCTAGTCTTACATGTTCCCCCTGACTTTAAGAATTTATAAGTTAACTAGTCTATTGAGAGTTAATCCTTGAAGATAATATGATGAGTAAGCTGTTGAACTTCAGTCTTCTGATGAGTTCCCCCTCAGCTTATGCATCCAATTTTAGTAGACCTAGTTCAGCTCTTAGAGTTGAAAACCTTGTCTCACTTAGAGGTTTAGTGAAGATGTCAGCAATCTGATTTTCAGTAAACACATATTCTATCATGACATTTCCTTTCTCCACATGATCTCTAATGAAATGATGTTTGATCTCAATATGTTTAGTCCTTGAATGACTTGTAGTATTCTGAGTAAGGCTGATTGCACTTGTATTGTCACAGTAGATAGGTATTCCACTGATTTTTATATTGTAGTCTTCTAGTTGATGCTTCAACCATAATATTTGTGCACAACAAGCTCCAACAGCTATATATTCAGCTTCAGCAGTTGATATAGATATTGAAGTCTGTTTCTTACTCATCCAAGAGATCAGACGACTACCTAAGAACTGACAGACACCTGTTGTGCTTTTCCTGTCAATCTTGCAGCTAGCCAAGTCAGAATCTGAATATCCAATGAGTTCAAATCCAGATTCCCTAGGATACCACAATCCCAAATCTTCAGTACCTTTAAGATATATGAGTATCCTTTTGGCAGCTAGGAGATGAGATTCCTTAGGATTTGATTGATACCTCGCACAAACCCTAACAGAGTACATAATATCAGGTCTGCTAGCTATTAAGTAGTAACAGTGACCCAATAATTCCTCTGTACTTGGTTATGTCCACTGATTTGCCATCTTCATCTTTATCCAAACGAAGACTAGTAGACATTGGAATATTAGCAGTAGAGCTAGTTTCCATACCAAATTTCTTGAACAAATCATTTGTGTATTTTGCTTGGCTGATGAATATTCCATCAGACAACTGTCTTACTTGCAAGCCAAGAAAATAATTAAGTTCTCCCATCATGCTCATTTCAAACTTGTTCTGCATCAGCTTTGCGAACTTATCACACATCTGTTGATTTGTTGAACCAAAAATGATGTCGTCCACATATATTTTCACAAGCAAAATATGTTCTTCCCATTCAATAGTGAACAGGGTCTTGTCAACCTTACCTTTGCGAAATCCTTTAATTAAAAGAAAATCAGATAGGGTATCATACCATGCTCTTGGAGCCTGTTTCAGTCCATAGAGGGCTTTCTTCAGACGATACACCTTGTCTTCTTCTTGATAAGCTTCAAATACAGGTGGTTGTTCAACATAAACTTCTTCTTGCAATTCTCCATTGAGAAAAGCTGATTTCACATCCATCTGATAGACTGTGAAATTCTTGTGAGCAACATAAGCAAGAAAGAGTCTGATAGCCTCTAATCTTGCTACTGGTGCAAAAGTTTCATCAAAGTCAATACCTTCTTCTTGACAATAGCCTTTGGCAACTAATCTTGCTTTATTTCTGGTGACCACACCATCTTCATTCATTTTGTTCCTGAATGCCCATTTAGTGCCAATTACTCTTTGATGACTTGGTCTAGGAACTAAGTACCAGACTTCATTCCTTTCAAATTGATTTAGCTCTTCTTGCATAGCTTCAATCCAGTTTGAATCACTAAGAGCTTCTTCAATCTGTTCAATTTGAGATAGGAAGCAGACAAACATTTCTTCACTTGCAACAGCTCTCTTTGTCTTTACTTTATCCAAAGGATCACCAATCACCAGCTCTGGTGGTTGATTCTTGAGCCATCTAAGATCAGGTTGGAAATCATAATGTTGACCTTTGTTTTGATCTTGCAACACTACTGTTGGAGTTCCAGTAGTAGTCTGTTGAACAGCAGTTGTCTGTTGAACATTCTCTGGTCTGTCAGCTATTTGCAACTCCTCTGTTAGACAATCAGCATTGTGATTTTGAACAGCACTTGAGTTAGCAGCTGAGTTGAGATCAGGTAGTATGATGGGAATATATTCTTCATTCTTTTCAACACTTAATTTTTGCAAATCAGTAGACAGTTTCTGATCAGTATTTTGATTCTTTTCAGAAGATTGACTAGGTTCATCAAATACTACATGAATGGATTATTCTATAAGTAAAGTTCTTTTGTTAAAGACCCTATAAGCTTTACTGATAGTAGAATATCCTACAAATACTGCTTCATCAGCCTTCTCTGCAAATGCAGTAAGGTGATTTTTCCCATTATTTAAAACAAAGCATTTGCAACCAAAAATTCTAAAGTAATGAATGCTTGACTTTCTGTTGTTCCAAACTTCATATGGAGTCTTGTTTTGGTGCTTGTTGATCATGCATCTGTTTGGGTGTATTTAATGTTGCCTGCAGAAAAGTACTGTTGACAGTACGGACAGACTGCAAAGAGCCGTTCGCGGAAATTAAGGACCAGTACTCGAGGAATTTGAATCTTGTCTCTCTTCAACGGACATTTTTCAAACCTCAAGTATAAATAGCTGAAAGAGACGAAGAGAACACAACAACACAATCTCTGAGAAAATTTTGAAGCAGAACTCTTTAAGTCTCAAGAACAGCTCACTCATCAGCTTAGTCATTTGTTGACGAAAAGCAGAGTTGAAGAACAAAGCTAAATACATCTTCTGAGTGAATTTGTAAAACTGAGTGTTGTGAGAAGTAGATATCCATCTTTGTGAGTGATATTACTTCGGAGAGTATGAGTTTCTAAGTGATTTCCTACTGCGCACTTGTGGCCTTTTCATTTGTTGATTGGCACAAGCAGAGTATACTGTAAACTTCGTGATTATAGTATAACCCAAGATCTAAGTGACTTGGAAGAGTGGACTAAAGAATTTTTATCCATATAACCACTATAAAAATTATGTGTGTTTTTAATTGCACTTTTACTTGCATATTTTCGGTCGCATAAAAACACTTTAAGTTAACTGTTTGAAAAGTTTTCTAAGAAAAAGAGTTTTGTAAAACTGGGGAACAAACTTTTCAACTGCTAAGATTACTTGTGAAAAACACTTTACAAATCCGCTGCAAGTACCCTAAGTATTAAAACTGATTTTGACAAAATCAGCTAAGTGATTATCAGTTTAGTGGTCTACGAAGTTGTTCAAAGATTTGTTCGCGATCAGCCAAGTAATTTACCGTTGATAACAGCTTAGTCTGTTTGAGTTAGAACTAAAAAGTTTTGTAGTTAAAAATTGAAAAAGTTTAGAGGTCTATTCACACCCCCCTCTAGACCTCATCTGACCACTTGGGACCAACAAGTGGTATCAAAGCAGGTGGTTCATTAGAATTAGCTGCCTGATCAGCGAGCTTGATCCGAGTGTTTTTCAAAGGTTTTCAAAACTTTTCAAAAGAGCATTTTTTTGAAAAATAAAAACTTTTTGAAAAATGGATTGTATCAGCCATGTTCCCCACATTGCTGGTATGTCTTTCGAAGACTGGAAAATCAGGATGGAGATTTTCCTGGCTGCTTACAATGATAACATGTACACATGTATCATCAAAGGTCCATTCAAATTCACCAAGAATATCACTGTTGATGAAGCTGAAATAGTGGTGGAAAAAGATCTGATAGAAATGACGCCAGAAGAAATAAAGCTATTTAATCTGGACAAAGTCGGAAGATTTATCATGACTAAAGCCCTGGATAATGATCGGTTTGACAAAGTCAAACATTGCAAAACTGCAAAAGAGATGTGGGATAAGGTTCGTGATATGAGCGAAGGAAACGACGCCATCAAAGAGCATCAACTGAGTGTTGCTCTGGAAAAGCTGGACAACTTCAAGATGAAGTCTGCGGAAACCATTGACCAGATGGATACAAGGTTTACAAGGACGCTGGATGAAGTGCTAAAGCTTGGAAAAACCTTCACTGATAAGGAGATAACCGTCAGGGTACTGATGGCTCTACCTCCGAAGTTCAACATGAAGGTGACAGCCATGGAAGAGTCAAGAGATCTGGGAAAGATTTCTCTCACCGAACTGTTCTCAGTACTCAAGGCGTACGAGTATAAACTGCCAAGAATGGGTGTTGAAGAAACCTCAACTTCAAGTTGGGATTTTATGGGTATAATTGTCAACTACAACAGTGCGGAATTTAAAATTTTTGTTTATACACCAAATCCCAGGGAACACTTATTAGCACATATGAATAAAGGTGGAAATTAATTTCAGCAAGCATATACTAAAATAAATTCAAGATGGTAAAAGCTATTTTACCTCACCACAGGCAAGGTGGTGGTTTTCCTCCGGTCTTCAATTGTTCACTAGAGCACCCCAAGTGTTGTGCCTCTAGAGAAAGTCCACACCAGATGGATTTGAGTGACTTCGCGAAATCCCCAGGCTCAGAACTAGGATTAATGAATTGTCTCGTCAGGAATTGGATTCAGATCCGGGAAGAAAACTTGGAGAAAATTTTCACATGCTGGGGCGATTTCAGAGAGTTCCGAACTGGGAGAGAAATCGGTTTTTCTTTTCAATTAGTTGGCTGAAAATTTTCGATAGCTCTTCTTAAATTTTCGATCTCCTCTCCCTATTTAATGGGGTTGTTAGTTTGTTGAGATTTTCTTGCTATCTTGAAGAGATTATGATATATCTTTTATATTTAGAAGAGTCCTTCTAGATATAAAACATATCTCTTTGCATATCTTTCCTTATCTCCTAAGGAAACAAGATATGCCATATCTCTTCACAAGATATGCTATATCTCTTCACAAGAAAAATCTTTCCTAACTAACCTCATTAAAATCGGCTATGATTGTTTTTCAATATTAGATTAATGAATTTCCTTTAGCATGTAGTGACCATGTTAAATAAGATCAAATAACCATCGGCCCATATGCTATCATTAATCCAAAATTAATTCAATCAACATTCTCTTTCAATTGTGTGTAATCGGCCATGAATAGGAAACCAATCCTTATCATAGTTTGGCCCATGTAGTTCAATTAATTAATCAACTATTAATTAACTTCCCTTCATCACAATTTTCGGCCCATGTACTTAATTAATTAATCCACTATTAATTAATTAATCTTTTCAATTAACACTTTAATTGAGGGTTTAATCAATCAGAAATTCCAATTGATTAATTAATTAGTTACTTCTAATTAATGATTCTCCACTTCGAATTAACACTTTAATTCTTGATTAATTAATTAGTTACTTCTAATTAATTATTCTTCTTCTTGAATTAATACTTTAATTCATTTATTGATTTAATTCCTTAAATCAATTGATTCCTTTCAGACTGTCACTGTCCAACTGTATTGTGTGTGACCCTCTAGGTTCACCATCAATTGGCAGCAGGCTCACGACTTTCGTGATTTAATTAGTGAGCAATTAATTGCTCCGATCAATTAACCACTTTAATTGACCACTCCAGAATTAATTTCCTTATTAATTCAGGAGTACCCACATCTCATGGTCGATGTCTAGCCACAAGCCCATGAGGCCCAACTTCAGGTGAATTGATATTCGTGAACCTCCAACTCTTATAAATGCCATGTACATGATAGAAATAGTGTCCTGCAAGCCAGCTGTATGGCTAGCATTAATTGAATTTAATGAGGAACTATTCAATTTAGATTAATAAATGCACTTTTATTAAATGGTCAACTTTATCTTATGTAATATTTGTCTACGCATAAGGATAGAAGTCCTTTGATCACAGGGCTATGGGACAACCCGTGGACTGATCTCTAAGGCCGTGATCTAGAACATATTCAAGAGTCGTAGAATCCAATCGAGATAGGACATCGTTGGATTCGGTTAGACTCTCACTATTGTGTATACTCCGATGAACTGGAGGACGCTGGGGTCCACGAGCGTGACTGGGATAGTCGATACACATAAGTGGGTGGCTTGCTGGGATGGCAAGTGCACTGAATACCCCAATTAGGAAATAACTCACCATGGAAGCGGTAGTCGCATATCGGGGTTGAAGTTATTCCAATTTACAATAGTATACGAGGAACGATCCCTAACAACTTGAGATGACAGGGTTTATCTGGTACGAGAACGTCTATGCTTTGATGTGAGTTCCGACTGACTGGGGATCACCAGAAAGTCTCTGAGGACTCACATTGGGTATAGAGGAACTCGTATGCAGATTCATATCATCAACAAAGGATCCGTTGACCCGACTTGATAGGTTGGGAAATTCTCCTATGGATTTCTGTGAGAAATTAATTCTGGTAAAATCCTTGGCCAAGGTATCTGACGACTTTATGTAAGTAGCTCATAAATGTTAAGTCAAAGAGAATTTATTTCGAGACCAGAATACATAAGGTCAAGACAAAAG
>CM064880.1:43271071-43392418 GCA_003313485.2 Penstemon barbatus
CCCCCATTCTTTTCTTTTGATTCTCGACCATCGTCTCAACTGTCTCCCTCGGAGCGCGACCGCATCGCCTGTCGAGGGAGTCAGGCTCGCATCTTCAAGCTAGGCGTTTCCTTCTACCCATCATCAGAGGACATTGGCCTCTTCCCCTTGTCGGAAGAAGGCTACTTATCGAGACATGGGCTCGGCCTAGGAGGAATAGTACTTGATTGCGTAGATACGTTGGTCCTCGGATCTTTCCCGCACGTACCCGAGGGAGGAGCATGAGCATTAACCATCTTTTTGGCTTTTAAAACTGCTAGAGAAGCCCGACTCGCCATGACTATAGATTCTTCAAAGGTCGAAAGCATTAGTCGGCAAGCAACAAGAAATGAATAGATGAATGGCATGATAATTACCTAAGGAGGGAATATCGATAGGTAAATGAGCCATCGACATCCCTCCCAAACTCAAGATCGGTTTCCGCAAAACTAAGTTGAATCAAATGGGGACTCCGATAACTGCAAAGGAAAGTCGGGCCCCCAGGAAAGTTCTGGAACATTCTTCAAAAGAATGCTGCCCGACCTCCACTCGCGTTTCGTCCTCCACACATAGTTCTTAGGAGCGCGAACAAAAACGAATCTATTTTTCCAACCCTTCGCATGCGATGACTTAAGGTCACTCAGGAACCTAACATTAGGTTTGGACTTGACAAAATAAAACCTTCGTTCGACTTAAGGAAAGGACTTACGTTGAAAAGACCACAAAAATTGGCAAAAGAAGCCGGTTGGCCTAGAGACTTCATGACTAGACAAAAACGATTGTATCCCACAACATTGGGGACTAGTTGTGTCGGACAAATACCAAAACCATTTACTATGTCGACAAACTCCTTAGCCAAAGGAAAACGAAGACCAATTTCGAGAGTATCGTTATGAAAAGTCCTACACCCTCTGGGTGGATCATTCATTCTCTGATCGGGAGTAGGGAGAAGGACAGTCCAACCCTTAGGAAATTGGAACTTGGCTAAAATTGATTCAACTGACAAACGTAAACGACTGGCCGACATGGTGTTAAAATGCTCGGCAGTACGATAACGTTCCGATGTCCAACTCGGCGGAACGACATCTTTTGGAACAGACTCAATAATGCTCAATAGTTAAGCAGAAAGAGGGCTATGATGCTGCCCCTCAAAAGGAATGTCGAAATGTGACATTATCGACCCCACTGACATACCCTCCCCTTCACCTACCGACTCGCTACCAATCGACAACGAATGATTTGACATAGAGAAAAGAAAAAGATATAAGAGGTACCTAAATGAACGAAAACTGCGACTATACCGACTGCTTAACTTAACCAATGGCAGATCCGACGACCTTGCTCCGATTAAAAAACTTTGCTTTGAAGTATGAATAGTGAATAAGGGGACATGGCCCATTTATAAACACAAACATCCAAAAGGCGCGCTCTTTCAAAAATATTTTAAAAAAGATGCGGCGGTTAGAGAAAAAGTCCAGTCAACAATTTAAAGGCCCAACAGGTTACCTCGAAGGGTCCACCACAATAGATTCGCCTAATAAATTAATCGCAAAAATACAATTTCTAAACATATATAATTAATGGCGATAACTGGTCACAAAGATTCGATGATCAAAAGATCTTATTTCAAAATTGAAATATACGAGTCTTACCTTGACAATGAGCTCGAACAATAGCTTCTTCTGCCTCCAACTCCGCGGCACTAGCATCGACTTCAAATCTCTCGTTCAGCTCGGGACCAATGGCTTCCGGATCGAAATCAGACGTCAGGAAACCCCTGTGCGCACATTGAGCAATCGTCCTCTCGTAAATACGTATCAACTCATCGTCCATCCTAGCATCGCAAGATAACTAAAGACTGGCGACTCGACAAACTCCTTCGCAATCTCTAGTCTTTGCTCGGGGGTTACGACTCTAGTCTCCGGGGGATAACCGCTGCGAAGCTTATCGTTCTCCATTGAAGCCATGCTCAATTGCCTCGTTGCATCCACGACTAATGACCCGATAACTCCAATAATCCAATTGTTGAATCAATTGCGACCTGTAATAATTCTTTAGAGAAAAAAACGAAGTATTTTGTAAAACATTACTTCGTTCATTCATGGTTTTATTTCACCAAAGAAAAGTGACTCACTTAAATTTACTAAATGATTACTCGTATAAAAAAACTTTCTATTTTTTCGAACTGTAATGACTAAAAGTGATACTGATAATAATGATCCACACAAAAGGGCTGCATAGCCGAATATCATCATACTTACATGCATTATAACCACTCGGATTGAAGAGCCGGTACTAATCGTGGATTCGTGTATTTCAGTTATTTTTTTAAAAATTTACCCAATCCAAGTCCTTTATTTGTCCAATGGGTGTAATACCCCGTAATTTTATATAAATGCAAAATGAATTCTTAATTGGTTTTAAAAAAAATAGGAAGTAAGAGCAATTGAATTGGTATAGTACTACGTTATAAATAAAATAAAGGGTTCAACCATAGGGGAAAACTGAAGTTAAGGTTTATGAAATGTAGTGAATTAAGTATAAAAGTTCAAAGTGTCAATTGAACTCGTTATGGGCTTAATAAATCATGTAATAAAGATTTGGGGACAATCTTCAATTACCTTGAAACCTTTTACTCAATTAACAGATAGTAGAGACTTGGAGGTTAAAAGTGAATTATGGAAGCTTGGGCCTTAAAGGTTGCGTTAAATATTGGCATGTGGACAATTCATTTCTCATCTTGCCTATACAAAGTACCACGTATCAGCCATGTTGGAAATAGTGATGACTCTTACCATATTTGCCACTTTCTATTCTTTCCTTTATCCACAATATCTTTTCAACCAAAGCAAAATCATAGTACTTATCTAATGTAACCACACTTTCTTTATTGAATTCATTAAACATATGGAAAAATTCAGTAGAACAAGAATAAAGGAATGCAAATGAAATCAAGTATCAACCTATGTATCTAACCAAATATATAGCTTAAACACATAAAAATTGACAAAGGGACGGACTGAGGGCAGAGGTTTGGGACGTGATGGTGGTGGCTGGCCTATCAGCAAGGTGGGTTTTCATACTTATTTTGTGCTCAATTGAATGTTGGAGTTTAATATCTAAATGTTAGAACTTAATATTTAGAGTTGGATTAGACTTCTTATTGAAAATATTGGATTGTATAAGATAACCTGAATTTTGAACTTGTTTAGTTGAATCACAACTAAAAATAAATCGGACATCGGGCATAAATTAATTTAATACTTCTAACTAAAGTATTATAATAATTGTTTAGTTAAGTTAAAATTGGTATTTAGTTAAGAAAGTATAATGGGTTATTAGAATCTTGTTACCGTACCAAATGTTGGGATACCTCGGTTGTCAGAATAACGAAAGTGTGGAATTTAAATTTTTTCCAAGGCACCCATCAGTCCCACAAAATCGATCTCCACATTATGTATACGAAAAGGTTGAATCAAACAATAATTAAAACAAAAAGGGGGTGATAAGCGATACCTTACCACTCGGTGATGGTAACCTCCGGGCTTCTTGTCTGATTCAGAACTGAGTGATCAAATTATCTCACCTCTAGAACGTATCCACACCATTGGATTGTATCAACATCTCCAAGTCACAGGCTACGAACTAGATCTTGGAGATTGTGAACTAAGGAAGAGGCAGATCTAGATCAGGGATCCGGATGAAGAGAACAAAGGAGGAAGGGCTCGGCCACATGGCTTATGCGGCTAGGGCTTGGGGCGGCTAGGGTTTGGGGCGATTTAGGGTTGGCCGAAATTTGGCCTCTCAATTTTCAGCTTTTCTTTTCTTTGGTTTGTGTTAATCAATTAGTGCATTCTCTTATCATTAGCTTGTGGAAAATCTATGATGAGTTATATTTATAAGAGAAGAATCATTTTCTTATTAGATATCTCATCAAGATTGGTTGAATCATTTCCTTATCACAATAGGAAACAAGATTGGGCCAAATATCTTGTTCTCCTCATAAAATCGGCCGAACCCTGTCTTCCATTTGAAAGAATTTTTCGTTTTCGATTTTAGCTCCTAAGTCGTTCTCTAACCCTAATCTTAATATACCCTACGTTCTAGCCGATTAGGATATATTAATTTTCGTGATATTGTGGTGTATCAACTCGTAGAGGCGCAACACGTGGGGCACTGTAACAGGGCTTAGGATCGACCCAACTGAAGGGAGAAAGACGACTTTTTCGCTGACAGCAGGGATTTGCAAGGAGACATGTATAACTTAGATCTAGTTATCTTTGTCGTTTAATTATACATATATATACAACCAGTTTAGTATCATGGCAAGATTCCGTAAGAGGTCCTAAATATTTTAAATTCCACTTCCTATAGGGCTGTTTATCTTACCGAATCCCAACAGTGGTATCAGAGCCAACTCTGGCTTTGTATATATTTGAATTGGCAAATTCTGTGTTTTAAATCATATGTTTGATTTATGTGTGGCTAGTTCTTTAACAGTTTATTTAACTTGGAGTTAAAGTAAAGAAAATTTTGATTCGAAATTCTATCAAGTTAGTTTTATTTTGGATTGGGATTTAATTAATTGGATCTCTTTTTAATTAAATCAAAAAGTAATCGAAACACAAAAAAAAAAAATTAATTGGATCCGACGGCGGTGGCACGCGGCTGGGGGCCACTGCACGCTGCTGCCCATGGCAGCGTGCGAACAACACACTGGTCGCGCGTGCGACACACGGCAGCAGCCTACGGGTTGCTTACCGCGTGCTGTCATGCGCAGCCGCTTGCTGTCGTACGCTGCCACGTGCGGACTTCGTGACTGCGCGTGTGCTGTCCACGTGGTAGTTCCCGATTGGCCATGATGAGGTTGATTTTTGGTTGGACTCTAATTCTGCCTATTTTGAAAAATCTAAAAATCTTGGAGATGTGTGAGATTAGGAAACTTGGAGTTTAGGATAATGTAGAAATCTTGGTAGATTTGGGTACTACCTTAGTTAACTAATCTAGTCAAAATAAGATTATCTTGAGAATCTTGGAGATTTGGAACATTGGAAAACTTAGAGTTTTGGATAAGATAGGAATCTTGGATGATTTGGAACTATCTTAATTAACCAACTTAATCAAGATAAGAACTATTGATTACTTAGAACTCAAGTAAGAGTTAATTAATTTTAGAGATTAATTGTTAATTTGATATGACGTGGTTCCGTCGGGGGATCAATATGGAAATATAAAGATTATAAAGGTGTAAAAATGCCAGTGAGGGGGTTAAATATGTATTTTTCCGAACGTGATTACAATGTATTTCGAGGTCCTACTTGGGCATTGGATGTCGTACAATCTAGAGAACTAATACATACTGCATGATCGAAAATACAATCTAGAGGAAGCCCTGAGCGCTATGTTCGAGCTGGGAGCACCTGGGGAATTGTGCGATTGCTAGTGTCATAAATGCTTGTGGTATTTATAGTGGAATCGGTGTGCTAGCTGAACCACCCGCGGGGGTGTATTTTCGGCCCACAGGCTTGGCCTGGGGTCGGCCCAATAGTGGAATCCGAGCATGAACCTCTTGTCCTGTGATCGGAGTAATTTGTATAGCATTGGTGATCGGCAGACAAGTCTTCGAGGTCGGATGTTGCTATTTTCGATCGTGGAACGCCTTCCTAAAATAGAACATCCAAAGTACCCCTCATCAATACTCCCACACTTCTCAAGCGTAAGTGAAGCTGAAGCTCGGAGAAGTAAATGTCACCGTATGACTGGGACGAACCATTATTTAGTGTTTCGGATATTCCTCGTTAAAAATCTAGCTCGGAAAAACCCATTGGGATAAAAACCGAACCAGGGAAAAAGAGTGCACATCTTGGAAACTCTAAAATGATTATCCGTCGTCATGCGAATTTCCTTGACATTATCGTTTTGAATTGTCTTCTGAAGCAACGGTTGGTATTGTTGAAAAATTTTTAGTTGATGCAACTTTCCGTCTTGAACTTTCTAGCTAATAACTGCCTCGTATTGGTCTTGTGATCGGTCAGTTTGATTTGTCTGATTCCTCAATAATACTCGCCCACTTCATCGAGTGTAAGCGAAACTGGGCTCGGAGAAGTAGGTTCATTCCTTCACTAAAGAGACGTGTCTTGTCGCTTAGCCATGTGGTAGTCTAAATTCATAGAGTATAGTGGACAAAAGTGCAATTTCGCGAAAATCTTGTTTTGAAAATTATGCTTGGAGTGCTTGATGGGGGCTATTTCGCACCCCTTATAATGTACGGATCGACTGAAGAACAGAAGATCGGTTCGACCAAACAAGACAGTTCGGGATCATCTTATCGACCCGGCCGAATACAGCTCTCTTCGACAAGAAGACTACACTCCGGACTCAAGAAGGATATTTGGGCCGAGTCCTATTAGGATTATATTTCCTTGTAACGCTAGGTTTAGTATGATATAAATACCTAGTCAATCATTGTATTAAACAACTCTGAATCACAAGGCAAATACGCCATTGAATTCTGCATAAACGCAGAACCCATATTATTCAATAAAGAAAAGAGCTTTCTCTTCATATTTGTTATTTTTACGTTGGTTACGATAATTACTTGTTGTTCCTACGAAATTGTTCTTCCTTGAGATTGATCCATCCTGAATAAAGTAACAGAGCCCTATAAATCATATATATTGAGAATCCCCAATATCCAATTCACTGATACATTAACCCGACGAAATCAGGTTAAATCAGTTGGCGCCCACCGTGGGGCTAGGTTAATTATTCGATCGACATATGGCTCGCCCAAGGAAAAGCGCTCGTATTGGAGCAAGAAGTAACACAACCACCGGTCATAACACATCTGAAGATCCACAGGACAATAATGATAATAACGCCCACGACACCAACGAGAATTTGCAGGGTCCCTTCCCATCAGCAGGAACCCCAAGGAGATCTTCCCGGTACAATACCGGAAGAACCGGAAGTCCCTGCGATCCCCGTTCCTCTCCCGACGCTCAGGAGAAATTGCGACAGATTGCATGCTCGTTAAATCACTCTCCCAGAGAATTACTCGTACTTGAACAAATTCCTCGAAACGTTAGAACTGCCAGGGCAAATCCCGCTCAAAGAGCGCCAAGGCAAAACGATCAAACTCTCAACAAGCTGACAGCCCGGCAAGCGAGCGGCGCTCGCTACACAGTCCGCAGCAGGGCAATTCAAAACCCTCCGATAACCATCCCCGAAGGAAACCAGGACAAAGAAAACCACAGCCGGGGCGCAGCGGGTCCAAGGAACGTACAATAATCCCTATCGAGGATGACATAGATGATGCAATCCCAGATCGACCACGAACAATGCGATTCTCGGAAAGAGAAATCGAAAGGAACGACTCGAACAACGCCTACGATCTGTTCAAAACCCGTGGGCCCGAACCACGGAACTCCAGGAGAGCCTTGCGGCCTGTTCTCCCTTCTGCAGAGAAATAAAAGAGGCACAGTCAATCGGACAGGTCCCGGGTAGACTACCCCGATACGACGGAACCACTGATCCAGATGACTATATTTTTAGCTTCACGAATATAATGAACTTATACGCTCACTCGGCGGAATTCACCGCCAAATTAATGGTGACCACATTTGAAGGACTCGCTTTGGACTGGTTCGCCAAGCAACCTGCCAACTCCATATTCAGTTTTCGGGAATTATGCAACAAATTGACACAGCAGTTTGCCAGTCAGAAGAGGCAAAAACTTCCGATGAGCTACTTAGGAACTATCACCAACAAGAGGGAGAATCCTTAAGAAACTGGTTGGCAATTTAACGTAGAATTACTTAAAATCGATTCCCCAAATATCGATTACATAATTCTATTCTCTTCGACCTCACGAAGAATAGGCAGTTCGGAAATGCCCTCAGTCGAAAACAACCAAGAACGTTTGCCGACATCATGAGCTTGGCATCTAAATATATGACCCAAGAAGAGATGAATTCCTTTAAAGATAAAAACAAAAAAGTCACAACTTCAGGCTCCAAACGGCATGATAGGATTCCTGCCCAAAGATCCATGGATTATGAGCGATCTTTTAGAAAAGGCAACGTTTTCCAGCGATTGGAATACAATAAAACCGACCAAGAAAGACAACCTAATTTCTATCAAAGACCAAGAAACCCCGAACTAGCAATCAGAGGCAGGGTTAATCAAGTAGAACACCCAAGGCTAAATTCCGATGAAGAAATATTGGAAGTACTAGAAAGGAATAATTGGATCCCGAAGCGAAGAAAATCGCTCAGCCCAGACCAGGATCTCGAAACTATGAGTTATACTGCAAATACCATCGGGCACATGGACATCGAACAAAATTGTTTTCACCTTAAAAAAGAAATTGAAAAACTAATCGAACAGGGAAAACTAGACGACTATTAGAGCGAGATAACCGCAAGAGGGGAAAGTAGAAGCCCTCGGAATAATAATCAAAGAAGGAGTTCTCGTCGAAGGTCACCCGAGCATGGTCCTGCACAGGAGTTGAACCATGACCAGATCAATGGACTATCCATACAATTCCGGAGGACCCGCAGGCGGGGATAGTCGTAACGCCGACGAAGGACAGCTAGATCCATAATTGGAAGCTTAAAATACCCAAAAGAAATATGGACTCTAGAAAACAAGCAACAAACGACCAGCTGATCAGCTTTAACGAAGGCGATGTACCCAAAAATATTGTTTGGGACACAAAAGAGGATAACCCCGATTTCCCGATGGTGGTGTCGCTAGAAATAGCAAATTATAACGTCAAAAGGATCCTAATCGATAATGGGAGCTCGGCGAATATCATCTCCCGGGAGGTTTTAGCCCAGATGAACTTGGGACAGATAAACCTACAAAAAGTAGCTACGCCGTTAGTAGGGTTTGGAGGATCCGAAATTGTCCCCAGCGGAACAATAACCTTAAGTGTATCACTCGGGAGGAAACCGCACCGGACAGTAAAGCTAGTAAAATTTCTAGTGGTAGAAACACCTTTCGCTTATAACGCAATTTTAGGGCGACCAACCCTCAACCTATTCCAAGCCGTTGTCTCTACTTATCATCAGAAGATAAAATTTCCGACCGACAGAGGTATCGGGGAAATAATGAATGACCACTGTATGGCATGGGATTGCTACATCACCTCATTAACTTTGAAAAACCACCCTGAATCAATTACCCCGAGCAAAAGAAAGCTCGTAGACGATGTCATTAGAAACGAGGTTGAAATCCCTAGCACTGATCGAATAGATAAAAAGGGAAAAGAGCCGGTAGATTTAGCTTTGAAGCCACCGGAACATAAGGATGTAATTCTAGTGCAAGGGGACTCGTCGAAAACAACAAGAATAGGTACTGAGTTAAGCAAGGAAGGGGGAGTAATGTTGATTGACTTTCTCAGAGATAATGTTGATGTCTTCGCTTGGAGTGCGAATGACATTGAAGGAATTGATCCTCGAGTAATCAACCATTCGCTAAAAATTGATCCCTTGGCAAAACCCGCTAGACAAAAGAAGAGAAATCACGGGCCAGTAAAAGATAAAATCATCAAAGCCGAAGTAGAAAGGCTACTTAAAGCAAAACAAATTCGAGAAATACACTTCTCAGAATGGCTACGTAATGTCATTCTAGTAGCAAAAGGGGATAAAAAGGGATAACAAGTGGAGAATGTGTAACGATTTTACCGACCTTAACAAATTATGCCCGCGTGATCCATATCCCCTCCCAAGGATCGACTTATTAGTTGACTCAACCGCTGGCTTCGCGATCTTCAGCATGATGGATGCCTTTCAAGGGTTTTATCAAATATACATGGATGAGCGGGACCAAGAGAAAACTGCGTTCATAACCGAGCAGGGTGTATATTGCTTTATAGTAATGTCGTTCGGCTTGAGGAATGCCGGGGCTACTTACCAAAGGTTAGTAAACCTAATGTTCAAAGAGTTAATCGGAGAAATAATGGAAGTCTTCGTAGACGACATCTTCGTCAAAAGCATGAACGAGGCGGATCACGTAAAACATCTTGATCGATGTTTCCGAATATTGAGAAAATACCGCATGAAGTTAAATCCCGCGAAATGCACTTTCGGTGTTAAGTCGGGAAAATTCTTGGGCTATTTGGTACATCAACGAGGAATCGAAGCCAACCCAAGAAAAATTCGAGCCATAGTTGAAATGAAGCCTCCCAAAACCATCTCCCAAGTACAAAGCTTGGTAGGGAAAATCGTAGCGTTGAATAGATTCATATCAAAATCAGAAGACAGAAGTTTGCCTTTCTTCCAAACGCTTCGAAAAGCAAAAAACTTTGTTTGGACCGAAGAATGCGATCGGGCCTTCGACCAGCTCAAAGAATATTTGACAACATCCCCGTTGTTGGCCAAACCGACGGAAGGGGAACCATTGTATATCTACATCTCGATCTCCGATGCGGCCGTTAGTTCAGTGCTGGTCAAAATAGAAGGTTCAGAACATAAGCCTATCTATTATTTAAGCAAATTACTGCAAGGGGCGGAGAAGAATTACTTGGAAATTGAGAAATTCGCTTTGGCCTTAGTAGTGGCAGCACGAAAACTTCGACCTTACTTTTTGACCTACAAAATCGTGGTTTTAACAAACCAACCACTAAGACAAGTCTTAGCAAAGCCAGAAGCTTCCGGAAGACTAATCAAATGGGCGATCGAACTCGGTCAATTCGAAATCGACTACAAACTGAGAATTGCGATTAAGGCCTAAGTGTTAGCTGATTTCCTACTGGAAACTCCGACACAGGCAACCGAACTATCGAACAACCTCAACGACGATATCTTGATCATAGAAGATCAAACTTGGTTAATGCATGTTGACGGTGCTTCGTGCCAAGAAGGAGGAGGCGCCGGAATCAACTTCACCGGACCGAATAAAGAGGATTTAAATTACGCGATAACATTGGACTTCGTCGTAACAAACAATGAAGCATAATATGAAGCGTTAATCGCAGAAATGGAAATGGCGATCAAGGCCAACATTAAAAGCCTTAAAGTATTAACCGATTCAGAGTTAGTGCAAAGACAAATAGAAGGCCTATACGAGGCTAAGGAATTTAATATGGTTAAATACCTTGCCAAAGTGAAAACACTAGCTGAAAGATTCGAAAGCTTCGGTATACAGAACATTCCACGTTCAGAAAATAAATGGGCCGATCAACTATCTAGGTTCACAGGAGCCCATGACGGAAAAACCGAAAGGGTGATCAACTGGTTAATCTCTAATACACCGGCGATCGATATCGATGAAACACCGGCGGTCGATATAATGGAAATCGAAGAAGCAAAAGAAAACTAGATGACTCCAATGATAGACTATCTTCGAGAAGGAAAATTGCCGCTTGACCAAAACGAAGCTCGGAAAATAAAATATCGGGCTCCAAAGTATACATTGGTAAAAGAAAAACTCTACCGAAGATCAGTATCAGGAATTCTTCTGAAATGCGTCTCTGAATCACAAACCACTGATATTCTACGAGAGGTACATGAAGAAGACGCAGGGAATCACAGCGGAGCAAGGGCATTGGCTTTAAAATGCCTCCGAACAGGTTATTATTGGCCTACCATCAACAATGATGCCGTTCATTATGTCCAAAAATGTCATCACTGCCAAGTCCATGCTAATATATGTCATCGACCAGCAGGAAACATGCACCCAATACCGTTATGTTGGCCTTTCGATCAATGGGGAATGGACATTGTGGGACCGTTCCCAACGGCTAGATCCAAGAAAGCTTATGTCCTGGTCGCTATTGAATACTTCAGCAAATGGATAGAATGCATCGCCCTTGCACGAATAACTCAATTCCAAGTGATCAACTTCCTATGGAAATTCATAGTATGTCGATTTGGCGTCCCGAGGATCCTAATTTCTGATAATGGAACCCAATTCGCGGGAAAACAGGTAATAGAATGGTGTTCAAAACAAGGGATTCAGCAAAATTTCACCTCGGTCGGGCATCCCAGAGCGAACGGACAGACTGAAGTAGCAAACTGAGAAATAATAAAATCCTTGGAAAAAAGATTAGGAGCAGCCAAAGGAAAATGGCTTGATGAGCTCCCAGGAGTACTTTGGGCTAATCGAACCACAGTCAGGAGCTCAACCGGGGAAACCCCATTTAGCTTGGTATATGGTTCGGAAGCTGTTATTCCTGTTGAAACACTAATTCCCACACCTAGAATTGAAATGTATGACGACCAGGAAAACTGGAAAACGAGAGAAAATGATATCGATTTAACAGAAGCTTTAAGAGAAAAAGCAGTTGTACGTTTGCAAGTCACTAAAGCAAATATGGAAAAGGCGTACAATCAAAAGGTACGCATCCGAACCTTCAAAGAAGGGGACCTGGTCTTGAAAAAGGTAGAAGTATCCAAGCATGTGGGAAAATTACAACAAAATTGGGATGGACCTTACGTTGTCATTGGCGTAGGAAAGAAAGGTTCATATAAAATTGCACACTTGGATGGAACAGCCTTACCAAGAACTTGGAATGCAGTCAACCTTAGGAAATACTATGGTAAATAAATTTAGCAGATTATGCTGCTTTATTTTATTTTATTTTATTAAGTTTTAATCTTTGTAATAAAGGCCTTAGCCTACAGTTCAATTATTAAAGATTTTAGCAACTTTAAATATTAAATCAAGATTGGGTATAAATCGATTGTTTTGTTAAACACTCCTTGGAATACAACTATCGCATTGGTTGAGATCGAGACACAAGGAGTTAAGTATACATTGATCCGCTCAATAAACACTCCTCGATCCAACCATACAAACGAGTCGAGTATACATTGATCCGCTCAATAAAAACTCCTCGATCTAGCAACAAACGAGTCGAGTACACATTGATCCGCTCAATAAAAACTCCTCGTTCAATTTCTCAACGATTAATAGACTTCTGGTATTGAAAACCTAAGTCTAAACAAAACGAGTCGAGTATACATTGATCCGCTCAATAAACACTCCTCGATCTACTTATGACGATAAAAAGACTTTTGGTATAAAAACCTAAGTCTAAAAAAAAAAAAAGTTGAGTATACATTGATCCGCTCAATAAACACTCCTCAATATATTTACAACGATTGAAAGACTTTTGGTATAAAACCTAAGTCTAAATTATAACGAGTCGAGTATACATTGATCCGCTCAATAAACACTCCTCGATCTGTTTTCAACGATCTAAAAGGCTTTTGGTATAAAAACCTAAGTCTAAATTATAACGAGTCGAGTATACATTGATCCGCTCAATAAACACTCCTCGATCTGTTCTCAACGATCTAAAAGGCTTTTGGTATAAAAACCTAAGTCTAAATTATAACGAGTCGAGTATACATTGATCCGCTCAATAAACACTCCTCGATCTGTTCCCAACGATCTAAAAGGCTTTTGGTATCAGACACCTAAGTCTAAATAAACAACAAGTTGAGTATACATTGATCCGCTCAATAAAAACTCCTTGATAATTTTTCAACGATAAATAGGCTTTTGGTATTAAAAACCTAAGTCTAATAAAAAAGAGTTGAGTATACATTGATCCGCTCAATAAACACTCCTCGATTACTTTTAACGATTAAAAGGCTTTTGGTATAAAAACCTAAGTCTAAATAAACAACGAGTTGAGTATACATTGATCCGCTCAATAAAAACTCCTCGATAATTTTTCAACGATAAATAGGCTTTTTGTATTAAAAACCTTAGTCTAAAACAAAAAAGAGTTGAGTATACATTGATCCGCTCAATAAACACTCCTCGATTATTTTTAACGATTAATAAGTCTTATGGGTTAAAATCCTAAGTCTAGATAAAGAAGAGTTGAGTATAAATTGATCCACTCAATAAAAACTCCTCGATCTGTTTTAAAACGACCAATAAGAATTGGTAAAAACGCCTAAATCTTGGAAATGAGTTGAGTATAAATGAATTTGCTTGATAAACGCTCCTCATAAACAAGACTAAAACAATACAAATGACAAGAGGAATGCAAGGAATAAAATAATATTTTATTCATCTGTGAACGTATAACAAATTACATTAAAATAGCTTCGGTTAGATTACAAAAGTCTATATACGATTTACACATCGTTACAACTATTAAACGATCATATCCTATGAATTTGGGATCTTCATGACAATGTCCACGGAAACACCAATCTCCTCCCTAGTACCTCGTCGATTATGATAGATCACCTAAGAAGCATGCTGCTCAGGATGATCAACTTCTTTAGTTCGATGGCCAGACTCTGAAGATCAAATGTTCTTCCAGAGGAAATGATCATTACCAGCCAGATGACCGGCAATACTCATTCACCCACAACAAGATACTGCTTCTACTTTAGGAATTAATATTTTATCCTAGAGCAGCATCTCTTCAGGACCGTCGCAGAAGAAAAAATTTACCAGCACACCACAGTGGACGACCACTCCTGAGGTAACATCCAAAAACGAGGATGCCTGGCAAATATGAACCCTCCATGTGCAAACAGAAACCACGGACCTCAAATCTGTGAAAACAAAGATTGAGGCCTCATGGGACCCGTTAGTACAAGGTAGGGCTTCCATGGGATCCGCCAGTACAAGGCATAAGAACATTAAGCTATTATGGTATGAATCACGATAATGTGACTTTTTGAATATTATGGGATCTGAAGGTAAAATAAAATCCAAGGAAACTGAGATCTCCATCCTTTTGAGAAATTGCAAATGAAGTATGCAAATCACTTCCCTATTTATAGGGATAGACCTAAGCAATCCAACGGCTGAAAAAGTATTTGATCAAGGGATGGAAATGCGACCGTCTGACTTCCTATAATTAATGCAAGTAAGTTGGAACGGCACTATCTAATCGACTCAACTAGTCGATAACAAAAGAAGCCGTAGATCGAAGCGATCAGCGAAGTAATCCAAGCGGACCTAAAGGAGCTCCGGACCAGAAAGATCTGCAAACTCATATATGATAGTCGATCGTCTGAAAACCTAGGATCCACAACGAAGGCATACAAGTTTAAAACCGTTGTAAAAAGGATACTTGCTCGCCTAGAGATAAGAGACCAAACCCTCCACCATACGAGGGGCGTCACTGCCTTATACGTCATGTGGAGAGCCATTAACTTAGCCATACAAGAACTCCATTGGGGTCCAAGAAATCTGACGTCGTTACTAAGACGATTAATACCACCATGCTAGACTGCAAGGTCGTCACTGCCTAATTTTCCAAAGAATTGCTAAAGGAGGTCTGAACATGTCAGATCTGGCCAAGACTTCTACATTTTCCAATTCCTCCCATATCAAAGAAATGATATAATGATGCACTGGTTGTTCTGTTTAAGGAACATATAACTCACAGTCAGTACAGAGAAACATAAAGTTTAGGAAGATACTTAGAGAGATATCTTCTCTTCAAACTTAATCCTATGGAAAGAAAAGTAGAGTTCAACAGAAGGAATAATAGCCTCCTTATATAAGATATACATCACAAAAAGACAAATTTACAAGGCATGGATTGAACATCGACCAAGATGCTGAGCGTTCCTTAACAGCTATTCAATCGATTATCAATACGAATGACCTACTATCTACATTTTGATGTACAACGTGATTTTGGATATAACCCAAGGGACTATACTGTGTTGATCAACAAAAAATTTGATTTGCAGAGCAAGCATTATATCATTCCGTTACTTAAACACTGACCGAGCAAGATTAATCTACCTTTTCTCTATTCTGAATATTTTCCGTGAAGAACAATATCAGATAAGTATGCTAATCTATACTGATTATTTCATGCAGTTATATTTATGCATAACAACAAAATGTGCATAACAAAATATTTCTACGAAATGAAATTGATCAAGGCAGGGATCTGCCTGTAAGAGATCATAGTTTATCCTAATTAAATCGTTCTCCCAGTACAAAAACTTCAGCCCAAGCAACTACACAAAAAAGTTAGGCACAAAAAAAAAAAAAAAAAAAAAAAGAGACAGTCCTAGGCCTGCCAGGTCGAACAAAATCACCGAGAAGGGTTGTTATCAACAGGCCGACTAGCAGAAACAGTCCTCCGAGGAGTCAAGTTACCAGCAAACGCCATCAACTCCTCTTGACGCTTTAGATAACCGGCGTCATAACCTTCCTCATAGGACCGCCGTCGAGACTCCTCTGCTAGGGCAGCAGCCTGAACCAAGTCACTTTTCTCTTTCTCCCAGACAGACTTCTCTTCTTGCAATTTTTTCAAATCATCATTGGCGAGCTGCAGCTGGAGAGTCTGCCTTGCGACCTTCGCTGACTCCGACTCCAAACGACGTTGGTAAGCTTCCTTACCATTCCACAGATCGTCATTTTGCACGCCCAGCTGGAGTGCAAAATATTTGGCCTAGAAAAGGAAAAGAATGAGAAAAACCCCCACATAACGACGCAATCAAAATAAAAACAAGAAAAATAATGAAAGATTTGTCCACCTGCTCGCTCATCTTCACTAGCGACTGAACAAGGCGTACATTGGAAGTACCCTCAAGCTTCTTCAACTCACCAGGCAGAATAGTGCTCAAACCTAAATCCCAGGACAAAGCGTCGGGCTCAACAGAGCCTGGCAGCTCACTAGCAAGAGAAACACCGTCGGGGCGCGGAGTCGTCGACAGCATAATATCCTTAACCTGCTCAAGGATGCAACGATCGTCTAACGGACGAGGAGATTCCCTCTCGTTGGGACTAACCGAGGTTTCCTTCCCCGAAGCAGAAATAACAGTCCGGCGACAAGACCTTGACTCACTTCGACCTCCAGAAGGCCCGCCAGATTCGAAGGAAGTAGTCATCACAGTAGTATCATGAAACAAGTAATCAGGAAAATCTTGAGAAATAGGCTGTGTTGAGGAGGGATTTACGAAGGAGCCTTCTTCAGTTTGGCCTCCGCTGACGACCAGGGCGGCAGAGATAGAAAAAGGAAGGGTATTGACAAAATCCCCTCCATGAAATCCATACTCAAAAGAAGAAACACCTGAAGAAACAGGTATATCGAAAAACTGCTCCACGTTGGACGAATCTCCAAAAGCCACCCGACCAGGGGAAGGCCTATTTCCTACTTCTGTAGAAGAAGAAAATTTTGGTTGTACAAAAGATGAACTAACTACAGAGAAAGGTGCAGAAGGGATGACAGGATTATCGGTCATCGAACTACTAACCAAGGACGAACGAGGAGGTTCCATCGAGGGTCCTTCTGTTTGAGACTTTTTTAATCTGGAATTTCTAGCGTTCTCACGCGAAGGACGCTTCGATGTATTACGAAAAAGATTAGTCATGATCGGAATTCAAGAAGTAAATTCAAAATATCGAGAAAGCTTATCGACCTAATAAAGGAAGAGTATTCTGTTGAAGAAACGAGTGAGGCAGTAAATAGCGAGTCAAGTTTTTACCTTTTATATTTATACTATATGAAAAGACGCGATAATCCCAGAGAAAGGGCGCGAAATACAGTAACTGGCCTTGGAGTAAACACTAGAATTTGAAACGACATACGCATAATGATTACGGCGGGGTTAATGACTTGTCTGAATTATTGTAGAGAACACGAAAGGACGTGACTGTCAGAATATGAAACGTTTAACGTACAAAGGGGTGAAAATGTAAAGTTACATGGAAATTTACAATAAACAGTTATAAAGATACTATCATAGATCAACATATCATGCAGCCTGGTCGCCCTCCGGAGTCTTCTGTTCGATAACGACGTCTTCTTCTTTTTCCGACTCGATAACCTCTTCCTTTTCCTCTGGATCGATAAAATTGTCTTCAATCTCGTCATTAACGTCGGAAGGAGGAATCGGCAATGGATTTCCAAACTCTTTGACAAGGTGGGCCAAAGGAAAATTTTGATGTACGACGTCCGAAAGCTCGGAAGGAGAATATTCTTCGCCATAACGGTTCAACCGAATATGGGACGCTTTAAAATATTCCTTTCGACGATCATCTATCATGTCGAAAGCGACCAACTGATGAATCGCCTTCTTAAAGGTACTTTCCAGGAGAGGACCGACCATCTCGTATACCATCGCTGTATGAACAGGAGATTTGAGGAATTCACGAATTACTTTCTCGTCGGGATTCCGGCCGTAACGATCCCTGAGTCCACTAAGAGGAATATCTCTCTCATACTCCTCTAAAGAAGTTTAAAGGCTAGATACTTGAGATTCCAACTCACTTATTCGAGCAATACTCTGAAGTTGGAATTCTTCTAACTTTTTAGCCATTTGATTGGCTTTTTCTTGAGCGCGGGAAGTCTCCAGAACTCTATCTATAATCTCCTGGTCATCATTCCCTGTGAGCCGAGTCTCCGCGACTGAAAGAGAAGGAGTCATTGAGGGGCCAGCTTCTGAACCAGAAGTCCTGCTAAGTAAAGCTTTGTATTTCTCGTCCAGGAACTCACATTGTTGTTTCCAGAGAGCAGTTTCGTAGGCATATGAGGCTAAACAAGTCTTAGTCTGAAAAAGTAAAGGGGTAAAACAAAAAATAAGTTAGCAAAATAAAAAGATCTTTGAAGGAAAATATCCTATAAAGCAAACTTAAAAAGAGGTTACCTTTTCAGCATACAGAGAAGCTCGCTGAAATTTCTCCAGAGGATCCTTCCGAAGAAGCTTATTCAGATCGCGAGTAAAAACGCCGGATAAAAGAACACGAGTTGCCTTACCAACCGCGTTCTCGCTCTTGTCGTGGACAAGAGAATCTTTCTCAGAATAACCAGCAGCCCTCTTTCCCTCTAGATGATCCTCAATCATTTCGACCAAAGTAGGTTTTGGATGATTGTCGCCAGGTAAAGAGAGATCGTTACCAGAACGACCATAGTAGCTCCTCTTTCTCTCCACCGGATTATCGTTAGGATAAGGCATCGACCAGCTGCGACATCCACGAATACCCAAGGATATCCTAAGCTGAAGGGAGGGATAACCGGATCCAGTCCCTTGACGAATAGGGGAATCTTGGGAAGAATCTGGAGATTCCTCTCCATTCTCCTCGGAGTCATGACTCAACTCCAGCTTTCTCTTCCGAGACGCTCTCTGCTCGATAGGGACGTTCTCTATGGATTTGGAGGATTTGGACAACACCATTTTTCCCTTTGAGGAATGTCGGGAATTTTCTACCATATGAGCTGAAAAAGAAACAAGATAAAAAGTTAGATTCTCTGTAAAGAAGGTATCATCGCAACACTAAGCTAAAGTAAAATGCTTACCAAGTGATTCAGATGATGAACTGATTGGAAAATCATGAGCACTCAATCCAGCTTTACGAAGGAAAACTTCCCCAATCAGAAGAGCACTCTGATATTTGTTGGCACGCATAGTGGGGATTTCACCAATAAACTGAGCATCATCAGGAATGAATTCACCAGTCGGCAGGCGACCTCCGTAAATCCATTTGGAGCCATGATCCCACGAGAAGGGCATGGTCGAACCATCCGCCAAACGAAGATGAGGTGGGGGGCGAACGAAGAAAAAATGAGATTTCCAAAAAGGTTTGCTAGAAACGGGGAAATCGAAGATTGCTCGACTAGGCCTCTGACTAGCGAAGAAATATCCGCGATTGGAAGAACTGGAAATATTGAACCGAAAAAGTTGTGTAAAGTTACGAAAATAAGGTTTGAACCCTTTCGCGATCATTAAGACAGAAAAACAAACCACGAAGGCCACAGAATTTGGAACTAATTGTGTCAAGGACACACTGAATATTTTTAGAATATCAAGAAAGAGGGGAGACAACGGCAGACGCAAACCGCTATTAAAATGGGCCGTGTAAAAGGCTCGACATCCTTCCGGTGGAGTTGTAACCCTATCAAAAGGAGAAGGGAGAATTATCTCAGAACCCTGCGGGAAATATTTGGCATAATTGTTCACAACCTCCGGAAAAGTGTCCACCGTATAAGCACAAGCTAGGTCCTCAATTGATTCAGAAATTTGAGGAGCAGTACCTTTGCCTTTTTTGGCTCGGGCAGCGACATCTATATCGGAAAGGATTTGTACCTTAAAAGTATCTTCAACAGGAACAACAAATTCAGGAACTACAGTTTGTTCGCTCAAAAGATTAGAGTGCAATTCCTCCTCGTTATGAGCGACATTCTCCCTAGAGGAAGAAGAAGATTTTCTTAAAGAAGCCATATTTTCAGATTCTCGGAGGATGTAAGTCGATAAAAGGAAAACTTTATATGATGAACGACTAAGCAAGAAAATGACTACGAACTATAAGGAAGTATAAAGGAGAAATGACAAACTCAATAGTCACCTATTTATACTGAGAAGAGAAAAGACGTTTCGAACTCGTCACAACTAATCACATTCCCGCCAAAAACGGAAGAAGATAAAAAGCCTCCCCGAAAGGACGTGTGGCGATTCGTAATTGGAAAGAGAAAACGACTATCTATGATGCGTAGCACTCTTTTCCTTACTTAAGATTTTTTCCCACAGGGTTTTTTCTTAAGTAAGGTTTTTAACGAGGCACCATTCATAAGAAGATAAACAGGCGTAAAAAATTATCTACTTCTACGAGCTTCTATTATCTATACGCTCGAAGAAGTGAGGGAGTACTGATGGGGGCTATTTCGCACCCCTTATAATGTACGGATCGACTGAAGAACAGAAGATCGGTTCGACCAAACAAGATGTTCGGGATCATCTTATCGACCCGGCCGAATACAGCTCTCTTCGACAAGAAGACTACACTCCGGACTCAAGAAGGACATTTGGGCCGAGTCCTATTAGGACTATATTTCCCTGTAACGCTAGGTTTAGCATGATATAAATACCTAGTCAATCATTGTATTAAACAACTCTGAATTACAAGGAAAATACGCCATTGAATCCTGCATAAACAGCAGAACCCAATATTATTCAATAAAGAACAGAGCTTTCTCTTCATATTCATGTTATTTTTACGTTGGTTATGATAATTACTTGTTGTTCCTACGAAATTGCTCTTCTTTGTGATTGATCCATCCTGAATAAAGTAACAGAGCCCTATAAATCACATATATTGAGAATCCCCAATATCCCATATTCACTGATACAATTAACCCGACGAAATCAGGTTAAATCAGCATCATGGCTGCCATTTACTACGGACTAGAAGTCAATTGGTCTGTTGTTATCTGGTATGTTTTGGCAAATTTCTTTGATGTGAAGAAAGGCAAGGCCCCTCAGACAAATCACAGAATCACGCTCAGTTATCTGCTGTTCAAACTGGGTTGTGATATGACAAATGGAAAGGAGATCCACAAATCAAATGCAATGTCCAAGTACTTGCCAGTTCTGAAGAGAAAGGCTGATGAGCCTGATGAAGCTGAAGATGAGGAACCAAAGGAGGCTCCTGCCAAAAGGCCAAAAAGACTGGTCAAAATAGCTGAGTTAGCTGTTGAGATCCAGAAAAAGAAGGCTGTTGAAAAGCCTAAGGAGAAGACTCCAAAGAAGGTGAAGAAAGTGACTGATGATGCTGAAGCTGTTAAAATCATTGATCAAGTCACTGCTGATGTCAGGAATGCATCCCCTGCATCATCTTCCAGAACACCAACTGCTCAAGCACCTGGTGAGACTGTTTCTCACAGGACAAGGAGCCAATTAAGAGACACTGCTGCTTCCAGACCTATTCAAGGATTGACAAAGAAAACTGCTAGGAAGCAACTAAGCCTCATTGAAGAGCCGACTGAGTTGGAAAACTTAGTGAGACAAAGCCCCAAATCTGCTGAAAGACCTGTTGGAGCTGAAGAAGCTTCGGTTGCTGAACAGACTAATGAGCAACAGCTTACCCCAGCAAAGCCAACAGTTGAGGCTGACAAACCTCAAGATGATCCGGATGTTATGATCATCGATCCCATTGCTGCAATGCCTGTCTCATCTGCTGGTCCAGCCCCTGCCCCTGCTGATAAGGGAAAGAGAAAAGTCCTTATAAAAAGGAAGAAAGTGTCCAAAGCTTACAAGAAGAAAAGGGAGGAAGCTGAACAGAGAAAGAGAGACGAGCAGGAAGAGCAGAAAGCAAAGGAGCTTAGCAAGATCCAAGCAGCCAAGGATGAAGAGAGAAGAAAAATGACTGCATCTGAAAGAGAGGCTGCGGAGAAGGCAGAACTTGCTATGGTAATTGATATCAACAAAACTGATGCATATGGACCTGTCCATTCTGGAGGCATCAAGATTGATGGAGCTGATGGAGAGAAGTCCAAAAAGCCTAAAATGCCTACTGGAGAAGTTAAGCCCAAAGAAAGATTTGAAATCAGAAGAGCATTTGACATTGTCTATGCTGATAAGGAGCTCTTCAGAAGGTTTGAAAAGACCTTGGCATACTTCGATCAGAAGCTTATGCTAAAGACACTGTTCACCCAAGAAAAGCCTAGATTTATCAGATGGAGAGATAACATGATGAACAGATCAATTGCAGAACTTCAAAGTCTGAAGAAGTTAGCTGATGAAGAACAGTGGGTTCTAAATTGGATAAGGACAGACTCCATTCAGAAAGCCTTGGATCCTCAGTTTGTCAGAGATGCCATGCATCAATATGCAAAAGACTTTGCATTAGAGGAGGCCAAGAAGATCGAGAACACTTTGCCAACAAAGAGAAGAAAATCTGATAATGCTGAAGAGAGGGCCATCAACATTGCTGTTATGACCGCCTTGAAGAGATGGGCAAAAAGGTCAAGATATCAGCAGGGATGTTCAAGTGAAATGCCTCATCTGCCTAGCATTCAGCAAATTATTTTTGGCAAAGAAGTTAAGGAATATTGTGAAGTGCCCAAGGGTAATAATGTCTTTGTGAATCCTTGGATAATTGTGCGACAGATTCGTCAAACAACTTGTTTCAATGATGATGGCACTATTACAAACCTGTTTTATGATGATGTCACTGATGAGCACAAGACTGCTGATAAAACCTTAGCCATTGAGTGGAGTGCTAAGGCCTCTGAAGCTAATCAGGAGACTTAAATGAAAGATGTCCCTGTCCACCAGGAGACTGAACAAAAGGAAGCTGCTACTTTTGCTTCATCAGGTGATCAGCACTCATCACTAATGGAAGCCTTCCAGATGCTGGTGGAGAATTCTGTGAAGGAACTGGAAGAGAAGCATAGCCAGCAGCTGAAAAAGATGAAAGAGGAGCTGAAGGAAGAACTGAAAGCAGAGCTGGTAGAGTCCAACAGACTTCAGGTGGAAATTGTGCAACAATCAACTGCAGAAGCCATCAAGACTGAAATTGATAGTTTCCCAATGCCTCAAGATAATTCCAAGCAATTAGTGCAAAGCCTTATTGAGATGAACACTAATGTGGAAGATGTGAAGGCTGATGTAAATCACATTCATGCTGCCTTACAAAGAGCTGAACACAAGATTGCTGATTTAACTGCAACCTTCACCAGAGTCAGTGAAGAAGAGAAGGCTGTTAATATTGGACTGTTGCAAGAAGTTTCCCAAGCGGGAAAGGATTTACAAAATGAACTTACTACAATGCAACTCAATATTGACTGCTTCAATGATCAAACTGACGACATCAGTACCACTCTTCATCATTTAACAGCAAGTCACGATATAGTAAATCAGAACCTGAAGACTTTATGTGCTGCAATGAAGATTCCTACTGTTGCACTCAACCCTGCTGCTAAACCTCGAGATGTCATCAAGTCTGATGATGACAAAAAGGGGGAAGATAAAGGGGAAGAATCAACTAAGGAGACTGCTGCTGATACTGAAGTCAAGAAGACTGAAGAAAATACTGAAAAGACCAAGACTGCTGAAAAAGTTGGAAAAGTACAAGGTGAAGAGAAGTCTGAAGAAGAGACAAAGGACAAAGCCAAATCTGATGAAGAAATGGCTGAAACCAAGGACTCTGCTGAAGATCGAACAGAGCCACTTACCAAGTACAAAAACACTGAATCAGCCAGGAAAGCAATGGAGCTACTGAAGGAGCAGCAGCTCAAAGAAAAAATGGATGCTGCCAGAGCAAACATACTTTTTGAAGATGAAGCTGATGAAGATGAAGAAAAAGAAGATGATGAAGAATCATCTTATGAGTATGAAGAAGTGTTAGAAGGATCTGATGAAGAAGCTGATAGTTAGAATTTATAAATCTTTTGTAATCAGTTTACTTTATCTGTTCATCAGACATCTCATCTGATAAACTTGTACTTGTAATATTTTTCATATATAAATGAAAGTCAAGTTTATTCCAACACATCTTTTCTATCTCAGAAAATTTTGAGGATTACATTCTTTAGTTTAGGTATTAACAGGTACTTAGCTGAAGTTTTGTCATCATCAAAAAGGGAAAAATTGTTGGATCAAGATGAAGATGAAGAAGCACTGAAGACATTTTGTAAAGGAAGGTTTTAATGGATTCCAAAACTTCAAATCGGCTAAGTATGAATTAACTTAGCTGATATCCCTTTGAAGAAATTTTGACTAAGTAATGAAGACATCAGAAGAGTCAAAACTCAAGGTCCAAGACTTCTGATCTGCTGAAGGAAAGATATCAGACTGATGAAGATCAGCCGGCTCAAATCAGATTTGTTCAAGTTTGAGATCAGCTTAGTTTGTCATCAGACTTACACTTTCGTCAGCCAAGTGGAAAGGATCATAAAGTCTTCCCAACGGTAATAAATGCCCCTGGAAGTAATAAATGCTGAAGTACAAGGTTATTAAAGACAAATGATTGAAGAAATGCTTCGCATCAGCTGGGTGCATTTAATGCTGCCTGCAGAAAAGTACTATTGACAGTACGGACATACTGCAAAGAGCCGTTCGCGAAAATTAAGGACCAGTACTCGAGAAATTTGAATCTTGTCTCTCTTCAACGGACATTTTTCAAACCTCAAGTATAAATAGTTGAAAGAGACGAAGAGAACACAACAACACAATCTCTGAGAAAATTTTGAAGCAGAACTCTTTAAGTCTCAAGAACAGCTCACTCATCAGCTTAGTCATTTGTTGACGAAAAGCAGAGTTGAAGAACAAAGCTAAACACATCTTTTGAGTGAATTTGTAAAACTGAGTGTTGTGAGAAATGGATATCCATCTTTGTGAGTGATATTACTTCGGAGAGTAGGAGTTTCTAAGTGATTTCCTACTGCGCACTTGTGGCCTTTTCATTTGTTGATTGGCACAAGCAGAGTATACTGTAAACTTCGTGATTATAGTATAACCCAAGATCTAAGTGACTTGGAAGAGTGGACTAAAGGATTTTTATCCATATAACCACTATAAAAATTCTGTGTGTTTTTAATTGCACTTTTACTTGCATATTTTCAGTCGCATAAAAACACTTTAAGTTAACTGTTTGAAAAGTTTTCTAAGAAAAAGAGTTTTGTAAAACTGGGGAACAAACTTTTCAACTGCTAAGATTACTTGTGAAAAACACTTTACAAATCCGCTGCAAGTACTCTAAGTATTAAAACTGATTTTGACAAAATCAGCTAAGTGATTATCAGTTTAGTGGTCTACGAAGCTGTTCAAAGATTTGTTCGCGATCAGCCAAGTAATTTACCGTTGATAACAGCTTAGTCTGTTTGAGTTAGAACTAAAAAGTTTTAAAGTTAAAAATTGAAAAAGTTTAGAGGTCTATTCACCCCCTCCCCCCCCCCCCCCCCCTCTAGACCTCATCTGACCACTTGGGACCAACAAGATCTTTCCCAAGTCTCTTGACTCTTCCATGGCTGTCACCTTCATGTTGAACTTCGGAGGTAGAGCCTTCAGCACTCTGACGGTTATCTCCTTATCAGTGAAAGTTTTTCCAAGCTTCAAAACTTCATTCAGCGTCCTTGTAAACCTTGTATCCATCTGATCAATGGTTTCCGCAGACTTCATCTTAAAATTGTCCAGCTTTTCCAGAGCAACACTCAGCTGATGCTCTTTGATGGCGTCGTTTCCTTCGCTCATGTCACGAACCTTATCCCACATTTATTTGGCAGTCTTGCAGTGCTTGACCTTGTCAAATCTGTCGTTTTCAAGGGCCTTGGTCATGATGAAACGGCCAACTTTATCCAGATTGTACAGCTTGATTTCTTCAGCTGTCGTCTCTGTTAAGTCTTTTTCCACCACTATATCAGCTTCATCAACCGTGATAGTCTTGGTGAATTTGAATGGACCTTTGATGATACATGTGTACATGTTATCATTGTAGGCAGCCAAGAAGATCTCCATTCTGATCTTCCAGTCTTCAAAGCTCATACCAGCTATGTGGGGAACATGGCTGATACAATCCATTTTTCAAAAAATTTTAATTTTTCAAAAATATGCTCTTTTGAAAAAGTTTGAAAACCTTTGAAAAACACTTGGATCAAGCTCCTTGATCAGGCAGCTGATTCAAATGAACCACCTGCTCTGATACCACTTGTTGGTCCCAAGTGGTCAGATGAGGTATAGAGAGAGGGGGGGAGGGGGGGGTGAATAGACCTCTGAAACTTTTAATCAAATTTTAACTTAAAAAATGTTGTTCAAACTTAAACAGACTAAGTTGTTACCGAACAGTAATTTTACAAGGCTGATCGCGAACAAATCTTTGAACAGCTTTGTTGACCACTAATCTGATAATCACTTAGCTGATTTTTGCTAAAATCAGTTTTGATACTAGAGTACTTGCAGCGGATTTTCAAAGTGTTTTTCACAAGTAAACTTAGCAGTCTGAAAATTGTTTTCCCAGTTTTGTAAACTCCTTTAATTAAATTTTCAAACAGTTTTAGAGTGTTTTATGCAGATCTGAAAATATGCAGAAAAACTTATGCAAAAACAAACACCAGAATTTTTATAGTGGTTATATGGATTAAAATTCTGTAGTCCACTCTTCCAAGTCACTTAGATCTTGGGTTATACTATAAACACACAGTTTACAATATACTCCACTTACGCCAAAACAACAAATGAATCTGGCCGTAAGCTCGCAATAGGAAATCACAAAGAAGACCTATTCTACAGAGACTTATCACTCACAAAGACGGATAAGAACTCCTCACAACTTTTTTTTTTCTCTCACAGATTCACTCAGAAAATGTTTTCTTGAACTTCAACGGCTTCTGTCAACAAATGACTTTCAGCAGACGAGTGAGCTGTTCTTGAGCTTTTGAGACTTAGAAAATATTTGCTTCGAATTCGATCTCTCAGAAGTTGTATATCTTTCTTCCTTCGTCTCTTCAGATATTTATAGTCACTCTTTGAATTTTGTCCTTTGAAGAGAGACAAAATTCAAATCTCTTGATTTCTGGTCCTTAAAATCCGCGAATGGCTCTCTGCACAGTGACAGTACTGCGAATTGTACTATCTGTCAGGCAGCATTAAATGCACCAAGCTGATACGAAGTCTTTCTTCAATCATTTGTCTTTAATAACCTTGTACTTCAGCATTTATTACATCCAGGGGCATTTATTACCGTTGGGACGACTTTTTGATCCTTTCCACTTGGCTGATCGAAAGTGCAAGTCTGATGATGTACAGAGCTGATCCCAAATTTGAACAAATCTGATTTGAGTCGGCTGATCTTCATCAGTCTGATTTCTTTCCTTCAACAGATCATTAGTCTTCTGGACCTTGAATATTTGACCCGTCTGATGTCTTCTTACTTGGTCAAAATTCTTCTAAGGGATATCAGCTAAGTTAACTTTTACTTAGCAGATATGAAGTTTTGAAAATCATCAAAACCTCCCTTTATTAATTGTCTTTAGTGCTTTTCATCTTCATCCTTATCCAACATATAGCTTATTTAATTTATATATAAATATTTTGCAATTTGATTTGTTTTGTCGTATCATATAATGCTTACTAAGGTAATTCTTGACACTTGTCTTTCATGCACGAAAAGTTTTGTGACTCATGACGTTTTCAATATAGCATGCATATATGTGAACAAAATTCAGACTTATTGATTTAGCATGCAATAAATTTGTCTTTATGTTAGCATGTTAAAAAAAAATTATGCTCTTCATTAAAGTTTAATATTATTTATATTTTTATAATGGAGTATTGGTTATTTTTTGCACTAAGTTTTAATAAGAATTTTTGATGTATAAAAAATGACTAAGAAGTGTAAGTTTTCTAAAATAAGAATAAAAAAATGGTTTAGTCATTTGAACTTGGACATTTTATAAAGAATGAGTTATATAATTTAGATCAATATTTCATAAACATTGATTAACTTACGTAATCAGGTGACGAAAACTTTAAATGTTATTCTAAAAAATGTAATCGAAAGTAACTTTTTTAAAGAAAGTAGTGCAAATGATTTACAATAAGTAATTCTTTATTGTGAAGGACACAGTAACTTTGTATGAAATTTCTTTTTGGGGAGCGTGAAATGGTTTGTAAGATGTAGTACAATTAGTTTTTTGTTTTAAAAATTTGATATTTTTATATAATCGTATGTTTTCAGTAATTCATATAGTTTTATACGTTTATGTTTACGAAAAATAAATTGATAGTTATAAATTTATGGAAGATTATAAAATCAGGTAAATATATTCGGAGAAATTTATAAGTATTTTGACAATTGGTAAATAAGGAAAAAAGTTTTTTCTTTTATCATATATATGTGACAATGAGTAACACTATGCTTACATTACCATATGACATATGTATCATGCAATTATGACTCATCAATATAATTGTTTTCCAAATGTATAAATTATATAAAGACAAATATATCATAATCATGTTGAAAAAAACGACAAAGGAAGTACATGCTCTTTGGACAGATTAGATTTATTTTGTATGATTTGAGTACAAAATTTATAGAGTTGAAGTAGTGTTTTAATAAATAATTGCCCTGTGTAAATATTTTTTTTATTATTCAAGTAATTTATGTACTTAGTGATAATGTCTTTCTGTAAATATATTTTTTTAATTATAATTTGGTCAGAGAATATTATTAAATTTTATTAAATAATAATTTTACAGGAAATAATGGATCGGCATTTTATTGAGGATAAAAGAGTCGGATTGTATTTTGAAGCACAGAAAGATTCGTTATCTAGCATTATCGTGGGGCGTGAAATAATTGCTATGCATTTAAAAATAACTGTTCCAATAGATACTTATTCGAGATTATTTCTTACTGAGTTTACAGTGGCTGACAAACACAGCAGCAGTGTACATCCATATCATACAATAATATCATGGAATTTGTCTAATATTTACCTAGCTGAATTTGAAATGAAGTTCTATAAATTTATTGATCTACAAGGTCCGTCCATGATAATATTCTTCAATCCGAATTTTCCGTCGTATTTCATGTTATCCAAATTCAAGAACGCTGAATTTGATGGTGTTTTATCAACAAGTAGGAATGATGAACCGAAATTATTCTGGATCATTTGGAAAACAAAAGATTTTACTATTATTCTAATGGAAATGGGTAATCCAGTTTCAGTTTTTTCAATAATAGCGATGTAAAAATTGTGTTTTCATAGAGATGGTATTGTAATGATATGTAAAATAAATTTGTATTAAGTATTATTTATGTAAAATTTATAATTATATGTATGAGAAAATTTATATAGCAATCTAGAATGTATAGGTTTTAGTTTATGTAAAAAGAGAATACGTTATTAAATTTTTTTTTTTTTAAATCTTATCTAGAACATCATATACAGACAAAACTCATTATATTATATAATATACAACATACTCTTTATCTAAAATGCAAAAAATCCTAAATTTGTTTTTGCTATCTGAAGAACGGGAATAATTCTTCTTTTTTTTTTTTTTTTTTTTTTTTTTTTGTGAGAAACGGGAATTCTTCTTAATTGGGTAAGGTTGTATTATTGTAAATATATATAATAAAATTGATACGTTTTCTTGTTATTAAGCTATAGACTAATAATTTTTTATATAGCATATATTTTGTTATTGCAAAAATACCGTTCGAGGTAACAATGACTGGAAACTATTTAGTTGAAGGATGTTGCATTCCATTACATCCAGAAGGCGTTAGAACGAATATTCAATGTACATCATGTTGCTATATACAGTTTTTAAAAGATGAGCTAGAAGAGTTAAACGATGAATTGATTCATGAGCATACAAATGGGGAATTTTAACAAAATCTAAGGATAGTGCTTCGAAGTTATTGTGTATTCAAAAAAATGGATGCGATTATGTGTATTATGAATACAAGAAAGCCATTGAGTAATCGGCAAAGTGCAAGGTAATAGATACAAAATATTTTTTTAATAAGTTAATAATGGCAAATAATAAATAATTCTTTTTTTTTGTTAGGGCCGAAATAACAGAGTCTTCGAGACAACGAATATTGCAAAGATACTCATCAGCAAATTTGAAAAGATTTGATGTTCTGAATTGCTCGTGCAGTTATATACCATATAGAGCTAAAGTTAAGGAGAAACTAAGAGCTTTGATAGATGATCCAATGTTAAAAGAAATTGTTTATCAAAAAGTCCATGAGAATATGAAGTTCGATTTACTCGAAGAAATAGTAGATGAAATTGAAGCTGAAGTATCAGCAATGTAAGGTTTTAGTAATGAAGGAGTTTTTTTTTTTTTTTTTATGAAAAATAAGGTGTAATATTAAATAATTATAAGTTTATGTATGTTTAGTAAATGTGTGTTTGTTATACTTATTTATGCAACATAAAATGAGATTTATATTTAAACTAATATTAGCTTTACAGGTAATATTATTAATTATATTTAAACTAATATTAGCTTTACAGGTAATATTATTAATTATATTTAAACTAATATTAGCTTTACAGGTAATATTATTAATTATTTAATAATTTTCAGCATAGATGCATTAAAGGAAAATAAAGAATGCCTGAAATAATCGTACGTAAATCGAAAATTAAATACTTCCAGGTTAGTAAAGTTAGTAGTAGTGTGTTCATAGTTTAATTAATAAATAATTTGGTAATACCTTGTCAAAGTGACATTAGTATTATGTAAAAATTAAAGATAATAACTTTAGAATTAGTATTTTAAAAGGGTGTATTGGGTTAAGTATATATGAAAGCAATAAGTTTTCTAAGTAACAAATAATTTCTATCACACAAGGATATAAATTTCAATAAACTTCAATCCCACATCGAATAATGTGTTACCAAAACTCGTCTTAAATAAAGTAATGTAAACTGAATGAAATGTGTTGCTTGTGTTATTCAGCGTGAAATATTGTAAAATTGCATTTAATAATTCACGCGGAATTAGCATGCATCACCTTTTTCGTATATATTACAAATTTTTTTATAAATTTAAAAATAAAAAAAAAATTTAATCACATGTAAATAAATCCTTAAATTCAATCAACCAAGAATATAAAAATTTTTGGGTAGGACTTAACAACGTGTTCGTAGTCCATGCCGTATTAATGGTTTTGATTGTGAGTATGGTGTTGGGTTTTTATGGGTATAATTGTCAACTACAACAGTGCGGAATTTAAAATTTTTGTTTATACACCAAATCCCAGCGTTTCTTATTAGCACATATGAATAAAGGTTGAATTTATTTCAGCATGCATATACTAAAATAAATAAATGGTAAAAAGTGTTTTACCTCACCACAGGCAAGGTGGTGGTTTTCCTCCGGTCTTCAATTTGTTCACTAGAGCACCCCAAGTGTTGTGCCTCTAGAGAAAGTCCACACCAGATGGATTTGAGTGACTTCGCGAAATCCCCAGGCTCAGAACTAGGATTAAGGAATTGTCTCGTCAGGAATTGGATTCAGATCCAGGAAGAAAACTTGGAGAAAAATCCTACACAGGGGTGGGCGATTTTTCTTGACAGGGTTCGGTTATGCAAGGGGCGAGAAGGGGGCTGAAATTTTCGGCCTCTCTTGTTTTCTTGTGTTTTGATTTTCTTTCTTGCTTAGAATTAATCTTTTTTTGGTTTTTTCAACTCTTGATTAGATTATGTGTATCTAGTATTTATAGATATCATTATTTAGAAGACTCCTTCTCCTAATAGATATCTAAATCTTGAAAGAATATCTTCTTATCAAGAAACAAGATATACATAATCTTATCACTTTAAGAAACAAGATATATCTCAATCTCTTTCCTAGTTACACAAGATAACACAATCTCTTTGATCCCTATCATAATCAAACATGATTAACATTAATTCAAGACTAATTAATTAAGCAGAAAATCCGCCCAATTAATTAACAAAAATCGGCCATATGCTTTTATTAATCCTAAACTTAATTTGATCATTGTTCCATAAATCGGCCCATGCAAGATTAATTAATCCCAGACTAATTTATCTTTACAATAATTGGCCCATATGCTTAAATTAATTAATCAAAGATCAATTAACTTTCATATGGATCGGCCCATGTGTTTTAATTAATTAATCCACTATTAATTAATTAATCCTTTCCAATTAACACTTTAATTGAGGATTTAATCAATCAGAGATTCCAATTGATTCATTAATTAGTTACTCCTAATTAATGATTCTCCATTTTGAATTAACACTTTAATTCTTGATTAATTAATTAGTTACTTCTAATTAATTATTCTTCTTCATGAATTAATACTTTAATTCATATATTGATTTAATTCCTTAAATCAATTGATTCCTTCCAGACTGTCACTGTCCAACTGTATTGTGTGTGACCCTCTAGGTTCACCATCAATTGGCAGCAGGCCCACGACTTTCGTGATTTAATTAGTGAGCAATTAATATGTAATTAATTGCTCCGATCAATTAACCACTTTAATTGACCACTCCAGAATTAATTTCCTTATTAATTCAGGAGTACCCACACCTCATGGTCGATGTCTAGCCACAAGCCCATGAGGCCCAACTTCAGGTGAATTGATATTCGTGAACCTCCAACTCTTATAAATGCCATGTACATACGGTCCTTCTAGCGACTAATTTCCCGATTGAGATCTAGGGTGTGTGAATTGGTCGGCACCTCTAATTATCTCAATTCTGTACTTTCTAATTCAGGATAATAATTCCAGTGTGACTCCTAAATTTGGAAACCCCTTTCCAAATCCGTCACTGACTGCGGCCGCAGATTCCTCGGATATCATTATCTAAGAACGTACATGAAATTCTCTCATCTTATCAGGATGAGTCGATAGATCCTATATTAGTACTAACCATCCGCGCACACGTTCATACGCACCCAAAGTAGTCGCACAATGACCAAGCTATGTGGTCGGCTCCTAAATCAAAGTACGTATTCCCGTGTACCGAATTCGCCCTAGTACCTCAAGTCAAAGGACTAAATCGTACACTATTATAAGTCTTGAGAGACATCCCATTACCGATATGCTTAACGCACTTCCACGATGGGTCTCTCTGTTCGGGTCGTTCGATGCGTTCGATCCCCTATCGAACCACCTAGTCATATGCACTAGCATTCAATGCCTTGTTCATGAAACGACAACAAATTCACTCCATGTGAATCATGCATAATCCTACAAGTCTTGACGATTCATTCGATACCCCGTCTCGATATGAATCTATGACTTGGAACATTTTTGAGATCACGACCTTTGAGACTGTTTCATGATTAATCGCACCCAATACTGAAGTGAATAATCCCGTAGTCATAAGTGATCTCAGGGTTTCATCCAATCGCTTAGATACGTTCGCGAGAGATGAAGTTGGCCATTGTTTAATTCACGTACTATGAATAAACGGGCGTATTATCTTATGAATTATAAGATTGCTTCTAAAGGAAGTTCCTTAACAAGCTTATATTTGTTGGCTTGCTGGGCACTATCCTATCATATGGGTTAGGCTATACAATACTTTATGGAAATTATATTATAGAAGAAAAGAAATTTTAAAAATTTGTCATATCCAAACAGGTCCTTATATTCGATAAAGGCACAATATAAAAGTTTTTGGATAGGGATTAAAAACGTATTGCAATTTTAAGATGCATTGATGGTTTTGATTGTCAGTATATATTATTGTAGAGAACACTTTTTTTAAATTACATTATAGAAGGTAACGGAAGTTTATTTCATTTTTATTTAAGAATAAATTACAAATTATTGTGAAATTCCTAAAATAAACAGCATTCTCCAGTTAAGGCCGATTCGGGACATGCTTTTTTTCCGGTATCCCACTCAAACCCGGTTGAATCTCCTATCACCACAAGCCAATAGAATACTTCTCGTCCATAGGAGCAACTTCAACTTGAGGTGGTCCTTGGATCTAGCTTCCGCGCACTGGACCGAGAACCTAGCTATATGCTCAATAGTCACCAAGAGCAAAGAGTACCGTAGAGTGAGACTCTTCCTGATGTAAGAATAAACTTCTATCCCACATTGAAATAATGCATTGCCAAAAATCATCTTAAATATAGTAATGTAAATAGAATTAAATGTGTTGCTTGTTTATTCAGCATGAAATATTGTAAAATTGCGTTTAATAATTCACGCGGAATAAACATGCATCACCTTTTGCGCATATTTTACAAATTTTTTTGTAAATTTAAAAATAAAAAAAAAATTGATTACATGTAAATAAATCCTTAAATTTAATCAACCAAGAATATAATTTTTTTTTCGTAGGACTTAACAACGTGTTCGTAGTCCAAGACGTATTAATGGTTTTGATTGTGAGTATGGGTTAGGCTATACAATACTGTGTAGAAATTATATTATAGAAGAAAAGAAATTTTAAAAATTTGTTGTATCTAAACAGGTTCTTATATTCGATAAAGGCACAATATAAAGGTTCTTGGGTAGGGATTAAAAATGTATTGCAACTGTAGGACGAACTGATGGTTTTGATTGTCAGTATGTATTATTATAGAGAACACTTAATGGAAATTACATTATAGAAGGTAGTGGCAGTTTATTTCATTTTAATTTAAGAATAAATTACAAATTATTGCAAAATTCGTAAAATAAATTAGTTTCAAGCTTGATTATGTAGCATGATAATAGATTTAATACTCTTGTTCTGTTGCAATGGCTTGAAATTAAATATGCACTATAAAAATTGCAATTGGGATGTTAAGTGTTAAGCCTATAGATGTTTTGGTGAAAGTCTAAATCGAGAGTAATTGATTTAAAATTATTGCATAAAGTTTTCCAAGTGAATAATTTTATGTAAAACATGTATGATTCAATGAAATTATGCCATGGGAATAATATTAGTTAAATAATGTGTGTATATTATTTAATTGGAAATTTGAAATAAAATACTGATTTCAATGTTATTGTTGTATATCTGCCATTATAAAAGTTATTTATATTTATGAAATAGGATATATAATTTTTTAAAATAATATAGAAATGGAAGAATAAAGATATAGAAATTGAAATAGTAGTGTATTTAAATATAATATGCAGATAATATTTAGTTTTAATAGATAGACGAAATAAAGAAAATTACTCATATATAAACATACTATATTTTACAATATAACCATTTATGGTATTTGAAACATTTCTCTTCTAATTTCGTTGAGCCTCATATTTTCCTGCATAGCATAATTATTAAATGACTCTATTGGTATTTGCATATTGGTTGGAATGTTATAGACTTCGTTTCTTGATGTGTTCTGAAAGAAAGATACGGTTGTGCATAAATTGTCATCTTGTTTTTTGAGATTCCTTCATTAAGCTGAACATTTGTTCAAGTTCAGCATCATTTGATAGCAGCCGTAATCCTTTTGGGAATTCTTGATTTGGAACTTCATACCATATTCCCGCAGGTATATAACCGGCGATCTGATTGATATCGCACATAAGATTGATTAAAGTATATCTGTTTTGATTAACTGCCGATATTACGATAAGTACTCCATTAGAATATCGTAGTGTTCTGTTTCTTTCAGTATAGAACTTTCCTTTACTGTACAAATGAAGATCGAATGTGGAGCTCATTTGAGTTTATTTAGTTGGTGAGTTTTTTTTTTTTGGTAAGTACCTGTACTTTCTTATGTAGAACGATGAGTTTATATATAAGTTTTTTGTAAGGATATTTATGTAAATATATACATCTATATTAAATTTGTTTTAAAATTTATATTAAAAAAAAATTTAGGAATTATTTTTTCTAAGTGGGGAATTAGTTTTATTTACCTATTTATGTTTGTCATAGAGTGATGTAAAATTTATTGTTAGTTATATAAGGATTTGTAATAAAAAAATTTATAAGGATTAATCTAAGATTTATTTATATGAAATAAAAAAATATGGCTTAGATTATTTTCCTGTTTTATTTAAGAATCTTACACGTGTGTTGTTCATTTTCTACCATGCATGATGGAATATCTAGTGTCTTAATAAAGAGTAAATTAGATATATTTACCACTTTCTTTTACATGTCGAAAATAAAAAGCCGAATTCTGAAGGAAAATTGAAATAAAAATTATTATAATTAAACAATTACACATTATGAAGATCCTAAGCATGATATGTATGTAAAATACATTTACTTGTTAACGGAATCGGTAGAATATTTTTTGGTACAAGAGCATTTCTTGTCTTCATAATTTTTTTTATAGATGTTGTCGTATAAGTAGTGCACTAATTGTAAGTTTGCTAAGAACTATGTTCCTGTTCTGAAAATGAAAATATATAGGTTAGCAATATATTAAGAATAAATATAGATATAAAATGTATAATATAGAAAAAAGTATAATATAAGTTACTTTTATTAAAGAGGAGAAAAACGTACTTGTTTTGAAATTCTTATATGATATCTTCGACAGCATCATGATTTATCTGTGAAGAACAGTCATTGTGAGCATTTTGGTTTTTCTCCATTATAATTTAACCAAAATTACAAATGTGTACTAAAGTTTTTATATTAGAAAAAAATTGTGCTAGTTTATCATTTATAGAGGAATATAGTATTTTTTTACTATTTAGTGGACTTATTAAAGTAGTATAAATATGGTGATTTCTGTGTAGATAAGCATTTCAATGCATATAGATATGCGAGCCCAACTTTATTGTTGTAGCATACATATATAAAATTACTATATGCACACGGGTTTATTTACGTAAGCGTAATTAACGATTACTTTATAATTTCTTAAAAAAAAATTTAAAAATCTATTTATGATTCAACGTAAAAAAATTTAAAATCTATTTTTCAAATATGTGATAATTGATGACATGTATTAAATAGCAACAAAAAATTTGTGTCTCAAAATACGGACACGTGTGATATGCATGTACTACGTGTTGAGTTAACAAATTTTAGGAAAAGTAGAAGTACATAATATTAAAGTTTAATGGAAAGGGCGAAACTTTTTTCTTAACATGCCAACATAAAGACAAATTTCTTTCATCGTGAATGGATAAGTGTGAATTTTGTTTACACACATCTATGCTATATTGAATTATGTGATGAGTCAAAAAAAATTTCATGCATGAAGGACAAGTGTCAATAGTTGGCTTAGTAAGCATTATATGGTAAGACAAAATACATGAAATTACAAAACTTGTATGCGTAAATTAAATTAGTGATTATTTTGGTATAGTTTTGTATAGGGGAAATACAAATTTCCACTAAGGTAAAATATTTTTAAACATGAATTTATATAAAATTTTATGATATATAATACTTGTCTTAAAATTATGATACAAACAAATAAATATATATATTTAATAAATAACGGCAGTTTAAATTGAATTCACGATCTTATGGAGAGGATTAGCCTGTTCATTTCCAACCGAACCAACATGTAGTACTTTGTGACACGTATTAAATAGCAAAAGAAAATTAGTGTATCGAAATACGTACACGTGTAATATGCATGTGCTACGTATTGAGTGAACAATTTAGAGAAAAAGTAGAATATAACATAGGAGATTTTCCTCTTAAATGATATATAATACTTGTCTTTAAATAAGGATAGAGACAAATAGATATATATATTTAATAAAAAATGTGAATATGAATAAGGGGCAGTTTGATAAGGTGTATAGGATTAAGGTGGATTAGGTTGGAGCTGGATTAAAGGGAATATTAAAATCATGTTTCATAGACTTGATTAAATGCTTACATGTTAATTCTAAATTGATATAGATTTTAATTACTGATTTATTTATGTATAATAATCCATATTTACCTGGATTAACTAATCCACCAACGCTTGGGTGGATTATAATTTACTATTAATATCGGGTCGTAAGAATTTAATTCATTTGACCCGCTATTAATACAATGGCAAAAAAACATTGTATAAGCTCACATTAACTCATATAATATGACGTAATATCCCTTATTAAGTCCTATGAAACGGCTTCTTATGTTTTTTTATGTCATTTTTTTAAGATAAGTTTAAGAAAATTATTTGTTTTGAAAACAAATCACTATTAATATAAGTATACCGTATGTAAAAAAAATAATTTAAGAGTTCAATTTTTTTACATGAATGGATAAGTCTTAATTTTGTTTACATACATGTATGCTATATTAAATTACATAATGAATCAAAAATTGTTTCATGCATGAAGGACAAATGTCAATAGTTGGCTTAGTAAGCATTACATGGTAATACAAAATACATGAATGTTTTTTTATATCGTTCTTTGAAGATAAGTTTAAGTAAATTGTTTGTTTTGAAAACAAATCACTATAAATATAAGTATATCGTATGTAAAAAAAAAATCATTTAAGAGTTCTGTTTTTTTAAAATACAAACAAGAAAATGGTCAATTATTTTGAGTTGGAACGTTTTATACGAAATCAATTGGGTTCTTTAGATGTAGATATAATAGATGTTGATGAACTTATCTATGTAGCGGAGGTAAATTTCCTATGTAATCTTTCTATCGATAAATCTTTCAAAGAAGATGTAATTTGAAGTTATAAATTAGAACAGAAAGCTGCAGGAGAACCAGAATATGGAATCATTAGTTATGAAAGCACGAATAACATGCCGCTAAGAAAAAGGGGAGTATTTTTCATGCTAACTTACAATCTGCTAGAAGAAAATCAGGTATTATGTAATTGTCCTAAATAAAAGTACAATGAAATTATAACTTAAACATTTTCTATAACATGTGTTGACAATGTTGTAGGAAGTCCAGTTGGAATGCAAAAAAATATTCGGATGTCACAAGTAAAAGAGATCTTTATACGGAATGGGAACATATTTTGGACGATTAAAGTTGCTGATCTTCTTTCGGGAGTGGCATGGAATGGAGTAATGATTGGAAATTCAGTGGAATATGCAGACATAATAATTTTATATCAGTCAGCAGTTAACACATTCGAATTTAGCCTTTTCAGTGGTTACTCATCTCGGAAGTTTCAAACATTTAATGAGTATGGAGGAATTGAGAATATCAATACTGAATATGAAGTTTCAAATCTTACAACTCCATTTCTATTGAAATCATGCTATTGTTTTTCAATAATGCTTGCTTTTTTGGTGACAATGCATGGAGCAGATCAACAATTGGTAATGATTTTTCATATTTATTTTCACGATTCTTACAAAATGCTTTAACAATTTTATGCATAATGAAATAAAATATATTTTTTTAGAGAATACCGGCGCAGTTTATAGAAGCAGCTGCCATGCTAAATACGTGACGTGTGAATTTGAAATTTGGAATACAAAAATGGTTAGTTACAATGACAGATGAAGGTTTTGGAGATGGTTGGGATCTTTTCTATCGAGACCATAACTTAAGTACAGAAATTGTGGCTTTCTTTCGAACAAGTGCAATAACATATCGTCCAGTTATATTTAAGCAGAGTAGGGTACAAATGTTATATAGTTGGTATATTAAAACATCTATAAATTGGGCGTAAAATATTTTAGAATATATTATGTAAAATAATATTTGATAGATTAAAAGTTTGATTATATATATTATATATATATGTAGAGGATGAAGATTTTCTGATGTACGAAATATATTGTAAAATGTAATGGAATTAATATAGTATTTTCAATTTTTATATGTTTAATATGTAATAAAATTAAACAAAGTGATGCAATATGCTCCTCGATAATTTATAAATAGTTTTCTAAACCTAAAAACATGAATGGGGGAATTTTTTTTTAATACTAAAACAAACTAAGGGAGTTAAGTGTTCACTCGAAAAATGACTACTCTTTTATAACTTTGTAATCCTAAAAATAAACCTAATAAAAAAAAAGAAAATCAAAATTTAGAGGTTAGCGTTAAGTAGTCTATAAAATTATTTCATGAGAAAAATATCAATTTTTTTATGAAGTATTATTTGAACACATTATCATAATTGTGCAATATAAATTTATAAAATAAAAATATACTACTATGAAAATTATTGATATTAATAAAGAATTGTAAACAATTATTGGGTAAATGTTATTATATATCTGTATAAAAAAATATTTTAGCAAAAAAATAAAAACAAATACTAACTGTGTAAACTCAAACTATTTATATAGTAAAATACACAATGAATAGAACATAATTCCCAAAATAAAATAGCCCTAATTTTGTTCAATTGGGCCAGAGATGCTGGAAACGCAACGCAATCTCAAATAAATTGAAATTTATGTTCGATATGTATCTCCAAGTATGAAGGTGCCTGCACATCTATCGTTTATGATTATCTGGTATGTTTTGGTTGAGTAATTCTTGTTATTAGTTTAAGCTCAATTTCCAGGTGGTAATTTATTATCTGATTCAATCTTCTCGTGTAAGTTTCAGGTTGATTATTTGTAAAGATTTATGTTCGCCTTTCTGCTCGTTTGTTCCTAAAATCATTCGCCCGTCAGTTTATTTCTTATTTTATTAATGTTGGAGAAGTAAGAGCGCAAAAATATATATGTCATTTGACATTCTGATTTAAACGGCATGTGGTTAACTTAGGTGTTTCCTATTGCTTCTGTTATGATATAATAATGTACATGTATACTTGTTTAATATAAGCATGTGAAAAAATAATTGTTACACTTTTGCATAGTTAAGTGATTTTCTATAAATAACAGAGCAGGAACTATAGGAAAAATTGTTAACTCTTTTAAGATCATGGTATGCAGATCCCAAGCTTGTTGTCCTAATAAGAAAATTCCAATATCTATTAGTAGAAGAGTTAATAGTTACTAAATTGTTTGAGACATATAAATTTCCTTTATCTGGGCAAACCTTCAAATATTTGAAGGTTTTCCGGGAGTTATGAAGAGGGCTTCAAGGTCCTATTGGTCATGGGTTGAGAACAGGAATTGAACTCTATGAGATCTAATCTCCCGTTGTTCCTCAATAGCTCAGTGGTAGAGCGGTCGGTTGTTAACCGATTGGTGGTAGGTTCGAATCCTACTTGGGGAGATTTGATTCGTTCTGAACTAACGAATTCATAATAAAGGGGGCTATGACCATAGGGGATTACTATAGGTAGACGTATCTCAGGAATGAATCTACTGAAGCTAGAGAGCTAATTCCACTCCATTATCAATATTAGGATTTGTGTTTATTTTTTGGCACTCATCGTGAAATATATACATTGAGCTCATATTACATAGTTAAAACTTTAGACTCTGTTTTGGACAAGAAAATACCTGAATGACAAGGCAAATGAAATTAGAAAGAGCTGAAAATATCCTGCAAAGGTAATCCAGCGCGAGATGAAGCAGAAAAGGAAGACACGATATTGGAACAAAGATCAGTCATGATCACACAAGAAATCAATGAATTTGAGTTTTACTTTAAGCTTTACTTTACAGGAAAGCTTCGTGTGAATAAATTAAGAAAGTTCTCAATATAAGGGAGAACTGAAAGAGCCATTCTTCCTTATAACTTTAGTTTTATCAAAAATAAAATACAGTAATTATATCCTAAAATATGTTAAAAAAATGTAACAATTCTGTTAAACTCATCTAAAAGGTAGGCAATCATAACAAAGTAAAGACATTTTTATACACAAAATATATTACCTCCAAAGTAAAAAAAGAACACAACAAAATAGATATTTGTTCTTCTGTATACCAGCATAGAGAATTGCTACTTAAACTGTACTAAACAAAATGCAGCATAGTTTAATCTCATATGCTAAGATACTTGCATATGATATTACAAAATAGTATAAGTCTTAAACATCTTTAAACAAGAGTATCATAAACATTACAGTCTGCATCCTGTTTTGAAGTACCAACATATTCTGTAAACAGAAAAATTTGAATTAAACCAAAGAAGATAAAACGAAATTATTTGTATCACATTAAAAGTATAAACATGTTACCTGGGAAAAGGTTTTTCACAACAGTATGCTTGAAATTATTATCAGGAACAACATCAACGTCTTTCGAAACTGATGGCACTTTATTGTCCTCCAAAGTGTCAGGAGTTTCCTTTAAGCGCAAATTCGTGACAGTGTACTGTTGCTGTGTATGCACACCAACAGTGTTCTCCCTTCTCCTTATCTTCATATAAAAGATTTTCCCCGCTAACTTATTGTTTACCCATTCAGCAGTAACCGCTTCACCCTGCGCAAAATATTTTGTTCAGATACAACAAGATCCACTCATCTTAAGAAAGGAGAAGATATAACAATAAAGCCTACCTTATCAGATAAAGTCATACACATCTCAGAATCCATCTGCATCAGACAAATTACTGGTGTGCCAAACACAGTCACACTGAGCGATCCCGTTGAATCGAATACATAAAGATAGATGCGTTCTCTATATAATTCAATACAATAATATATATACATAAACTCTTAAAATACAAATAAAAAGTACAACTTCCAGAGAATGTTATGTAGATATACACAACAAACCTTGGTTTAGTGTGCGTTTTTTCTCCGCACATTGCACAAGTATACTCATAACCATAATCAGCATCCACAGAAGAAAAGCATTTTTTGCAAGTCATGTAATAATATTTTTGTTCAGTGTTTATTACCATGGCTGCCAGCTCAATAGTAAACCTCTCAATCTGTAATTTAAATAAGTAAAGTTTATTTTATAAGAATTTATGTAGAAGTAAATAAATTATATAAAACATAAGAATAATGCATAATATATATATAAAGTACCTAAGCTTAAACTCATACCTTTGGTTCAGAAAGAACTTCACTAATCAAGGAGATCTGATTAGTTGGGAAAATAGGAGAAGATTCAACTCGTTGAAAATAGTCTTTTGCACTTATTGCATCAACAATACACTTAAGATTGTTGGACCGCCTTTATAGATATTGAAAGTGGATATTATTAGAGAATGAAAAAAAATGAATTTACCTAAAAAGAGTTTAGATATATTTATACCAATTTTTCAACGCAACAACTTCAGGAATATCTGGTTCAATTTCAATTGCGGTGCCTGTAGTAGAGTCAAGAGTTCCATCTGCATTAATCATACATTCTTCTTAACATTATAGAAGCTATTTAAGAGAAAATACAATTTTGCTTAAAGAATTTACTGCGCGTAAGTATTTATACCACGATGTGCGGATACCAAAAGCTGTGTTGCTCTAATAATTGGAAGACTATTTGTGGCTTTGTCAATAAGGTCACCTTCGGCCACAACAACCGCATTCCATAACGTAAGCACAACAACCTTTTTCCTAAATAATTTATGAGTAATATCATTTACATTCTAAATAAAGAATACAAATATTAAGCCAAGAAAAAATATTAGAAAGTGAAGTTGTACATAAATTAAACTTACATGATCCATAATAGCAAATTCACGAAGTTTCGTGTCTTTATTATTTAGGATAGACGATCGCAGTTCTCCTTTCTGGATAACTATTGTAACGACATCTATATAAAGAAATATAAAAAACATGTCATATAGTTTTTAAAGAGTTTAAGTAAGAAAATTTCCAAAAAAAAAAAAAACAAATGTTTATTATTTAACATACCTAGGAAAGTATTCTGATGAACAAGAGCATTCAGATTCCCAATTGAGCCATATTCAGATTTTATAACAGAGCGCGAAATTCCACTCTTAGGATCTGGATTACAAGAAGTTTTGAATTTATTATCCATTAATATTGATATCCTAACTTGTCATACTTCTCCTCAATTTTTGAAACAGATGCATTACAAACTGTATAGGTCTTATACATGCTAAACATATCTTTGAAATGTTCGGTATCAGGATCAAATATAGTTGCTGAAATTTTTTGTCCCTGTTGAAAATATATGAAATGTAAATATTATTACGGCAATATAAATAACTAAATAATTTATAAAATATATAAGTAATAACTTTAATATAAAGAACACACCGTTTCATCCACTAAGAGAATTTGTTGATATTGCTTTACGCCTCTTGCAGGCAGGCGTGGTTGTGTTTTCGCTTCGACCATGACTCGTACAACCCATGATTTAGTTTCTTTTTTCACTTCCTTGATATCCATGGTTCGAGGACTCATTTCACTGCATATAAAAGTAAGATTTTTTACTAATACATGAGTAAGCATATAAAAAAGTACAGTGTAATTTCTATTATGTTTAAGTTTCTTAAAAAAATTCATGTACACACAAAGAATGAAACCATATATTTACTCATATAAGTAATAATACCATATATTTAGTCATATAAATATAAAAAAAAAAAAAAAAAAATTCCACCTTCTGCTAACAAGAAAACCTATCCATATACTATATTTTTTGTGTAATTACTATACAAACTAATTTTTGAATCAGGATGTATAAGTATCTTAACACCAGCCCCTGATTTTGCTCGAGACAAAGCAACATAAAGTTGTCCATGCGAGAACATAGGTTCCTTCAAATAGATTCCAACAAACTTTAAAGTTTGGCCTTGGAATTTGTTTATTGTCATAGCAAAACACGGACGTATTGGAAATTGCATCCTCTTGAATGCTACTGTACAGTTGAGCTTATCCGACAGTTCAATAGGTATTCGTGGGATAAATACATATGTCCCTTTGAAATCCCCAGTTGCAATTTTTGCACCAATAAAGTTGTCACCTAATTGCTTGCAAATCAGACGTGTTCCGTTGCACAAACCTTGTATAGGATTAAGATTTCTCAACAACATTATAGGAGAATTGTACTTTAGCTTTAGTGAATGAGGAAGTAATCCACTGGCACAAATTCCATTTAGGAAGTCTTCATATTCTGCTTGCTGCGAAGAATCATTTGTGCGATTAAAGCTTAAGTATTCTCTTATTTCACCAGGAAATCTTTCCATAAGAAGTTCATTTAACAAAGTTACAGAATCATTCTTTGGAGTTAAGATTGATCTATTAATTAGGGAGTATGGATCCTCAACAAATTCATAAACGAAGGGTAAACACTTTCAATCAATCCGTCAAGAGAACTATTGGCATCAACGAAATGAACTACATATGAGATGGTATACGAATGTTTTCATCAAATACATATGGAACTTCGCCATTCCCAACAGCCAAAATAAATGAAGTAAAAGATGGATCTCCCTTAGCTCTCATATTCTCATGTAATTTAAATCTGATAACCTTTCGCCAGAGCGAGGAACTGACAAAACTCGCACCTATCATAGCATCTCTTGAACCATGAACAACAATTGGCAATGTTTGTCTAAAATCTCTTCCAAAGAGCACAATTTTCCCACCAAGCGGTTTTGCAGATTCACAAGAATCGACAAACAGTTTATCTAAAGATTCAATCAAAAAACGATTAGCCATTGAAGCTTCGTCCCATATAATTAGTTTAGCTTCAACAATCATTTTGGCAAGACTACTTTGTTTACTAATATTTCCAACAGATTTATCTTCAGGATCAAATGGTAGTTTGAATCGAGAATGTGTTGTTCGGCCTCCAGGAAGCAAAGATGCAGCAACACCCGATGTGGCAACAGGCAAAGTTATAAGGCCATTTGAACGCACAAATGCTAATAAAGCACGATACAAGAACGTTTTTCTAGTACCAGCAGGTCCATCCAAGAAAAACGCTCCATCTTCATTAGAATTTACTTTTCCAATAATGACATCGTACACCATTTTCTGTTCAATATTAAGGCTATGAACCAGTAACATATCCTCTGTTGAAACTCATCGATAGTTCATTTTCATAGTCTTTACTATATCTATCCCACGTGCTGGACATTTACCTGGAAACTTAATACCAAAATCAGTAAAGCATTTCTCCATTGAACTCAACACAACTTCTATAGCAGCAACTGTCCTATCTAAAATCTCATCATTTCCAAAAGCTCGATTCCTAGCAAAATCTTCTGACAATTAAGGATAATATTTATTCCACAGTGACTGCGGATCACCGACAATACCATGCACAAGCAACATAGAAAAAAGAACCCGAAATGAATACGGCATTTCATACAACACAGCCTCGGCAAGACAATCATCCACATAAATATCAGATTGCAACAGTCCTCTATGAACAACAGCTTCTCTAAAAGTTTCAAACTTTTGACCGGATACAGTTAGTAAAAACTCAAAAGAAGTAGGGCATCGAACATTATTCAAAAGCAATCTCTCAAAATACCTTTCACCCTCCATTGGACTAACTGTACAGAGTCGGCCCACAACAAGTAATTTTTTACGCAATTTCCATCTATGCTTAACTGACTCCCAAACAAAAAATTATGGGAAATTTTTGTATAAGATATTAAGCTTCTTTGCTTCCGAGTCTGATGAATTCATAAAAAAAAATTCAGTCAACATTGTCCGAAAAGATAAAGGATTAGCAACACACTGTTGAAGGGTCTAATGTACTCCAAACCGCAAAGGTTGATGATCTGGAAAATGAACTGGTAAAACAATAACAAGCGGAAACATCTCGCTTATAGCAAATCCAAAAATTCTCCAGAAAGCTTCAGGTGCACAAATATACTGCCCTTCCTGATATTCATTTATTTCGTCTCGCTACCCCACATGATCCTCGGAAGCAACACAATACACAAGCTTAGAATGGCCCTTGTAAATATACTTGTATAATACTTTACCAAGTACACATCTGCACATATTTCAACGTTTATGTGACAATCCAATTTAAGTAAAAGGTAGGGACAGTACGGCACGACCGATCTATTATCAAGTCTCACTTTTTGGTAAACGACTGAGCGACCATCATTTCTTCTACGATAAATAGGGAACGAATTTTTAGCATTCGTAGTATTTTCGGAAAAATCCTTAGGATAATAACTCTTACATTTACCATCACACACACACGCACACGACTTGTTGGATTCACCACATGGCCCATGCATCATATGTTTTATTACATAAGAACGCAAGAACGAGGAATCTGGAAGTTCAGCACTTATAATTTCATCATACACAACGGGCGCAAAAATCTTGTGATGCAATGTCAAAATAATAATCCAGTGAACATGAGGCAAACCGCGCTTTTAATATTCAACAGTGTACGCATACGCTGCCACCTCTCCAAAAAGCTGTTTCTTGACAATCTCAAACTTCAGCTCCTCAAGTTTCGCCTTACACACGAGCTATTAAATCGGGCCTGTCATCAGCTTTTTCACATGGCAGTAAGTGATTGACAATATCACTCCAAGCAGGATTGCATGTAATTGTCAAAAAAACATCGGGTTTCCCAAATCTCTCAACAAGAGACATCGCATTGACGTACCTCTTTCTCATGTCACGAGGTCCACCAATAAAAGAAGAAGGTAGAACAATTCTTTGGCTTACATTAGTTGGACTAATCTGATCATCAATCGAAAGACTATCAATAATACCCTGGTAAGATTCCGTACGCAACTCACGCTGGAGCTGTTCAGAACGATAGTAATCAAGACGCGCTGTTTCCACTTTAATGTACATATCTATGATAAACTCTTGCCCCAATCTACCCGCATGCAAAATATAACTATTATCGTCATCACGCATCTGGGCCTGATAGCATGAATATTCTCTGCATGAAACATTTCCTTTGTTCTTTCTATTACGTTGCAAACCTATACACAATTACAAAGAAAAAGACAATTCAGAAGACCAATACAAACCAAGCATTGGAAGACAGACACAACCGTAAAAAACATAGTTACAGACCTTCTTCCTCTGCCGCAAGAAACTCTTCGCCAGAACGAATAGTAGACATATCAAAAGGCGTAACTGTTGAATCAGCTCTTTTACGCTTTCCAACATAACCAATACGTAATTCAGTTTTTTTCGGAATACCCGGATGCCATCCTTGTTCACCATGTGGAAACAATAACGGATATTGTAAAGGATTGTAACAACTGTAATAATAATTAACCTTATAACCACGACCAGGCATAGTATATACTCGAATATCACGTTCGCAACCACTGGAACCTTCATCACCATCCTTCCAAACACCTGCTACTTCATCAACAGTAGGAGCATTACAATTCCTTTGATCTAATACTGAATTGCTCCTCGAAATAATTCGGGCTTCTCGTAAATCATCCCAAGAAGACAATCTTTTAAAGAATTTAGTATATGGATTATTTGCCAATGCTCTCACTATGAGATCCATTACGTCTCGCCTTAAATCTTTAGCTTCCAAAACATTCGGATCTAAACTTTCTGCATTATCCGAAAAGAACAACTGCAACAAGTCTGTTGTCTTAGCACAACAATAGGATTCATGAAATGAGAAACTTTTCCATGGACCTTCAAAGAATATATACCATGCTTCGCCCACCACGAGTCCGCAACTATTTTTATTCCAATTGAAGTAAACGCAAATCCATGATTATAAGACCTTCCTTTGCGCCTAAACTCTCTCGCCACCTCAGAAAAAGGATCAGTAAACAGGAACATCAATATAGGAGACAGCATGACAGAAGCTAGAACAATTTGACCGCTCGCACGACAAAAACCAGGAACCTCAAGAAAAAAATGGCGTGCAGCACAAAAAACGCAGTTATCCTGCTGAGGTAATACCCAAGGAGTACGAGATAGATCATGAATCCTATGAAACCGTTCGAACGATTTACTTGCAGAAACAGCAGGCACATGTGTGAACATAGAAGAACCTACAAATAAAAACAGTCAATTAATAAATAAGCGGAAAAAAAATATTAAACTTACAGAGCATTTTTCCTGTATCACACACTTAACTGGGAAGAACAGATTCACGTGTACGAACAACCGATACAATATTTGTACGAGACGAAGAACCCTCATCAGGCAAGAAAACATCAGGTTGTTGACGTACATAAGAACACAAAGCATACTTGGCACGCTGCTTCGCAAGCAATGCACTTTTATCCTCTGAAGACATAGAAGCATACTGTAAACGTCTCCTTTCATTACGAGCCAACTTGATTACCTCTTTAGCATCCACCATAACTAAAAAAAAAAAAAATTTAAAGTAGTAAGAAGATTGCAACTCACAACTTCAAAAAAAATTAATAAATAAACCAATAATAAAATTATAGGTAAAAGATTGCAACTCACAACTTCAAAAGACATTCCAAATATCTGCCCTCAGAAACAGTGTCGCAAAACACAAAAAGGTGATACCCTCCAATACAGAAGTACAACAAACAACTTCATCTCCACAAAGACCATGAACAAGTAAGAAACCTCTTACGATAAAGCAGTGATTCCAATATTCTAACATAGACAACGAATCTGAATGCTCACGAGCAACAAAAGAAGCTTATACTTCAAAATAAGGTGAAGCATTTCACCTAATAATCCTTACTCTTAATCCGATCTCAAAGAACACCAATCCGGTCCTTAAGTAAACCATCTAATCCCATATTCCAACATATACAACTTGCCAAATCCAGGACTAATGTTCAAGCAAAGAAGCGCATTCTCCAGAATAAGGTTTGTACAAGACAACCACCAAGTAATCCCATATTCCCAAAATAAGGTTTATACAACACAACCTTTACCCCTAAACCAACAGAACACATATTAATCTAAACAAAAAAATAAAAACACAAAGAATATTAAGAAAGAACAATCATTAAGAACACAGAATGGGAAAAACCTGAAGAAATAATGAGCAAGCAATTGTAATGGAATAGCAAAACAGCAAATCCTATAAAAGTAAATTACAAGAAATCATTCACAAAATCCGAAGATAAGAATATAGAAATAAATTTACTTCCACAAATTATTACAGACAAAATAAATTATTCTTCTAAACTAAACTGAAGTCTCGTATGCATGAGTTTAAAAAAACATAGACTCTAAGAAGGATTGCTGACATAAACTAACAAACTGCATGAACGTGAATTAAAAAAATATTACTAACTAACCAAGAAACACAGTGAAGCAAATCTCAAGAAACAAGGGGAGAAAGACGTTCTGATTTCGTATCTAAGAACAACATCAAATATTAAAGTGAGCAAACAAGTAAATAGGAAAGTCAGGAGCAACTGCGTAATATTAAGTAACAATATTATACTTATATATCAACTTAATATCGTAGCAGCTTAAAAATAAAAGTTACCCAAGAAATGAAAAAAATTAGAACAGTCGACGTGTGAAGATAACATCACCGACCACCGGCCATCCGAGCCTAAAACCGAAGATAAAACCAAAGCTAACACATCTGCCACACACTCCCAAAGCTGAGGAATTAATATAACAACTCAAAAGCTGACAAATCCGAAGCTACCGAAAAAAAAGTAGTCAAATAAACAATCATGGTAGTCAACAATAGCTGGAAAATATAACATATACCCAATCTAGAATTTCCATTTAAAACTAATATAAAAATATTAGCCAATTTTTATGCACGTTAACACGTACACATTATAAGCTTTAACTCTAAACAGAATTATAAACATTAATAAATTATATATATATATGTGTGTGTGTGTGTGTGTGTGTGTGTGTTGCTCAAATTAAGTTATAGGATGGACACGTATTAATCGCGTAGACTAATACATGCCGAATAACATATTCATGTACAACATCAATTGACTTAAAGATAAGCTCAGTACGAATTTAAATAAGGAAATTTATAAAAAAAAAAATACAGCTAAACTTTCCATCGTTTGACAAAAATAAAAAATGAAAAGACATATTATCCATGATTCAATGGAACTGATACAATTATAATTATTCATAATCTGAAACTCATGGAACAAATATGGGTTAACGTCGATCCGATTAATTAAAGAAGCGTATACAAAAAAAAATTATATATATGTATATACATAATTTTTTTATAAATTAAGTATAATCAATAATATTTAACCGTTAATTTAAAAAGATTATTAAGGAGGGGGGAGAGTTTAATTAGTCAAAAACCGGAGAAACAAAAATAAAATAAAATAAAAAACTCAATATTTTAATTAAAAATACTTGATTAAGTTTCATTCAATATAATTATTGAATTTGTGATTCAATGTTATAATTCATCGCCACATAATTTGGGCTTAATCATTTTAAAAAATAATTAAAAAAGTAAATATTGTCCGAAATCTTATGCATTGCACATTTAAGAATATCACATCTTACGTAACATGTCGAATAGTTTCCCAAATTTTGTAATTTTAATGATTTCGTAAAAGTATATTTATGTTGTAAATTGTAAAAAATAAAAATTCCATAAAGATAAGTGCGATGAGAGTTTATTATTTTACATACAAAACATTATTTTTATTATACAAAGGCAAAATATAATACAATAATCGCGACAAAATAATCACTAATTTTGCATTTTTGTCCCAAACTATTTAACTTGGAGAATTTTGTACCGTAATTTAATATATTTCTGGAATAGCATCCCACCTTTAATGATATTGTAGAAATTATCCAATACTAATTAAAAAATTGAACCGTCATTTCCATTAAAGTAAAAATTTAATATTGGGACTAAACTAAAAAAGAAAGAGTAAATTATGGGATGAAATTCGGCGAATTGATTTAATTTTGAAAAAAAAAATCAAAATTAGTAATTAGATTGAGACGATATTTAAAAAAAGTGATATAAAAATATGAACCGATTTTTATGTATGTTAAGTCGTACAGATTCTTAGCTTTAACTCTAAACAGAATTATAAATATTAATAAATTATAAAACACATAAAATAGAAATGGAAAACAGAAGTGAAAACCATTTCCAATAATTCCAGAATAAGTGCAGTTCCCAGACCAATTAGTTGATCAAGAACATGAATAATATTAAAGCAGGTACTCACACTGCAAATGTCTTATAAACTACATCCACTCCCCAACGAAAAAAAAAGCCCAAAAACAAGATATTTCTTTTGTTCCTTACAACTGATCGGAAAATAGAGAACTGATTAATATATTCAACATAATTACGTATCTATAGACTGATAGTTAATTTGTTATGTATAACAAACCTAACTAATTAAGTTTTAATCATATGAACTTGAATAACTTGGAGTGACTTTCAACAGAACTTATACTCATACAAGAATAACAAATAATACAAAAGAAACACAATAAAGATAATGCTTTATTATTACAAGTGAATAAAGTCGAGACTTTGAGCATGACAAGAATAGATACTTCACTAACCTTTTATAATTTATTTCCTTCTTCATAATAAAATTATTTAATTATTGAATAAGATAAACTCAATAGACAACAAAGAAAAGGCATTTAATTTACCCTTATTTTCTGTATACTTTTACACCTACTATACTTGTATGTTTTTATATAGAAAGGCTCCTATATACTCCTGTCACATGAATTACAAAAGGTCACTCTTGTCCTTCTCAAACTCACACCTCTCCTACCTAGATTGTAATTTTGATTGGATTTAATTTCAATCCCACAACTTCCGGCGAGAAAAGATCCGGTGAAATGCTAGTCGGACTGAAGAGGCTTCTTGGGCTTACATTGAATTGAGGTTACTTGTTCCTAACTAATTAAACATAATAGTGAGAGCAAATAACCCATTAATAGCATTAAGAAACCGCAACACATTTGGGCTTTACCTGTCCCAACAAAACTGCAATCAATTTAAACAGTTATGATAAAACATAGACAAATGCAGTCTGTGTGGTATTTAAAATATGAATAATAAAGAAACACAGTTCCTGTAAAAACATTAAAAGAAATAAAGCCAGAAAAAATTTAGAAATAATGATATTTTATAATGATTTGTAAGCTTAAAATCACCTTGATGAACTACCACACGACTCTATCCAAGATGTTTCTTTTTATAGACGTGACACATGAAGCCCTTAACACGTTGTCAGTGCTTAATCTGTAGTAGCATCACTCAACAACATTAACCGAACCGATAGAAGAAATAGACAGAGCAATATGAGAAGAAGACAGATGCACATCACTGCAGGAAATCTGTAGAGAGACAGTTTTAGAAACAATGATCAAAACACAGAAAACAAGAATAATTAATGAACAGACACGCATGTAGATTATTAAAACTATAATTGGGTAATCTGATCAACCAAATCATCTACACATAAGAAGGGGTCATCAGGGCCAGCCACAACAACACCTAACTGCAATAACTATTAATAGTAATTATAGGTAAGTAACAGCTAAATTATAACTTTAAGCGGCAAGGAGCCCATGCAATTCATTAACAACTAAAAATATTAGTAATCAAGTAGTGAAAGTGCATACCACATGCCCAGGAGGGATTCATAAACAATAATACCACCCGAAGATCAACCTTGTGCAATGCCAGAACACATTTGACGACTGTCTTGATAATTTTCATTCGGTGAATGCGAGTATTCGCACGAGCATCGCACAGAAACAGCAAACTGAAATAGAAAACTAATAAATAGAACATAGACTGATGATTTTACCCTCTCAATTAGTATTCACATGTATAAAATAATAAGCAACTACCTTGCGCGGGTACTGAGTTTCACCAGGAAAATGTTTGTCAAGGACAGGACTAAGCACTCGTCTGATTTCCTTCTCAGATATTTGGTAAGACACCTATGCTTATTATACAAAATCAAGAGAAATCATTACCAAATAATTAAATGATGATTTAAGTATTCAAATAGCATGGAAGAATATAACAAAAGCCAATGAAGATTTCAAACTCACCTTCCTCGTATATCTCAGTTCAGTTAGCTCGCCCTCAATAAATTTATCGATTGAATTCACTTCTACATTTTTATTAGGAGCACCTGCTTCCGTACATTGTTTATTATCACAGTAAAATGAATGAGTGTACAACTGCAAAAAAAAAAACAAATAGAGTAGCATAGCATATAAAATAACTAAAAATATTAGTAATCAAATAGTCAAGGTGCATACCACATGCCCAGGAGGGATCCATAAACAATAATAGCACCCGAAGATCAAGCTTGTGCAATGCCTGAAAACATTTGACGAATGTCTTGATAATTTTGATTAGCAAACTGAAATAGAAAACTAATAAATAGAACCTAGATTGATGTTTTTACCCTCTCAATCAGTATTCACATGTATAAAACAATAAGCAATTACCTTGCGCGGGTACTAAGTTTCACCAGGAAAATGTTTGTGAATGACAGGATTAAGCACTCGTCTGATTTCCTTTTCAGATATGTAGCAAACTACATTTATACATAGGTATTGTATTCTAAGCATTTTTAAAAAAAAATTCAGTGATAAGGAAATAAACGAGACAAAATTTGTCAGAATCGAACCTTCGACAATATATATTTTTGGTAAGACACCTCTGCATATTATAGGAAAACAAGAGAAATTATTACCATGTCATTAAATAATGATTGAAGTATTCAAATAGCATGGAAGAATATAAGAAAAACCAATGAAGATTTCAAACTCACCTTACTCGTATATCTCATTTCATGTAGCTCTTCTTCAATAAATTTATCGAAGTCATATTTGTCTTTATTTTATTGTCGTTGCTTGTCAGTAGAAACACTTACTACCGTACATCCTCATGCACAACATAGACTCCAAACGAGCTTATCACAGTAAAATGAATGAGTGTGCAGCTGCAAAAAAAGGACAACTAGAGCAGCATAGCATATAAAATAACCTGGAATGTAAAATATTTTATATAACTTTAATTAATGTAGAAAGCGTCCCTGACCTTCAAACAAACCACCTCAACCTAAGAAAAAAAATAAACTCAGTTAACCCACCATAGTCGACCGACACCTAAATGGTTTGAACACTGACATATAAATACAGAAATAAAGAAAACCAAACAAATTAAACAGAATATTTATAAGTAACCAATTAGGGGCGATGGATTAATCGCAGGTAATTCAAGTAACAGTAAAATTCACATCAATAACTGGGAAATCAAATAAAAAACTTCCTCTACTTAAAAAAAACTCCTACCTCAATTCAAGCAGAAGTTCGAAACTTGGAATCAGATAATGAATTATCTACAACCTGAAAAGTGTGAAAGGAAAATAATTGAAAATAGAGAAAAATAGAAGCCAAGAAACCCATTTGTAAGAATTCATAGAGTGAGGAGATATAATCGACTAAAAGAAAAGTATAAGGCGGTGAAAATTAGGGATAAGCACTGATTTGAAAAAGCCCTCGTGTACAGAGGAGGAAGGAACACGAATATAGTCAACAAAATTAGAAGCACGGGCCATCCCTCTGCAATTACGAATTGAAACCATTTTGAGCTGCCGCTGTTCACGATTCCAAATTGCAAAGGGAACGAAGGAAATTGGGCCCACAGGAGGCGGACGAAGAAAATAGGACCTGCCAAAATTAAAGAGGAAAGAAAATGCTGCGCAGCACAAATGGCTAGAAAATAGGCAAGACGACACCGTTTTCCTTTTAAATGGGTTAAATTTAAAGCGAAAATAAAAGTGCGTACAGTGAATTCAAAACTATCAGTACTTATTAGTATAAATATATATGTACTATGACTCTTTTTGCCATATATTTTATGTCAGTTTTAGAAAGAAAGAAAACAAAAACATATACCAATAGCTATGTCGAGTAGCGCCGCTTGATGGTGGTTGAAAATTTAGGTCATATTTAGCTAAAAATGATGCAGGCAAGGAAGTAAGATTCTTCTTCACTGGCGTGTTACCGAACTTTATGTCAATTTCTATTTATTGGGTTATTTACATGTGTTTTCGGTAACATGTGTTTGCGGATGCGCCAGTGAAGGAGAATATTGCTTCCTGCCTACATCATTCTTAGTTAAATATGATGTAAATTTTCAACCACCTTTTGGTATATATATGTTCTTGTTTTTTTTCTTTCTAAAATACAAAAAATATTTATAAAGGAGGTTTGTTCTCTTTGTTGATGTAACACCCCCAAAATTTCGAACCCTTTTGATTGGATTTTTATTCCAATTTATGTGCTACTTTTTATTTTCAAAGTTAAGCATTTATTTGAACTAAAAAAATACAATTTAATTAAATCTTGTGATCTTTTGAACTTTGAAATAATTCAAAATATAAAAGTTAATTTAAAATAAGATTAAGACCTTTTTGAAAAAGAAAAAAAAATTCGGGCTTGGATGCACAAAATTTTTGTTTCGGGGATAAAAATGTAAGTTTTCAAAACTTTGGGGGGCAAAAGTGCAAATTTTGCCCAAGTTGTAGATTTTTCTGCATGAGAGTAATTATTTTCTCTCCTTGCACACTCCTAGGGCTGCTAAGGCATGCCCGTGGGTAGAGTAAACTCCACTACGCAAGGTTAACATGCATTGGTGGAAAATGTGGAGTAATAATACTACTATATTCTCATATTGTATGTATATGAGTATATACATTGAAAATCTAATTTTATAATATAATAAATGCCCTCCTCAAACCACATTATCTTCTTTACAACTTAAAAATACTTGATATAGAAAATAAGAGAGAGAAAAGAGACAACACATTAAAAAGAGAATTTTCGGATTTTCACTACACAACCTCGATTTTTCGATCATTTCGCCTTTGTCCACCGTTGGATCATGTCCAAATTTTGCGTGAAGGTCCTACACACATGGGGCTACATATTAACTGTTCGGATCGTCGATTGGATCTCCCGGAGTGAAATCGGCAGTCTTTAGAAGTTGGGGAAAAGTAAGGATTTGAGGGCTTTTGTTATGAACCACCATCGGAGCAGCCACCACTTCCAGCGGAGCCACCACTACCACCTTGGGAGGTCTGGAAATGGAGAGAGTTTTATCCCCTTCTTTGCTTTGGGTAAAGATCCGTCTATGCATGTGTCCTTTAATCTTTGTGATTTTACATTCTTTTCTTCATAGTATATATTGAAGAAGTTTAGTTTATCCTTGTAGCTTTTGTGATAAGTTGTTGAGTTCATATTTAATATTAGATATTTAATGAGACATGCTTTTATTTTGTTTAAATATTGCATATATTTTTGGATCTTGATTTATTTTTGTAAAATGGTTATTTTTCAGAATTTTCGAAACTTTGGGGGATATTTTTGAAAGATTTTAAAAATTCAAGGGTTAGGGATGCGAAAATTTTGGGAGTATAATGGACTAAAAATATCTATTTTTGTTTGATATTTGGTTAGGTTTACTTGAAAGCATTTGTTTTAAAGTTTGTTTCGATATTTTAAAAAAATGGGAGTTTTTGAAACATTTGGGGTTATTTTTGTAAATCTGAAAATAAGGGGGGTAAAGGTGCTGTTTCGTTGCAATTTTTACATAGTTACTTCTACAGACTTTTGATTAATTAAATTGATGCAGTGCTCTGTTCACTTTTGTTTTAAGAATGAAATTTGTTAATTTTATCGAAGAAAATTTATGATCAAAGAAATTTTTGTTTCTCATTGTTAGTTGGTGAAAAGTTATTAAAACTAATTTTTAATCTCAGTTTTATAGTGAAAAATATGCTTGATTATTTTAAATATTGCTTAGATGCTTGGATCTTGATTTATTTTTCAAGAAAGTTGATTTTATTAAGTTTTTGAAAACTATGAGGGTATTTTTTTTAAAAGTTTTAAACTTGTGGGATTTTTTAAATATTTGATTTTTGAAGTAACAAGATACTTAATACTTTTATTTGATTTTCGATATGGATTTAGTTAAAGATCTTTTGATTTAAAGTTTGTTGCAAATTTTTGGAAAAATGGATGTTTATAAAAGTTTAGGGGCTGTTTTGTAAATCTGAAAAATAAAGGGAAAATTTTGCTGTTTTGGCACTGTTTTATGAAATTAGAATTTTGAGTTTTGAAAATAATAACTTTTAAGTGGAGTTGATGTCGTAAATTTTAAACACTTTTGTGCGATGTGTTAGTTTATGAAATCCTTGTGTAGGATTTTCATTAGTTATGTTTAAGTAAGGTTGTTAGATACATTCTACGTCGTATACGTACTTGCTCAGGTTTCGGATACGCATCATTTGTGGAGTTTTAGTCGCTATACTAAGCGACAAAGGTGAGTGTTGTGTGTTCATTTGTGTGTCAGTCTAATATGCTAGTAGGTCGAGTCTAAGGATGTGTTATATTCTAATTTCTCTTGCATGTTGTCACGAATAGATTGGACTTATTATGTCGACATTACTCGCAAAAAATCCTAAGTGATAATCCAATACATGCTACATCCGAATCTACTAGTTGCAAATACAATTTACTAAACTATCATGACACCTAAAATTGCATCTTATAAGTTGTTAAATGTTGATAATATGTTAAATATGTTTGATATATTATGTTTCCGTTTGTGTCCGATTATGTGTTTTCGTTTGTTTCTAATTTTGTGTGGGCCCTATTTGTTAGTTATATGGACCCGATGGCAACTTGACCGGCAAGGGCCGGCAGGATTGTCACGGTTACCCGTAGGTCTAGCCTTACAACCCAAGTGGGGAGGACCACTTGGGGAGTAAAGACGAACTCCGGTAAAGACATGTCGATGCATTTCAGATAGTAAGGTCGCTCCTTACTTGGTGAGTTTGGATGGACATCAGAATGAGGATGGAGGGTAAGTGGAGGACGGCATAAGCAATTATGAGTTATGTGAATTCCGTGTTTCTTCCGTCTTGAATATATGTTTATATGCTTGATAACATGTTTATGTTATATAATATGTTGCATTCACACATCACCAATTCGCACATAGCCTCACTAAGTTGGACGATCAACTTATGCGTTCTATGTTTGACTCTTTTCAGTTTCAGGTGTTCTGGAAATAATAGTCGGGTTGTGGTTAGGTCATCACGGTGATAGGATAGTGCCCAACAAGCCAATATTAATTAACTTGTTAGAGGACTACTTTCTTATGGTTTATAATTAATACGCTTGTTTATTTGTAGTACGTAAATTAAACAATGGCCAACTTCATCTCTCGCAAACTTATCTAAGCGATTGGATGAAATCCTAAGGTCACATAAGACTATGGGATGATTCAATTCGGTATTGAGTGCAATCATGAAACAGTCTCTAAGGTCGTGATCTTAAAACACGTTCCAAGTCATAGATTCCGAACGAGACGGGGTATCGAAGGAATCGCTAAAATTTGTACGATTATGCATGATTTACATGAAGTGAATTTGTAGAGTTTCATGAAAAAGAGATTTTGATGTCAGTGCATATGACTAGGTGGTTCGATAGAGAAGATCGAACAATTGTTTAGATAAACTAATCCTATTTTATGGATTGGTGCTCTTCACGACAATGTCCACGGAAACATCAATCTCCTCCCTAGTGCCTCGACGATTATGAACGACCACCTAAGAAGCATGCTGCTCAGGATGGTCGACTTCTTTAGTTCGATGGCCAGGCTCTGAAGATCAAATGTTCTTCCAGACGAAATGAGCATTACCAGCCAGATAACCGGCAATACTCATTCACCCACAACGAGATACTGCTTGTATAAGGGGGTAGACTTTTACTCTGAAGCAGCATCTCTTCGGAGGAGTCGTAAAGAATAAAACTTACCAGCACACCCCAGTGGATGACCACTCCTGAGGTAACATCCAAGAATAAGGATGCCTGGTAAGTATGAACCCTCCATGTGCAAACAAGAAACCACGGACCTCAAACCCATGAAGAATAAGGCAGAGGCCACATGGGACCCGTTAGTACAAGGTAGGGCATCAATGGGACCCGTCAGTACAAGGCAGAAGAAATTTAAGTTATTATGATATGAATCACGATAATGTGACTTTTTGAATATTATGGGATCAGAAGGCAAAATGAAATTTAAGAAAGCTGAGATCTCCATCCTTTTCGAGAACTACAAATGAAGTATGAAAACCACCTCCCTATTTATAGGGATAGATCTGGGTAATCCAACGGCTGGATATATATTTTATCAAGGGACGAAATTGCGACCTTTTGACTTCCCGTAATTAATGCAAGTAAGTTGGAATGGCACCTCTCTGATCGACACAATGAATCGACGAGAAAATAAAATTAAGATCGAAGCGATCAAAGAGCATTCGAAGCAGGATTAAAAAGAGCACCGGACCTGAAAGGTTTGCACGCTCACATATGATAGTCGCTCGACAGAAAGCTTAAGATCCTCAACGAAGACATGTAAATTAACACCATTACGAAAAAATATTGGTTCAACTAGAAATATAAGAACTAATCTTCCAGCATACGAGGGTCGTCACTGCCTTATACATTATGTGGGGAACTATTAACTTGGCTATACAAGAACTCCATTGGAGTCCAAGAAATCTGACGTCGATATTGAGGCGGTAAATACCATGATGCCAGACTGCACTATCGACACTGCCTAATATTCCAAAGAATTGCTGAAGGAGGTCTGAACAGGCCAGATCTGGCTAATAATTTTACGTTTTCCAATTCCTCCCATATCAAAGAAATAATACATTGATACGCTGATTGCTCTATTTGAAGAACATGAAACTCACATTCTATACAGAGAAACATAGATTTTTAGGAAGATACCTAGAGCGATATCTTCTATTCAAACTTAGTCCTATGAAAAGAAAGGCAGAGTTCAACAGAAGGAACGATAGCCTCCTTATATAAGATATACGTGACAAAAAGACAATTTTACAAGGTGATGTTCGAACATCGACCAGAATGTTGAGGGCTACTTAACGGTTAATCAATCGATTATCGATACGAGTGGCATATTGTCTACATTTTAATGAATAACGTGACTTTGGATATAACCCAAGGGACCATACTTGGTTGATCATCATTCTTGCTTTGAAAAAAGTTTGACTTGCAGAACAAACGTTATATCATTCAGTTACTTAAACACTGATCGAGCAAGACTAAGCTACATTTTAGAAGACTGGATATTCCCCCAGAAGACTAATATGAGATAAGTATACTAATCTATACTGATTATTTCGAGAAGTTATATTTATGCATAACAACAAAATGTGCATAACAAAATATATCTACGGAATGAAATTGATCAAGGCATGGATCTGCCCGTAAAAGATAATAGTTTTTAATTAAATCATCCGCCCAATACAAAAACTTCAGCCCAAGCGACTACACAAAAGTTTGGGCACTACAAAAAAAAAAAAAAAAAAAAAAAACAGAGAGAAAGGCCGGGTCGAACAGATCACCGAGAAGAGTTGTTATCACCGGGTCGCCTAGCGGAAGCACTCTTCAGAGGAGTTAAGTTACCTGCGAACGCCATCAACTCCTCCTGACGCTTCAGATAACCGGCATCATAACCTTCCTCATAGGCCTGCCGTCGAAACTCCTCTTCTAGGGCAGCAGCCTGAACCAAGTCATTTTTCTCTTTCTCCCAAACAGATTTCTCCTCTTCTAATTTTTTCAGATCATCATTGGCAAGCTGCAGTTGGAGGCTCTGCCCTGTGACCTTCGCCGACTCCGACTCTAAACGACGTTGATAAGCACCTTTACTTATCCACAGATCGTCGTTTTGCACACCCAGCTGGAGTGCAAAGTACTTAGCCTGGAAAAAGAAAACAGTCCTTACATAACAAGACAATCAAAATAAAAGCGGGAAAAATAATGAAAAATTTGTTTACCTGCTCGCACAACTTCACTAGCGACTGAACAAGGCGTACATTGGAAGTACCCTCAAGCTTCCTCAACTCACCGGGCAAAATTGTGCTCAGGCCTAGATCCCAGGACAAAGCGTCGGGCTCAACAGAGCCCGGCAGTTCACTAACAAGAGGAATATTGTCAGGGCGGGGAGTCGCTGACTGTATGATATCCTTAACCTGCTCAAGGATACAACGATCATCTAACGGACGAGGAGATTCCCCTTCGTCGGGACTAACCGAGGTTTCTTTCCCCGAAGCAGAAATAACGGTCCGGCGACCGGACCTTGACTCAATTCGACCTCCAGAAGGCCCGCCAGATTCGAAAGAGGTAGTAACAACAGTGGTATCATTAAATAAAAAATCAGAAAAATCATGGGACACAGATTGTGTCATAGACGGATCCAAAAAAGAATCTCCACCAACTGCCCCCGCAGCATCTCCCCTTAGGGGTCCGCTGACAAGCTGGGCGGTAGAAATTGTGGAAGAAACGGAGCTGTTAGGAACCTCTCCGTGAAAAGCATGCTCAAAAGAAGAAACACCTGAGGAAATAGGTATATTATAAGTCTGCTCCACATTGGACATATCGCCAAAAGCCACCCGACCAGGGGAAGGCATACTTCCAACTTCAGCGGTAGAAGAAAAGTTAGATTCTACAAAGGATGAACTAACTACAGAAAAAGGTTCGGAGGGGATGATAAGGGTATCGGTCACCGACCTACTAACAGAGGACGAACGAGGAGCTTCCATCGAGGGTCCTTCTGTTCGAGACTTCTTCAATCTGGGATTTCTAGCATTCTCACGGGAAGGACGCTTTGATGTGTTACCGAAAAGATTAGTCATGATCGGAATTCAAGAAGTAAATTTAAAATAACGAGAAAGCTTATCGACCTAATAAAGAAGGAATATTTTGTTGAGAGATAAGCAAAGCGGTAAATAGCGAGACAAGTTTTTACCTTTTTATATTTATACTATACGAAAAGACGCGATGAACCCAAAGAAAGGGCGCAAAATGCAAAAACTGACCTTGGAGTAAACACTAGAATTTGAAAAGACACACGCATAATGATTACGGCGAAGTTAATGACTTGTCTGAATTATTACGGCAAAGATGAAAGGACGTGACTGTCAGAATATGAAACGTTTAACGTACAAAGGGGTGAAAGTGTAATATTACATTTAGACCTACGATAAATAATTACAAAGATATTTTCATGGATTAATATATCATGCATCCTGATCGCCCTCCGGAATCTTCTGTTCACTAATGACGTCTCCTTATTTTGCTGGCTCAATAACCTCTTCATCTTCCTCTGGATCGATAAAATTGTCATCGACCTCATCATTAATATCGGAAGGAGGAATCGGCAATGAATTTCCAAACTCTTTGACGAGGTGAGCCAAAGGAAAATTTTGATAAACGACGTCAGGAAGCTCGGAAGAAGAAGTCGTTGAGGGACCAACCTCTGAACCAGAAGTCTTATGCAATAAAGCTTTGTATTTCTCATCCAGAAACTCACATTGCTGTTTCCAAAGAGCAGTTTCGTAGGCATATGATGCTAAACAAGTCTTAGTCTGAAAAATAAAAGGGGTAAAACAAGAAATGAGTTAGCAAACTAAAAAGATCTTCGAAGGAAAATATCCTATAAAGCAAACTTAAAAAGATCACCTTTTCAGCATAAAGGGAAGCTCGCTGAAATTTTTCCAAAGGATCCTTCCGAAGAAGCTTATTCATGTCGCGAGTAAAAACGCCGGACAAAAGAACACGAGTTACCTTATCGACCGCATTCTCGCTCTCGTCGTGGACAAATGAATCATTCTCAGAGTAGCCAGCGACTCTCTTTCCCTCTAAATGATCCTCAATCATTTCGACCAAAGTAGGTTTTGGATGATTGTCGCCGAGTAAAGAAATATCTTTACCAGAACGACCATAGTAGCTCCTCTTTCTCTCCACCGGATTATTATTAGGATGAGGCATCGACCAGCTGCGACATCCACGAATACCCAAAGAGGTTCTAAGCTGGAGGGGGGGATAACCGGGTCCTGTCCCCTGACGAATAGGGGATTCTTGAGAAGAATCTGGAGATTCCTCTCCATTCTCCTCGGAGTCATGACTCAACTCCAGTTTTCTCTTCCGAGACGCTCTCTGCTCGATAGGGACGTTCTCTATGGCTTTGGAGGATTTGGAAAACACCATTTTTCCCTTTGAAGAATGTCGGGAATTTTCTACCATATAAGCTGAAAAAGAAACAAGACAAAAGTTAGACTTTCTGTAGAAAAGGGATCATCACAACACTAAGCTGAAATAAAATGCTTACCAAGTGATTCAGATGATGAAGTGATTGGAAAATCATGAGCACTCAATCCCGCTTTACGAAGGAAAACTTCCCCAATCAGAAGAGCACTCTGGTATTTGTTGGCACGCATAGCATGGATTTCACCAATAAACTGAGCATCATCAGGAATGAGTTCACCAGTCGGCAGGCGACCTCCGTAAACCCATTTGGAGCCATGATCCCACGAGAAGGGTATAGTCGAACCATCCGCCAAACGAAGATGAGATGGGGGACGAACAAAGAAAAAATGAGATTTCCAAGAAGGGTTGCTAGAAACTGGGGAGTCGAAGATTGCTCGACTAGGCTTCTGACTAGCGAAGAAATATCCGCGATTGGAGGAACTGGAAATATTAAACTGAAACAGTTGTGTAAAGTTACGAAAGGAAGGTTTGAACCCTTTCGCGATCATTAAGACAGAAAAACAAACCACGAAGGCCACGGAATTAGGGACTAATTGTGTCAAGGACACAATGAATATTTTTAGAATATCAAGAAACAGGGGAGACAACGGAAGACGTAGTCCACTATTAAAATGGGCCGTGTAAAAGTCTCGACATCCTTCCGGTGGTGATGTAACCCTATCAGAAGGAGAAGGGAGAACTATCTCAGAACCCTCGAAAAATATTTGGCATAATTGTTCACAACCTCAGAGAAAGTATCCACCGTGTAAGCACAAGCTAGGTCCTCAATCGGTTCAGAAATTTGAGGAGCTGTGCCTTTGCCCTTCTTGGCTCGGGCAGCGACGTCCGTATCAGAAAGAATTTGTACCTTAAAGGTATCTTCAGCAGGAACAATGAATTCTAAAACGCCAGTTTGCTCGCTCGAAGGATTAGAATGCAACCCGTCCTCGATAATGGGAGTGACATTCTCCCTGAAGGAGGAAGAAGATTTTCTTAAAGAAGCCATATTTTTGGATTCTCGGAGGATATGAGTCGATAAAAGGAAAACTTTAAATGATGAACGACTTAGCAAGAAAACGACTACAAAGTATAAGGAACTATAAAGTAGAAATGACAAACTTAATAGTCACCTATTTATACTGAGAAGAGAAAAGACGTTTCGAACTCGTCACAATTAATCACGTTCCCGCCAAAAACGGAAGAAGATAAAAGGCCTCCCCGAAGGGACGCGTGGCGATTCATAATTGGAAAGAGAAAACGACTATCTATGATGCGTAGTACTCTTTTCCTTACTTAAGATTTTTTCCCACAGGGTTTTTTTCTTAGGTAAGGTTTTTAACGAGGCACCAATCATAGATGATAACAGTCGTAAGAAATCGTTTACTTCTACGAGCTCCTACTATATATACGCTCGAAGAAGTGAGGGAGTACTGATGGGGGCTATTTCGCACCCCTTGTAATGTGCGGATCGACTGAGGTATAAAAGATCGGTTCGACCAAACAAGTCAGTTCGGGATCATCTTATCGACCCGGCAGAATACGACTCTCTTCAACAAGCAGACTACAGTCCGGACTCAAGAAGGACAATTGGGCCGAGTCCTATTAGGATTATGTTTCCTTGTAATGCTAGGTTTAATATGATATAAATACCTAGTTAATCATTGTATTACACACACGGCAAATACGCTACTAAAGTCTGCATAACAGCATAATCCTAGATTATTCAATAAGAAAAGAGCTTTTTCTTCATATTCATATTATTTTACGTTGGTTGTCATGATTACTTGTTGTTCCCTCAAAATTGTTCTTCTTTGAGATTGATCCATCCTGAATAAAGTAACAGAGCCCTTTAAATCATATATATTGAGAATCCCCAGTATCCCATATTCACTGATAAAATTAACCCGACGAAATACGGTTAATCATAATACACTATGGTAATTAGCAAATACCCAATGTTAAACTCAATACCTGGGAGCTGACCTCAAGATATTGAGGGCCTGGGACTTCAGTTTTGCTAGTAGTCAGACAAATATGGATTGTTTAGTCTCGATTTTTCTTGATTTTTGTTTTGGAAAAATGATTGATTTTCAAAATTATATATTTACATTTCGGACCGAAGAGCTCATTTGGTATACGTCTACCTCGGTGTGGTGACTCCAGTAGAATTCAAACTTGAGTTTTGCCTCTGGGATCGCAAGTCGACAGTCGACACCACGTGGTCGAACCACCTTGAGTACTTGTATTATGTTTGAAAGTTAGGGTTTTATGGGAAAAAATTAGTGATAAAATAAAAAATAGGCGAAATCTTTGCTCAGACTTCATTTTGGATGGGTTTTTGACCCTGTTTCAGAAAATCACAAAGTGCCAAAAGTTTTTCATATATTCCATCCAAAAGTTTTTTACCCTATTTTGGGTATCAAGTCCAACATTTACTTCAACCGCAAGGCCACTTAGAGCATATCTAATCCAAAACCTTAATTTTGAAAGCTAATGATAATTTATCCCATGTGATTTGCACAATGTCCGATTTATCTCTTTGTGAGTTGAAAAAGAGCAATTTATCCACTTGTAATCTTATAAAAGTTTCACACCGCCTCACTGACATTTTTAAACATAAAAATGTATGAATTGACAAAAATACCCCTCCTACATATGAAATTATGATAAATGTAGCACTTCATCTCCCTATAATATGATAAAATTGATAAGTTGTGTTTTAATAAATATTGTACGTTACCCCTAAGTTAGAAAATATAAATGTATATAATCGTTTGGGCTAGTTTTGGAGTGAGTTCGAGGATTCAGCATGGAAAATTAATTTTGACCAAATGAGCCAAGTGCTATTTTCAAGGACTCGGCCCACAACTGAGCAGATTGGGCCGGAGCCACATTTTTCTTGTGATAGGGTATTCTCTAAGTTGCTTTGATTAGTACAAATACCACGCATCATCACATCAAACATAATGGGTTTTAATTGAATAAAATATGGATTGAGATTAATTATTATGTTTTCACATGCACTATCATTTTTTAGTGAATTCCTCGTGATAATTGTAATGTTAATTTACACATGTAGATATATTAATGCCATGTGAAAAATTTAAAAGAGCATTCCACCTTAATTTGACGAGTGGGGCATGAAGAATCCCAAAATTGATGCATCCAAAGAGGAATATAGTCCTCCAGCTATACACAGGTGATTTACTTAAAATAACACATGGAGTAAATGTTTCACCTAAGATAACACCGACAACAATCTTGTAGACATATAGAGAGAGTAAAGTATATATATGGAATAACACTAAAATTATTAATGTTAATTATTTCACCCACCGTGAAACAAAAAAAAATATGCTTCAGATAGGACTGAAACATCGAGGTTAAATAACACCAAGGGAAAATTGCTAACAAAAAATGACATGTAAGTCTATTTCAGATCGGGTTTGGTCGAACTCAACGTAATTACATAGCAAATGAAAAATATTGGATAAAACTTCTAGTGAGTGACAAATTACAAAACAAGTGCAATACATTTGTCATGTGGTTGGATGAGTTTGGTCCGGTCAAGTCTAGACAAGAACTTGACCAAATTTTTCACTTAATTGTTTCTGAGCCACCAAATTTTTCTAGGCAGAATCAAAATTTATTTGTCCATTCTCAATCATATGCCCATTAAGAACAACCTGGCCTAATGACTCATTCGTATTCTCATCCATATCATCAAAGATTTGTTCATCCTCGTATGCATGATCCGAACCCATCATCATCATCTCATTCTTATATCCCAAGTCCTAATGCTTCCCATCCACAATCTGATTATGACGATGTCTCGTCCACACCACCAGGTATTGTAAATTATATAGGATAATTTGTGTGACAATTTCTATATCTACTTTGTTTAATTCCTCCTTTCAATAGTAATTTTATCGTCTCTTGAAACTAGAAACTAGTCAGAGGAACAAAAAAGGGGGTCGAGGTCCTACAAGGTTGCTCCGTTCATGGGATGATATCAAGTTAAAGGTTGAATTCAATGAGCACAACCAACCCATTGGAGAGAATGCACCAAAATTGGCACATCAAATGGGTCGAGTAGTAAGAGATGCTAACAAATTTCCCCCGAGTACCAAAGATTGGAGTCAAATTGATCGATCAAACAAAGAAGCTAAGTGGTTAGAGCTTAAGGTATTATCAAATTTTTAGTAGTAATTAGAAAATAAATGTTAATATCAACATATATTTTTAACTAGATATGCATATTGTTTTCAAAAAGCTTGGCAAGTTATGGAGGGAATGGAAAGCAGAACTTAAAAAGTTCCACTACTCCATATATGAGACTGATGAGGAGTGGTTAGCTCATTTACCTCCTAGGATGGATAAGGTTGAATGGGAAAAGTTAGTTAATATATGGGGTAATGATCCACATGCACGGGTATAAATTTGATTACACGGCCATTGTTTAAAATTTAGATATATATGTACTATACATTTTAACAATCATTTGATTTGCAGAAGATCAGTGAACAAAATCGTGCAAACAGAACTCAACTACGGACTTATCACAGAACCGGAAAAAAAGGTTATCCAAGTCTTAGAGCGGAGGTAACTTTTTTAGTTCGTTGTATAATATTTCTCAATTGTGTGGTACCCCTATTCTGATTACTTGATATTTTATTGTTTCTTAGATGTTTATAGAGAATGGTGAAGACGTATGGATGAAGGCAAACATGCCGAAGAATGGACAACATGATGCCTATACAGCTTCTACTATTGTAAGTAATTGTAAATTTTATATTCTATATTTGTTTTTGAATTTATAATGTTAACCTCCATGTTTTTCTTAACTTGTAGGAAAAGTTGACAAATCTTATTTCAGAAAATCCCGAGGCCATGAACTCTAAGGAAATGAAATATCAAATTTTGGATGTTGTTTTAGGCCCTGAGAAACACGGACGTTTACGCACATATGGATTTGGTATTACGCTTACTCAAATCTCGGCCATAAGGAATCAAGATTCGATTATCGATAAGAAGGTTTCCCTTATAGTGGAATCCCGAAAGGAGCGTGTTAGAGAAGAATTGAGGATGGAGCTACGAGGAGAGATGGAACAAATGATAGAAAATGCACTTCAATCTCGTTTCAACCAGAATGTTCAATCATCTAAGGTAACGTGTGCATTTTAGAGTTATATATGTATGCATAAATATTTGTGAAGTTCTAATATTTGAGATTTACAAAACTATACTCTCATTAATAGGAGCCCCCAACCAATATGTATGGAAGGACATCAAGTCGCTCACAACAAGATCATGAGGTGAATGCAGCACCGCAATCTTCAAGTTTACAAGATGCTACTTTTCCTCGAGAAAGTCATATGCACTCAAGTGTCCAATTTTGCGAGGTAATATTTTTCAAGAGTTTCAAAGTTTTACTTCTTCAAGTTCCTCTAGGCAGATGCAAGAAATTAATCTGTGATTTTCAAATTAATTGCAGACGCAAGTACCCATGCAAGAAACTACAGTGAAAAAAAACAACGGCAAAACCACAATACCGATGAGGTATGAGAGGTTAATGAATATCATGTCTATGTTAAGTTTTCTAATTGTGTTCATGTAAGTTTTTCTATTGGTAATGTCACTAATGAATATCATGTCTATGTTAAAGTTTTATTAGGTTGAATTGATCGTGCTTATTGTTGGTTTGTCTTATTTAGCTACTACCATATGGTTTGGAAATTTCTCTTTAGAAGTTAATGAATTACATGTCTATGTTAAGTTTTATTTGGTTGAATGCATCTTGTTTAACTATTACCATATGCTTTGGCAATTATGATTGTGGAAGTGCTTCTATTAGTAATATAATTTATGTCTACGTTAAGTTCTATTTGGTAGAATTCATCGTATTTATTGTTGGTTTATCTTGTTTATTATATGATAAGTTTCATTTCTTGAATTGACTATTTGTGTTTCATTGTTGTTATGTTTCTAACACATTCATTTTTGTATTTTAGGAAGGTGCTGCCAAAGAAGAAGGTTTAAGATGAAGGGTTAACTTGCACATAATTTTGTATTTAGTTTGATAGATATTTTTTGTTAATGCAAATTGTTGAGGCATTTCATTTGTTGGATAATTTGGAAAAGATGTATATTTTGATAGTATATATTGGATAATTAGAAAAATTTATTGTGATTGAATTTGTTAAAAGATCATAAAGAAAAAATTATTGAATTTAGATTTGGAATATATAAACGCACTAATAATCAAAAGCATAAAATATATCTTAAAATGAAAATTCTTTTATATTTATAATTAAAAACAGACTTATTCCCGGCGCATTTTAAGCGTCGGGAATAGTTATTCCCGGCGGTTCTTATATTCCCGTCGCCCCTTTTACCCGGCGGCAGTGGGACGCTTTTGGAAGCGCCGGGAATCCCGACGCTAATTTTGCTATTACCGGCGCTTAAAAAGCGCCGGGAAAACCCTTAAATGTTGTAGTGTCTGGACAAGAACTTTCCAGATAACACACACGGTAACAATGTAATTTAACTTAATAAACACAAGTGAGTAATGTAAAGAATTGAAATTAATTACAATAATATGATGACATAATTGGAGAAAATAGAAACAAAAAATATAGACTTAAACATATATATATATATATATATATATATATATATATTAATTAGTACGATGTTTGGTTGTTAAATTAATGATAAAAGTATTAATTAAATAAATATGCACATTGATTTTTGTTTAAATTTACTAATTAAGTTAACCGTCAAGTCAATGTAGATGTAAAGAATTTTACAGTTGTCTCTGCAATTATAACGTGTCGTTCGTAGAGAATGCATGGTGTTGCGCTGGAACCTTCGGCTAACGTCACCTCGTCTCATTGATTACTATAAAAGACGACCAATGGAGAAGAAATCGATATTTCGATGCCTTTCTTGATCACAAAGGCTAGTAAACGCATAACTCTTTTTCCAAACAATAGGTAATATTTTTGTCTAGAAAAATTTAAATACATATTTGATTTCAATTAGATGAAAATATATAGTTTAGTTTTTAGTTCACTTTGTATATTGATATTTAAGTATTACATTATTTTGTTAAGCTATTCATAATAGCTTAATGGACCACATCATGAAGCTCACTTCAAATTAAAGATTGAATAAAGAAAACCAACAAGAATATAGATAAATGCCACCAATTTCGGTCATAATCTATTTTAAAATTCCATTTTTAAGGAATTCTGGATCTTACTATTCATCTGTTAGCAAGATTCTAGAGATCTTCACTTCAAACTAGGATTTTGGTACTGTTAATAAATAAAATAACAGTAGTGGATAAACACACGATATATTTAAGTCAGACTCGATATGTTGAAACTTGGAAGTATAAACCTTTTTTGTTCTGAAAAGAAAAAACTGGTTAAAAAATTTTGTTCTAACTTACTAATTTTCACAATTTTTTGTTGTTATTGGTGTTCAATTAATGACGAGTTTGGTACGTAAGCAATGACATTTCTATATTGATTTTGCATGTGACTGGTAAAATGAAAATCAATTCTTGTCTATTGAGGCTTTTGATCATCTCTGAACATCAAACAATTAATACTTATGAGATCTCCAAACACAAAATAATCAACAACTACATTGGATTACTATTTGTCATATATTATCGTAAGTACTACTTTTACTGAAAATACGTTGTCAAAATTATTATTTTCAACAACAATATTTTTTTCAATTTTAACAAACAATTATAAGCTCAAGTAAGTGCCAATTCACAATTAATATTTTTTCTATCGAGCGTGCATTTATTTTTTAATAATTAAAAAAGGGGCCTTTATCACAACCAACACTAACATTAATTAAAAAAACAAATAGTAGAATAACTAATTAAATAATTTTTGTAATAAATGACTAGTTCACAGCCCATTGGCCAATTACCAAGTGTAGTACATAATTGTCTTTCCAAAAACTATCCATAATTTGATAATTAATTTAATCACATATGATATATCTCAATCTTTTTACTACGTTTAAGTTAAGTTACCAAAAAAAAAAAAAAACAGCAAAAATAAGATAAATTACACAAACTACACTCTTGGTTGTCACTGACACCTGTACCACCCATTGACCCACCAACTATAAATCAACCAATATAAACACCCAATATCCCCATGCAAAAATTCAGTTACAATTCAGGACAAATTCGATTTTCACTCCATTCAACTTCATCATTTTTATTTCGGTAATGGCAATGAACAAAGAAGAATGACTACATTGGTGTTGAAAGCATCATCGATATAAGACTTGATGCCCTAGACAACCAGGCATCAACCGATGCCGTGAGTAGGGGTGGAGAAATGGTTTCCCGGCGGCAGAGGAGATCAATGGAGGAAAAAAAGTATCCACCACCAATGTCGTGGTTGGCGCGTAAAACCTTCCGTCGCATATGCCGTGGGTAATGCACAAACACCATACTAGCGACGGAAGGTTAGTAATAACAAAAGAGAAAGTAAAGCGCCACAAATACTTTGAGGCGTTCAGGTCCAACGGTCGACTCGTACTAAATCTTGTTCTCCTAAACGACGGTGAAGATGAGGAGAAGGAGGAGGAGGAGAAGGAGGATTCAGTGGAGGAGATCAGTGGTCATGATTGATGACAATGATGGTGGGACGTATTCGTCTGATTTAGAGCCGCAGGTTCATAATTGAGCCTTTTCTCTTTCTCTTTTTTGTATTTTTTTTTTTTTTGGTTCTTTTTGCCATCGATTTTGTGGGAAATTAACTAGATCGTTCTATTCGATTTTTTGGGCGTGTTGTAATTTTTGACATTTCTTTTTAAAATGGTATTATGATATTATGGTATTGTAAATTGATTAATAGAAAATTCCGGTATATTGCGGTAATTAGTTGGAGATATCTCGAGATTCAACTTTATGAGAATAATTTTTGAATTTTAATTTTAAAACCTGATTTTGTATAAACAAAAATGCAAATTATGTTGTCATTAGTACTATAAATTTAATTGTTGGTCATACGATTTATGAACTTGCAATTAGAAGAAAGCTTGTAATTGGAATTATTTCATACAACTAATGCACAATATTTTTATTCAGTCAATTAGTAAATGCTAGAGTTCTAGATTATAGGATGAATAATATACGATATCAAATCTTACCCACACCATGCATTGTAAAAATAAATCAAATTTACGGTCATAATTAAATTTAATCTGTTCAGAGATATATAGAAAATAAAATAAAATAAAAAAGAAGAATGTTATCGGGACAAAAACAGTCCAATTTGGGCATATTTGAGATATGTGTTTTTGTGCATAGATATTTAATTTCAGATTTTTTTAGAAAGACCTTTAATATAAGATATGAATAAGTTTCCCTTGTAAACAAATTATTTTCAGCCTTCCTTTCCATTTATGAATCATAAATGTCATAATTAATTGCCTTAAGTGGTTATTTCCTAGCATATAATAGATTGACAATAAGGTCTCTATCCGTTATAAAATATATTTATACAATTATGAAAGAGCGCTTTATTATTTAAAAAAATTAGAATACATTTATCATCAATTATTACATCATAAATTATTTCAATAACCGTTTAAATGTAAATAATTACAAATAATAAACAACTATCAAAATACTAGTAATGAATTAGGCAAATACGCACATTTGTGGAGTTGAATTGATACATGCTATTGCTATCATAATTAAGGTACGAATATTGGAGGACTCAGTTGAGGTCCACCAGTAATGATAAGAAATGTGCATATTTCTTTCACTTACTACTATTTGCTTTTCTATGAATGGCTCACTTAATGCATCGTTAGGTCTACCTGAAGTACTTATGGTCAATATATAGGTTGGTGTTGGCTCGATTTTGCTCGGCATGATTGATTTGAATAATTTTACTGAAATCTTTAAACAAAATTTGGATTGAATATCAATTAGGGATTTGAGGGTTTAAAAGTTTGAGAAATATTTAAATTGTGTTTGAGGGGAAACAATAGGTAATATATATCAAATCAATAATTTTAAAAAGAAAAAGTAGATAGTATATGTTCAATCGATCAATGTATTTTATAGGTTTAGGATTTATAAGATTAAGAAAGATATATGTTCAATCGATTAATGTATTTTTGGTCTCATAAGGATTATCTCATAACTTCAACATTTTGGGACAGACATGATCCGATTTCATCAAAACATCAAACATTTTTTAAAACTTCAAATTAAAAAAAAAAAAAACAATTGTGAAGTACGAAACCTAAATTATTGAACATCAGTTCCATAAAATCAAAAATTTATTTATTTTCCTTCTCTCATGTATATTTATACTATTTTTAAAAAGCTATATTAAGGTGTAGCAATTTTTTTGATATTCTTATTTTGCCCATAATACTAAATTAATTTAACTAGGCTAATTTTTATTTATTCACATATTTCATTACATATTTTAAATAAAATTGAACTTTTACTTTTCCCAGAATGAAATCTTTAATTTTTTTTTAAGTTTAATACAACGAGTGGTGAGTATGATTTTTCTAGAAGGAAATGAGTGCTTTTTTACACCATTTTTTTTTCTTCTAATCATGTAGTTTTTTTTACTTCTCTACTTCTCCTATTATACTCATTAATAAAATTTATCTTTACCATTTTTTTATCAAACCCTAATAAAAATCCTTAGTTTTTTGCTTAAAAATCATGGCAAATTGACAACTCATTGTATATATAAATGTGAAGTAGGCAAATTTTGTGTTTTGGTAGATAGCTCAACATCGATATGCTCTCTTCCAAAATTGATTATGCAGCTTATTTTAAATAAAGGCCAAAACTGGAGGTGCAATGGTGAATATTGCATCAGATGCATTTATCATATTATTTGTCTTCTTTCGAGAGTTTAAATTACTCTTTTTTTTTCTTTTCTGGCAATTAATTTGTATATATATATATATATATATATATATATATATATATATATATATATATGTATATTCTCGGTCTAAAAGTAATTATGACATATGTACAAGGGCGTCCACGAATTAGAAGTCGAGGGGCCGAAAAACATTATCAGTTTATATTTTACAACAATCAATATAATTTATTTGCATAATCACACAAATTAAAAATAAAGATATTTATAAAACATACTATCACAATTGAATTTAGACTGCATTTTTTAAAAAAAAAAAAAATTTCTCAAATCCGTATCATAAAATTATCTATGATAAAAACAATATCAAATTCGCAACAATCGTCTTGTCAATGTAAATAACCAAACCATTAATAAAATACTATTCAACAGAGCAAATTATCACTAACTCGGGACAAACATGCCAAACCACTCTCACAAATAATTTGGCTTTAGTCTGCTTTCAAATACAAATTTCATATTTTTAGATGGTATAAATAAATCAATATTTCATTACATCATAATTAATTCAAAAATACATCATTATTATTAATTACAAAAAAAAACTTAATAATAATACTAATAATAAGTTAATTTGAGGAGTTCATGCAAATAGGACCAATGATTTCGATCTACCAGGCTAATTCACTAAGAATGAGTCTTAACTGAAGCCATCAAACACATGTAGAAGCTTGTTTAAGAAATTATGTGCAGGGCTCCCAGCTCCTCATGGAATCCGAGCCATGTTGTTTTCTTTTAAGTGCCCCATAGTATATTAACCTTGAACCTAAAGAGTAGGCATGTTGGATAAGGATGAAGATGAAGAGCACTGAAGACAATTAGTAAAGGGAGGTTTTGATGAATTCCAAAACTTCAAATCTGCTAAGTATGGATTAACTTAGCTGATGCCCTTTCGAAGAATTTTTGACTAAGTAAAGAAGATATCAGAAGAGTCAAAATTCAAGGTCCAAAGGCTACTGATCTGCTGAAGGAAAGAAATCAGACTGGTGAAGATCAGCCGACTCAAAACAGATTTGTTCAACTTTGAGATCAAATTAGTTCGCCATCAGACTTGTCCTTTCGTCGGCCAAGTGGAAAGATCAAGAAGCCTTCCCAACGGTAATAAATGCCCCTGGAAGTAATAAATGCTGAAGTACAAGGCTATTAAAGACAAATGATTGAAGAAATGCTTCGCATCAGCTGGGTGCATTTAATGCTGCCTGCAGAAAAGTACTGTTGACAGTACGGACAAACTGCAAATAGCCGTTCGCGGAAATTAAGGACCATTACTCGAGGAATTTGAATCTTGTCTCTCCTCAACGGATATTTTACAAACCTCAAGTATAAATAGCTGAAAGAGACGAAGAGAAAATACAACAACACAATCTCTGAGAGAAATTTTCGAAGCAGAATTCTTTAAGTCTCAAGAATAGCTCACTCATCAGCTTAGTCATTTGTTGACAAAAGCAGAGTTGAAGAACAACGAAAAATACATCTTCTGAGTGATTTTGTAATAGTGAGTGTTGTGCGGAGTGTAGATCCATCTTTGTGAGTGATCTAACTTCAGAGGATAGGTCTTCTTAGTGATTTCCTATTGTGAGCTTGCGGCCTTCTCATTTGTTGTTTTGGCGTTAGTGGAGAAATATTGTAAACTTTGTGTTTATAGTATAACCCAGAATCTGTGTGATCTGGAAGAGTGGACTAAAGGATTTTTATCCATATAACCACTATAAAAATTACTTGTGTTTTTACTTGCATTTTTACTTGCATATTTTCAGTCACATAAAAACACTTTGATTTAACTGTTTGAAAAGTTTATAAGGAAAGGAGTTTTATAAAAACTGGGGAACAAACTTTCAAACTACTAAGTTTACTTGTGAAAAACACTTTACAAATCCGCTGCAAGTACTCTAAGTATTGAAACTGATTTTGACAAAATCAGCTAAGTAACTATCAGATTAGTGGTCAACGAAGCTGTTCAAAGATTTGTTCGCGATCAGCTAAGTAACTTACTATCGATAACAGCTAGGTCTGTTTAAGTTAGGACAAAAGGTTTTAAAGTTAAAAATTGTTAAAAAGTTAAGAGGTCTATTCACCCCCCCCCCCCTCTAGACCTCATCTGATCACTTGGGACCAACAAGTGGTATCAGAGCAGGTGGTTCATTAGAATCAGCTGCCTGATCAACGAGCTTGATCCGAGTGTTTTTCAAAGGTTTTCAAACTTTTCAAAAGAGCATATTTTGAAAAATTAAAATTTTTGAAAAATGGATTGTATCAGCCATGTTCCCCACATAGCTGGTATGAGCTTTGAAGACTGGAAAATCAGAATGGAGATTTTCCTGGCTGCTTACAATGATAACATGTACACATGTATCATCAAAGGTCCATTCAAATTCACCAAGACTATCACGGTTGATGATGCTGACATAGTGGTGGAGAAAGATCTGACAGAAATGACAGCCGATGAAATAAAGCTGTTCAATCTGGATAAAGTTGGCCGTTTCATCATTACCAAGGCCCTTGACAATGATCGATTTGACAAAGTCAAGCACTGCAAGACTGCCAAAGAGATGTGGGATAAGGTTCGTGTCATGAGCGAAGGAAATGACGCCATCAAAGAGCATCAGCTAAGTGTTGCTCTGGAAAAGCTGGACAACTTCAAGATGAAGTCTGCGGAAACCATTGATCAGATGGATACAAGGTTTACAAGGACGCTCAATGAAGTGCTAAAGCTTGGAAAAACCTTCACTGATAAGGAGATAACCGTCAGAGTTCTGAAGGCTCTACTTCCGAAGTTCAACATGAAGGTGACAGCCATGGAAGAGTCAAGAGATCTGGGAAAGATTTCACTCACCGAGCTGTTCTCAGTACTCAAGGCGTACGAGTATAAACTGCCAAGAATGGGTGTTGAAGAAACCTCTACTGCAAGTCCCACAGCTGCCCTAGTTGCTGCTGAAAATCCTAGAAGGCCAAAAGCAAAGAAGTGGACTCATCTGATGAAGCCACAATACTCTACAAAAAGGAGTACACTGCTGGAGACGTTGCATTGCTGATGAACAACTTCAAAAAGTTCTACAGACGAAAAATGAAGAACAAATATAACAATGCTTCTACTTCTAACCCTACTTCTTCTTCTCAGGATAAGGATTCTTATAAATCCAAAATGATGTGCTATAATTGCAGGAAACTGGGCCATTTCATCAGAGACTGCCCATATCCTAAAGCTGAGAAGTATACAGAAGAAGAAAAGAGAATCAGAAAGGAAAGAAAACATCAGAAAGGAATAGTGCTGGTAGCAGAAGCAGAAAAGCTAGCTGCTGTCTACTCATCTGATTCAGATTCAGACACTTCTGATGAAGAGTCTTCTGATGAAGAGAGTCCTGCTCTTCTCTGCCTGATGGCTAAGGAATCTGATGACTCCGAGGATGATGAGGTAACTCCTCTTGATAATGAATTATTTAATTCATTTGAACAAATGATGCTCAACAATACAAGTATTGCTGATGCATTTAAAAAGCTTAAGGAAGAGATGATATTGCTAAAAGAGCAAAATAGTTCACTGAAACTTAAAGCTGAAAAGCCAAAAGAATCAGCTGAATACAAACTGCTTGAGCAAGAGAATGAATCTCTGAAAGCTGAATGTGAAGTTTATAAGGGTAAAATCATTGAGCTTGAGAAAGTCATTGAGTCTCATGAGAAGTCATCTGTTGCATCCACTCACATGTCTAGTAAACAGAAGACACCTTTAGATCAGGATAAGTTAGAACTGAACAATACTGAAAAATTTATATCAGCTGACTATAGTAAGGTCATTCTGTATGTTCAGACTACTAAACCTACTTCACCTGAGAAAGTGTTAAAGGAGACAAAAGCTCCTAAGGCTAAAAAGAGCAAAGAGCCTAGTGTAGGACAATAGACTAGTAAGTCCAAACAGAAGAGTCCTAGGAAGTCTTCTGATAAGGCTAAAACTATTCAGACTAGTGATAAAACTAAGTCGTTTGTTAATGAGCAAGCATCTAGTAAACCAAAGAAGCATAAAAACAAGAAAAATCAAAATGCTTGGTATGGAAATGAGTCATATTATGTGCAACCTGCTGCATATCCTCCTATGTATCATGCACCTCAATTTCCTACTTACTATGCACCATATCCTGCTCATCCAATGCATGCATATCCTCCTTATCATGCATCTTACTCTGCATTTGAACATTATCCTTATCATGCTGATTATCATCAATATAGCAAATCTGATAAACACGATGAAGATGAAACTGTTCATGCTCCTGCCAAACAACAGAAGCCTAAGAAGCCTAAGACTTCATCATCTTGGGTTATCAAAGGTGGAACTAAAATCTTTCAGGACCCTCTCAATAAGGGTACCTAAAACAATTTTATTTTGTTTTGTAGGTTAGGATTAGGAGTAGGAGTAAAGTAGAGAAAATCTGGTACTTGGACAGTGGATGTTCAAGACACATGTGTGGAAAAATACATGAGCTGACTGATGCTGTTGCTGTGGATGGTCCTAAAGTTACTTTTGGGGACAACAAAGAAGGCAAAATTGTAGCAAGTGGAAAGCTGATCAAAGGCAACACTGAGATATCTGACGTCTCTTATGTTAAAGGCCTCAAATACAATTTGCTGAGCATAAGTCAATTTTGTGACAAAGGATATTCAGTCATCTTCTCAACAGATAAGTGCTACGTTGAACAGATTGGTACAAAGAAGGACATCTTATTTGGAAGACGACAAGGGAATGTCTACACAGTGGACTGGAATTCTGCTGACAAGAATTCAAGCATTTGTTTGGTGGCATCAACACCAAGTGAAGTTAGTTGGCTGTGGCACAAAAGAATGAATCATGTGAATTTCAAGACCATCAACAGACTCATAAAAAACAATCTGGTAGAAGGGATTCCAAAAACAGTCATTAGCAAAGATAAGCTCTGTGACGCATGTCAGAAGGGTAAACAAATCAAGTCATCGTTCAAAAGCAAGAAGCATCAATCTTCTGGAAGAATATTGGAGCTGCTACACATGGACTTATTTGGACCCATTGATCCTGTCAGCAATGGTGGAAAGAAATACTGCCTAGCTGTTGTGGATGATTATTCAGGATACACTTGGGTGATTTTCATGAAGAAGAAAAGTGAAACCAAGGAGCATCTTACAAATCTGATGGAAAAGATACAAAATGAGAAAAGTATGAAAATACTGAAGATCAGATCAGATAGAGGGACTGAGTTTACAAACTCTACTGTTGAAGAGTATTGTAATGCCAAATGAATCAGTCATGAGTACTCTGCTGCCAGAACCCCTCAACAAAATGGAGTTGCTGAAAGGAGAAACAAAACTCTTTAAGAAGCTACCAGGACAATGATAGCTGAAGCTACTGCCTCAAAGATTTTGGGCGAAAGCAACAAATACAGCATGCTTTACCTAAAACAGATGCATGATCAATAAACACCAAAACAAGACTCCATATGAAGTTTGGAACAATAGGAAGCCAAACATTCATTACTTTAAGATATTTGGTTGTAAATGCTTTGTTTTAAATAATGGGAAAAATCACCTTACTGGATTTGCAGAAAAGGCTGATGAAGCTGTTTTTCTAGGATACTCTACTGTTAGTAATGCTTATAGAGTCTTTAACAAAAGAACTTTACTTATAGAGGAATCCATTCATGTAGTATTTGATGAACCAAGTCAATCTTCTGAAAAGAATCAAAGTATTAATCAAGATCTGTCTACTGATTTACAGAAGTTGAATGTTGGAAAGAATGAAGAATATGTTCCCATCATACTACCTGATCTCAACCCAACTGATAACTCAAGTGCTGTTCAAAATCACAACGCTGATTGTCTAACAGACGAGTTGCAAACAGCTGATAAACCAGAGACTGTTCAACAGACAACAAATGTTCAACAGACTACTACTGAATCTCCAACAGTAGTGTTGCAAGATCAAAACAAAGGACAACATTATGATTTGCAACCTGATCTTAGATGGCTCAAGAATCACCCACCAGAGCTGGTGATTGGTGATCCTTTGGATAAAGTGAAGACAAGGAGAGCTGCTGCAAGTGAAGTAATGTTTGTCAGCTTCCTATCTCAAATTGAGCCCAAACAGATTGAAGAAGCTCTAAATGATTCAAACTGGATTGAAGCTATGCAAGAAGAGCTAAATCAATTTGAAAGGAATGAAGTCTGGTACTTAGTTCCTAGATCAAGTCATCAAAGAGTTATTAACACTAAATGGGTATTCAGAAATAAAATGAATGAAGATGGTGTTGTCACCAGAAATAAAGCAAGATTAGAGGCCAAAGGTTACTGCCAAGAAGAAGGCATTGTCTTTGATGAAACTTTTGCACCAGTAGCAAGATTAGAGGCAATCAGACTCTTTCTTGCTTATGCTTCTCACAAAAATTTCACAGTCTATCAGTTGGATGTGAAATCAGCTTTTCTCAATGGGGAATTGCAAGAAGAAATTTATGTTGAACAACCACCTGTATTTGAAGTTTATCAAGAAGAAGACAAGGTGTATCGTCTGAAGAAAGCCCTATATGGACTGACATTATTTTTGGTTCAACTAATCAACAGATGTGTGATAAATTCTCAAAGCTGATGCAGAACAAGTTTGAAATGAGCATGATGGGAGAACTTAACTATTTTTTTGGCTTGCAAGTAAGACAGTTGCCTGATGGAATATTCATCAGCCAAGCAAAATACACAAAGGATCTGTTCAAGAAATTTGGTATGGAAACTAGCTCTACTGCTAATATTCCAATGTCTACTAGTCTTCGTTTGGATAAAGATGAAGATGGCAAATCAGTGGACATAACCATGTACAGAGGAATTATTGGGTCACTGTTATACTTAACAGCTAGCAGACCTGATATTATGTACTCTGTTGGGGTTTGTGCGAGGTATCAATCAAATCATAAGGAATCTCACCTCTTAGCTGCCAAAAGGATACTCAAGTATCTTAAGGGTACTGAAGATTTGGGATTGTGGTATCCTAGGGAATCTGGATTTGAACTTATTGAATATTCATATTCTGACCTTGCTGGCTGCAAGATTGACAGAAAAAGCACAACAAGTGCCTGTCAGTTCTTAGGTAGTCGTCTGATCTCATGGATGAGTAAGAAACAGACTTCAGTATCCATATCAACTGCTGAAGCTGAATACATAGCTGCTGGAGCTTGCTGTGCACAAATATTATGGTTGAAGCATCAACTTGAAGATTACAACATAAAAATCAGTGGAATACCTATCTACTGTGACAATACAAGTGCAATCAGCCTTACTCAGAATACTACAAGTCATTCAAGGACTAAGCATATTGAGATCAAACATCATTTTATTAGAGATCATGTGGAGAAAGGAAATGTCATGATAGAATATGTGTTTACTGAAAATCAGATTGCTGACATCTTCACAAAACCTCTAAGTGAGACAAGGTTTTCAACTCTAAGAGCTGAACTAGGTTTATTAAAGTTAGATGCATAAGCTGATGGGGAACTCAACAGAAGACTGAAGTTCAACATCTTAATCATCACAGTTATCTTCAAGGATTAACTCTCAACAGACTAGTTAACTTATGAATTCTTAAAGTTAGAGGGAACGTGTAAGACTAGCGGTACTTCTGATTAAAAGATGAAATTTGTTGATGACAGTTAGTTGAAGTTATGTTTTCAATAGAAGATTAAAGTCTTGAAGATTGAAGATTTATTATCTAGCTGGATTGACAAACAGCAGAGGAAGGTTATCAGTTATTGGCTTTCACTGATAACAACTTTGTCATCAGGACAGTAGTCCATCAAATAAGTATTTACTTTACTAATCTGATTACTTGATTAAAAGCTTACTGTTTAAAACGTTATATCCAAAAACGCGCTTTTACAAGTAACATAAGAGCGGTACTTTTCCCGCTCCTCATTTCATGCGATTTGAATTTGAAAGGTCGTAACTGACGCCGCACGATCAGCACTGACAAGAAACGGATCCAACGGTTAGCTGGTATCACGAAAACCGAAATACCCTAACTCTATAAATCCAGATCTGATCAGCCGTGTAGCTCTTTACGCACCCCAAATATTCAAAGCATACTTGTGAGAAATTTCAAGCAATTTCCTGCAAATTTCTTCTTGTTTCCCTAACTTCCAACAGATTCAATGGCTGCTGAAGGTATGTATTTTGTCTATGATTCCTATTACCAATCTGGTACCGATCTGATGAAAGAACTGCTGGAGAAGTTCAAGTCGGCCTTACTGGTAAACTTCATGGAGTACAATGAAGGAGTAATCTGGACTGACCAGGTTTTGGAGTACTACAATGTTGGGATTCGGTAAGATAAATAGCCCTAGGCACAGCGGAATATAAAAATTTTAGGACCTCTTATGGAATCTTGCCAGGATATTCTCTAGTTGTATATATATATGAATATAAATAAAAACGATAGTATAAGTTTACACGTTATACCTATCTCCTTGCAAATCCTTTGGCTAGCAAAACGAACTATGATTTCACCTCCAGCAAGAATCGATCCAAGCTCTGCAGCAGCGCCCCACGTGTTGCGCCTCTACGGGTTTATACACCACAATTACACGAAAATAATAAATCTTGATCAGCTAGAACACAAGATATATTATGATCTAGGATTTAGGAACGATTTAGGAACAAGATCGAAAACGAAAAATTCTTCCACAGAGAATTTGGGTTCGGCCGATCTGGATGGGAGGGGAGAGAGAATTTTTCTCTTGCTCAATTTTTGCTTATGGAGTTGTGTGAAAAATAACTACAAGATAGCTACTTATAGTTATCTCCCTAACCTAATCCTATTAGGACTAGGGTACTTCTCTCCTACATGGGCCATGTCCCTCTTTAATTAGAAGACCAAGTCTTCTAATTAATTCATGGCCCAGTTAATTAATTTTGACCAGGCTTTATTTAATCTTCCAATTAAATAGCCCAATTAATTAACTTAATCTCCCATTTAATTAAATCAGACTCTAAGTCTATTTAATTAAAATCCTTTCTAATTAATTAAATCCAACTCAATTAATTAATCCACAAATTAAATTCCAATTTAATTTATGATCCTGATCCAATTCCAATTGGATCTAATTTTGTTCCAATTGGGTCGACCCAGTCGACCCACCCATAATAATCGACCCAGTCGATTATTCACCCAGTCGACCCAGTCGACTCGACCGTTCTTATTTCCTCGCTTTCGCTTCATGTGTATTGTGTATGCCCCCGTAGGTTCACCACATAATTGGCCATGGGTTATAATTAAATATTATTTAATTATTCGAGTAAGACTTACTCTAAATCAATCGATCACTCTGTCGATTGATCATTCCAAAATTAGCACCCCTGCCAATTTGGGAATTCTCCCACACTCCACGGTCGATGTCCAGCCACAAGCCCATGGAGCCCAATCACTGGTGAATTAATTCAGTGAACCTTTTATCATTTATAATTTCCATATACGACATAATCTCTCCATCAATCAATCTCCCAGTCGAGACTTAAGGGCATGGTCTTTCATCGGATTCCCTTTTATGTTGTCTTGACCTTATGTATTCTGGTCTCGAAATAAATTCTCTTTGACTTAATCTTTATGAGCTACTTACATAAAGTCGTCAGATACCTTGGCCAATGATTTTACTAGAATTAATTTCTCACAGAAATCCATAGGAGAATTTTCCAACCTATCAAGTCGGGTCAATGGATCCTTTGTTGATGATATGAATCTGCATACGAGTTCCTCTATACCCAATATGAGTCCACAGAGACTTTCTGGCGATCCCCAGTCAGTCGGAACTCATATCAAAGCATAGACGTTCTCGCACCAGATAAACCCTATCACCTCAAGTAGTTAGGGATCGTTCCTCGTATACTATTATAAATTTGGAATAACTTCAACCCCGATATGCGACTACCGCTTCCATGGTGAGTTATTTCCTAATTGGGGTATTCAGTGCGCTTGCCATCCCAGCAAACCACCCACTTATGTGTATCGACCATCCCAGTCACGCTCGTGGACCCCAGCGTTCTCCAGTTCATCGGAGTATACACAATAGTGAGAGTCTAACCAAATCCAATGATGTCCTATCTCGATTGGATTCTACGACTCTTGAATATGTTCTAGATCACGGCCTTGGAGATCAGTCCACGGGTTGTCCCATAGCCCTGTGATCTAAGGACTTCTATCCTTATGCGTAGATAATTATTACAAAAGATAAAGATGACCATTTAATAAAGTGCATTTATTAATCAAAATTGAATAGTTCCTCATTTATTACAGGACACTATTTCTATCAATCTCCCACTTGTCCTAAAGCCAGTCTTTTATGTTCTTGAGTCCCATCTTTTGCAGATGTTTCTCAAATGCCTTTTGAGGCAGAGGCTTCGTTAGCGGGTCCGCCGTATTATCTTATGAGTCGACAAGTTCCATCTTAATGTCTCATCTACCAATGATATCTCTTACCACGTGGTATCGTCTTTGTACGTGCTTGGATTTCTGATGAGATCTCGGCTCCTTTGCTTGCGCTATTACCCCATTGTTATCACAGAAGATAGTAATGGGCTCAGCAATGTTAGGTATCACATCCAATTCCTGGATGAAGTTCCTCATCCAAACACCTTCCTTTGCTGCATCACTCGCAGCAATGTATTCTGCTTCGGTGGTTGAATCCGCGGTTATTTCTTGCTTGGAGCTCTTCCTGCTAACCGCACCACCATTGAGGTAGAACACGTATCCTGATGTCGACTTGAAGTCGTCTACATCACATTGGAAGCTCGAGTCTGTATAGCCTTCCAATTTCAATTCTCCTCCACCGTATACCAAGAACAATTCCTTAGTCCTTCTCAGGTACTTCAAAATTGCCTTTACGGCTATCCAGTGCTGCTCACCTGGATCAGACTGGTAGCGACTTGTAACGCTTAGAGCGTATGCTACGTCTGGTCTAGTACATAACATACCATACATTATGCTTCCTATCGCGGATGCATATGGTACTCGAGACATATTGTTTCTCTCCTCAGGCGTCTTGGGGGCCATAGACTTAGAGAGTGCAATCCCATGTCTCATTGGAAGCAATCCTCTCTTGGATTCTTCCATATTAAATCTTTTCAAGATTTTATCTATGTAATGGGATTGGGAGAGGCCCAGCAGTCCTTTTGATCTATCTCGGTAGATCCTTATACCTAGTACAAAGGATGCTTCTCCCATATCCTTCATTGAGAATTGTGTAGATAACCATGCTTTAGTTTCAGACAATGCTTTCACATTGTTTCCAATGAGAAGAATGTCCTCAACGTAAAGCACCAAAAATTCAACTGTACTCCCACTGATCTTCTTGTACACGCAAGGTTCGAACATGTTTTTGATGAATCCAAAAGTTTGGATTGTCTCATCGAAACGAATGTTCCAACTTCGGGAAGCTTGCTTCAGTCCATAAATGGACCTCTGGAGTTTGCACACCTTGTGTTCATTTCCTTTGGATGCATATCCTTTTGGTTGCTCCATGTAGATCTCCTTGTCAATGTCCGCATTGAGAAAGGCAGTCTTTTCATCCATCTGCCATATCTCGTAGTTATACCACGCAGCTATGTCAGCAAGATCCGAATGGATTTAGGCATTGCGACGGGTGAGAAGGTCTCCTCAAAGTCGATACCTGGCCTTTGAGTGTATCCTTTTGCCACTAGTCGCGCCTTGTAGGTTATTACCTCTCCGTTCACTCCAAGCTTTCGCTTATAGATCCACTTGCAACCCACGGGAGCCACTCCCACTGGTGGATCTACCAAGGCCCAGACCTTGTTTGAGTGCATGGAGTCCAGTTCGGATTCCATGGCTTCGCACCACTTTCCCGAGTCTATGTCTAGCATAGCCTCTTCGTAAGTCCTTGGGTCGGTTAGAGACTGTCCAGTCTCATGCAGCAGACCGTAGTACCTCTCGGGTTCTCTACGTTGTCTTTCTGACCTACGAAGAATCGGTGTACTCTCTGGTGCACTTTCATGCTCATGTTCTCCCACTGCCTGTGGCGATGGGTCAGCTTGATCGACCTCTTCGGCCTTTTCAGCTTCAGTGACCTCATCTAGTTCTATGTTATTTTCTTTCTTGTCCACCAAGAAATCCTTCTCTAAGAAGTGTGCGTTCCTCGAGACAAACGTAGTTTGTCTTGTAGGATTGTAGAACTCGTATCCTATTGAGTTTTCCGGATACCCCATGAATTTGCACAAAGTGGATTTAGTTTCCAATTTATCTCCCACTAGCTTTTTAACGTAAGTGGGAGATCCCCATATGCGCATGAATGCGTATGAGGGTGCCTTGCCAAACCATAATTTGTATGGTGTCTTTTCTACGGATTTAGAAGGTACCATGTTTAGTATATTCGTTGCCGTGAGGAGGGCATGTCCCCGAAATGAAAGAGGAAGGTCAGTGGCACTCATCATGGATCGAACCATGTCCATCAAGGTTCGATTCCTTCTCTCTGCTACTCCATTTAATTGGGGTGTTGCAGGAGGAGTCCACTGCGATAATATTCCATGCTCTACAATATAATTCAGAAATTCGTTACTAAGAAATTCTCCACCTCGGTCAGAACGAAGAGCCTTTATCGTATGACCAAGTTGATTCTCTACTTCCATCTTGAATTCTTTGAATCGCTCAAAGGCTTCAGACTTGTGTTTCAACAGGAACACATATCCATAACGACTAAAGTCGTCAGTGAAAGTGATGAAGTAGTCATAGCCCCCTCGGGCGCTTTTTCTTAGTGGTCCACATACGTCAGTATGTATCAAGTCCAATGTTTGCTTGGCTCGCTCAGAGTTTCCCTTAAATGGCAACTCAGCCATTTTACCCTTTAGACATGGTTCACATGTTGGCATTTCATCAATGCGATTGATTTCAATCGCGCCAGATGATGCTAACTTTTGAATCCTTGACTTAGAAATATGTCCAAGTCGAGCGTGCCACAATTGGGCAGATATTTCATTATCTTGTTTCCTTTTGTTTTTGTTGTACGTGCATAACTAACTTAGGCGGTTTTATGATGTAAAGTCAATAATTCAACGTACCAAATGAAAAACGAAAACAGGAGCTTTTATTAAAATCAACATTATTCAATAACATGAATAAAAGTTTTTCATTAAAAAACTAGGTACATAAATGAAAGTTTCCTAATGACTTTATCAAACCACCTAAATCTACTTTTGCCTACGGCCTTGGTAGCAGCTCCAGCTCCATTGCCTTATTCAAGGATCCAATCCTCAGGCTCCAGTTTCTTTGATGCTCCCGTCACCTACAAGGATGAGAACTCCAGTCAGTGTCTAACACCAAAAATGCAAGTTAATTGTAAAATTAACTTCAACAAGGTATATACCTGTTCGAACTCTCCATAGGTTCGAATTTAATCCTTTCCCTTGACCTTGTGCAGTAAGGAGCTCTGGTTTCCATTTGCATTTGCTTTGACTGGGCGTCCTTTCGCCAACCCTTGCTTTCTTTCCAAAAGAAGCCTCATGTTCCTTGAGCATTTGTCGCATGACATGTACAGTGATCTCTCGCCTCTGGAGATTCAAGTCCGCGATAAATCGGTCATATGATCTAGGAAGAGATTGTAGAATAAGATCTACTCGGAAATCATTGTCCATCACGACACCCATATCATCGAGTTCAGACAGAAGTCGAATCATCTTGTGTACGTGGATTCCGACAGGAGTTTCCCTTCTCTTTCTTGCTTGCAAGAGTTCCCTCGTGATCGCGAATCTGCGACGACCATCTCTAATCCCATAAAGGAATTTGAGATTCGAGAGAATCTCTTTCGCAAATGCCATATGATCATGTTGCAAATGCAGATCAAGTGACATATATTCCAACATGTATTCACGAGCCAAGCCATCATCCAGTTTCCATTTGGTGATGCTTTTACGGAGCTCGACAGGAACGTCATGTGAAATAGTAATGGGTGGTGGCACAGACAAAACATAGGATATGTTTTCAGCTTCAAATAATCCATTCAAATGATGCGTCCAGAAATTCAAGTTGGGTCCAGTTAAAATATTACGTTCAAGTGATGAGATGGACAAATCTCTAAGTGCTCTAAGCTCTTTTGACACCATATCTATAAAATGACGAGAGAAGAAATAAATACGCGAAAGATTAATTTAAAAATGCACAATTTACAAACATGTTTTTTATTTGTAAATTACTCCCACTATTTTTATCAAAATCTTATGCCCCCACATAAGTTTCGGGAATTTAAAATATCCTAGCGGGCTTAAGGCCCAAATGTGTTGGATGAAGATGAAGATGAAGTGCAATGAAGATAAAAAGAAGGGAAGGTTTTGATGATTTCCAAAACGTCAAAATCAGCTAAGTATGGAAAGCTTAGTTCCCTTAGAAGAATTTTGACCAAGTAAAGAAGACATCAGAAGGGTACAAAATTCAAAGCCCAGAAGACTACTGATCTTATGCTGAAATAGCAATCAGAAGGGTAGACCATCAGCTGACTCAAATCAGATTAGTTCAGAATTTGATCAGCAGGGTATCTATCAGATAGGTTGCTTCGATCAGCAGAGTAGAAGAGATCAAGAAGATAGTCCAACGGTAATAAATGCACTTGGTGTAATAAATGCTGTAAGAGAAGGGTAGTAATGGCAAATGATTGAAGATTACTCTCGGATCAGCAGGGTGCATTTAATGCTGCTACAGGAAAGTACAGCAGGAAAAGGACTGTAGCAGGGAGCCGTTCTGAAATTGGGCTAAGGCTATGGATTTGAATTGTGATTTCCTTCAACGGTCATATTTTCAAATCCAAGTATAAATAGAGCTGCTTTCAACGAGCGAAATACACAACAACATTTCTGAGATTTTGTTTCCGAAGCAGAAATTTTTCTAAGTCTCAAGAAGCTCGTCTAGTGAAGTCATCTGTTGACAGAAACCAAGTTGAAGCCAAATAGAAAACACTTTCTGAGTGAAATTGTAATAGCTGAGTGTTGTGCGGAGTTGAGATCCATCTTTGTGAGTGATCTAACTTCAGAGGATAGGTTTTCTGAGTGATTTCCTATTGTGAGCTTACAGCCTTTTCATTTGTTGTTTAGATGTAAGTGGAGAAATATTGTAAACTTAGTGTTTATAGTATAACCCAGAATCTAAGTGATCTGGAAGAGTGGACTAAAGGATTTTTATCCATATAACCACTATAAAAAATCTTTGTGTTATTTTTGCATTTAAGTTTTCTTGCATATTTCAAAATTGCATAAGTAAATACTTTGAATTACTTTAAAGATTTTAAAGGAGTTTTAAAACTGGGGATAAAATCTTTAAAAGACTTAGTCTACTTGTGAAAAACTGTTTTTGCTGAAAACAGCTAAGTTACTATAAGAAGAGTGGTCACTCTGCTGTTCAAGATTTGTTCACGATCAGCATAGTCAGCTTACTGTTCCTTATAAGCTTAGTCTACTGACAGACGACTAACAAGTTTTTCAGTCTAAAAATTTTCAGAGGTCTATTCACTCCCCCCCCCCCCTCTAGACCTCATCTGACCACTTGGGACCAACAAGTGGTATCAGAGCAGGTGGTTCATTAGAATCAGCTACCTTATCAACGAGCTTGATCCAAGTGTTTTTCAAAGGTTTTCAAAACTTTTCAAAAGAGCATCTTTTTGAAAAATAAAAACTTTTTGAAAAATGGATTGTATCAGCCATGTTCCCCACATTGCTGGTATGTCTTTTGAAGACTGAAAAATAAGGATGGAGATTTTTCTAGCTGCTTATAATGATAACATGTACACATGTATCATAAAAGGTCCATTCAGATTCACCAAGACGATAAAGATTAATGAAGTTGATACCGTGGTGGAGAAAGACTTACATGAGATGACTCCAGAAGAAATAAAGCTATTTAATCTGGACAAAATCGGAAGATTTATCATGACTAAAGCCCTGGATAATGATCGGTTTGACAAAGTCAAACATTGCAAGACTGCAAAAGAGATATGGGACAAAGTTCGTGATATGAGCGAAGGAAACGACGCCATTAAAGAGCATCAGCTAAGTGTTGCTCTGGAAAAGTTGGACAACTTCAAAATGAAGTCTGGAGAGACCATTGATCAGATGGATACCAGGTTCACCAGAACACTCAATGAAGTTCTAAAGTTGGGAAAAACCTTTACTGACAAAGAAATTGTAGTCAGAGTACTAAAGGCTTTACCTTCTAAGTTCAATATGAAGGTAACATCAATGGAAGAATCAAGAGATTTGGGAAAGATCTCTCTTACAGAGCTGTTCTCCGTACTCAAGGCGTATGAGTATAAACTGCCAAGAATGGGAATTGAAGAAACCTCAACTTCAGGACCCACAGCTGCCTTAGTTGCTGCTGAAAATCCCAGAAGACCAGCACAAAGAAGTAAAGAAGTGGACTCATCTGATGAAGCCACCCTACTCAACAAAAACGAGTACACAGCTGGAGATGTAGCATTGCTGATGAATAATTTCAAGAATTTCTACAAAAGAAAAATGAAGAACAAATACAACAATGCTTCTACTTCTAAACCTAACTCTTCTTCTCAAGATAAGGATGACTATAAAGACAAACTAATGTGTTATAATTGCAGGAAATTGGGTCATTTCATCAGAGACTGTCCATATCCAAAAGCAGAGAAGTACACTGAAGTAGAGAAGAGAATCAAAAAGGAAAGAAAGCATCAGAGAGGCAAGGCAATGGTAGATGAAGCAGAGAAGCCGACTGCTATCTACTCGTCTGATTCAGACTCAGACACTTCTGATGAAGAGTCTTCTGATGAAGAGAACCCTGCTCTCATCTGTCTGATGGCCAAGGAATCTGATGACTCTGAGGATGAGGTAACTCCTCTTGACAATGAATTATTCAATTCATTTGAACAAATGATGCTTAACAATACTGGTATTGCTGAAGCATATAAAAAGCTTAAGGAAGAGATGATATTGCTAAAAGAGCAAAACATTTCACTGAAACTCACAGCTGAAAAGCCAAGAGAATCAGCTGAATATAAACTGCTTTAGCAAGAACATGAATCTCTGAAAGCTGAATGTGAAGTTTATAAGGGTAAAATCATGGAACTTGAAAAAGTTATTGAGTCTCATGAGAAATCATATGTTGCATCCACTCATATATCTAGTAAACAGAAGATGCCTTTAGAACAGGATAAGTTAGAATTGAATCATACTGAAAAATTCATATCTGCTGACAATAGTAAGGTCATTCTTTATGTTCAGACTACTAAACCTGCTTCACCTGAGAAAGTGGTAAAGGAGACAAAAACTCCTAAGGCTAAAAAGAGCAAAGAGCCTAGTGTAGGTAAACAGACTAGTAAGACCAAACAGCAGAGTCCTAAGAAGTCTGCTGATAAAGCTAAATTGAATCAGACTAGTGCTAAAACTAAGTCATCTGTTAATGAGCAAGCATCTAGTAAACCAAAGAAGCATAAGAACAAGAAAAATCAAAATGCTTGGTATGGAAATGAGTCTTATTATGTGCAACCTGCTGCATATCCTCCTATGTATCATGCACTTCAATTTCCAACTTACTATGCACCATACCCTGCTCATCCAATGCATGCATATCCTGCTTATCATGCACCTTACCCTGCTTATGAACATTTCCCTTATCATACTGATCATCAACCTGACTTATCTGCTGATTATTATAAAATTGTTCATGCTCCTGTCAAAGCTCAGAGGCCTAAGAAGCGTAAGACTTCAACATCTTGGGTTGTCAAAGGTAGAACTAATCCTTCAGGACCCTCTCAATAAGGGTACCTAAAACAATTTTATTTTTGTTTTGTAGGTTAGGATTAGGAGTAGGAGTAAAGTAGAGAAGATTTGGTACTTGGACAGTGGGTGTTCATGGCACATGTGTGGAAGCATACATGAGCTGACTGATGCTGTTGCTGTGGATGGTCCAAATGTCACGTTTGGAGACAGCAAATAAGGCAAGATTGTAACTAAAGGAAGATTAATCAAAGGAAACATTGAGATATCTGACGTCTCATATGTTAAAGGCCTAAAGTACAACCTGCTGAGCATAAGTCAATTTTGTGACAAAGGATATTCAGTCATCTTCTCAACAGATAAGTGCTATGTTGTACAGATTGGTACAAAGAAGGTAATTTTATCTGGAAGACGACAAGGAAATATCTACATAGTCGACTGGAATTCTGCTGACAAGAATTCAAGTATTTGTTTGGTGGCATCAACACCAAGTGAAGTCAGTTGGCTGTGGCACAAAATGATGAATCATTTAAACTTCAAGACCATCAACAGATTGATAAAGAATGATCTGGTAGAAGGGATTCCAAAAACAGTCATGAGCAAAGACAAGCTCTGTGACGCATGTCAGAAAGGGAAACAAATCAAGTCATCGTTCAAAAGCAAGAAGCACCAATCTTCTGAAAGAATCTTGGAGCTGCTACATATGGACTTATTTGGACCCATTGATCCCGTCAGCAATGGTGGAAAGAAATACTGCCTAGCTGTTGTGGATGACTATTCAAGATATACTTGGGTGATATTCATGAAGAAGAAAAGTGAAACCAAGGAACATCTTACTAATCTGATGGAACTGATCCAGAATGAGAAAAGCATAAAAATATTGAAGATCAGATCAGATAGAGGGACAGAGTTCACAAACTCTACTGTTGAAGAGTATTGTAATATCAAAGGAATACATCATGAGTATTCTGCTGCTAGAACCCCTCAACAGAATGGTGTTGCTGAATGGAGAAACAGAACACTGAAGGAAGCTGTCAGAACAACGATAGCCGAAGCTAAGCTGTGATAGGATAGTGCCCAGCAAGCCAACAAATATAAGCTTGTTTAGGAACTTCCTTTAGAAGCAATCTTATGATTCATAAGATAATACGCCCGTTTATTCATAGTACGTGAATTAAACAATGGCCAACTTCATCTCTCGCGAACGTATCTAAGCGATTGGATGAAACCCCGAGATCACTCATGACTACGGGATTATTCACTTCAGTATTGGGTGCGATTAATCATGAAACAGTCTCAAAGGTCGTGATCTCAAAAACGTTCCAAGTCATAGATTCATATCGAGACGGGGTATCGAATGAATCGTCAAGACTTGTAGGATTATGCATGATTCACATGAAGTGAATTTGTTGTCGTTTCATGAACAAGACATTGAATGCTAGTGCATATGACTAGGTGGTTCGATAGGGATCGAACGCATCGAACGACCCGAACAGAGAGACCCATCGTGGAAGTGCGTTAAGCATATCGGTAATGGGAAGTCTCTCAAGACTTATAATAGTGTACGATTTAGTCCTTTGACTTGAGGTACTAGGGCGGATTCGGTACACGGGAATACGTACTTTGATTTAGGAGCCGATCACATAGCTTGGTCATTGTGCGACTACTTTGGGTACGTATGAACGTGTGCGCGGATAGTTAGTACTAATAAAGGATCTATCGACTCATCTTGATAAGATGAGAGAATTTCCTGTACGTTCTTAGATAATAAATCCGAGGAATCTACGGCCGTAGTCGGTGACGAATTTGGAAAGGGGTTTCCAAATTTAGCAGTCACACTGGAATTATTATCCTGAATTAGAAAGTACAGAATTGAGATAATTAGAGGTGCCGACCAATTCACACACCCTAGGTCTCAATCGGGAAATTAGTTGATAGAAGGACCGTATGTACATGGCATTTATAAGAGTTGGAGGTTCACGAATATCAATTCACCTGAAGTTGGGCCTCATGGGCTTGTGGCTAGACATCGACCATGAGGTATGGGTACTCCTGAATTAATAAGGAAATTAATTCTGGAGTGGTCAATTAAAGTGGTTAATTGATCGGAGCAATTAATTGCTCACTAATTAAATCACGAAAGTCGTGGGCCTGCTGCCAATTGATGGTGAACCTAGATGGTCACACACAATACAGTTGGACAGTGACAGTCTGGAAGGAATCAATTGATTTAAGAAATTAAATCAATATATGAATTAAAGTATTAATTCATGAAGAAGAATAATTAATTAGAAGTAACTAATTAATTAATCAGGAATTAAAGTGTTAATTCGAAATGGAGAATCATTAATTAGAAGTAACTAATTAATGAATCAATTAGAAATTTCTGATTGATTAAATCCTCAATTAAAGTATTAATTGAAAAGGGGATTAATTAATTAATGGTAGATTAATTAAATTAAACCAAATGGGCCGATTATGATTAAAGGTAGATTAATCAAGTAAACTAAATGGGCCAAATCATGATTAATTAACATGAGTGGCCGATTTTGGTTAAAGGAGATTGATCAATTATCAAATTGGAAATGGTCGAATTAATTGGTTGCATGGAACTTGATTGATTAAATTTACATTAGTTAATTAAAGCTCATGGCCGATTTTTATGATAAGGAATAAAAGAGGCATTATCTTGTGGGAAAGGATTATAGCATATCTCGTTCTTCTAATGTGAAAGGAAAAGATATGCATGTATCTTGTATCTTGATAAAGGAGGGCTCTTTTCAAGATAAGATATATATCTATTAGAAGAAGGACTCTTCTAATAGAGATATATATATTAGATACACTTATAATCTTTAACTAACCAAGCAAGAAAATAATTGGGAAATTAATGCAAACACAAACACAAGAAAAGGAGAAGCCAAAAATTTTCAGCATCTCTTGCCCAGTTCCTGTTCGGCCATAAACCTGTAAAATCGCCCCTGATATTTTTCTCCAAGCTTCTTCCCGGATCTGAATCCAATTCCTGACGAGACGATTCCTTAATCCTAGTTCTGAGCCTAGGGATTTCGCGAAGTCACTCAAATCCAACTGGTGTGGACTTTCTCTAGCGGCACAACACTTGGGGTGCTCTAGTGAACAATTGAAGACCGGAGAAAAACCACCACCTTGCCTGTGGTGAGGTAAAATAGCTTTTACCATTTATTTATTTTTAGTATATGCATGCTATAAATAAATTCAACCTTTTATTCATATGTGCTAATAAGTGTTCTCTGGGATTTGGTGTATAAACAAAAAATTTTAAATTCCGCACTGTTGTAGTTGACAATTATACCCATAAAATCCCAACAGTGTTATCAGAGCCAGGTTATTATGCACATATGAAAAAAGGCCTGAACACTTTAAATTTTCGTGATTATGTTTATTTGTCGTGTTCTATGCATGGATCTTGCTGATTATGATTAATTATGTGTTCGGGTAAATAGCATAATTCTTATTTGGGCCAGATCTGCAATTTACGAATTTTATAGGACTAAAACTGCAATTTACGATTTTTATAAAATCTGGACAGAATCTGAAATTTTACTTTTCTGGAAATTTTGGGCTGAAATTGAAAATCTATTTTTCAAGCGATAGGGGTCTGTTTTGCAATTTCCGTAAATTGTGGGGCTATTTTGTAATTTACGAAAACTTCAGGGGCTGTTTTGCGATTAATAAAAGTTTCTGGAAATAAAATATTAATTTCTATTTTCTGGGCCAATTAGAAAGTTCTGGAATTTTTGGGGCTGATTTATCATTTCCGAAAGTTTTGGGGTCAAAACGTAATTTTCAAAAATTGAGGGACCAAACTGTAATTTTCAAAAATTTGGAATTTCCAGAACCTGAATTATGTTTAAAAGGTGTTTTATTATCCGAAGGATTAATTTTTCATAATTAGTAGTGGACTAAAGTAAGAACCATGAGATATTTTAAAAGGGGTTTTAAAATAGAAGTTGTGATTTAATTTTAAAAGGGGTTTTAAAATAAAATCAAAGGGTCATTTTAAAAAGGGGTTTTTTTAAAATGATAGTTAAGAGATTGTTTTAGAAAGGGGTTTTTTAAAACTAGAATCTAAAGTTATTTTAAAAGGTAGTTTTAAAATAATATAAGAAATAAGAAAATTATATTTTTGCTTGTTTCTTGCTCAACGTGAAATTGTTTACGTGGTTTTCGATCGCGCCGAGCCTTGACCTTTAGGTTAGATGTGATTGGTTGTTTCTAATCTTATTGGTTTTATTGGGCCTGCGAGCCTTAAGTTTTTGGGCCACTTTGAGCCATTGTAATAGATAGGGCTTTACTGTTTTATTAGTTTAGGATGGAGGCCCGTTACAAGCAAGGTGGGAGCCCAAGAAGACTAAAGGCCATGTATGCATGGTAAAATGTGTAATAGAGTAGGTCTATATGAAACCCAATAGATTGACCAATAGGACCATCGTCTTTGGCTCGATGATGGTCCGCATAGGAGACTCCCGATCGAAAACATACTGTGGTAGCATGTATGCTAGGTGTGAATGTTTTATTTTATTTGTTGATTTATTTTTGGCTTGCGCGCTAGAATATAGATCACTAAAATAAATTATAAAGCATAATTAAAGCGGTGAGATCTCGAGGAGAGTTGCCTCAAACTTCCTAAAACCGAAAATCCCCTCTCGAATTAAAATATTAAGTCATATTGGGTAAACTATAAAATGATGTTTTATAGATCCAAGCCTTCCATCAATAGGGACTAGTGTATGTTGTCTACTTATCGATAGAGGTGATCCAGAGTCTGGCACCCGAGTCGAAGAAAGGGACAATACACGAAATTCCTTGATTCTTGTTTTTAACTAAACTTGACAAGGGTGGGGACTTGTCGGGATGTGAAAATCGACCGATAACCAGTTACGGGGATTTCATGACCGGGCCTGTTGCTCATCAAGATTGACTGGGTTAGACTTAAACGAGTAGTAACATCTATGATGTAGCAGTGCTAGATAGATGCGAAAATCGAGGCAAAATAGCTTGAAGGTTGTGGAGTAACACAATTGGTAAAAGTATACCTACCTAGGGAGTTAATTGTATGACCGCGAGTCGTGGGTGCAATTACTGTCTGCTGGGACGTCAAGACCTACTAGGAAATAGAATTTCCCGAACAATGCAAGGGGTTATTGTTTCGATAAAATAGTGGGAGAACTTTTTCGATAGAAAGACCAATCTTCGTTAATTATAAGTATTATCTTAAATCTGTCTGCTTATTGTTGTCTATTATTTATATTTAGCCATGCCAATATTCACTGTCAATTGCGAACAAACAATATTGCAAATCTGGATATCATCACTCCACGAGAAAGGCATGACTGGGTTCAACAATATTAGTGAATATTGCACTTACCTGATCAAGAGGCTAAATCGAATCAATGAGCTTGGAGCTAAATTGACTCTAGATGATAAAATGGTAATCATCACAAATGGCCTGCCTGAATCATTCTCTCATTTTATCGATCATTGTGAAGTTCCAAGTAAAGGAATTGAGACCAATGATTTTCATAAATTGTTAGACAAATATGAGAAAGCCCTAGAAAGAGGACAAGGATTGATCGAAGGAAAGAATTGTCCCTTATGTAAGAAAGATGAGGAACTGAGGAACATGACTGATGAGGAATTCCGAAACATACTTGACCAAGGTATAACCTAAGTTATTTCCTTTTGATGAAAAACATCTTAAGATTTTCTTTTGATGTAAAACATCTAACATTTCTGGTTTCTGTAAAAGTGTTTACAGAGGATGACTGGAACGTGCTGCATGTAACCAAGTTTGGGTTTCGACTGCACATGAGGGAAACATACTTCAAGGAATGGGTCAAGGAGCATCTGGATTTTTCTTATTAGCATATGTTTTTCTTTAAATTCTGGATTTAGGCATTAGTTAGAGTTTTGTCTATTTATTTCGAACTTTGTACGAAACTTCTTAGCTTTACCATTATGAATGGAGTTATTTTAATTAAAACTTTTAACTCGTACATAATTTCTTTACCGTTGTAAATAAAGCAAAGAAATAAGCATTGATAAAACTTAAACAATTATATGCTAAATCAAGAAAAGAAAAACAAATTAGATAATTATCCACATTCGATCATAATTCCTAAAAGAAGGAATCAATGGATTGTTTTCCATCATGGCTCTTGAAATATAGAAGATTGATGAATTCAAAACATGCGAGTCCTGTCTGAAAAGGAAACATAATCGATTAACAAGGTATTTTAAATACCAAGTGTTTAATGGATAAAACCGTTAATACACATGTGGATCACTAAAGCATTAGTGCGAGTAATTAATTGCTTCATAAAGTATCCTAACAGCATCTAGGATACGAGTACTTTGGAAGGTACAAGTTTTTGGAAACGTCGAAGGGTTCAAAGTGTTTCATAAAGGCACTAAGTAAAGTGCAAGTATGAAAATGTTGAAAGGATTCAAAGGATTCCTAAACCGAAGCAATTAAGGGCATTAAAGTATGATCATTCAATTTAATCGAAGTGGTTAATACATAAGCCCTAAATTACTCAAATTATCTTAATCAAGAATAGAATTCTTGAATAGCGAGTTAAATCTAGTAAAAGGAATCGAACTATGAAAGAATAGATTCATTCCTTAAACTAGTATTGCTAAAACTCCTCAATCAATTCTGGGGTTCAACCCTATGACTCTGGAAGGATACTTAAGACTTGTAACCTTCTTAAGTCAATTCCTACGAAAACTGTACTAAATCAAGTATAGTGTTTCATCCATGAATGATAAAATTGGATAGTGGATCCAATTGAGAAAATTTGTAGGGTATCCAACGAAATCCATTGGATACATGTTCCATGATCCTAAAGAACGAAAGAGACCGTTACTAAAGGATACCCAATTCTTAGAGGGCGATACCCTCGGAAATAGAAATGGGATATTACCATGGAACTTGATGAAGTCCTAGACTTGGACACATCCCTACGAATAGTGGGAGTATATTATCCAACCTACTGAACCAAAATTTTGTACAACACCAAATTTCGAAAATTCGATCGAATTCGAAAAGAACTGGTACGTTCACGAATATGATCAATTGGGTAGTGATCCAAGAACCTTCGAAATATCTATGCATAACATAGATTCGGGCACATAGCTTAAACGCCATGTGATCTAAATGGATTGTAAATAATCCGTTTGGAAACAACGAATCATAGAAGCTTCGTATGACTACGAAGCATATCCATTGGATTTAAATCCAAAGGTGAATCTATAATTCTAGACCAGAATCCCGAAGCTGGAACACCAGTAAGAAGTACTGGATTACCGAAAAGAGCATTCCTTAAACAACTCTGAGAGTTCTGAGGATATATTGCTGGTCAACGGTAATAATGAAGAATTGGAACTCAAAGGATTTAGTGATTCGAGTTTCCCGTCTGAAGTGAATTTAATATTCTGGTTTTATGGGGCAACGATGATTTGAAAGAGGTTCAAAAGACAATCGATGTTGGGATAACCAATAAAACAGAATATTTCGCAGTATTAAATACAGCGAAGGAAAGTGTTTGGACGAAAACTTCTTCCAATAAATTGGAACTAGTACCTAGCATTGCGAAGCCTATAGTTATCTTCAATGATTACTTAAGGCAATTGCTTTAGCAAAGGAATCGAGATCTTACCCATGATCTAAACACAAATATACCATATGATCTGGAAAATCATAGGTAGAATAAGACGTGGGGGCACGTCAAGAGACAACATAGCAGATCCACTAATTAAGTCATAATCACAAAATGGTTCGACGGACATCTGGAGTGAGATGGGCCTTAGAAACGTATGTGGTTGGCTTTAGGGCAAGTGGGAGATAGCAAGCCAACAAATATAAGCTTGTTTAGGAACTTCCTTTAGAAGCAATCTTATGATTCATAAGATAATACGCCCGTTTATTCATAGTACATGAATTAAACAATGGCCAACTTCATCTCTCGCGAACGTATCTAAGCGATTGGATGAAACCCTGAGATCACTCATGACTACGGGATTATTCACTTCAGTATTGGGTGCGATTAATCATGAAACAGTCTCAAAGGTCGTGATCTCAAAAACGTTCCAAGTCATAGATTCATATCGAGACGGGGTATCGAATGAATTGTCAAGACTTGTAGGATTATGCATGATTCACATGAAGTGAATTTGTTGTCGTTTCATGAACAAGGCATTGAATGCTAGTGCATATGACTAGGTGGTTCGATAGGGATCGAACGCATCGAACGACCCGAACAGAGAGACCCATCGTGGAAGTGCGTTAAGCATATCGGTAATGGGAAGTCTCTCAAGACTTATAATAGTGTACGATTTAGTCCTTTGACTTGATGTACTAGGGCGGATTCGGTACACGGGAATACGTACTTTGATTTAGGAGCCGATCACATAGCTTGGTCATTGTGCGACTACTTTGGGTACGTATGAACGTGTGCGCAGATAGTTAGTACTAATAAAGGATCTATCGACTCATCTTGATAAGATGAGAGAATTTCCTGTACGTTCTTAGATAATAAATCCGAGGAATCTACGGCCGTAGTCGGTGACGAATTTGGAAAGGGGTTTCCAAATTTAGCAGTCACACTGGAATTATTATCCTGAATTAGAAAGTACAGAATTGAGATAATTAGAGGTGCCGACCAATTCACACACCCTAGGTCTCAATCGGGAAATTAGTTGACAGAAGGACCGTATGTACATGGCATTTATAAGAGTTGGAGGTTCACGAATATCAATTCACCTGAAGTTGGGCCTCATGGGCTTGTGGCTAGACATCGACCATGAGGTGTGGGTACTCCTGAATTAATAAGGAAATTAATTCTGGAGTGGTCAATTAAAGTGGTTAATTGATCGGAGCAATTAATGACCACTAATTAAATCACGAAAGTCGTGGGCCTGCTGCCAATTGATGGTGAACCTAGAGGGTCACACACAATACAGTTGGACAGTGACAGTCTGGAAGGAATCAATTGATTTAAGAAATTAAATCAATATATGAATTAAAGTATTAATTCATGAAGAAGAATAATTAATTAGAAGTAACTAATTAATTAATCAAGAATTAAAGTGTTAATTCGAAATGGAGAATCATTAATTAGAAGTAACTAATTAATGAATCAATTAGAAATTTCTGATTGATTAAATCCTCAATTAAAGTATTAATTGAAAAGGGGATTAATTAATTAATGGTAGATTAATTAAATTAAACCAAATGGGCCGATTATGATTAAAGGTAGATTAATCAAGTAAACTAAATGGGCCAAATCATGATTAATTAACATGAGTGGCCGATTTTGGTTAAAGGAGATTGATCAATTATCAAATTGGAAATGGTCGAATTAATTGGTTGCATGGAACTTGATTGATTAAATTTACATTAGTCAATTAAAGCTCATGGCCGATTTTTATGATAAGGAATAAAAGAGGCATTATCTTGTGGGAAAGGATTATAGCATATCTTGTTCTTCTAGTGTGAAAGGAAAAGATATGCATGTATCTTGTATCTTGATAAAAGAGGGCTCTTTTCAAGATAAGATATATATCTATTAGAAGAAGGACTCTTCTAATAGAGATATATATATTAGATACACTTATAATCTTTAACTAACCAAGCAAGAAAATAATTGAGAAATTAATGCAAACACAAACACAAGAAAAGGAGAAGCCAAAAATTTTCAGCATCTCTTGCCCAATTCCTGTTCGGCCATAACCCTGTAAAATCGCCCCTGATATTTTTCTCCAAGCTTCTTCCCGGATCTGAATCCAATTCCTGACGAGACGATTCCTTAATCCTAGTTCTGAGCCTGGGGATTTCGCGAAGTCACTCAAATCCAACTGATGTGGACTTTCTCTAGAGGCACAACACTTGGGGTGCTCTAGTGAACAATTGAAGACCGGAGAAAAACCACCACCTTGCCTGTGGTGAGGTAAAATAGCTTTTACCATTTATTTATTTTTAGTATATGCATGCTATAAATAAATTCAACCTTTTATTCATATGTGCTAATAAGTGTTCTCTGGGATTTGGTGTATAAACAAAAAATTTTAAATTCCGCACTGTTGTAGTTGACAATTATACCCCTAAAATCCCAACAAGTTGCCACAAAGATTTTGTGCAGAAGCAACAAATACAGCCTGCTTTACCCAGAACAGATGCATGATCAACAAAAATCAGAACAAGACTCCATATGAAGTTTGGAACAACAGGAAGCCAAATATTCATTACTTTAAAATTTTTGGTTGTAAATGCTTTGTGTTAAATAATGGGAAAAATCACCTTACTGCATTTGCAGAGAAGGCTGATGAAGCTGTTTTTGTAGGATACTCTACTGTTAGTAAGGCTTATAGAGTTTTTAACAAAAGAACATTAATAATAGAAGAATCCATTCATGTAGTATTTGATGAGCCAAGTCAATCTTCTGAAAAGAATCAAAGTACTAATCAAGATCTGTCTTTTGATTTACAGAAGTTGAATGTTGGAAAGAATTAAGAATATGTTCCCATCATACTACCTGATCTCAACTCAGCTGCCAACTCAAGTGCTGTTCAAAATCAGATCACTGATTGTCTAACAGACGAGTCGCAAACAGCTGACAGACCAGAGACTGTTCAACAGACGACAAATGTTCAACAGACTACTACTGAATCTCCAACAGTAGTGTTGCAAGATCAAAACAGAGAACAACATTCAGACCTGCAACCTGATCTCAGATGGCTCAGGAATCACCAACCAGAGTTAGTGATTGGTGATCCTTTGGATAGAGTGAAGACAAGAAGAGCTGCTGCACAACATGCTATGTTTGTCAGTTTTCTATCTCAAAAACAAATTGAAGAAGCTCTCAGTGATTCCTTCTGGATTGAAGCTATGCAAGAAGAGTTAAATCAATTTGAAAGGAATGAAGTATGGTACTTAGTTCCAAGACCAAGTCATCAAAGAGTAATTGGCACTAAATGGGTTTTCAGAAATAAGATGAATGAAGATGGTATTGTTACCAGAAATAAAGCAAGATTAGTGGCCAAGGGTTATTGTCAAGAAGAAGGAATTGACTTTGATGAAACATTTGCACCAGTAGCAAGACTTGAAGCAATCAGACTGTTTCTTGCCTATGCTGCTTACAAGAACTTCACTGTCTATCAGATGGATGTGAAGTCAGCATTTCTCAATGGAGAATTGCAGGAAGATGTGTATGCTGAACAACCACCTGGATTTGAAGCTTATCAACAAGAAGACAAGGTGGATCGTTTGAAGAAAGCCCTCTATGGACTTAAACAGGCTCCAAGAGCATGGTATGATACCCTATCTGATTTTATTTTAATTAAAGGATTTCGAAAAGGTAAGGTAGACAAGACATTGTTCACAATTGAATGGGAGAATCATATATTACTTGTGCAAATATATGTAGACGATATTATTTTTGGTTCAACTAACCAACAGATGTGTGACAAGTTCTCCAAGCTGATGCAGAACAAGTTTGAAATGAGCATGATGGGTGAACTCAATTATTTTCTTGGTTTGCAAGTTAGACAGTTGCCTGATGGAATATTCATCAACCAAGCAAAATACACAAGAGATCTGTTTAAGAAATTTGGTATGGAAACTAGCTCTACTGCTACTGTTCCAATGTCTACTAGTCTTCGTTTGGATAAAGATGAAGATGGCAAATCAGTGGACATAACCAAATACAGAGGCATTATTGGGTCACTGTTATACTTAACAGCTAGCAGACCTGATATCATGTACTCTGTTGGGGTTTGTGCGAGATTTCAATCAAATCCTAAGGAATCTCATCTCTTAGCTGCCAAGAGAATACTGAAATATATTAAGGGCACTCAAGAATTGGGATTGTGGTATCCTAGAGAATCTGGATTTGAGCTTATTGGATATTCAGATTCAGACCTTGCTGGCTGCAAAATTGATAGGAAGAGCACAACAGGTGCTTGTCAATTTTTAGGTAGTCGTCTGATCTCATGGATGAGTAAGAAACATACATCAGTATCCATATCTACTGCTGAAGCTGAATATATAGCTGCTGGAGCTTGCTGTGCACAGATACTATGGTTGAAGCATCAACTAGAAGATTACAATATTAAGATCAGTGGAATTCCAATCTACTGTGACAATACAAGTGCAATCTCTCTTACTCAGAATACTACAAGTCATTCAAGGACTAAACATATTTAGATCAAGCATCAGTTCATTAGAGATCATGTGGAAAAAGGAAATGTTATGATTGAGTATGTTCATACAGACAATCAGATAGCTGATATTTTCACTAAACCTCTAAGTGAAGTAAGGTTTTCAACTCTAAAAGCTGAGCTAGGACTACTAAATTTGGATGCATAAGCTGAGGGGGAACTTATCAGAAGACTAAAGTTCAACAACTTACTCATCTCATTATCATGTTCAAGGATTAACTCTCAACAGACTAGTTAACTTATGAATTCTTAAAAGACAGGGGGAACGTGTAAGACTAGCGGTACTTCTGTTCTAAAGATTAAATTAGTTAATGACAGTTAGTTGAAGTTATGTAATCAGAAGATATGTTCTTAATTCTTGAAGATTGAAGATCAAATTATCTTGCTGGATTGACAAACAGCAGAGGAAGATTACTAGCTATTGGCTTTCTCTAGTAATATCAGATAACAGATCACTCGTCTGTCAGATAAGTAAAACTCTACTCATCTGATACATTATATAAGCATGGTCATAAATCGCATATTTTGAAACACGCTTTTATAAGTAACATATAAGTGCCAATTGAGTCTCCCGCCCATCTGACATTAAATTAATAAAATTGAAGTCCGCAATTCTCACCCGCTCGATTTAAAAACTGTCAGATCAATCTTACGGTTTACATTTATCACGATAACCAAAATCAAAAGAAACGTATAAAATCCGATCTGAACAGATTAGTCGACTTACGCACTCAAAATTCCCAAAACTCTCTAACTCTCTAAGCTCTCTGTTTCTTTAGCTCTCAAATTCTCCCAGGTTACATCACTTAATCTCAAAAATGGCTATTGCTGAAGGAAGATATCTAAGCTATGAAAAATTCTTCGCCACTGGCACGGATCTCATGAGGGAAATCATGAAGAAAATTAAGGAATCATCGCTGGTACCTGTTCTAGAAGCTCATGAGGATTATGTTTATCTGGACGATGTTGCTAACTTCTACAAAACCAAGAAATTCAACGATGATAAGACTACAATGACTGCCATTGTAGGGGGAAAGAAGATTTGTGTATCGACTGCTGTTTTAAGTGAAGTTTATGGGCTGACAAATGAGGGAGGAGATGTAACAGACCTAGGGTCTGAAAAAGAGGAGGAGTTTTGGCTGATTTGTGCTAAGGAGGGAGAAGAGATGTCAGGAACTCTGATGAAGACTCAGCTCAAGAATGAGTATCAGAGGTTCGCTGATATAATTGCAAAAGTGTTGATTGCAGCACTAGTTCTCTGGATGGATTACCCAGAAGGAGATATTATACTATGATTTGCATTTTCTATGGTTTGAAAGTTAACTGGGCCGCTCATGTATTTGATCTGCTGAGTGATAAGAAGACTAACTATGGCATCCTGCTCAGTCATCTGTTCTTATGCTTGAACTGCCAAGTAGTAAATGGAAAGCCTATCCATGGTGGAAAAGAATTCAAGCTGTATGAGCCTGTTAGAAGTGTAGGGACTTCTAAAAGAAAGGCTCCTGCCAAAACTGCTAAGGCACCGCAAAAAGGCTGGTCAGACCAGTGGGTCTGCTGATCAAACAGTAAGCACCACTGTTGAAGTTGGATCAGCTCAGCCTGAGATTGTAGTTCCTGACAAGGTAATTGATGACTTTACTGAAGAACTTGAAAAGATGGAGACTGGATCATCTCCAGAAAGAACAGAATCTGATGAAGCTGTTCCTAAAGTCACAAAGAGAATGAGGACAAAAAGTTCTGCAAAGGGACCTCCTAGACCTAAACCTTCAGGAAGAATTGCCAAGTCAAAGGCAAAGAGGAAGGTTACATTCTCTGAAGAATCATCTGAAATAGTCAGAGAAACACCAGCAACAACAGAAAGACCAATTATCATTGAAGATCCTGCTGATGAGCCTGCTGGAGACTCTACTATTGTAGTGTCTGCTGAAGATAGAGAAGAGCAGCAGACTGGCACAACAAATGAAGGAGATGCACTCCTTCTGCATCCTGCTCCTGTTGATGCCATTCCACTACAGACTGTGGAAAGTCCTGAAGCTAAGAAGCTAAGGACTGGCAAAATTGTTGTTCCTTATCTCACTATTGCTGAAAAGAAAAAGTTGGATGAAGCTGAGAAACAAAGGAAGGCTGCTGAAAAGGCTGAAGAGGATCGTCTAAAGGCCCTTGAGCTCAAAAGACTGGAAGAAGAAGCCAGTAAAATGACTCAAGCACAAAGAGATGCCATTGAAGCAGCAGAGTTGGCTGCTGTCTTAGAAGCAAGTGCTAAGGACTCTCATGGTCCAAGGCAAGCTGGTGGTATTGTGATTAGAGAACAAAGAGATCCCACTAATCCTAAGCCAGTTATTCCCACCCCAGCAGTGCAACCTAAGAGAAGAGCAGAGGTAAAACTGGCATTGGAGATTGTCAGAGATGACCCTGCTGCTTTTGATGAATTTATTGCACGTCTTGATGCTGAAAATGACAAAATTACTCGTCTGACGATGTTCAACAAAGAAAAGGTTCGATATAACAGATGGAGGGACTATCGTCTTACAAAGAGCAAAGATCAAATTGCAAGCTGGAAAGCTTTTGCTGATGAAGAAGCATGGGTTTTGAAGTGGCTTGAGACAAACTCTCTGACTCAAGCTCTGGACTCATAGTTCTTCCTGGACAAATTGAGACTGAGGATCAGTCATCTTGTGAAAGCTGAAGCCAAGAAGATATATGATTCCGTTCCAGAGGAATATGCTGAAAATGAAGATCTTAAGGAACGTTCAATCAAGCTGGCAGTTTCCCAAACAATGGAAACTTCGGCCAAAAGGACTAAGAAGATGAAGGGACAACCAAGCTCTATGATCCCTCTTCCAAGTCTGAAGCAGATTGTTTATGGACCTACTATTAGACCTTATGAAGAGCTGCCTGAGGATCCAATCTCCCCGTTTGTTCCAATTGATGATTTGACATGGATCACTCACAGGTCTACTTTGGATAATGCAGGTAAAATGACTACTATTGCAAATGTTAAGAAGGTCCAAGCACCACCTGCTGATCAGAATAAAGAGAAAGAAGGTACTTCTGACCCTGCTGATCAAAACAAAGAAACAGAAGGTACTTCTGACCCCACTGATCAAAACAGGGAAAAGGAAGGCAATTCTGAACCAGCTGATCAGACTAAGGAGAAGGAAAGCACTCCTAGTCAAGCTGATGAGACCAAGGAAAAAGAGACTACTTCTGGTCCAGCAGATCAGATCACAGAATCAGCACCCCATGCTTTACATCCTGTTCCAACTGATGTTACTTCTACTTCTCAGAACTTACAGCAATCTCTGTTGAACTCAATTCAACAGATGACCTCAAACTCAATGAAGGAATTAGAAGAGAAGATAACTACAAATCTGTTGGCTGCCTTAAGTCAACCAACCCAAAGAGCTGCTCCCATTCCTACTGCTTTGATAGAAGACACTGCTTATAATGCGGAAACTATCAAACAGGATATGGATGTGATTAGAGCAAGAACTCAAAGTACTGCTGCTGGTTGGAGACAAATTGAGGAAACTGTTGAAATGGCCATAAGAGCTGAGGATGAAACCTTAGAAAATATGATGAAAGACTTCAAGGCATCTGCTGATTGGATACTAGGTGCTCAGATTCAGCTAGGTGACCAAGGAGAAGTTGTGCTTAAAAGAATGGAAGCATTTGAGGCCAATCAACTCAGACAAGAAGCTCAAATTACTGCAAAGGATGAAAACATCAGACTTCTCTGTGATACACTTCAAGTTCCACCAGTCTTACCACAATATCCAATCAACCCTGCTGATGATGACAAAAAGGGGGAAGATAGGGTACCTTGTGAAGAAGAAGAAGATAGACAAGATGGCACATCTCTTGAGAAGACTGCTGAATTTGAAGATACTGAAGTACTGGAGGAATCTGCTGAGGATGAAAATGAAGAAAATGAAGGCATAAGCAGACCAGTAGATCAGTTAATTATAGAAGAAGAAGAGGAAGTTGATGAAGCTGAAGAAGATCCTAAGGAAACATCAAAGACTAATAAAGAAATTGTTGCTACTAAGGACTCAGCTGAAGAACAGCTAAACCCTGATGTCAAGCATAAAAAGTTAGAGCTTTTAAAGCAAAAATTCTTCAAGGATTTAGAAGCAGAAACTTCCAAACCTGAAGAAGATGAAGAGGACAAGCAAGAAGACATAACAGAAGACTAGTTTAGTCTAGGTTACTTATGCTTGCAATCCTTGTAAATTTTTTTTTCTTTATGCACATTTCATCTATTTGAACTTGTAATCTGTAATCTCTTATGAATATATATAAAAAGTTCAAGTTTAATCCAATAAACTATTTCTATCTCAGAAATTTTTGAGGATCAAAACTTTAGTTTAGGTACAGGTACTTAGCTGAAGTTTTGTCATCATCAAAAAGGGGGAAATTGTTGGATGAAGATGAAGATGAAGTGCAATGAAGATAAAAAGAAGGGAAGGTTTTGATGATTTCCAAAACGTCAAAATCAGCTAAGTATGGAAAGCTTAGTTCCCTTAGAAGAATTTTGACCAAGTAAAGAAGACATCAGAAGGGTACAAAATTCAAAGCCCAGAAGACTACTGATCTTATGCTGAAATAGCAATCAGAAGGGTAGACCATCAGCTGACTCAAATCGGATTAGTTCAGAATTTGATCAGCAGGGTATCTATCAGATAGGTTGCTTCGATCAGCAGAGTAGAAGAGATCAAGAAGATAGTCCAACGGTAATAAGTGCACTTGGTGTAATAAATGCTGTAAGAGAAGGGTAGTAATGGCAAATGATTCAAGATTACTCTCGGATCAGCAGGGTGCATTTAATGCTGCTACAGGAAAGTACAGCAGAAAAAGGACTGTAGCAGGGAGCCGTTCTGAAATTGGGCTAAGGCTACGGATTTGAATTGTGATTTCCTTCAACGGTCATATTTTCAAATCCAAGTATAAATAGAGCTTATTTTAACGAGCGAAATACACAACAACATTTCTGAGATTTTGTTTCCGAAGTAGAAATTTTTCTAAGTCTCAAGAAGCTCGTCTGGTGAAGTCATATGTTGACAGAAACCAAGTTGAAGCCAAATAGAAAACACTTTCTGAGTGAAATTGTAATAGCTGAGTGTTGTGCGGAGTTGAGATCCATCTTTGTGAGTGATCTAACTTTAGAGGATAGGTTTTTTGAGTGATTTCCTATTGTGAGCTTACAGCCTTTTCATTTGTTGTTAGGTGTAAGTGGAGAAATATTGTAAACTTAGTGTTTATAGTATAACCCAGAATCTAAGTGATCTGGAAGAGTGGACTGAAGGATTTTTATCCATATAACCATTATAAAAATTCTTTGTGTTATTTTTGCATTTAAGTTTTCTTGCATATTTCAAAATTGCATAAGTAAATACTTTGAATTACTTTAAAGATTTTAAAGGAGTTTTAAAACTGTGGATAAAATCTTTAAAAGACTTAGTCTACTTGTGAAAAACACTTTCAAATTATCCGCTGCAAGTATACTCTTGTAAAACTGTTTTTGCTGAAAACAGCTAAGTTACTATAAGAAGAGTGGTCACTCTGCTGTTCAAGATTTGTTCACGATCAGCATAGTCAGCTTACTGTTCCTTATAAGCTTAGTCTGCTGACAGACGACTAAAAAGTTTTTAAGTCTACAAATTTTCAGAGGTCTATTCACCCCCCCCCCTCTAGACCTCATCTGACCACTTGGGACCAACAAAATGCAATCTCCCCACGACTCGTTGGCCATACTATTTGATTCACTTGGTGGTCGATTACGTCGACGGTTAACCATCGCAGCTAACCCTTAAGTTCATTCAGCCTCGTTTTTCGATATGGACCCACGACTCGTGAGACATCCATACTTACTAGCGTTAAATCATGTCCAATACTCGTGGAGAGAAATAGTTCAATCCTAGACTCCCCACGACTCGTGAGACAGCGCCTAAAACCTTGCTATCCCCTCCCTTGGCACTAAACTCGACCCAGGACTCGTGAGACATCGAGATATATTCGTACAATAAGCCTAAGACCTAGTAATTTGATAGGCTCGGACCATAGAGACTATTCATATGCGCCCTTAAGTTCGATTTAATATTCTAATTGAATTTTAAGTTCAATTGGAGGTTTTAAGTTTTCTTGTGCGAGGTCTCATCAGATTAGGCTTATCTTGTTTACGTGATCTATTCTAAGCATGCATGACATACATCAAAGAATAATAGTAAACATACATCACCTAGCAGGATATGATTGATCGATTGCCCATCATATGCGATTCATCACGAGCCATGTGATGAATCAATTGGTCAGTCTAGGGTGGAAATTAAATGTCCTAACTATTACAATTTTCAAACCCATACATCATGGGCCTTCTTGTAATATCCAGCTTGATTGGGCCTCCATGTAATGAATTGGGCCTCCATGTCCTCCAAGGTAATGGGCCTCCATGCGGATCTCCAAGTCTTCATGAGGTCTTCTCGGCTCCAAGCCTAATCTAAGCCTAGCTTACAAATTAAAAATGGTCCTATTATATTACATTCGTTTGCGCAAGCAAGGGCACCAATCAGGCCCATTTAATTACAACCCAAAAATAAATAAACCAAAAAACTACACAGGGCTTAAGGGCAAAATCGATCAATCCACACATTCACTCAAGAACATGCATAAATTCACATAAGGGTAAAAATGTAAATTTATCGGCTCCTTTAATTTTAATTCTCAAAAATTATCTAAGTTAATTAATATTGAATTAACAATTAACCTTTAAGATTAATTAGCTCTTACTTGAGCTCTAAGTGATCTATAAATCTTATCTTGATTAAATTGGTTAATTAAGGTAGACTAAATCTCTAAGATTCCTACCTTATCCAAAACTCTAAGTTTCCCAAAAATTTCCAATCTCCAAGATTTTCAAGATAATCCTATTTTGTTTAGATTAGTTTAATTAAGGTAGTGTTTAGGTCTAACAAAATAACTACCTTATCCAAAAACTCCAAGTTTCCTAATCTTCCAAAATTCTAAAATTTTTAGAATTTCCAAAATAGGCAGAATTAGAGTCCAACCAAAATTCAACCAGTCGAGGCCAATCGAAGACTGCCACGTGGACAACACACGCGTGGACACGAAGTCCGCACGTGGCTGTTCGCAGCAGCCGCTGCTGCGCGTGACAGCGTGCGGCAGCGCGCGGCTGGGCGTGACAGCACACGGCTGGCAGCCCGTAGGCTGCTGCCGTGCACTGCTCGCGCGGCCAGCGTGCTGTTCGCACGCTTCCGTGGGCAGCAGCACGCGGTGGCCGCCAAGCCGCGGTGCGCTGCCGCGCACCCCCGCGGTTGGATCCAATCAAATTTTTTTTTTTTGATTACTCATAGATTTAATTTAAGCAGATCCAGTCAATTAAATCCCAATCCAAAATTAAAAAATTAACATGATAAAATTTTTCGAATCTAAAATTATCCATTAACTCCAAGTTAAATAACAAATGTCCTAAAACATGCAAAGTTAAAGAACTAGCCACATAAATCAAACATATGATTTAAAAACACAGAATTTGCAAATTCATATATATACAAAGCCTAGAGTTGGCTCTGATACCACTGTTTGGATTCGGTAAGATAAACAGCCCTAGGCACAGCGGAATATAAAAATTTTAGGATCTCTTACGGAATCTTGCCAGGATATTCTCTAGTTGTATATATATATATAAATAAAAATGATAGTATAAGTTTACACGTTATACCTATCTCCTTGCAAATCCTTTGGCTAGCAAAACGAACTCTGATTTCTCCTCCAGCAAGAATCGATCCAAGCTCTACAGCAGCGCCCCACGTGTTGCGCCTCTACGGGTTGATACACCACAATTACACGAAATTAATAAATCTTGATCAGCTAGAACACAAGATATATTATGATTTAGGATTTAGGAACGATTTAGGAACAAGATCGAAAACGAAAAATTCTTCTACAGAGAATTTGGGTTCGGCCGATCTGGATGGGAGGGGAGAGAGAATTTTGCTCTTGCTCAATTTTTGCTTATGGAGTTGTGTGAAAAATAACTACTAGATAGCTACTTATAGTTATCTTCCTAACCTAGTCCTATTAGGACTAGGGTACTTCTCTCCTACATGGGCCATGGCCCACTTTAATTAGAAGACCAAGTCTTCTAATTAATTCATGGCCCAGTTAATTAATTTTGATCAGGCTTTATTTAATCTCCCAATTAAATAGCCCAATTAATTAACTTAATCTCCCATTTAATTAAATCAGACTCTAAGTCTATTTAATTAAAATCATTTCTAATTAATTAAATCCAACTTAATTAATTAATCCACAAATTAAATTTCAATTTAATTTATGATCCTGATTCAATTCCAATTGGATCTCATTTTGTTCCAATTGGGTCGACCCAGTCGACCCACCCATAATAATTGACCCAGTCGATTATTCACCCAGTCGACCCAGTCGACTCGGTCGTTCTTATTTCCTCGCTTTCGCTTCATGTGTATTGTGTATGCCCCCTTAGGTTCACCACATAATTGGCCGTGGGTTATAATTAAATATTATTTAATTATTCGAGTAAGACTTACTCTAAATCAATCGAACACAGTTGATGATATGAATCTGCATACGAGTTCTTCTATACCCAATATGAGTCCACAGAGACTTTCTGGCGATCCCCAGTCAGTCGGAACTCATATCAAAGCATAGACGTTATTGCACCAGATAAACCCTATCACCTCAAGTAGTTAGGGATCGTTCCTCGTATACTATTATAAATTTGGAATAACTTCAACCCCGATATGCGACTACCGCTTCCATGGTGAGTTATTTCCTAATTGGGGTATTCAGTGCGCTTGCCATCCCAGCAAACCACTCACTTATGTGTATCGACCATCCCAGTCACGCTCGTGGACCCCAGCGTTCTCCAGTTCATCGGAGTATACACAATAGTGAGAGTCTAACCGAATCCAATGATGTCCTATCTCGATTGGATTCTACGACTCTTGAATATGTTCTAGATCACGGCCTTGGAGATCAGTCCACGGGTTGTCCCATAGCCCTGTGATCTAAGGACTTCTATCCTTATGCGTAGACCATTTAATAAAGTGCATTTATTTATCAAAATTGAATAGTTCCTCATTTATTACAATAAATGCTCGCCATACAGCTGGCTTGCAGGACACTATTTCTATCATACAAGACCGCATCTGTTGATCTCACAACTATGGAAATCAAAGCTACAGTTGGTGGTAAATCCATCGTCATTACTCCTGCTGTCCTTCACGAGACCTTTGGTCTTCCTAACAGAGGACGACATGACGTCACTGTGCTGACGAAAGACAAGCACCAATAGTTCTGGGCGATCTGCGCCAAAGAAGGGGAGATGTTGTCCCGCAACATCAAGAAGAAACAGTTGAAAGACGAGTATCAGCGGATGGCTAATATGGTTTCTAAGCTGATCGAAAACTGCACTTTTTCTCTGGATGCTGTTACCATGAAGAGGTTCAGCATCATGGCTGCCATTTACTACGGACTGGAAGTCAACTGGTCTGTCGTCATCTGGTATGTTTTGGCAAACTTCCTCGAAGTGAAGAAAGGCAAGACTCCTCAGACCAATCACAGAATCACGCTCAGTTATCTGCTGTTCAAAGTGAGTTGTGATATGACAAATGGAAAGGAGATCCATATGTCAAAGGCAATGGTGAAGTACTTGCCAGTTTTGAAGAGAAAGACTGATGAGCCTGACGAGGATGAAGATGAGGAACCAAAGGTGGTCCCTGCAAAAAGGCCAATGAGACTGGTCAAAACAGCTGAGTTAGCTGTTGAGACCCAGAAGAAGAAGGCTACTGAAAAGCCTAAGGAGAAGGCTCCTAAGAAAGTGGAGACAGTGACTGATGATGCTGGAGTTGTTAAAATTATTAATCAGGTCACTGCTGATGTCAGGAATACATCCCCTTATCATCCTCCAGAACACCAACTGCACAAGCACCTGATGAGACTATTTCTCACAGGACAAGGAGTCAGTTAAGAGATACTGCTGCTTCAAGGCCCATTCAAGGGAGATCAAAGAAGACAGCAAGGAAGCAGATGACATTCGTTGAGGAGCCTACTGAGCTGGAAAACTTAGTAAGACAAAGCCCCCAATCTGCTGAAAGACCTGTTGGAGCTGAAGAAGCTTCGGTTACTGAACAGACTAATAAGCAACAGCTTACTCCAGCAAAGCTAACAGTTGAGGTTGCTGAACCTCAGGATGATCCAGATGTCATGATCATCCATCCTATTGCTGCTGCACCCATCTCATCTGCTGGTCCAGCCCCTGCCCCAGCTGATAAAGGAAAAAGAAAAATAATAATAAAAAAGAAGAAAATCTCTGCAGCTGATAAAAGAAAAAGGGAGGAAGCTGAACAGAGAAAAAGAGATGAGGCTGAAGAGAAGAAGGCTCTTGAACTTAGCAAGATTCAAGAAGCTAAAGATGCAGAAATAAGAAAGATGTCTGAAGCTGAGATAAAAGCAGCTGAAGATGCGGAACTTGCAATGGTCATTGAGATCAGCAAGACTGATTCTCATGGACCTGTCCATGGCGGAGGCATAAAAGTTAATGAGGCTGATGATGAAGACAAATCTAAGAAGCCCAAAATGCCTGCTAGAGAGGTTAAGCCAAAAGATAAATTTGAAGTAAGAAGAGCAATTAACATCGTCTATGCTGATAAGGAGCTCTTCAAAAGGTTTGAGAAGACCTTGGCTTACTATGACCAGAGACTTATGCTGAAGACTCTGTTCACCCATGAGAAGCCAAGATACATAAAATGGAGAGATAACAGGCTGAACAAATCTATAGCAGAACTTCAAAGTTTAAAGGAGTTAGCTGATGAAGAACAATGGCTCAAGACTGACTCCATTCAGAAAGCCTTGGATCCTTAGTTTGTCAGAGATGCTATGCATCAGTATGCAAATGACTTTGCATTAGAGGAGGCCAAGAAAATCAAGAACACTTTGCCGGCCAAGAGAAGAAAATCTAATAATGCTGAAGAAAGGGCAATTAACATAGCTGTTATGACCGCCTTGAAAAGATGGGCAGAAAGGTCAAGATATCAGCAAGGCTGTTCAAGTGAATTGCCTCAAATGCCAAGCATTCAGCAGATCATATTCGGCAAAGAGGTTAAGGAGTATTGTGAAGTGCCCAAGGGGAATAATGCTTTTACTAATCCTTGGATCCTTGTTAGACAGATACGTCAAACAACTTGTTTCAATGATGATGGCACTATCACAAATCTATTTTAGGATGATGTCACTGATGAGCACAAGAAAGCTGATGAAACCTTAGCACTTGAGTGGAATGCTAAGGAGACTAAAGCTGATCAGGAGACTAAGCTGAAAGATGTCCCTGTCCACCAGGAGACTGAAGAAAGGGAAGCTGATACTTCTGCTTCATCAGGTGATCAACATTCATCACTGATGGAAGCCTTCCAGCTGCTAATGGAGAATCAGATGAAAGAACTGGAAGAGAAGAACAACCTGCAGTTGAAAAAGTTGAAGGAAGAGTTGGCAGAGTCCAACAAATCCCAACTGGAAAGTATTCATCTTCAAACTACAGAAACTATCAAGGCATCCATAGATAGTTTACCCCTGCCAGAAGATCACTCAAAGCAGTTAGTGCAAAGCCTTCTTGAAATGAACAGAAACATTGAAGATGTGAAGGCTGATGTAAATCACCTTCATACTGCTTTACAAAGAGCTGAGCACAGAATAGCTGATCTAACTGCTAACTTTATTGTTGGATGAAGATGAAGATGAAGTGCAAAGAAGACAAGTATTTAAGGGAAGGTTTTGATGATTTCCAAAACATCATAATCAGCTAAGTATGGAAGCTTAGTTCCCTTAGAAGAATTTTGAACAAGTAAAAGAATACATCAGAAGAGTTCAAAGTTCAAAGCCCAGAAGACTAGTGATCTCATGCTGAAACAGCGAACAGAAGGGTAGGTCATCAGCCGAGTCAAATCAGATTAGTTCAGTATTTGATCAGCAGAGTATCTATCAGAAGAGTCGTTTTTATCAGCAGAGTATAAGAGATCAAGAGATTAGTCCAACGGTAATAAATGCACCAAATGTAATAAATGCTGGAAGAGAAGGGTAGTAATGACAAATGATTGAAATTAACTCTCGGATCAGCAGAGTGCATTTAATGCAGCTACAGGAAAGTACAGCAAAAAAAGGACTGTAGCAGGTTACCGTTCTGATTTCGGGCTAAGGCTATGGATTTTAAGATTTGATCTCCTTCAACGGTCTTATTTTCAAATTCAAGTATAAAAGGAGCTGATTTCAACGAGCGAGACACACAACAACATTTGAGATTTTGCATTCGAAGCAGAAATTTATCTAAGTCTCAAGAAGCTCGAACAGCTCACTCGTCTGGTGGAAGTCATCTGTTGACAGAAACCCAGTTGAAGAAAACAGAAAATTACGATCTGAGTGATCTTGTAATAGCTGAGCGTTGTGAGAAGTTGTGATCCATCTTTGTGAGTTATCAAACTTCAGAGAGTAGAATTTCTTAGTGATTTTCTATTGTGAGCTTATAGCCTTTTCATTAGTTGTCTAGGTATAAGTGGAGAAATATTGTAATCTGTGTGATTATAGTATAACCCAGAATCTAAGTGATCTGGAAGAGTGGACTAAAGGATTTTTATCCATATAACCACTATAAAAATTCTTTGTGTTGATTTGCATTTAAGTTTTTCTTGCATATTTCAAACTGCATAAGCAAACACTTTGAATTGATTAAAAGATTTTAAAAGGAGTTTTAAAACTGGGGATAAAATCTTTTAAAGGACTTAGTCTACTTGTGAAAAACACTTTTAAAACATCCGCTGCAAGTAAACTCTTGAGAAAACTACTCTTTTGAAAAACAGCTAAGTATTTATAAGAAGAGTGGTCACTCTGCTGTTCTAGACTTGTTCTGGATCAGCGTAGTCATCTTACTGTTCTTCATCAGCTTAGTCTGCTGACAGAAGACTGAAAAGTTTTTAAGTCTAAAATTTTTCAGAGGTCTATTCACCCCCCCCCCCCTCTAGACCTCATCTGACCACTTGGGACCAACAAGTGGTATCAGAGCAGGTGGTTCATTTGAATCAGCTGCCTGATCAACGAGCTTGATCCAAGTGTTTTTCAAAAGTTTGTCAAACTTTTCAAAAGAGCATTTTTTTTAAAAACTAAAACTTTTTAAAAAATGGATTGTATCAGCCATGTTCCCCACATTGCTGGTATGTCTTTTGAAGATTGGAAGATTAGAATGGAAATCTTTCTAGCTGCTTATAATGACAACATGTACACATATATCATTAAAGGTCCATTCAGATTCACAAAGACCATAAAAATCAATGAAGTTGATACGGTTGTGGAAAAAGACGTTCATGAGATGACTCCCGAAGAAATCAAGCTATTCAATCTGGATAAAGTCGGAAGATTCATCATGACTAAAGCCCTGGACAATGATCGGTTTGACAAAGTCAAACATTGCAAGACTGCAAAGGAGATGTGGGACAAAGTCAGAGATATGAGCGAAGGCAATGATGCAATAAAAGAGCATCAGCTCACTGTTGCTTTGGAGAAACTGGATAACTTCAAGATGAAGTCTGGAGAGACCATTGATCAAATGGATACCAGGTTCACCAGAACACTCAATGAAGTTCTAAAGCTGGGAAAGACCTTCACTGACAAAGAAATCACCGTCAGAGTACTAAAGGCCCTACCCCCAAAGTTCAACATGAAAGTAACAGCAATGGAAGAATCAAGGGATTTGGGAAAAATCTCTCTTACAGAGCTGTTCTCCGTACTCAAGGCATTCGAGTATAAACTGCCTAGAATGGGAATTGAAGAAACCTCAACTTCAAGACCCACAGCTGCCTTGGTTGCTGCTGAAAACACCAGAAAACCAACACAGAAAAGCAAAGAAGTGGACTCATCTGATGAAGCCACTCTACTCAACAAAAAGAAGTACACCGCTGGAGATGTAGCATTGCTAATGAACAATTTCAAGAAGTTCTACAAAAGAAAAATGAAGAACAAATACAACAATGCTTCTACTTCTAAACCTAACTTTTCTTCTCAAGATAAAGAGGATTATAAATCCAAACTAATGTGTTATAACTGCAGGAAATTGGGACACTTCATCAAAGACTGCCCATATCCAAAAGCAAAGAAATACACTGAGGAAGAGAAGAAAATCAGAAAAGAAAGAAAGCATCAGAGAGGCAAGGCTATGATGGCTGAAGCAGAAAAGCTGGCTGATGTCTACTCATCTGATTCAGATTCAGACACGTCTGATGAAGAAAAACCTGCTCTCCTCTGCCTGATGGCAAAGGAATCTGATGACTCTGAGGAAGAGGTAACTCCTCTTGACAATGAATTATTCAATTCATTTGAACAAATGATGCTTAACAATACTGGTATTGCTGAAGCATACAAAAAGCTTAAGGAAGAGATGATATTGCTAAAAGAGAAAAATAGTTCACTGAAACTTTTAGCTGAAAAGCCAAGAGAATCAGCTGAATATAAACAGCTTGAGCAAGAACATGAATCTCTGAAAGCTGATTGTGAGGTTTATAAAGGAAAAATCATGGAACTTGAAAAGGTTATTGAGTCTCATGAAAAATCATCTGTTGCATCAAATCACATGTCTAGTAAACAGAAGATGCCTTTAGAAAAGGATAAGCAAGAATTGAATCATACTGAGAAATTTATATCTGCTGACAATAGTAAGGTCATTCTGTATGTTCAAACTGCTAGACCTACCTCAACTGAGAAAGAATTAAAGGAGAAGAAATCTCCTAAGGCTAAAAAGAGCAAAGAGCCTAGTTTAGGTAAACAGACTAGTAAGACCAAACAGCAGAGTCCTAAGAAGTCTGCTGATAAAGCTAAAGTCAATCAGACTAGTGGTAAAACTAAGTCGTCTGTCAGTGAGCAATCTACTAGTAAGCCAAAGAAGCATAAGAATAAGAGAAATCAAAATGCTTGGTATGGAAATGAGTCATATTATGTGCAACCTGCTGCATATCCTCCTATGTATCATGCACCTCAATTTCCTAGTTACTATGCACCTTACCCTACTCATCCAATGCATGCATATCCTGCTTATCATGCACCTTACCCTGCTTATGAACACTATTCTTATCATACTGATCATCAACATGACTTATCTGCTAATTATGATAAAAATGAAACTGTTCATGCTCCTGTCAAAACTCAGAAGCTTAAGAAGCCTAAGACATCAACATCTTGGGTTGTCAAAGGTGGAACAAATCCTTCAGGACCCTCTCAATAAGGGTACCTAAAACAATTTTATTTTTGTTTTGTAGGTTAGGATTAGGAGTAGGAGTAAAGTAGAGAAGATTTGGTACTTGGACAGTGGATGTTCAAGGCACATGTGTGGAAGCATACATGAGCTGACTGATGCAGTTGCTGTGGATGGTCCAAAAGTTACTTTTGGGGACAACAAAGAAGGCAAGATTAAAGCTAAAGGAAGACTGATCAGAGGAAACATAGAGATATCTGACGTCTCATATGTTAAAGGCCTCAAATATAATCTGCTAAGCATAAGTCAATTTTGTGACAAAGGATATTCAGTCATCTTCTCAACAGATAAGCTACGTTGAACAGATTGGTACAAAGAAGGTAATTTTATCTGGAAGACGACAAGGGAATGTCTACATAGTCGACTGGAATTCTACTGATAAGAATTCAAATGTTTGTTTGGTGGCTTCTACACCAAGTGAAGTTAGTTGGCTATGGCACAAAAGAATGAATCATTTAAACTTCAAGACCATCAACAGATTAATCAAGAATGATTTGGTAGAAGGGATTCCAAAAACAGTCATGAGCAAAGACAAGCTCTGTGACGCCTGTCAGAAGGGTAAACAAATCAAGTCATCGTTCAAAAGCAAGAAGCACCAATCTTCTGAAAGAATCTTGGAGCTGCTACATATGGACTTATTTGGACCCATTGATCCAGTCAGCAATGGTGGAAAGAAATACTGTCTAGCTGTTGTGGATGATTATTCAAGATATACTTGGGTGATATTCATGAAAAAGAAAAGTGAAACCAAGGAACATCTTACTAATCTGATGGAGCTGATCCAGAATGAGAAGAGCATAAAGATATTGAAGATCAGATCAGATAGAGGGACAGAGTTCACAAACTCTACTGTTGAAGAGTATTGTAACATCAAAGGAATACATCATGAGTATTCAGCTGCTAGAACCCCTCAACAGAATGGTGTTGCTGAAAGGAGAAACAGAACACTGAAAGAAGCTTTCAGAACCATGATAGCTGAAGCTAAGCTGCCTCAAAGATTTTGGGCAGAAGCAACAAATACTGCCTGCTTTACTCAAAACAGATGCATGATCAACAAAAATCAGAACAAGACTCCATATGAAGTTTGGAACAACAGA
>CM064880.1:43466245-43701078 GCA_003313485.2 Penstemon barbatus
TTTCCTCAGCTCACCAGGCAAAATGGTGCTTAAGCCCAGATCCCAAGACAAAGCATCAGGCTCAACTGAGCCAGGCAATTCGCTATTAGAAGGGACACCGTCAGGGCGCGGAGTCTCCGACAACATAATATCCTTAACCTGCTCAAGGATGCATCGATCGTCTAACAGACGAGGAGAATCCCTCTCGTTTGGACTAACTGAGGCCTCCTTACCCGAAGCAGAAATAATGGTTCGACGACCAGCCTCGACCCAAATCGACCCCCAGAAGGTCCCCCAGATTCGAAAGAAGTAGTCATCACAGTAGTATCATGAAATAAATAGTCAGGACAATCCTGCAAAATAGATTGTGTTGTGGAAGGATTGACAAAGGAGCCCTCACCAGCTTGGCCTTCACTAATGATCGGGGCAGTAGAAGTAGAAAAAGGAAGGGAATTAGCGAAATCCCCTCCATGAAAAGCATGCTCAAAGGAAGAAACGCCTGAAGAGACAGGTATGTCAAAAGTCTGCTCCATGTTGGATGTATCACCGAAAGCCACCCGACCAGGGGAAGGCCTACTCCCAATTTCAGTAGAAGAAGAAAAATTTGGTTGTACAAAAGACGAACTAATTACGGAAAAAGGTTCAGAAGGGATAACATGAGTATCGATCACCGACCTAGTTATTGGAGACGAACGAGGAGGCTCCTTCGAGGGCCCATCTCTTTGAGATTTTTTGGATCTATTATCCCTAGCGCTCTCACGAGAAGGTCGCTTCGAAGTATTGCCGAAAAGACTACTCATGATCGAATTGTTGAAAAGTATAAAGTAAATAACGAGAAAGTTTATCGACTAGCCAAAGAAAAAGTATTCTATTAGAAGAGACGAGTATAACGGTAAATAACAAGCCAAGTTTTTACCTTTTGTATTTATACTACACGAAAAGACGCAACAGACCTAAAGAAAGGGCGCGAAATACTGAAATATAGCCTTGGAATAAACAAAAGAATTTGAAACGACATACGCATAATGATTACGGCGAAGTTAATGACTTGTCTGAATCATTACATAAGAACACGGAAGGACGCGACTGTCAGAATACGAAACGTTTATTTCAAAGGGATGAAAAGGTAAAGTTACAATTAAACCTACGGGTAAATAATTACAAAGATTATTTCAAAAGTCAATATATCATAGAGCCTGGTCGCTATCTGGGATTTTCTGTTCGCTACCGACATTCTCTTCCTTGGTCGTGCCAATATCTTCTTCTTCTTCTTCTTCTTCGTCTTCTGGATCGATAAAAGTATCATCAAGCTCATCATTAACATCAGAAGGAGGAATCGGCAATGGTTTTCCGAACTCTTTGACAAGGTGAGCCAAAGGAAAACTTTGATATACGACATCTGGAAGCTCGGAAGGAGAATAAACTTCGCCATAACGGTTCAACCGAATATGTGCCGCCTTAAAATACTCCTTTCGACGGTCATCGATCATTTCAAAGGCGACCAACTGATGAACCACCTTCTTGAAAGTACTCTCCAGAAGAGGACCGACCATCTGATACACCAACGCCGTATGGACAGGAGAGTTAAGGAATTCGCGAATCACTCTTTCATCAAGGTTCCTACCATACCGATCCCTAAGTCCACTAAGAGGAATGTCTTCCTCAAACTCCTGCAAAGAGGCTTGAAGACTTGACACTTGAGATTCCAACTCGCTAATCCGAGCAGTACTCTGAAATTGGAACTCTTCTAACTTTTTAGCCATCTGATTGGCTTGCTCTTGAGCACGGGAAGTCTCCATAACCCTGTTTATGATCTCCTGGTCTTCAGTCCCCGTAGCATGAGTCTCTACGACAGGAACGGAAGAAGACGTTGAGGGACCAACCTCTGAACCAGAGGACTTATGAAGTAAAGCATTGTATTTCTCATCCAGAAACTCACATTGTTGTTTCCAGAGTGCAGTTTCATAAGCGTATGAGGCTAAACAAGTCTTAGTCTGAAAAAGCAAAGGAGTAAAACAAGAAATAAGTTAGCAAGCTAAGAATATCTTCAAAAGAAAAATATCCTATAAAGCAAGCTTAAAAGGAATTTACCTTTTCAGCATAAAGAGAAGCTCGCTGAAATTTCTCCAGAGGGTCCTTCCGAAGAAGCTTGTTCAAATCACGAGTAAAAACCCCGGATAAGAGAACACGAGTCGCCTTATCGACCGCATTCTCGCTTTCATCATGGACAAGAGAATCTTTCTCAGAATAACCAGCGGCTCTCTTCCCCTCTAAATGATCTTCGATCATTTCAACCAAGGTATGTTTCGGATGATTGTCACCGAGTAAAGAAAGATCGTTGCCAGAATGACCATAATAGCTCCTTTTTCTCCCTACCGGGTTGTCGCTAGGATGAGGCATCGACCAGCTACGACATCCACGAATTCCCAAGGATGTTCTAAGCTGAAGGGGGGGATAACCAGATCCAGTCCCTTGACGAACAGGGAATCTTGGGAAGAATCTGGAGACTCCTCCCCATTCTCCTCAGACTCATGACTCAACTCCAGCTTTCTCTTCCGAGACGCTCTCTGCTCGATCGGGATGTTCTCTATAGATTTAGAGGATTTAGACAACACCATTTTTCCCTTTGAAGAATGTCGTGAAGTTTCTACCATATGAGCTGAAAAAGAAACAAGATGAAAGTTAGTTTCTCTATATAGAAGATATCATCATAACACTAAGCTAAAGTGAAACGCTTACCCAGTGATTCAGATGATGAACTGATTGGAAAAGTATGAGCACTCAATCCCGCTTTACGAAGGAAAGCTTCCCCAATCAGAAGAGCACTCTGATATTTGTTTGCACGCATAGCGGGGATTTCACCGATAAACTGAGCATCGTCAGGAATAAATTCACCAGTCGGCAGGCAACCTCCGTAAACCCATTTGAAGTCATGATCCCACGAGAAGGGTATAATCGAACCATCCGCCGAACGAAGATGAGGTGGGGGGCGAACAAAGAAAAAATGAGATTTCCAAAAAGGGTTGCTAGAAACAGGGGGATCAAAGATTGCTCGACTAGGCCTCTGACTAGCGAAGAAATACCCGCGATTAGAAGAACTGGAAATATTGAACCGGAAAAGTTGCGTAAAGTTACGAAAAGAAGGTTTGAACCCTTTCGCGATCATCAAGACAGAAAAGCAAACCATGAAGGCCACAGAATTTGGAACTAATTGTGTCAAGGACACACTGAATATTTTTAGAATATCAAGAAAGAGAGGAGACAACGGAAGACGCAGGCCGCTATTAAAATGGGCCGTGTAAAAGGCGCGACATCCTTCCGGTGGAGATGTGACCCTATCAGAAGGGGAAGGAAGAATTATCTCGGAACCCTCCGGGAAATATTTGGTGTAATTGTTCACAACCTCCGGAAAAGTATCCGCCGTATAAGCACAAGCTAGGTCCTCAATTGGTTCAGAAATCTGAGGAGCAGTACCTTTGCCCTTTTTGGCTCGGGCAGCAACATCCGTATCAGAAAGGATCTGTACCTTAAAAGTATCTTCTACAGGAACGACGAATTCAGAAACTGCAGCTTGTTCGCCCAAAAGATTAGAGTGCAACTCCTCCTCGTTATTAGGAGCAACATTCTCCCTCGAGGAAGAAGAAGATTTTCTTAAAGAAGCCATGTTTTCAGATTCTCGAAGGATATAAGTCGATAAAAGGAAAACTTTATATGATGAACGACTAAGCAAGAAAATGACTACGAACTATAAGCAAGTATAAAGGAAAAATGACGAACTCAAAAGTCACCTATTTATACTAAGATGAGAAAAGACGTTTCGAACTCATCACAACTAATCACATTCCCGCCAAAAATGGAAGGAGATTAAAAGCCTCCCGAATGGACGCGTGGCGATTCGTAATTGGAAAGAGAAAACGACTATCTATGATGTGTAGCACTCTTTTCCTTACTTAAGATTTTTTCCCACAGGGTTTTTTCTTAAGAAAGGTTTTTAACGAGGCTCCATTCATAGAAGATAAACAGTCGTAAAGAATTATCTACTTCTACGAGCTTCTATTATCTATACGCTCGAAGAAGTGAGGGAGTACTGATGGGGGCTATTTCGCACCCTACACACTGTACGGATCGACTAAAGAACATAAGATCGGTTCGACCAAATCAGACAGTTCGGGATCATCTTATCGACCCGGCCGAATACAGCTCTTTTCGACTAGAAGACTATACTCCGGACCCAAGAAGGATATTTGGGCCGAGTCCTATTAGGACTATATTTCCTTGTAACGCTAGGTTTAGTATGATATAAATACCTAGTCAATCATTGTATTAAACAACTCTGAATCATAAGGCAAATACGCCATTGAATTCTGCATAAACAGCACAACTCACTATTATTCAATAAAAAAGAGCTTTCTCTTCATATTTGTGTTATTTTTTGCGTTGGTTTCAATATTTACTTTTTGTTCTTATGATATTGCTCTTCCTTGAGTTTTGATCCATCCTGAATAAAGTAACAGAGCCCTATAAAATATATATATTGAAAACCCCCCAATATCACAAATTCACTGATACCCTTAACCCGACGAAATCCGGTTAAATCACACATGCATCAGTAAAAATCAGATTATAACTTATTATAATATTAAATACAAAATTACACTTCATCAAAAATTATTGTCTCGACTGAGTATGGACAGTGTTTTCATAATCGGATCGGACATAGAACCGGTAGCCTTAGTGGTTAATGTTTGATCGGTTCAATCTATTTAACCACTGGTTCAACCGGTACAACCGGTATGACGTCAGCGTAATGTATTAAATAAACTAATATTTCAAAATGGTTATTTTGTCCAGATTAATCTAAAACTAGATCCTTAAATACATGGAAAAAATAGTTGATCCAAGTTTTATAGTAAAATATGCAAAATTATTCAATATTTATGTTATAATGATAAATTTAACTTTAAGAATAACAACACAAAATATCAATTCTAAATAATAATAAAATAACTACTAATTAAAATAATTTCAAATTTGTATTCTAATTAAACATTTAGTGCTTAAATTAAATAGAAGTAACCAAATATTATAAGAAAATAAATTATAAAAATTTCTATTACATGGGCCTTGGGTTAATTGTAAACAAAGTCTTATATTTTAATGTTAGGCCCAAGTTATCCAATTTCTTAAATAAAGAAGAAAAAAAAAACCTAGAAAAAAATTGCAAAAAGACCCCCGTCGTGTCCTTGACCGTATCCCTGCCGAGTCCAAAACCGTATTTTCTCGGACTCGCCACGTGGCGAGTTCGACGCTTGTCCGAGCCGAGTCGCACGCGTGTCCAAGTCCGTAAAGAGTCCGACTCTGCATACTTGAATTTTTTGAAGTATCCGTGCTTCATAGGTTTGCCTACTACCTTCTTATGTGCAGCAAAAGTAGCCGCCTCCCAAACTTATGCAGCACCCATTTCCTCTTTTCTGTTATATTTTCAATTGTCACATTTGATTTAGTTTTGTTTTTGCTGCAATACTCCATTATTTCTTCTTATTCTTCCTTTATTTCTTGTTCATATGATAAATTTGTAGTTTTGTAACTTTTTCTTTTTTTTCTAGATTAGAAGATTCAAAGTTTGTGATTTATTTTCTTAGTTTATAATTACGTGGGTTTATAACAAAAGAAAATTGGTGTGAGAGAAGAAATTACGCTGCCCAATTTTTTTTATTTTTTTTCAATAGAAAATATTGAACCAGTGGTTCACTGGGTTTGTTAGTTTACCGGTTTTATCAGTTTTGGCCGATTTTTATCGGTTCACACTGATTCGAAGGCTACTGGTTTTAAGGGATCAATTGGACCGAATTAATATCCGGTTAGCAGTTGAACAGACCGGACCGATCGGTCCGATCCTATTTTGAAAACACTGAGTATGTGGTCATGTACTGAATGTTAACAAATCCACTGTTTTATTTGAATAATATTTTATACATGTGCATATTGATTTATAGAATTTATCATTTTCTGAGAGTTTAGATTACTTAAAAACACTATCATTTCAAGTGCAGTAATAATAAGTGTTGTTATTTTTCGTTCATAATGTTAGTCGTCGTTGTTTTTCATTAATTTTATTTAGTCTTTGTTGAATTTCTTATTATTAAGAATGCCTTAATTTTTATAATTGTGTAACTATTAAAAAAATAATTATGATTTTTATTAATTATTATTATTATTATTATTATTAAAATAAGTTTGCGTGGGGAGAATGGAAAAAGTTGTGAAATTGAATTAAATGGATGTTGATTACCCTTCGATTGGAGATAAGTTTTTTAGACGGGTCGAAAATGCATAAGGACAAGGTAAGACAATTGAGAAAAAAAATAGAACAACTGAGCAAGGGGTTCGATTGGAGATAACATTAGGATTACCAAGTCAAAGAGATACGCGTAGATTTATAAGGCCATTGTGAGGTCAAAAGATGGACATGGCTAATTAGAACCTACAAAAAACATAGCTAGGTCTATAAAGCATAATTAACCCAATTAATAGCACATTGTAGTGGATTAAATCCTAGATTCTCCCCCAATTCCTTGGTTATTTCCCCAATTAGCTTAGTTAAGTTGTTTATTGTTTTATTAGTTAATTTTTATTTTGTATTGTAGTACAAAATCTAATCCAATCAATCTTTGAACCTTGCATGCAAATTATCACCTTTTGTTCGTTTCGTTGGAATATGATATTTGAATTTTGCTTCCATTTCAAATTAGAACTTGAACTAAGTACACTTGATGCTTTAATTAGAATCAAATCAATGTTGAGCTAAGAAAATACATGCACATGACCATTTAAACGGGCGGATTTGGACGGGTTAGTGGGGGGGGGGGGGGCTATAGACCTCACTCAAAAAGTTTTGGGTTAAATAGTAGTTTTGTGTAAATGTAACTAAAATTAGAGTCATGAGGAGGTTCAAACCTAATTGGGTCTTTCTAAAATGAGATTTCGTCGAAAAATGGTGTATATAAGATACTTCTTCACAACCACTAAAAAAGTCAAAATAATATGAACCACTAATTATTTTTTAAAATTGTCCGACCATGTCGGACATTCAAAATTTTAGATTATTATAAAATTACTTAAATAACCACGCCTTCAATATCATTCCAAACTTCTTTTTCCTTATTCCATCAAAACTCCAACCACCACTCTCACACCCTCCTCCCGAACCACCCTACCTCTAAGGCAAACCAAATTTTTTGTTCAGTTAGGTTCTATTTAGTTTTCAATTGAATCCTCATTCCCAGCTTCACTAATTTTATTTTTTTATTTTTTGAATCAACTTCACTCAATTTAATCTTCAATATTTTAATATCTACATTTTTCTCTTCTAATTATCAATTAATAATTTTTTATTTGCCAATATTATGAAATTGACATTCCATTTGTTATTTTTATTCAAACTTGTATACTTAGAAGTTTTTAAATTAGTTTTATTGGAAGAGTGTGATATTTGCCAACAGGTGATTGATTTAATAGAAAATATAGAACTTCCTTGAAAAAATTGTCATATAATGTGTTGACGCGTTAAAAAAGGGATTAAGTCTAGCATAAGACCTGACTATGCTTGATAAACCAAAAAAAATCATAGGGTAACAACAATTTACTATTGGATTATTTGTTATATATGAATTACAAACAAAGATTTCAAATACTTATAATCCATGTTTACGATAATCACACAAGATCACACATATCTCTTACTTTTGTTAGTAATATTTATAATTACTTAATAATTCAAATTTTAAAGGATTAGGGATTAAATTGAGTTAGAACATAAATTTTAGGAGTCAATTATAAATTGAATTGGACTTAATTCAACAAACAATTAGAGTTTAGGGATTAATGTATAGTAATTTCTCAATATATGAACTCAATATCAACTTATGTCTTGTTAGGCTACGTACCTTGGTTCTCAGCAATAATAACAATACTCAAATGGCTAAAATTCTCTTCTAAATTATCACATTAATGAAATTCAAAATCCAGATTTATTAAAACTTTTTTTGTTTTTCTTTCGTGTACTGATAATCAACTTATGCACATTAATACATTATCGTATCGTGGTTGTTCATCTTTTTCTTTCCTTTTCTAATGGGTATGTCCCTTTTTTTCGTAATTGACCACCATAAAAAATTATGATATGTTCACGACTATTCCATAGATTTTGTCCCTTCTCGCTGGAAGCTGTTTGGGTGGGTAGGAGTTGTCGAGTTGGGAAAATTTAGTGGAGAAAATAATTAAGGTAATTGGAGTGGGACCTATAAATGTGGTCTAATAAGATGGGCATATTTGTCTTTCTAAAAGTAAATAATTTAAAAATTAAATAAAATGAGACACGTGCCATGCAATGAAACCCTATCTTATGTGCTCTTCTTTTGATGAAATCTCATTTTAGACAAGCCCAACCTAATTTGAGACAATTATGAGAATATTTTAGTTTCAAATCAAATTTTGTGTTATTTTAATTTTTCGTCATTCTAAATAATATTTTTAATTTGTTATGTGTTCTTTCAACAAACCCTTCTTAATAATATTTTCAATATTTCGTGTTCTATAAAAAAATAATCCTGCTCAATAAAATTTGTAGTATTATATGTATTTTTTAATATATTTTTTCCTTACTAATAGTATTTCAATATTTTATGCGTATTAATTTTTTTAATTAATTTTTCCTCTTTAATAATAGGGTAATTTACATAGACACTTTCTGGCTATTATCTTAATTACAAGAACTTATCCTCTTGTTTTAAATATTACAAAGATACCCCTTGATAAAAAGTGGATCATAAAACCCCACATTTCTAAGATCTTTTCCTTCTCTTCGAGATCGAACATCAATTGCAACAATTATGGTGGTATATTGAAGCAAAAGATGAGTAACAAGGAACAATTAGTTAGGTTCCATTCAGGTATCTGGCTTGGACCTCAAAAGAATTATTCTACAATTAAAAAAGAAATTATTTCAATAGTTTTATGTGTTTCAAAATTTCAAGATGATTTATACAATAAGAAATTTTTATTACGAATTGATTGCAAATCTGCAAAAGAAGTTTTAACTAAAGATGTTCAAAACTTAGTTTCTAAACAAATTTTTGCGCGGTGGCAAGCTAGTTTATCAGTTTTTGATTTTCAAATTGAGTATATTAAAGGAGAGAATAATTCTCTTCCAGATTTTCTTACCCGTGAATTTTTACAAAGTAATTAATTCTGCAGATGGAGAAAAACAAACAAAAACCTAAATTCCAAAGTCCAATCCTCTAAAGATTATGAAAGCCCAGATTCAAAAAGCTTAGTTAGAATGTCTGTTACACCATTTCCAAAGCTTCCTTCAAATAGTCCATCTACTTCAAATAGATTCAACCCTCTTACCAATGTCCCAGAATTACCTTTCAAATCATTACTTGCTTCTCCTGAGGAAGTTAGAGTGGATATTATACCACCTAATCTTTCTCAAGATAAAGTTGTTACTCAACCTGTACAACAAGTTGAGATAAATGAACAACTTACCGATTCACTACTTCATGGAGATTTCACCATTGACGACGCTAATGTAGAACCACCACAACCGGTAGCTTTGAGAAGATCTCAAAGGGAAAGAAGATCTGCCATAACAGATGACTATGTGGTGTATCTAGAAGAATCTGATTTTGATATAGGTAATCAAAATGATCCAGTTTCATATTCACAAGCCATAAATAGTAAGGATTCTGATAAGTGGATTGATGCCATGAATGAAGTGTTGAATAAATGGATCACAATGATGTCTGGGATCTTGTCGAATTGCCTAATGATAGTAAGAAAGTCGGTTGTAAATGGATCTTTAAGACCAAACGCGACGCTAAGGGCAATATCGAAAGATTTAAGGCCAGACTAGTGGCCAAAGGTTTCACTCAGAAAGAAGGCATTGATTATAGAGAGACATTCTCTCCAGTGTCTAAGAGGACTCTCTTAGAATCATTATGGCCCTTGTAGCACATTATGATTTGGAGTTACATCAAATGGATGTGAAAACCGCTTTTGTAAATGGAAATTTAGATGAAGATATCTATATGGACCAGCCTGAAGGGTTCACAAAACAAGGACAAGAACACTTGGCTTGCAGATTAAAGAAATCTATTTACGGACTTAAACAAGCTTCCAGACAATGGTATATTAAGTTCAATGATACCGTACCTTCCTTTGGATTTAAAGAAAACATTGTTGATCAATGTATTTATCTAAAGGTCAGTGGGAGCAAGTTTATATCCTTAGTCTTATATGTGGATGATATTTTGTTAGCAAGTAGTGATCTTGATTTATTGCATGAAACCAAGAATTATCTTTCCACAAACTTTAAGATGGTTGATATGGGAGAGGCAAATTATGTTATTGGCATAGAGATCTTGAGGGATCGATCTCGAGGATTGCTGGGATTGTCTCAAAAATGATATATTAATCGAGTTTTGGAAAGATTCAATATGCAATTATGTTCAGCCACTGATGCGCCTATCACGAAAGGTGATAAGTTAAATGAAAAGCAATGTCCAAAGAATGATTTGGAAAAAGAGAGAATGAAGTCGATTCCATATGCATCAGCTGTTGGAAGCTTGATGTATGCACAAACTTGTACTAGACCAGATATCAGTTATGTTGTAGGTGTACTTCGTAGGTATCAAAGTAATCCAGGTATAGATCATTGGAAAGCAACAAAGAAGGTTATGAGGTATCTCCAAGGAACGAAGGATTATATGCTCACATATAGGAGATCGGATCAATTAGAGGTTGTTGGATATTCAGACTCGGATTTTGCTGGCTGTCAGGATAGTAAAAAGTCCACTTCGGGCTTTGTATTTCTATTAGCTGGTGGAGCTATCTCGTGGAAGAGTGTAAAACAAAGCATCACTGATTCTTCCACGATGGAGGCCGAGTTTTTTGCATGTTTTGAGGCTTCGAGTCATGCATTGTGGTTGCGGAATTTCATCTCAGGGCTTAGGGCTGTTGACTCAATTGCTAAGCCGCTGAAGATATATTGTGATAATACCGCAGCAGTTTTCTTTTCAAAGAATAGAAAGTACTCTAGTGGATCCAAGCACATGGATCTTAAGTACTTAGTTGTTAAAGAAAGAGTCCAGAAACAACAAGTGTCAATTGAAAATTTAAGTACCACTCATATGGTCGCCGATCCATTGACCAAAGGATTGCCTATAAAGACTTATAAAGAACATGTTATTAGTATGGGTCTTTTAAGCAATCCATGACTGTAATAAGTAGTTATCAATAAATTGTCATTTGCTTAAATTATTGTTTCTGTTTTCCTGTTTCCAATTATGTGTACACATGTTGTGTTTGGATTTTATAAAACAGGATATGTCTTAACAAGACAAAATTAAAGGGGCAATTTTTTACTAGAGTAGTAGAAGTTGCTAGTGGTGTAATACATGGAAGGGAATATGATAAATAAAGTCATATGACCGCTATGATTCACATTAGTGATTTAGACTATATCTAGTGTTAAAGTATATCATTTATCTATTTTAGTTGTCAACCTTTGTTTTTATCTAAATCGTGATCACGTGGACCAAGTGGGAGAATGTTAGTTTTTATTTTATTAAATGGTCCACTAACCTCCTTTTACTACAAGTTTTAAGGTTGGGACTCTTCATATGATTGATTTAAGGTTGATACTTAATGGATATGTTAAAGTTTTGTAACTTACAAGGGAGTGGGTTATGGAGGTCATGATGGTTGGCCTTTCACCTTCTTGTAACTCTTACATTTAGTGGCCCTCTACTCTCATCTATAAAAGGAGACACAACCACTCCTCAAAGCTACACAAAAAAAAATAATAGAAACAAAAGTGTTAGTAAACTTCCATCATCTAAAAGTATTCTAAGGTTGTGTCATTTGGATAGAAAGAGAGGAGAAGGTGAGTTCACTAGAAAGGTTATACAAGTGAGGAGATAACAAATTTAATTCGAAGGATTACTTGAAGCAACGTCATATCTTGAAGACTCCATGGCGAACGGTATACCGATAAACTCTCTGTATCCTAATTATATTTATAATATGTGGTAATTGATAAGCATATTGTTAAAGTTTTTCCGCATAAAGTTTAATAAAAGTCTTATTTCCCTTTGAGATCTTCTCAAAGCTACCGGTTGTGGTGGTTCTACATTAGCGTCGTCAATGGTGAAATCTCCATGAAGTGGTGAATCGGTATGTTGTTCATTTATCTCAACTTGTTGTACAGGTTGAGTAACAACTTTATCTTGAGAAAGATTAGGTGGTATAATATCCACTCTAACTTCCTCAATTTCAGCTTTTCTCGATTCACTGCTCCCACTAAATTCACCATTCTCTAAAAATTTAGCGTTGCCAGTTTCAACTATTCTCGTACTATGGTTAGGACAATAAAATCTGTACCCTTTTTGATGGATATCCAATAAAATATTCAGATATTGTTCGTGAGTCCAATTTCTTTTCATTATTGTAGATTCTAGCCTCCGCTGGACAACCCCAAACATGTAAATGTCTTAAACTGGGTTTCCTGCCAGTCCACAACTCGTAGGGAGTTGTTGGAACCGATTTACTGGGAACCCGGTTTAAGATATACATTGCGGTCTTTAAGGCTTCACTCCACAATGAAATAGGTACAGTTGAATAACTTAACATACTCCTAACCATATCCATAAGAGTACGATTACGCCATTCAGCAACCCCATTCTGTTGTGGCGTTCCAGGCATTGTGTATTCAGCACAAATACCCCGCTTTTCTAATAATCTTGCAAATGGGCCAGGATGTTGTCCCACCTCATCATATCTACCGTAGTACTCTCCACCCCGATCTGATCTCACAATTTTAACTTTTCTATCTAATTGTCTTTCGACCTCCGTAATGAACACCTCAAGGACGTCAACGGCCTGAGACTTTTGATGAATTAGATAGATGTAACCATAACGAGACAGATCATCGATGAAAGTGATGAAATATCTTTCTCCACTAAAACATGGAATAGGTAGTTTGCAGATATCTGTATGGATTAACTCAAGAAGTTCTTTACTTCTTGTGGCACCCTTTTGCTTATGTTTGAATTGCTTACCCTTAATGCAATTCACACAAATATGAAAATCAGTAAAGTCTAGATTTTTCAAGACTCCAGACTTTACTAACTTTTCCAATCTTTCCTTGGAGATATGCCCCAAACGTCTATGCCACAACATTGAAGAATTTTCATTAGTTAGACTACGTTTTAAGCCAATTTCTGATTGTGAAGTTAATAACGATTGTGCAAACTCATAATTTAAAGATATTTTATATAAACCATCACATAAAATACCAAAACCAACAATAACTTTATTGATGATAATATTGAGTTTTTGACAACCGAAAACAACGGAATAACCACAAACATCTAACTTAGACAGGGAAACTAAATTCCTAGAAATCGAAGGTACATAAAAAGTGTTTTTAAGATCCAGTTGGTGACCCGTCTCTAAGATGAGGTGATATGTGCCTACTAGTACCACATTTGATTTGTAACGATTCCCCATATATAGGATCTTTTCACTTTCCTCCGGCTTCCGGGTTGTAAGGAATCCCTGCAAAGAATTTGTGATATGAGTCGTTGCTCCAGAATCAATCCACCAAGTATTAGAAGGAACATCAACAAGATTTGATTCATAACATACAAAAGAAAGATTAGTACCTTTCTTTGCGAACCAGGCCTTGCGTTTTTCACAGTCCTTCTTCATATGTCCCTTTCTACCACAAAAGTAGCATTTGACAACTTTTCCATGACCCTGGCTACTTTCCCCAGGCTCATTTCCTTTCTTTGGTGTGTTTCTGTTTCCTTTCTTCACATTCTTTCCCTTATTCTTCTTTATTTCATGAGTTACAGCCAGTGCAAGATGGCGCCCTTCATTTCTCAACCTCGTTTCCTCCTGAGCACACATACTACTCAGCTCATTCATATTCCACTTTTCTTTTTGGGTATTATAGTGGATTTTGAATGGGCCAAACTTAGGAGGAAGTGAGTTGAGTATAAACTGCACGAGGAATGGTCCTCTACTTTCATGCCAAGAGTTCCAAGCTTAGCAGCCTTATCAGCCATATTCAGGATATGTTCCTGAATTCCTGTATCACCATCATATTTCATGGTGTTCAATTCAGCCATGAGTGTTCCTGCTAGCGACTTATCCGCTGATTTAAAACGGTCTTTTATAGCCGCTATCAGGTCCTTAGCATTGTCAACCTCGGCGGGAAGTGAAGTCTTAATGTTATTTGCTACGGTCATGCGAATAAACATTAGACTAAGCCTGTTAGACCTATTCCAGGCTTCCTTCACAGTAACCTCAGCCGATTCCTCTGGCTTATCAGTAACCAATGACAAGTCTAGATCCATGACACCCAAGGTGAATTGGATTTGTTCATACCATTCAGAGAAATTTGATCCATTAAGAGTTGCAATACCAGAAGCATGCGAGTGCAATAAAGTAGGAGTAATAGCTGAAATAAGATGCAACAAATATAATAAGGCAAATTATTAGATTAATGCTCATATTGAGGTTTAAAGTCAATTAAGATGAACTTATTGACATTACTACAATTTCTCCCTTGGGCGAAAAGTAGTATATCTATTGTTCATTCTTTATAGGTGTAAATCACTTAATATAACACCTAAGTAGGTCTAATATAATTTTATCTCACCCATGCAATTAATCATGTTACCTTTGGGAATTCAATTTTAATTGTTAGGTGAATACAAATTATACTACCCTACCCGAATCATAATTAATTAAAAGTGATTCTCCTTTGGGCGAGTCCCAATCTTTTAATTATGACCGCAATCATGAATATTATTATTCTTAATATCATCTAAGTGATAAAATTTTTATGTAATCTTTATATTTGTAAAATTTCACTAACCAAGGTCACTTTGGCAACTACAAGATTAGAAATATTTTACAAAATACAAGATTTAACCAATAATATTCTATTAGCATATTATGAAAGGAATTTTTATATGCACAAAAATTTACACATTTAAGTTTTATATACAATATAAAACTGAGTAGAACAATTCATCACATAAAATTTACACATAAAGTTTTATATATAATATAAAACGGTGTAAAACATTTCATCACATGATTATATATTCAAACTTAATTTTTCATTATCAAATCATGTAAGTTAAACACACAAAGAAAACAAAAGTATATCCATTATACAGTAAATAGTACCACTAAAATAGAACTCAACATTTAATCATGTGATACTACAAAACAAAATAGCCATATTTAATCAAAGATACGGACCAGATTTGCATTAATCTTCAAACTTGAAACAATCATCAAATCAATACTTTATTAGCTTTAGGCAGAAGGTTTATCACGTTATTAAAGAACCAATAGTCACAAGCTCTCTAGCCAAACATGAAGATATATTCAGCAATATTAATAACAACCTTAAGATTCTTTTTTATTTTTATATGAAATTAAACATCATAGCATAATCAATTAAGAAGTTTTGCATCTGCCTTAGAGACGGAAAATAAAAATTTGAAACGTTACAACAAAGACTAATTTGCTGTTTTTGTAGTAATGTCATGAATCCATAAAAAGCTATCACTTTACCAGATTAATTCATTCAATATAAATAATACTAATCTGCTTTACGATTTCCAAAATGATCGAAATAAAATAGGCTTACCATTGATCATATCTTAGAATCAAAATGAGAATAACATCAAAGCAAAGGTATCGTATGGCTCTGATACCAATTGAAAGACTTTTATTAAACTTTATGCGGAAAAACTTTAACAATATGCTTATCAATTACCACATATTATAAATATAATTAGGATACAGAGAGTTTATCGGTATACCGTTCGCCATGGAGTCTTCAAGATATGACGTTGCTTCAAGTAATCCTTCGAATTAAATTTGTTATCTCCTCACTTGTATAACCTTTCTAGTGAACTCACCTTCTCCTCTCTTTCTATCCAAATGACACAACCTTAGAATACTTTTAGATGATGGAAGTTTACTAACACTTTTGTTTCTATTATTTTTTTTGTGTAGCTTTGAGGAGTGGTTGTGTCTCCTTTTATAGATGAGAGTAGAGGACCACTAAATATAAGAGTTACAAGAAGGTGAAAGGTCAACCATCATGACCTCCATAACCCACTCCCTTGTAAGTTACAAAACTTTAACATATCCATTAAGTATCAACCTTAAATCAATCATATGAAGAGTCCCAACCTTAAAACTTGTAGTAAAAGGAGGTTAGTGGACCATTTAGTAAAATAAAAACTAACACAAAACCCACAAATATTGCACTTATAAATGATCCAAAAGACAAAGAGGAATAATTCAAATACACAAACAAAGCCTGGATAGAAGAAATAGGTCTCACACCCTATATTGAAATACCTAGTGATCTGGTACAAAAAGATTATATCAGATCCGGATTCCAGTTATTCCATAATGATTCTCAATTTTGGGAATCTGACTATTTTCAAAAGACTCAAAGATTTTATGAACTCATCCTGGTAGATACCAACTCTGTTGAAATATCTCATACCAGGAATGAACAAAATCAAATAACTTTATCAAAATGTGTCATAAAACATGTTTTTAATCAAACTTCTTTTGGCGGGATGACCTGTCATAGAAACTTTTCTATAAGATTTGTTCCAAAAGAATTTAATTATATTGATTATAAAAATGCTTGGTAAAGAACTTTCTATATTAGGCCTTTTTCACATTCTTGGTTTTTCATTTTTCATTCTGATTGCTCTAAGGATTTCCCCATCTGGTTTTATGAATGGTGGAAATAGTTAGGCTCAGAAATTTCAATATTACCTCAAACGGTAAAAAATGGTTTGGCTGTTTTTGCAGAAAATGCTAATATGCCAAATTTTAAAAAATCAATTTGTTTTCATGCTGAATTCAAAGTCCCATGGATTCTTGCTTGTGATTTTCAATTTAGAAAATGTTACTCAGATCCTACACCATTTTCATTAGTCCGTTCAATCCGAATCAAATGGTGGACCAAATATCAACAAGATCTTTGCTCTGAAAATAATATCAAACATTTTTTACTCACAGGTGAAAAGATTAAATATCAAAGTGATTTTACTCCTGATGCCAAAACCAAAGGCAAAGCAAAGGAAGAAATTCCAACAGATGACCAGCAAAGGTTTTTTGAGGTTTTCAAAAACAATCCTCATCTCAAAGACGAATTTTTTGAATATCTCTCCCAAAGATCTACTAAATCAGAAGAGTCTGTTACTTCTGATCCATTCGGTGGACCCTGCTCTCAAAACCCTGATGATGCTTTTGACATGTGAAGATAGGACAAAACTTCCAAAGGACAATTATTTTTGCTTTTCAAAAAGTAGACTCTATTATTCAAAAGAAAAGACAACTCTTTCAAATACTTTTTAGAATACAGATGCCTGCAAGGACAATAATTTCAAATGCTTTTCGAGATGCTTGACAGCTCACAAGATGGTATCCGAGGAAATTCATATTCATTTCAAATTCAAATACTAATTCAAATTCATCTCAAATGTAGCTGATAGACTAGTATAAATAACCCCTCAAATGTAAAGGAAAGGCAGTGCCTTTTCTACCCTCTCTACTCTCTCTTTATTTACTCTCCATTCTTAATCTGCAGTTTAGTTGTATTTAAGCTTTTCCAAAAATTGAAGATTTCTTCCAGAATCAAATTGTAAGAATTTATCATTTCAAATTATTTTAGAAACTCTGATCTTAATTGTTATTCATTCCAAATTATTTTAGAAACTCTGATCTTATTAATTTTAACGATCCTTTCAAACTTGGTATCAGAGCCAGATATCTGAACGTAGAAGTTTTCAAAGTTTAAGTACCCTTTAGGATTCTTTAAGTATCAAAAGACTAAGATAGCTTAAACTTAGTTGTTGGACTATCGTTGGTAAGCCTATTTAGGTGTTGGTCAGCCGTGTGTTAGGTGGTCCCATTGTAGGTGTTCCCGATTCGACCCGACTAGATTAAGTTTAATTAGTTGATTGAGCTTAGAAAATTCTCATGGCTATTAGACTAAGAAATTTTCTCCATTCAGGTTCTAGTTCTAGAAACCAAAGTATTATTCATAGTAATGAATCTGACATGCCTATAAACTATTCAAATTGGACTATTCCAGAAGAACAAATAGAAAATATATATAAAATAGGTTTAACAGATTTCAAAACAGCTTTCTCTGTTAAAACTCATGAAGAAACCATATCAATACAAGAAGAATCTCAAAGCATACCTCTTCTAAACAGATACACGATTAAGAAGTATTTAGAAAAAGGATATAGGTATATTCATATAGGATTAGTTCAAATATCTGTCAAACCTTTAGTTCATGCAGGTGTTGACACTCCTATTTATTTAGCCCTTAGAGATAAGAGGCTTAAGAAATATCAAACTTCTTTACTTTCAATGGTTCAAACTAATATATGTAATGGTCCGATATATTTTAATTGCTCTCCAAACTTTTCTGTTGATCTTACTGATCCCATGATTTTAGAATCATTAAATTTAGATGTTCAAATTCAAGGTGATGAATTTCACCTTTGTAAGAATTTTGCTATTATATTTCGAGTCTATTTTAGACTTATGTCTTCTCAAATTAATCCAAAATTCAATAGGTTGCCTACGTCAAAAGATGAAACTGTAGTTTTGCAGATTGATGCTGAAAAACCTACTGTTTTTACTCCAAAAAGGTTAAAATGGAATGAGATAACCATTCCACAAGAATTTATAATCAGTAATCCTCAACCTCCTAGGAATATTACTAGAACAGAAGTCTCACAAATCATAGAACAACCAGATGGAAAAGTAAGTATTTAATTCCATCCTCAAAAAGATAGGAAATATTTGAGGACTAGCTCTTTTAATTCATATGGAGAACCTGAGTTAGTTAGGCCAGATTATAGTAATCTAAATTCTCAAAATACTTCAGAATATTCTAGACAATCCTTTCAGGATATTCAAATTATAGGTTTAAAACTCCAATTCCCGAACCTCAAAAAAATAATCAACCTAATTACTCTGTTCCAAATTCTCCTACTAATTCAGATTTCGTTATGGTTATAACTTCAAATAAAGAATTTGAACCAGACTTTGAATATTTAAATGAAGAATTGAATGATGATTATCATAAAGAAAGAAGACAATGGTTCCTCAAATTAGACAAGAATATACAACAAGGATTAACTGAGGAATGGAAAAAAGAAATGAAAAAATTAAAATCAAACTTTTTATTTTTTAGTTTCTTAACTGTTTTCTTTTCAAAAGAAGGAATAAATGATTATCAAAAGAAATCTACTATAGAAGTTAATACTACCTTTCATAAAAAATGGACGTTAGAAAATAATGAAGTTGTCAATTCCGTTCACCCTCCTCTTCAAACAATTAAATTACAAACCCAAAAATGTGAAATAATAGCTGATCCTTTTAAAAGAGGAAAGGATGCTAAAGAACCAATTAATGGTGAAGATATTCATAGGATTATACAACAAAATAATTATTCTAATCAAATCCTACATGCAATTTCAGGACAAGTTGACACTATCGCTAATAATATTGCCATTACTCAAATAGATCATCCTAATTCTACTCATATTTCAAAAGAAGAAAAACCTAAGAATAAATTATTTAATGACATTTATGCACCGTTTTTTCAAACTAAAAGTATTCCATTAGGAAAAGATAAAGATATTACTTTTCAAATTAACACACATAAAATTTTATCAAAAATTTCTGAAAAACTTAATGAAGTTGGATCTTCCTCAGAAGATAAAATCAATGTTTTGGATACTATTAAGGAAGAAGATGAAGATGAAAATGGTAGTTTTTCTGAAGAAAGTTCAGAATCAGAAGATAATGAAGTTTTTGAAATACAAGAAATTTTTAATGACAACATTGATAATAAAATTAATAAAATGTTCAGAAGAAAAGGAAATTTTAATAGTTCAAAACCTTATTATAGCAGACCTTCCCCTATGGATCTTCAATATGAAGAAATAAATCAATTTCATAAGACTAGTTATGATGGTTCTTCTATAACAGAATGGAACATAGATGGTAAAGCAGAATATGAAATTCTTAATACTTTACAAGAAATGGGTATGTCCAGAATGGCTTATAAATTACAAGGTCAAACTGAAGAAAAAGCTTGTGCTTTATTAGTCCAAGGTTTTACAGGCCAATTAAAAAATTGGTGGGATAATGCCTTAAGTTTACAAATAAAAACTCAAATATTAGACCAGAAAGTTGTCATAATAGAAAATGATGAACCTTATGAAATAAGTGATGCTTGTGATTATTTAATAATTATTATAGGAATGTATTTCATAGGAAACCCCAAAGAAGAATATAATGCTTCAAAAATTATTTTAACTAACTTAAGATGCCCTTCATTATCTGATTATCGATGGTATAAAGATGTTTTCCTTACTCAAGTGCTTAGAAGGAATGACTGTAATGCTTCTTTTTGGAAAGAAAGGTTTATTATGGGATTACCAAAGTTATTTGCTAAAAGAATTCTTCAAAAATTAAGAAATGAAATAGGAACAAATGATATTGCCTTTGAAGAAATCAGTTATGGTCAACTATTTGCTTTTGTCAAAAAGGAAGGTTTATCTTTGTGTTCTGAATTAAAACTTCAAAATAAATATAAGTCAGACAAAAATAATACTAGAAGAGAATTAGCATGTTTTTGTGAAATGTTTGGAATGACCAAAATAGAACCTCCTTCAAGAATTCAAAATCGTAGAACTAAAAGAATTACCCAAGGTTCCAATTACACAAGGACAGACAGTAAACCCTCAAAAACTTCTGGTCATAGAAAATCCTCTATGAAACATCAAAGCCAGTCTCAAAACAAGAAGAATATAGAATGTTGGTTCTGTAAAAAAACCAGGCCATACAGAAAGTCAATGTTGGCTTAAAAAGAAAAAGAAAATTAGAGAACTAAAAGATTCAATAAATAACTTATTAGAAGAATCTGATGAAGATTTAGAAATTATAGAAAATGAATCCAATAATTCTGATAATGATCAAGAACAAAATGAACAAAATGGAATTTGTAATAATTGTAGTATAAATGTTATCACAAGAGATAATAAAGAAGATATCCTAGATTTAGTAGGACAAATTCCTGATGATGAAATAAGAAAGAATTATCTTAACAAATTTAAAGATTTAATTATAGAGGAAGACACATCAAAAAATAAACAAATCCAAATTAAAGAGCATTTTAGTTTAAATAAATTATTTGATAAGCATCCTTCTCAAAGTATATTTAAACAAATTACTACTAAAGACCTTCAAACTGAAATTAATTCATTAAAAAAACAGGTTAATCAAATGGAAAAAGAACTTTTCTCATTAGAAGAAAAAGATTTCGAATTAGAAACCAAAATTGTTTTATTAAGTAATAATGAGACTAAAGATGTCAATGAAATAAAACATGAAAAAATCCCCGAAATCCCTATAGGAGAAAACTCTAAGATAAATGATAAGATATTCCTTAACTCCATTCAAAAGATTGAATTTCAAAAGTGGTACATCAATGTTAATTTAGTAATAGGAAAATTCCAAATAAATTTAGTTGCTTTATTAGATTCAGGAGCTGATCATAATGTTATTAGAGAAGGTGTCATACCATCAAAATATTATGAAAAAATTACAGAGCAGCTTTATACTGCTAATTCTACACCATTAGATGTTAGATACAGATTATCTAAAGCTCATATTTGTAATAATGGTTATTGTTTCAAAAATGTCTTCACATTAGTTAGAGACATATCTCATGATATGATTTTAGGTACACCTTTTTTAACCCAAATTTATCCTTTTATTACAAATGATAAAGGTGTCTCTACCACTATTCATGGTAGAACCATAAACTTCCCTTTTATTACTCCTGTCAAACAAAAAGAAATTTACTTGTTACAACAGTCTTCTATTTTCCGTCAAATAAATATTTTAAGTAATAAGAAAAATCATATCAATTTTCTCAAAGAAGAACTTCCTTATCATAGGATAGAAGAACAGTTGAAAACGGAACAAATTATAAGAAAAATAAAAGATGTAGAAGAATTATTTGTTAAAGAAATATGTAGTAATTTACCAAATGCTTTCTGGGAAAGAAAACAACATGTTGTTGACCTCCCTTATGAAAAAGATTTTCATGAAAGAAATATACCAACCAAAGCTAGACCAATCCAAATGAATGAGGAATTTTTAAAGCATTGTCAAACAGAAATTAAAGATCATTTAGATAAAAAAAATTAATTAGGCCTTCAAAATCCCCTTGGAGTTGTTCTGCCTTTTATGTAGTTAAGCAGGCAGAATTAGAAAGAGGAGTCCCTAGGTTAGTAATAAATTATAAACCTTTAAACAAAGTTCTTCAATGGATTAGATATCCTATTCCAAATAAAAGAGATTTAATTATCAGACTCCATTCTGCTAAAATATTTTCAGAATTTGATTTAAAATCAGGATTTTGGCAAATTCAAATATCTGAGAAAGATAGATACAAAACTGCTTTTACTGTCCCTTTTGGACATTATGAATGGAATGTAATGCCATTCGGACTTAAGAATGCTCCCTCTGAATTTCAAAAAATTATGAATGATATTTTTAATTCTTATAGTACGTTTAGCATTGTTTATATTGATGACATTCTCTTTTATTCCGAGAATTTAGATCAACACTTTAAACATCTTCAAACGTTTTTTAATATTGTTAAGAAAAATGGATTAGTAGTTTCTGCTACTAAAATGAAATTATTCCAAACCTCAATTAGATTTTTAGGTCATGATATTTATAAAGGGCTTATCAAACCAATCAATAGAGCGATTAGTTTTACTGATAAGTTCCCAGAGGTTAATAAGGATAAAACTCAGCTTCAAAGATTTTTAGGTTGTCTCAATTATATTTCAGATTTCTTTCCAAACCTTAGACAAGAATGTCAGCCACTTTATCAAAGGCTTAGAAAAAATCCTCCGCCTTGGTCTGATAAACATACTAAGGTAATTAGAAATATTAAGGAAAAAGTCAAATCATTGCCCTGTCTAGGTATACCCCATCCAAACGCATTTATGATTGTTGAAACAGATGCCTCAGACATAGGATATGGTGGTATATTGAAGCAAAAGATGAGTAACAAGGAACAATTAGTTAGGTTCCATTCTGTTATAGAATTTCAATCTTGTAAAGTATTAAGAATTTCATATTCTGCTTTACCATCTATGTTCCATTCTGTTATAGAAGAACCATCATAACTAGTCTTATGAAATTGATTTCTTTCTTCATATTGAAGATCCATAGGGGAAGGTCTGCTATAATAAGGTTTTGAACTATTAAAATTTCCTTTTCTTCTGAATATTTTATTAATTTTATTATCAATGTTGTCATTAAAATTTTCTTGTATTTCAAAAACTTCATTATCTTCTGATTCTGAACTTTCTTCAGAAGAACTACCATTTTCATCTTCATCTTCTTCCTTAATAGTATCCAAAACATTGATCTTATCTTCTGAGGAAGATCCAACTTCATTAAGTTTTTCATAAAATTTTGATAAAATTTTATGTGTGTTACTTTGAAAAAGTAATATCTTTATCTTTTCCTAAAGGAATACTTTTAGTTTGAAAGAACGGTGCAAAAATGTCATTAAATAATTTATTCTTAGGTTTTTCTTCTTTTGAAATAAGAGTAGAATTATGATGATCTATTTGAGTAATGGCAATATTATTAGCGATAGTGTCAACTTGTCCTGAAATTGTATGTAGGATTTGATTAGAATAATTATTTTGTTGTATAATCCTATGAATATCTTCACCATTAATTGGTTCTTTAGAATCCTTTCCACTTTTAAAAGGATCAGCTATTATTTCACCTTTTTAGGTTTGTAATTTAATTGTTTGAAGAGGAGGGTGAACGGAATTGACAACTTCATTATTTTATAACGTCCATTTTTTATGAAGGGTAGTATTAACTTCTATAGTAGATTTCTTTTGATAATCATTTATTCCTTCTTTTGAAAAGATAACAGTTAAGAAACTAAAAAATAAGAAGTTTGATTTTAGTTTTTTCATTTCTTTTTTCCATTCCTCAGTTAATCCTTGTTGTATATTCTTGTCTAATTTGAGGAACCATTGTCTTCTTTCTTTATGATAATCATCATTCAATTCTTCATTTAAATATTCAAAGTCTGGTTCAAATTCTTTATTTGAAGTTATAACCATAACGAAATCTGAATTAGTAGGAGAATTTGGAACAGAGTAATTAGGTTGATTATTTTTTTGAGGTTCGGGAATTGGAGTTTTAAACCTATAATTTGAATATCCTGAAAAGGATTGTCTAGAATATTCTGAAGTATTCTGAGAATTTAAATTACTATAATCTGGCATAACTAACTCAGGTTCTCTATATGAATTAAAAGAGCTAGTCCTCAAATATTTCCTATCTTTTTGAGGATGGAATTAAATACTTACTTTTCCATCTGGTTGTTCTATGACTTGTGAGACTTCTGTTCTAGTAATATTCCTAGGAGGTTGAGGATTACTGATTATAAATTCTTGTGGAATGGTTATCTCATTCCATTTTAACCTTTTTGGAGAAAAAACAGTAGGTTTTTCAGCATCAATCTTGTTGGTCCCAAGTGGTCAGAAGAGGTTTAGAGGGGGGGGGGGGGGGGGGGTGAATAAACCTCTTTAAAAAATTTTCTTCAAAATTTAACTTTAAAACTTTCACTTTAACTGAACAGACTAAGCTGATCAGATTAGTTAGTTACAACTCTGTTCGCGAACAAATCTTTGAACAGCCTTGTTGACCACTCGTCTGATTGTTACTTAGCTGATTTTGCTAAAATCAGTTTTAATACTTAGAGTACTTGCAGCGGATTTTCAAAGTGTTTTGTGAATTCTTCAACTCTGCTTTCGTCAACAAATGACTCGGCTGATGAGTGAGCTGTTCTTGAGACTTAAAGAATTTTGCTTCGGAAATTTCTCTCAGAAAGTGTGTTGCTTACTTCTTCTTCGTCTCTTTCAGCTATTTATACTTGAGGATTGAAAAATGTCCGTTGAAGAGAGACAAGATTCAAATTCCTCGAGTACTGGTCCTTAAAATCCGCGAACGGCTCTTTTCCAGTCTGTCCGTACTATGAACAGTACTATTCTGCAGGCAGCATTAAATGCACCTAGCTGATGCGAAGCATTTCTTCAATCATTTGTCTTTAATAACCTTGTACTTCAGCATTTATTACTCCAAGGGGCATTTATTACCGTTGGGAACACTTCATGATCTTCTTCACTTGGCTGACGAAAGTACACGTCTGATGGTGAACTCGGCTGATCTCAAACTTGAACAAATCTGATTTGAGTCGGCTGATCTTCATCAGTCTGATAACTTTACTTCAGCAGATCAGAAGTCTTGGACCTTGAAATTTTGACTCTTCTGATGTCTTCTTTACTTAGTCAAAATTCCTTGATAAGTTTATCAACTAAGTTACTCCATACTTAGCCAATCTTGAAGTTTTGGAATCCTTCAAAACCTCCCTTAACACATTGTCTTCAGTGCCTTCATCTTCATCCTTATCCAACAAATCTTCAAAACTACAGTTTCATCTTTTGACGTAGGCAACCTGTTGAATTTTGGATTAATTTGAGAAGACATAAGTCTAAAATAGACTCGAAATATAATAGCAAAATTCTTACAGAGGTGAAATTCATCACCTTGAATTTGAACATCTAAAATTCATGATTCTAAAATCATTGGATCAGTAAGATCAACAGAAAAGTTTGGAGAGCAATTAAAATATATCGGACCATTACATATATTAGTTTGGACCATTGAAAGTAAAGAAGTTTGATATTTCTTAAGCCTCTTATCTCTAAGGGCTAAATAAATAGGAGTGTCAACACCTGCATGAACTAAAGGTTTGACAGCTATTTGAACTAATCCTATATGAATATACCTATATCCTTTTTCTAAATACTTCTTAATCGTGTATATGTTTAGAAGAGGTATGCTTTGAGATTCTTCTTGTATTGATATGGTTTCTTCATGAGTTTTAACAGAGAAAGTTGTTTTGAAATCTGTTAAACCTATTTTATATATATTTTCTATTTGTTCTTCTGGAATAGTCCAATTTGAATAGTTTATAGGCATGTAAGATTCATTACTATGAATAATACTTTGGTTTCTAGAACTAGAACCTGAATGGAGAAAATTTCTTAGTCTAATAGCCATGAGAATTTTCTAAAGATATGCCTTTTTGAAAGACCACTCAATAAATGAAATTCACTAAAGATATTTGAAAGTTATCCAGCTTGAGTTATGAGTAAGAATTATTTTTTCCTTTCATTTTTAGGTTAGAAAGGAAAAAAAAGGGCTGGAATCATAATCTAATTGATTATATATGCCTTTTTGCCATTTAGTATCATTTAATTGAATAGAATTGCATATATAGACGAAATTTTGAATCAAATCATTTTTTTATCGAGCTGTACGAGGAGAAAACTTTCTATACGGTTCTAGGGGGGTATTGTTCATCTACATCTATCCCAATGAGTCGTCTATCAAATCGTTGCAATTGATGTTCGATCTCGAAAAGAAGGAAAAGATCTTAGAAATGTGGGGTTTTATGATCCACTTTTTATCAAGGGGGTATCTTTGTAATATTTAAAACAAGAGGATAAGTTTTTGTAATTAAGATAATAGCCAGAAAGTGTCTATGTAAATTACCCTATTATTAAAGAGGAAAAATTAATTAAAAAAATTAATACGCATAAAATATTGAAATACTATTAGTAAGGAAAAAATATATTAAAAAATACATATAATACTACAAATTTTATTGAGCAGGATTATTGTTTTATAGAACACGATATTGAAAATATTATTAAGTTTGAAAGGATTGTTAAAATTAAATTTGAATAAATAACAATTAAGATGAGAGTTTCTAAAATAATTTGAAATAGTTTTTCTAAACAGAGAAGGGAAAATATGAACAGTGAAATGAATAATTTCTTAAACATTATGCAATTTGCAAAATAATAATTTGATTTCTTCTTTGATTATAATAATTATATAATCCTTCAAAATGATAGTAATGAGGGTATTTTTTGCATAAAGCTTTATAAAATAGATAATGATCATTAATGTATATATAATCTTTTCGAAGAGTTTTCTTGAATCTAAACATTATGCAGCGGTTATGACAAGATAACGATTTCTCATTTGATAATGGAAGTCTCTTAATACAAAATAGTAATAGCACATAGGATATCTTTCACATAAATCTTTATATCTCAAATATTCAGAATTATAATACTCATAAGAATTAAAATATAAATGAGTTCGCAAAATACTACGCATATAAAACAAAAACAAGTTTTTATTTGAAATGATAAATTCTTACAATTTGATTCTGAAAGAAATCTTCAATTCTTGGAAAAGCTTAAATACAACTGAACTGCAGATTAAGAATGGAGAGTAAATAAAGAGAGAGTAGAGAGGGTAGAAAGGGCACTGCCTTTCCTTTACATTTGAGGGGTTATTTATACTAGTCTATCAGCTACATTTGAGATGAATTTGAATTAGCATTTGAATTTGAAATGAATCTGAATTTCCTTGGATACCATCTTGTGAACTGTCAAGCATTTGAAATTATTGTCCTTGCAGGCATCAGTATTCTGAAAAGTATTTGAAAGAGTTGTCTTTTCTTTTGAATAATAGAGTCTACTTTTTGAAAAGCAAAAATAATTGTCCTTTGGAAGTTTTGTCCTATCTTCACATGTCAAAAGCATCATCCGGGTTTTGAGAGCAGGGTCCACCGAATGGATCAGAAGTAACAGACTCTTCTGATTTAGTAGATCTTTGGGATAGATATTCAAAAAATTCGTCTTTGAGATGAGGATTGTTTTTGAAAACCTCAAAAAACCTTTGCTGGTCATCTGTTGAATTTCTTCCTTTGCTTTGCCTTTGGTTTTGGCATCAGGAGTAAAATCACTTTGATATTTAATCTTTTCACCTGTGAGTAAAAAATGTTTGATATTCTTTTCAGAGCAAAGATCTTGTTGATATTTGGTCCACCATTTGATTCGGATTGAACGGACTAATGAAAATGGTGTAGGATCTGAGTAACATTTTCTAAATTGAAAATCCCAAGCAAGAATCCATGGGACTTTGAATTCAGCATGAAAACAAATTGATTTTTTAAAATTTGGCATATTAGCATTTTCTGCAAAAACAGCCAAACCATTTTTTACCGTTTGAGGTAATATTGAAATTTCTGAGCCTAATTTTTTCCACCATTCATAAAACCAGATGGGGAAATCCTTAGAGCAATCAGAATGAAAAATGAAAAACCAAGAATGTGAAAAAAGCCTAATATAGAAAGTTCTATACCAAGCATTTTTATAATCAATATAATTAAATTCTTTTGGAACAAATCTTATAGAAAAGTTTCTATGACAGGTCATCCCGCCAAAAGAAGTTTGATTAAAAACATGTTTTATGACACATTTTGAAAAAGTTATTTGATTTTGTTCATTCTTGGTATGAGATATTTCAACAGAGTTGGTATCTACCATGATGAGTTCATAAAATCTTTGAGTCTTTTGAAAATAGTCAGATTCCCAAAATTGAGAATCATTATGGAATAACTGGAATCCGGATTTGATATAATCTTTTTGTACCAGATCACTAGGTATTTCAATATAGGGTGTGAGACCTATTTCTTCTATCCAGGCTTTGTTTGTGTATTTGAATTCTTCCTCTTTGTCTTTTGGATCATTTATAAGTGCAATAGTTGTGGGTTTTGGAGGAGAAGCAAGTAATTATTTGAAAGGTAATTCTGGGACATTGGTAAGAAGGTTGAATCTATTTGAAGTAGATGGACTATTTGAAGGAAGCTTTGGAAATGGTGTAACAGACATTCTGACTAAGCTTTTTGAATCTGGGCTTTCATAATCTTTAGAGGATTGGACTTTGGATTTAGGTTTTTGTTTGTTTTTCTCCATCTGCAGAATTAATTACATTGTAAAAATTCACGGGTAAGAAAATCTGGAAGAGAATTATTCTCTCCTTTAATATATTCAATTTGAAAATCAAAAAATGATAAAATAGCTTGCCACTGCGCAAAAATTTGTTTAGAAACTAAGTTTTGAACATCTTAAGTTAAAACTTCTTTTGCAGATTTGCAATCAATTCGTAATAAAAATTTCTTATTGTATAAATCATCTTGAAATTTTGAAATAGGTTCCATTCAGGTATCTGGCTTGGACCTCAAAAGAATTATTCTACAATTAAAAAAGAAATTCTTTCAATAGTTTTATGTGTTTCAAAATTTCAAGATGATTTATACAATAAGAAATTTTTATTACGAATTGATTGCAAATCTGCAAAAGAAGTTTTAACTAAAGATGTTCAAAACTTAGTTTCTAAACAAATTTTTGCGCGGTGGCAAGCTATTTTATCAGTTTTTGATTTTCAAATTGAATATATTAAAGGAGAGAATAATTCTCTTCCAGATTTTCTTACCCGTGAATTTTTACAAAGTAATTAGTTCTGCAGATGGAGAAAAACAAACAAAAACCTAAATCCAAACTCCAATCCTCTAAAGATTATGAAAGCCCAGATTCAAAAAGCTTAGTCAGAATGTCTGTTACACCATTTCCAAAGCTTCCTTCAAATAGTCCATCTACTTCAAATAGATTCAACCCTCTTACCAATGTCCCAGAATTATCTTTCAAATCATTACTTGCTTCTCCTCCAAAACCCACAAATATTGCACTTATAAATAATCCAAAAGACAAAGAGGAAGAATTCAAATACACAAACAAAGCCTGGATAGAAGAAATAGGTCTCACACCCTATATTGAAATACCTAGTGATCTGGTACAAAAAGATTATATCAGATCCAGATTCCAGTTATTCCATAATGATTTTAAATTTTGGGAATCTGACTATTTTCAAAAGACTCAAAGATTTTATGAACTCATCCTGGTAGATACCAACTCTGTTGAAATATCTCATACCAAGAATGAACAAAATCAAATAACTTTTTCAAAATGTGTCATAAAACATGTTTTTAATCAAACTTCTTTTGGCGGGATGACCTGTCATAGCAACTTTTCTATAAGATTTGTTCCAAAAGAATTTAATTATATTGATTATAAAAATGCTTGGTATAGAACTTTCTATATTAGGCTTTTTTCACATTCTTGATTTTTCATTTTTCATTCTGATTGCTCTAAGGATTTCCCCATCTGGTTTTATGAATGGTGGAAAAAATTAGGCTCAGAAATTTCAATATTACCTCAAACGGTAAAAAATGGTTTGGCTGTTTTTGCAGAAAATGCTAATATGCCAAATTTTAAAAAATCAATTTGTTTTCATGCTGAATTCAAAGTCCCATGGATTATTGCTTGGGATTTTCAATTTAGAAAATGTTACTCAGATCCTACACCATTTTCATTAGTCCGTTTAATCCGAATCAAATGGTGGACCAAATATCAACAAGATCTTTGCTCTGAAAAGAATATCAAACATTTTTTACTCACAGGTGAAAAGATTAAATATCAAAGTGATTTTACTCCTGATGCCAAAACCAAAGGCAAAGCAAAGGAAGAAATTCCAACAGATGACCAGCAAAGGTTTTTTGAGGTTTTCAAAAACAATCCTCGTCTCAAAGACGAATTTTTTGAATATCTATCCCAAAGATCTACTAAATCAGAAGAGTCTGTTACTTCTGATCCATTCGGTGGACCCTGCTCTCAAAACCCTGATGATGCTTTTGACATGTGAAGATAGGACAAAACTTCCAAAGGACAATTATTTTTGCTTTTCAAAAAGTAGACTCTATTATTCAAAAGAAAAGACAACTCTTTCAAATACTTTTCAGAATACTGATGCCTGCAAGGACAATAATTTCAAATGCTTGACAGTTCACAAGATGGTATCCGAGGAAATTCAGATTCATTTCAAATTCAAATGCTAATTCAAATTCATCTCAAATGTAGCTGATAGACTAGTATAAATAACCCCTCAAATGTAAAGGAAAGGCAGTGCCTTTTCTACCCTCTCTACTCTCTCTTTATTTACTCTCCATTCTTAATCTGCAGTTCAGTTGTATTTAAGCTTTTCCAAGAATTGAAGATTTCTTCCAGAATCAAATTGTAAGAATTTATCATTTCAAATAAAAACTTGTTTTTGTTTCATATGCGTAGTATTTTGCGAACTCATTTATATTTTAATTCTTATGAGTATTATAATTCTGAATATTTGAGATATAATGATTTATGTGAAAGATATCCTATGTGCTATTACTATTTTGTATTAAGAGACTTCCATTATCATATGAGAAATCGTTATCTTGTCATAACCGCTGCATAATGTTTAGATTCAAGAAAACTCTTCGAAAAGATTATATATACATTAATGATCATTATCTATTTTATAAAGCTTTATGCAAAAAATACCCTCATTACTATCATTTTGAAGGATTATATAATTATTATAATCAAAGAAGAAATCAAATTATTATTTTGCAAATTGCATAATGTTTAAGAAATTATTCATTTCACTGTTCATATTTTCCCTTCTCTGTTTAGAAAAACTATTTCAAATTATTTTAGAAACTCTCATCTTAATTGTTATTTATTCAAATTTAATTTTAACAATCCTTTCAAACTTAATAATATTTTCAATATCGTGTTCTATAAAACAATAATCCTGCTCAATAAAATTTGTAGTATTATATGTATTTTTTAATATATTTTTTCCTTACTAATAGTATTTCAATATTTTATGCGTATTAATTTTTTTAATTAATTTTTCCTCTTTAATGTAATTTACATAGACACTTTCTGGCTATTATCTTAATTACAAAAACTTATCCTCTTGTTTTAAATATTACAAAGATACCCCCTTGATAAAAAGTGGATCATAAAACCCCACATTTCTAAGATCTTTTCCTTCTCTTCGAGATCGAACATCAATTGCAACGATTTGATAGACGACTCATTGGGATAGATGTAGATGAACAATACCCCCCTAGAACCGTATAGAAAGTTTTCTCCTCGTACAGCTCGATAAAAAATGATTTGATTCAAAATTTCGTCTATATATACAATTCTATTCAATTAAATGATACTAAATGGCAAAAAGGCATATAAAATCAATTAGATTATGATTCCAGCCCTTTTTTTTCCTTCTAACCTAAAAATGAAAGGAAAAAATAATTCTTACTCATAACTCAAGCTGAATAACTTTCAAATATCTTTAGTGAATTTCATTTATTGAGTGGTCTTTAACCTCTTTTAAAAATTACATGCACATTCTCTGTAACATAAAATATATTCCCTATACACCCCCTAAAATAATAATCAGGATTATTTATGTAAATTTTCCTTAATAATAATTATAAAAACAAGTATGGTTTTTCATTGATTTTATAGTTCGGTTTTCTTTTTTCTTTATTCAATGCTCTTATTTGAAGAAAATTTTCTTTACAAATAAAAATGTAATACAATTATTTATTTTCTTTATAATACGATTTTTCCGCCATAATGGAGTATCATATGTAATTAAACTATCTTTTGTGTGTTATTTTTTGTAAACTTCAACCTTTTTTTTTTTTTTTTTTTTGGTAGTTTCTCGTGAATGAAATATAATGTTTAAGCTTGCATGTTTTGTTTAATTCGTATCTTTCTTAATTTTACTTTGATTATTAAGTTTATCGTAAAACTTTAACCCCAACTGCACCAAATTCTTGGATCCGCACATAATACCATGAGTCGAAACTATAGCAACATACTATAATATTTCCTATAATCAAGACAAAATTTATTGAGACTATAATCTCACATTGGTTGAAAACAATAGTTAAGTCCACCTTATAAGGTCTTAGGCAATCATCACCTTATATGCTAGCTTTTGAGATTGAGTTAGGCCCAAGCCAAGTAAGTGGACTTAGCCCAATCCATGTGGTGAATTATAATATGGTATCAGAGCCCCAGGTTGAAGTGGGCGACCTCCTTCCGTGATGGACTCTTCCTTGCGTGCATGAAGGGGTTATTATTCTTCACCCACACATTTCCCCCAGATAACAAAGGCCTGGGTTAATCATTCTTCGTCCAGTTAACAAAGTCTTGGACGGTCATTATTCGTGTGTTGGGGCCCACATGTCGCAATCCGCAAGGTTGGGCTTTAATATGTCACGTGTTGGGCTTGTTTCACCCACACATTCAGCCCGCCCACACGTGAAGGGGGAGTATTGAGACTAATTGTCCCACATTGGTGGAAAACAATAATTAAGTCCACCTCATAAGGTCTTGAGCAATCCTCACCTTATAAGCTAGCTTTTGAGGTTGAGTTAGGCCCAAGCCAAGTAAGTGGACTTAGCTTAATCATGTGGTGAATTCTAATAAACTTACTAAAAACATCGTTCTACAATCATTAGGATGGTTTCCCAAATTCCATCTGGATTATTAACAATAAACTTCTATTATATAAGAACCAACAATATGAACATGTGTGTTAGCCAACGCCCAAGTATCATCTACGACTAATTATCAAAAAAAAAAAAAAATCATCTACGGAATAACGTATTGAATTAATAAAAATTAACGCAAACAACTGTAGATACAAATTCTCAATTTAAGAAAAGAAAAGAAATTTCTTATAGTATTAAATAAATAAAACAAATAATAAAAGCACAACTCTTAGTATTAACTCTATCACTAAATCTTTCCATTATTCAGTCTGCAATATTTCTTGTTCCTTATGTATATACTATAATACCTACAAAGATTAATGATCCTCGAATTCATTTCATTCAAACTCATTTTCGGAAAATCGACTTTATCAAAAAAAAAAAAAAATTGGAAATTGGTACAAAATTTTATCAATGTTTGCTTCTTAATTGGTTGATAGATTCTATGAACGTATTATTGCAATTGATAATTGCTTTGTAAGAAGATAGAACTTTTAAAAGCTATCCTGGTTGTATTTTTCCACTTATTGTACATAATAAATCGAAAAAAATAATGATACATATGTAAAACCGAAATCAAGAATAGGATGACGAACATGATAAAAAATAATTACTCTTTCGAAACAAGACAAGTTATTTTTTGTACCTCTTTCATGTGTCGAAGACTAGAAAGACGAATAATCCCTCCTGAATTTTTTGTTCCCCGGTTCGGTCTATAACCCGTTTCCTTATGCTATCCATTTTATGAAATTTCACAATTCACATGTCACATGTTACATATAAAGCAAATCACTTAATATCATATAGTGTATATATATTCAATCAATAGCAAGAAATTAGCTTGTTTTGGCACATTACATTCACACTCCTTTAGAAATTAGATTAGAAGCCTCCTCCTCAACATTCTCCTTCAATGATGCTTGGACTTGGATATGGGTGTTTTTTAATTCCTCGTACTGCAAAAATATATCAAGACAATAAGCGACAACTTCGCAATTTTCCATTTAATTTCAATCCTCAATGATGTATACCTCTTGACATTTTTCTTGATGACTAGCTAAAAGCTCATTATGTCGCATTTGTAAATCTGATAAATCAGCTTGTAGCTTCTCATATTCAGCAAGAGTTGGACCTCCTAACTTTTGTTGGACAAACCTAAAACCATAAAAGTAAGACGTAATTCATTCCACATTCATTTATTTTTCCGCGGTAAATCATAACTTTGGATAACTTGTATACATATATATATACTTACTCAACAGCGGAAGATGGTTTGTCATTCTGCTCGTAGAGTGCGACGAGAACTATAATTTCCGAAGAAAATAACATTTTGTCACGAAGAAGAAATAAAAAATTTAATCAAAAGGAAGGTTAAGTAATTAAAATGGATTGCAATAATGCAACCTTTTGTTAGAGCATCAAGAACTCCACTAGACTCCAAGTACTTTCTGAAAGCTTCCTTCTTTGCTTCCTTTTCCTGTTGCAAGACAAACAATGTGTTAAAGGAAAAGAAATTTAACAAGGACAAGAAGTCGGGAAATCGCCCGTTTCATAGGACAAAATAAATAGACCCAAGAATCTATAAATGACTCACGATTTGATCATACGAGCTAGGTCTCTCATTCTCAGTTGTATTACAAGTTATAGGAAAAACGGATATATAATTCAAGAAAGTGCGAATTGTTTTACATTTAGTTAAAAGACAGATGATTCAATCGGTATTTAGTCGAATATAAGCAACGGAAATTGGATTTATTAAGGCTGCAATGCAAGGTTACATACAACTTAAGATCAAGGTATTTATATTTGTATGAAATCTTCAGTTCCAGTTTCCATATAAAAGAAACAGAAATTACCAAAACAAAATTCAATTGAAAATGTCAATTTGAAACTTATAACATCAGTGCTACATTGCATTTAAATTTCCTAAAACAGAACAAACATCATACACCAAACTCCAAGAAATTCTTAATTTGAGAATAAACACATGTACATTTGAAACAAACAATTATTACTATTTTTAATAATATTATCAAATTTAAAAAAAAACAGAAAGGTTCGTTCCTTCGGATAATTTTCAGAAATTGTTAAAATATTGATTTAGATCAGCAAATCCAAGGAAGAATATAATTTGGCAACTTTAGCGCGACAATGAAATGCAAAGGAGAGCAAAAATTCGGGGAATATACCATCTTCCTCTGCTAAATCAAAACTTCCCAATCTGAAGTTCTTTCTTCTTTTTCTTCTTCTTCTTCTTCTTCTTTTAACTAATCTAACGCTATTGGAACAAAAATGTTGTTGAAACCAGATCTGGCCTTTTCTTTTTCCTTTTTTTTTTTCTTTTGGAGATCCGTCTTGTTCACTTAAACAACAATAAGGGTCTTTTTGAATTTTGTGAGATATAATTTGAATAGACTATAGGGGTTTAATTCCACTTGAACCCCCAAATTAGGTAACATTTTCAATTTGCACCCTTGGAAAATAATAATCCACTTTGTACCCTAAAAGAATCTTAATGACTTCACTTTGCACACCAGTGTTTTTCATTTTGTTTTTCTGATCTAATAAATTGTGTATTAACAATTTAACACCTTGGACTGAAATGTGCATTGAGTATAAGTTCTCTCTTGTGTGGTATTCTTCAGTAGGATTCGAACTTCAATTTTGCTTCTGGAATCGCAAGTCACTACCACTTAAGTCTCGATGTCTTCAATTACCTTAATGTTGTTGGGATATCTCGGTTGTTAGAACAACAAAAATGCGAAATTTAAAAAAAAAATCGAGACACCTATCAGCCCATAATCTTTTTTAACCATATGTATGCGAAAAGGTTGAATAAAACAACATGAAACAATAGAGGTGAATAACGCAATTTATCTCACAACAAGCAAGGTGGTGGTAACCTCCAGTCTTTGTTGTTCGATTCACAATAGCGATCCAAGTGTCTCGCCTCCAGAGTGTATTAACACCAACTGAATTGTAGCAAAGATCTTGGAGATTGTCAATGGAGGAAGAGGCAGATATAGATCCAGATATAAAAGAGCAAGAGAGAGAGGGGGTGGCTAGGGTTAGTGTCAAGATTGTGCATTAGGTTTTTTAGTCTTTCCTAAACTCCTTTCATTAGCCCCTTAGTAACCTAATCTTGCAAGACTTCTTATGGGCTCTTAATTAATTAAAGTGGTTCATATCTTGCAACTTAATTTAATTAACCCATTAATTAAATTAGCTTAATTAATCTAATTAATTCTCTTTCTCTCAATTATATAACACTTTAATTAATATTTAATGTATTAGACCATCTAATGAATTATTCTTCCAATTAAATAAATATTTTAATTCATTTATTGATTTAACTCATTTAAATCTAATATTTCTTTTTATGACTGTCACTGTCCAACTGTATTGTGTGTGACCCTCTAGGTTCACCATCAATTGGCAGCAGACCCATGAACCCTTTGTGATTTAATTTATGAGCAAGTGATAGCTCCGATCAATTAAACACTTTTAATTGACCACTCTAGAATTAATCTTCTTATTAATTCAAGAGTACTCACACCTCATGGTCGATGTCTAGTCACAAGTCAATGAGGCTCAATTTCAGGTGAATTGATTTTGTGAACCTCACCTCTTATAATTGCCATGTACATACGGTCCTTCTATCGACTTAATTTCCCGATTGAGACCTAGGGTGTGTGAATTGATCGACACCTCTAATTATCTCGATAACTATACTTTCTAATTCTGGATAATAGTTCCAGTGTGACTGCTAATTTTGGAAACCCCTTTCCAAATCCGTCACCGACCGTGTCCACGGGTTCCTCGGAATCTATTATCTAAAAACGTATAGGAAATTCTCTCATCCATTACGGTGAATTGATGCTAACAATTCGCGTACACGACTATAAACACCCAACTTAGGCACACAATGGTCAGGCTACGTGACCGGCATGTAGATCAAAGTACATACATCCATGCACCGGATTTGCCCTAGCACCTCAAGTCCAAGGACTAAATTGTACATTATTATAAGTCTTGAGAAACATCTGATAACCGATATGCGACACGCGCTTCCACAATGGGTTTCTATGTTCGGGTCGTTCGATCCCCTATCGAACCACCTACTCATATGCACTGACATGAAATGTCTTGTTCATGAAACTCTATAAATTCACTCCATGTGAATCATGCATATTTGTACAAGTCTTAAAGATTTCTTCGATACCCTGTCTCGTTCGAAATCTATGACTTGAAACATGTTTTAAGATCACGACCTTAGAGACTGTTTCATGATTGCACTCATACTGAAGTGAATTGTCCCATAGTCAAATGTGATCTAAGGATTTCAATCAATTGCTTAAATGTATTCGCGAGAGATGAAGTTGGCAATTTGTTTATTTTATACAATTATAAATAAACGTGGGTATTATTAATTAAATCAAAGATTTTACACTACAGAATAAACCTATTACAAGTTAAAGTGAATTGACTTGTTGGGCTCTATCCTATCAAATGTTGCAGTGAAAAGTAGTTCAAGCTGGCAATAAGAATGTGTTTGGTATTTATGATCATTTTCCCTTTATTTATAATGAGAACGTCATTTTTTTTCCTTCCTTCAATATTGAACGAGTTTGATATCATTTCTCTAAATGGAAGATGGAAATAAATTTAAGCTCTCGTGCAAGTCACGTTATTGTTTACATCTTGAATGACTTAGAGAAACTTAGAAGCATAGGGCAAGTTGTCTTTGCCTCTTTGTTTTAAAGATGAACTTTTAAGAGATTTTTTTATAAGATTCTTGCAGATTTGAGGTGAGGTTTGAAATTATGTTCTTTTATGATTTTTTTTAAAAAGTAATATATATGTTGTAACTTGAAATCATCATCCCCCATTTTTTCGTTTAAATCTTGAATTCAGAAGAAATCGAAGAAATATAAGATATAAAAATATGATTTGTGAATAGAAGATAAAATTAAGGAAAGTCTATAATTGTTGTCTAAGTTTAAATAGGTAGAGTTACTTTCATTTTCTGTTGTTTTCTCTAAAAATTGCGCATTTTTTTTGAAAATATTTAGTATTTCTTCATATCGTTCTAGAGATACTTGTCAAATTAGATGAATATATTTTTAGAGATTTTAACTCTGAAACTACATTTTGAGAGAGTAAGAGGCCACAAGAACAAGCCCATAGTTTCCACAACAGTTCTCAAACCATGGATTAAAATTTCATTTCCACAGTATATTCAAAAAAGAAAAATACTGAATATGAACTACTCTATAGTTTCTTACTTTGTTCACGATTACTCCAAAAAGATAGAAACTTTCCGTTATTTTGGTAGAGACCTACCAAATTTTGATCAAAATATTTACAGACTCATTTAACTCAATGTATATTACAAATATCCCCCTTAGGTGAGGCCTGATTACGAAAATCTCCTTTACGTATTGGGTATAATAAAAGAATCTCTATATGATTTGTCAACATCTTATAATTGATCCCGTACCTTGCCACTAGGGGGTTATTTGTAATGTTTGTAATCTCTTAAAAAAATAAAACTTTCGTGTTAATTGTAATATCTCGTAAGTTATAAAATTTGATAATTATATAATTAACACAAATAATTGATAGGATTGTATAATTGCCCATTAATTTCAAAAATAATTTTTTTTTACATATTTATTAACAATTGAATCTTTATAATAAAAAATTAAACAAAATTTATTAATTTATTTAATAAATACAAGAAAGTTATTTACATATTTAATTGAATAAATTATTTGTTTATGTTATAATAATAATTTAATAAATTTTATTATTATAAATATAAGAAGTAAACTAAAAAAATTACATTGTAATTTTAATTTTTTCTTATTATTTTTTAGAATAATAAATTTATTAATACAGTATAAAAATATTTAATTTAATTAAAAGTTTAAATAAATTTATTTTATTTATAAAATATTATTATTATTATTAATGATATTTTATTTATTTATTATAATGAAAATTAAATTGTTAATAAATAATTAAAAATAAGAATTTTTTTTTGTATTTTTGGAAACTCATGTGCAATTATAAAAAAAATTTCAATTTTTTGTGCTAAATATATAATTATCAAATTAATAATTTATGAGATATTACAATTAGAACCCAAATTTATTTTTTTTAAGATTCTAAAAACGTTATAAATAACTCCTAGGGACAAAATTGAAACTTTTCAGTGGTAAAGTGTTAGTTGTAAGATGGTGACAAATTTTAGATGTATTTTTCGTAATATCCAATATATAGAAACCAATTTCAGGGGAATTTTTCGTAATATCCAATATACAAAGACGTTTTTCAAGTTTTTCTTTCATTTCCTTTTTGTTAGATAATTTATTTAGATATATAGCCTAAAAAGAAAAATTATATTACTAATTTATATCTTTTTTTTTTTTAAGAAATTACTAATTTATATCTTAATAATTAGGAAAAGAGCTACTCCCTCCGTTTTATATTAATTGACACATTTGTCAAATATTTGTCGCTTCAAATTAATTGACATGTTTGGGATTTCAAAACCTTTTTTTTTTTTCCAATTTTGTCCCTTTCTTTTATTGGAGCTTGAGAACATGATGGTCCCATTTACCACTCACTAATAAAATAGTCATCACTATAAAAGGTATTTGAAGTATTTTATCATTAAAAAAAATAAAATTTTGAGATTTTTTAATCTGTATGAAAAAGTAAGAATGTGTTGATTAATATGAAACGGATGGAGTATATGAGATATTTTTCAATGACACTGTGAAATTATAGATACTACTTATGTTGGTAGGCCTACAGAGTCCTACACATCTAATGAATTTCTCCAAAAACTGCCTCAAATTCTGATGGGGGCAATTTTATACCCCAAGGGATACTCGAAGAACTCAAGAATAATGGGGTCGGCCCGACCAGATACTCAACTCATAAGTATGGGTCGTATCGATCTAATAAGAAGCTTCTCAGCGACCAAACTCCTGAATCCGAATACAAGAGGGAGATCAACTTGAGTCCTATTATGGTTATGTTTCCTTGTATAGCTAGGGAAGTAGACCTATAAATACTCATCACTTGTATTGTATTAGGGCACGATTCTGATACCACATTCACGCCTACATACTTTGTAATCCTCGATTTAATCTAATACAAAAGCTCTTGCTATACATATTTACATACAATTTACGTTAATCATATTCTTCTTGTGTTACATATTGTTCATTTTTTAGTAGATCCATCCGGAATAAAGTAACTAAGCCCACAATATCATATTTAATTCAGACCTAATCATATTATTATTGATTTAACGGAACTAAATGAAATTCGTTTAAATCAGTTGGCGCCCACCGTGTGGCTGAGTTAATTATTCGATAGACATATGGCTCGCCCAAGGAAGAACGCACGCAACGAAGCAAGAAGTAACACTACGCACCCACCCGCGCCATCGGATGGGTTGCACGAGAACACCGATGGTGAACGAATCAACGATCCAAAGGACGAACAACTAGAAATTGACCATCTAGCGGGTCAGGAGGAACGCCTCGATTCCGACGCACAAATCCCACAGAAACACCGGAATCCTACGGTGAATCCAGCTCCTGCCGAGCCTTTGGTTGGGACAGTTCCCCTTCCGTTACCAGATAGGGAAGAAAAGCTCAGATAATTAGCACAATTGGTGAATTCTCTATATCCAGAGCTCCAGACGATCCCCGAACAAGAGCCTAGGAATCCAAGAACGATTTCGGCACAACCCGTTAGGAGAACTCAAAGACCGATCGATCACATCTCAGATCAGGCCGATAGCCCAGGGACCGATCAACAATCTTTGGCTACCCCACACAGGAGTAACGGAAAACCGGTTGATAACCACGTCCGAAGAAAACCAAATCAGGCAAGAGCCCCTGCTCGTCCCGTATATCAAGAGTCAAGAGAAAATACTGTTATCCCTATTGACGACAATATCATCGATCCAATACCTAATCAACCAAAGACTGTGCGGATCTCAGAGAGAGAGACATTGAAAAAATGGTCCAAGAACGTGTGGAACAAAGGTTGCTAGTTGTTCAACAGCCATGGGCGAGAAGTAGAGAAGTGCAAGAGAACATAGCTGCATGTTCCCCCTTTTGTAAGGAAATTAAAGAAGCACAATAGTCTGGATAGGTACCCGGACGCCTACCTCGTTACGACGGTACAACTGATCCAGACAATTACATATTCAGTTTTACGAATATAATGAATTTGTACGCACACTCGGTTGAATACACTGGCAAATTAATGGTTACAACGTTCGAAGGGTTAGCGTTAGATTGGTTTGGTAAACAACCAACCAATTCCATCTTCAGCTTTCGCTAATTATGTAACAAACTTACTCAACAATTAGTTAGTCAGAAAAGACAGAAACTTCCCATGAGTTACCTTGGAACCATCAATCAACAGGAAGGGGAATCTTTGAGAAGCTGGTTGGGAAGATTCAATGTGGAGCTACTAAAGATCGATTCTCCAAACATCGATTACATAATCTCCATATTGTTCAACCTTACTAAGAACAGACAATTCAGTAATGCCCTGAGTCGAAAACAACCATGGACGTTCGCAGAGATTATGACTTTAGCGTCGAAGTATATGACTCAAGAAGAGATGAACTCCTTTAAAGACAAAAATAGAAGTAAAGCTTCAACCTCGGGGACGAAACGACAGGATAAAGCTCCCATCCCAAAACTAATAGATTATGACCGATCCCTCAGAAGAGGAAATGTGTTTCAAAGATTGGATTACAACCGCAATGATCAGGATAAAAGACCTAATGTCTATGCAAGGCCCAAATCAGCGGAACATCCTCAGAGAAATCGAGTAGATCAGTTGGAGTACACTAAATTAAATATCCCTGGGGAAGAGATCCTAGTGTTACTCGAAAGAAATTATTGGATTCCCCTGGCAAAAAGAATTACACAAGCTAAGCCAGGAGCCCGAAATTACAATTTGTATTACCGGTACCATCGTGCTCATGGCCATCGCACCGAAGACTGTTTCTATCTAACACAGGAAATCGAGAGGCTGATACAAGAGGGAAAGTTGGACGAATACGTCGAACGAAATAGTAGAAAGAGAAATAGAACCAGAAGCCCTCGAAATCATAATCGGAGAAGAACCCTAAACAACGGTCCGCCTCAAGAAATGGATAATGACCATGTGAATGGAACGATACACACAATTTCCGGTGGACCAGCAGGTGGAGATAGTCGTAACGCTCGCTGACGAACCACCAGATCAATAGAAGGAAATTTGGAAATTCCAAGAGAAGTATGGACTCTTGAAAATAAGGTTCAAAAAGAATTGTCCATCAGTTTTAATGAAAATGAAGTACCACGGAATATCACTTGGGAACGAAAGAAGATAATCCTGACTTCCCTATGGTAGTATCACTTGAAATAGCAAACTACAATGTCAAAATGATACTGATTGATAATGGGAGTTCCGATAACATTATTTCAAGGGAAGTCTTAACGCAAATGAATTTGGGCGAAATAATGCTACAGAAAGTAGCAACGCCATTAGTAGGATTTGGAGAATCAGAAATAGTGCCATCTGGGACTGTAAACTTAAGTGTTTCGTTGGGAAAAAGACCTGAGCGAGTTGCAAAAATGATCAAGTTTCTAGTCGTAGAAACACCTTTCACGTATAATGCCATATTAGGTCGGCCAGCGCTCAACCTATTTCAAGCAGTCGTGTCGACTTACCACCAGAAGATAAAATTTCCTACGGATTCAGGTATCGGGGAAATAGTCAATGATCATTGCATGGCCTGGGATTGTTACAATACCTCCCTGGCGTTGGGAAACAAATTTAAATCTTTTACTCTAGCAAAAAGAAAACTCGAAGACGATATTGTCGAGAGAGCAGAAATCGATATCCCAAGTACAGATAGGATAGATCGGAAGGGAAAAGAGCCGGTCGATCTCACCCTTAAGCCACCAGAACATAAAGACATTATGCTGGTACAAAACAACCCCAAGAAAACAACCAGGATCGGGACTGAACTTAGCCCGGAAGGAGAGATTATGCTCATAAATTTTCTCAGAAAGAATGTCGACGTGTTCGCCTGGAGTGCGGAAGATATAGAAGGCATAGACCCAAGAATTATCAATCACTCACTAAAAATCGACCCGATGGCGAAACCAGCGAGACAGAAGAAGCGAAACCATGGACCTACAAAAGATAAGATAATTAAAGCAGAAGTCGAAAGATTGCTAAAGGCTAAACAAATTAGGGAGATACACTTTTTAGAGTGGCTATGTAACGTGGTATTAGTGGCAAAATGAGACAAAAATGACAATAAATGGAGGATGTGTAACGATTTTACCGACCTCAACAAGCTGTGTCCCCGTGATCCTTACCCACTCCCTAGAATCGACCTACTGGTCGACTCAACCGCAGGCTTCGCTATTTTTAGTATGATGGACGCCTTCCAAGGTTTTTATCAAATCTACATGAATGAGCGCGATCAGGAAAAGACCGCCTTCATCACTGAGCATGGAGTATACTGCTTCATAGTAATGCCCTTTGGATTAAGAAATGATGGGGCAACGTATCAAAGATTGGTTAACTTAATGTTCAGAGAGTTGATCGGAGAAATAATGGAGGTCTATGTGGATGACATGATAGTGAAAAGCATGAATGAGGAAGACCACATCAAACATCTAGACCCGTGAAGAACATCTAGACCGATGCTTCACGATTCTAAGGAAATACCGCATGAAGTTAAACCCTACAAAGTGTACCTTTGGAGTTAAATCCGGGAAATTCCTGGGTTACATGGTTCATCAACGAGGAATAGATGCAAATTCGGAAAAGATAAGAGCCATAACGGAAATGAAACCACCAAGAACAATCTCTCAAGTGTAGAGTTTGGTTGGAAAGATTGTCGCGTTAAATAGGTTTATATCTAAATCAGCAGATAAAAGCCTGTCATTCTTTCAAACCTTGCGAAAAGCAAAAACTTTTCTATGGACCGAGGATTGTGACCGGGCATTTAATAAGCTAATAGAGTATATAACTTCTCCACCATTGCTAGCCAAACTAACTGAAGGACAACCTTTATTCATTTACATTTCCATTTCGGAGGAAAAAATAAGCTCAGTATTGGTAAAGATAGAGGGGTCAGAACATAAGCCCGTATATTATCTAAGCAAGTTATTACAAGGAGCCGAAAAGAATTACTTAGAGATAGAAAAGTTTGCTTTGGCCTTGGTAGTCTCTGCAAGAAAGCTTCAACCATACTTTTTGACGTACAAGATTATCGTACTCACTAATCAACCACTAAGGCAAGTTCTAGCGAAACCGGAAACCTCAGGAAGATTGATTAAGTGGGCGATTGAATTAGGTCAATTCGAGATTGAATATAGACCAAGAACTGCTATAAAGGCTCAAGTCCTTGCCGATTTTCTTTTGGAAACTCCGACCTCGTATGAAACTCCCAACGATACAACTGCCTGTGATAATGACATAATGAATGTCAAAAATCACACCTGGTTAATACATGTCAATGGGGCCTCAAATAAGGAAGGAGACGGAGCCGGAATCAATTTCAGGGGACCAGGAAACGAGGATTTAAACTACGCAATCACTTTAGATTTTATGGTAACTAACAATGAGGCCGAATATGAAGCTTTGATTGCAGGAATGGAGATAGTCGTTAAAGCAGGCATCAAAACTCTAAAAGTACTAACTGACTCAGAACTGGTTCAGCGTTAGATAGAGGGTTTGTACGAGGCGAAGGAATACAACATGGTGAAATACCTGGCTAAGGTAAAAGAGCTCGCCGAAAAATTCGACAAGTTCGAAATACAGAACGTCCCACGATCAGAAAACAATTGGGCAGACCAGCTTTCTCGATTTACAGGATCAAGGGACGGCCGAACAGAAAGAGTAATCACTTGACTAATTTCAAACACCCCAGCAATAGACATAGATAACATGCCTATTACTGAAGTAATGGAAATTGATTTGGGAAAGGGTAGTTGGATGACTCCAATAATGGATTATCTCTCAGATGGGACCCTTCCAATCGACCAGAATGAAGCTCGAAGGGTAAAATATCGAGCACCCAGATACACGATCCTAGACGAAAAACTTTACAAAAGATCAGTCTCAGGAGTTCTTTTAAAATGCATTTCTGAACTACAGATCTCGGATGTACTCAAGGAGATTCATGAAGGAGAGGCAGGAAACCACAGCGGAGCTAGAGCACTGCATTAAAGTGTCTACGAATAGGCTACTATTGGCCTACCCTGAACCACGACACAATAGAATATGTGAAAAGATGCCACTACTGTCAAATTCATGCAAACATAAACCATCAGCTTGCCGAAAAAATGCACCCCATACCTATTTGATGGTCGTTCGACCAATGGGGAATAGACATAGTTGGACCATTTCCTGTGGCAAGATCGAAGAAGAGCTACGTTTTGGTCACGGTAGAGTATTTTAGCAAATGGATCGAATGCGTCGCTTTAGCACGAATTACACAATTCCAAGTTATTAACTTCTTATGGAAATTTATAGTCTGTCGATTTGGAATCCCTCGAGTTTTAATCTCCGATAACGGAACTCAATTTGTGGGAAAACAGGTATTGGATTGGTGCTCGAAATTTGGGATTCAACAAAACTTTACATCGGTAGGACACCTAAGGGCTAATGGTCAGACTGAAGTGGCAAACCGAGAAATTATTAAGTCTTTGGAAAAAAGACTGGACGCCGCAAAATGAAATGGCTGGATGAGCTCCCCGGAGTAATTTGAGCCAATTAACTGTTAAAGCCTCGATTGGCGAAACTCCCTTCAGTTTGGTTTATGGTTCCGAAGCTGTCATTCCAGTCGAAGCATTAGTTCCAAGCCCGAGGATCGAATTGTTCGATAAATAAAATAACGAAGCAACAAGGAAAGACGATATCGATCTGACGGAGGCATTAAGAGAAAAAGCTGCAATATGCTTGCAGGTTACCAAATCGAACATGGAGAAAACTTACAATCAAAGAGTACGAATACGATCCTTCAAGGAGGGAGATTAAGTCTTAAAAAAGGTAGAAGTATCAAAACATGTGGGGAAGTTACAACAAAATTGGGACGGACCTTATATCGTCGTTGGCGTAGAAAAGAAAGGATCATACAAGATTGCGCACATGGACGGTACGGCTTTACCAAGAACTTGGAATGCTGTCAACCTAAGAAGATACTATGGACGTTGATGAGCGGCGCCTCAATGATATTTTTTAATTTTAATTTTATAATACCTCTATTTGTTTTTACTAGTTAACCGTTTGATACAATTCATCGTAATAAAAGCTTTTGCTTATTTCTTCAAATATTGTTCCTTTATTGTGATTAAAATCTATAGAAAAAGCCATTGGTTAAACTAAAGGTTAAAACCAAAAATTTGGTAAAAAAACCTAAGTATATAATGAGTAAAACCGCTTGCGTCGGTAAACACTCATCGATCTCAGTCTACGAGTTAAAAGGTTAAAAACCAAAAAATTGGTATAAGACCTAAGCATGTAATGAGTAAAACCGCTTGGGTCAGTAAACACTCATCGATCTCCAGTCTACGAGTTAAAAGGTTAAAAACAAAAAAATTGGTATAAGACCTAAGCATGTAATGAGTAAAACCGCTTGGGTCGGTAAACAATCATCGATCTCCAGTCTACGAGTTAAAAGGTTAATAACCAAAAAATTGGTAAAAAACCTAAGCATGTAATGAGTAAAACCGCTTGGGTCGGTAAACACTCATCGATCTCCAATTTACAAGCTAAAGGGTTAAAACCATAAATTGGTAAAAAACCTAAGTATTAAATGAGTAAAACCGATTGTGTCGGTAAACACTCATCGATCTCCAATTTACGAGCTGAAGGGTTAAAACAAAAAATTGGTAAAAAAACCTAAGTATAAAATGAGTAAAATCGATTGGGTCGGTAAACACTCATCGATCTCCAATTTACGAGCTAAAGGGTTAAAACCAAAAATTGGTAAAAATCCTAAGAATAAAATGAGTAAAACCGATTGGGTCGGTAAACACTCATCGATCTCCAATTTACGAGTTAAAAGGTTAAAAACCTAAAAATTGGTAAAAAACCTAAGCATGTAATGAGTAAAACCGCTTGGGTCGTTAAACACTCATCGATCTCCAATTTACAAGCTAAAGGTTAAAACCATAAATTGGTAAAAAACCTAAGTATAAAATGAGTAAAACCGATTGGATCGGTAAACACTCATCGATCTCCAATTTACGAGCTAAAGGGTTAAAACCAAAAATTGGTAAAAAATCTAAGTATAAAATGAGTAAAACCGATTGGGTCGGTAAACACTCATCGATCTCCAATATACGAGCTAAAGGGTTAAAACCAAAAATTGGTAAAAAACCTAAGTATAAAATGAGTAAAACTGATTGGTTCGGTAAACACTCATTGATCTCCAATTTACGAGCTAAAGGGTTAAAATAAAAAATTGGTAAAAAAAAACCTAAGTATAAAATGAGTAAAACCGATTGGGTCGGTAAACACTCATCGATCTCCAATTTACGAGCTAAAGGGTTAAAACCAAAAATTGGTAAAAAAATTAAGTATAAAATGAGTAAAATTGATTGGGTCGGTAAACAAAGAATATGAAGAAAACTAAATTTTATTAGACTCATCTTTACAAATACACAAATACATCTTTCGCTTTACAGATGGCTACATAACAAGAAATAAGAAGCCTAATCTAATAGGTGAAGTTATTCACGATAATGTCCACGAAAACATCAATCTCCTTCCTAGTACCTCGACCTTCTTCTTCAACCAACCCTGAAGCATGCTGCTCAGGATGGTTGACTTCTTTGGTTCGATGGCCAGACTCAGAAAATCGATTCTCGTTTCAATCCACGTAACCTCTAAAAGCATGATAGCTTGTAGAGATTATTCGACCGAAAAGAGATCCCGCTTGCATCGCCGCAAAAGTGAAATCTACCAGCATATCCCGACATTGGAGCACCCCGGAAGTAACCCCAAGAATGAGGATGTTGAGTAGATTCGAACCCTCCATGTGCTGATCAAATACCACGGACCCTAACCCTTTGAAGACTAAGGCTGAGGCCACATGGGACTTGTCAGTACTAGGTAGGGCGTTAATGGGACTCGTCAGCACTAGGCATGATGAAAAACAAACAATCACGACAGGCTTGAACATAATAATGTGCTTTTCTAAAGATTATGGGGTCACTTGGCAAAACCAACTTAGAGGAAACTGTATTTCCCATCTTTGTGATATAGATAGAAATGGTAAATGAGTTGTTGCCTTATATAGGCATAACAAGATTGATCCTACGGATAGGAAATGATTAAATCAACGGCGGTAAACTTGACATTTCAACTCCCCTATTTATGACAAGTAAGTTGGAATGGTCGCATTCGTTGTCGACGACATCCCTCGATAAATTGGGGAACTAGTCGGAATGACTTATCATATTAAGACCGATTCCCGATGAATTAACAGGTCGATCGAAATACCTTATCGATTAGTTCACACATAAATGTAATATTGGGGTCGAAGAATAAAAAGATAATCTTCTCGGGATATGGCAAATTAGATAAGTTTAGAGAATAAGGTGATAATGTTCAAACGTTAAGGACATATTATTGTCATAACAAATTACAAAGAAAGTATAGAAACTCTAAAGAAAAATACATGTTGTGGAGACCTATATCTAAAAGGCAGAATAAAATCCAGCTTTTCTCTTAGCTCGGCTAAGTCTCCCAGAGTATAAGGAGCAGCAGTTTTTCTCGAGCAGGTATCTAATCTCGTCACTGCCTCATATTCCAGAAGAGTGCATTGAGAGATCTTGGGACATTAGATCAACAACGCAGTTCTACATTTTCCAATTCCACCCATACCAAATTATTAGCAAAGGTACGAGGTACATAGAATGGTTGCATGATTCTGGGATAATGGAAATAACAGGCTGTGAGAAGATACATCTTTTGATGAAAATGATATTGATTAATATATTAAAGAACAGAATTGTGCTCATATTATTCGAAAATGGGAGTGAAGGCCTTTATATAGGTTTTCAGAAGACAAAGTCACATCGGAGATCTCCGGCCCGTAGAGTTCAAATATCGACAAGGACTAAAGAATCTGGTTTCCTACCAAGGATATTAACTTACGTATCTCGACAAACTGTTGAACTTGAATTTCAGCGAGAAACAAAGATTATGTATCTCGACTAGAAATATGGATTCACATATTAAAAAGTTCATAACACTGGAATGGACATAAAAGATTAAAAGATACAAGCAATTTTATTAATAAAATTGTTACATCACAAGACTGGAATCACTATCTTATTACATTAAAAGCCTACAATTATTACAGAAAACTAATGGTGTTTTCTCGACTACGACGATCTACGTCCAATTGCTCCATGTAGTCCTCGAAACAGGCTCCTTGATAACACAGTATCCTCCTTGATCAGAAAAGGACACTACCCCGTAAAAATACATCCCCGAGGAAGGAAACCGGTTGCTTCAACTAGGGTTTTTACAAGGACGCCGGATGGAGAAAATTGTGACAACACCTCACCTATCCTTGGAAAAATATCCTCCTCCATCGAAGGAAGTACCAAGGAAGGGAAAGTATTGCCCCTGCTACTGAATTGACCAGCTTTCCATTAAAACTGGTCCGGATAAAGAGGATCCTCTGATAAAATATGAATCCTCGCTTTTTTCAATTCCACCCAAACCAAAATAGAAGAAATCCTTGGGAACAATTAATCTCCATTTGGTTAGATGAAAAATTTCATGAGTTAATTCTTCAAAAGCAAAGGTTAATATTGAGATTGAAGTATTTGAATCCATCTTGGAGAGTTTTGGTAACCACCCTTACACATTTATAAGTTTGGATAACTTTATTAAGAGGAGGAAGAAGAAGCGCCGCATTCTTGGAAAAAGGAGACATTATTGAATATGACCTTTTATATCCCAAAAGACTTATGTCTAGTCGACAAAGGTAGCATACCTATTCCGACAACAAATAATAATAGACATGGAATATATACAAAATTAATCATTCCTCAGTGGAAGAACCTACATATTCAAAGAAGGGATTTCACATTAAGCCCATCGAAATCCTTGCATTCATCGTAAAGACTACTCGAATTGAGAAGTATTGATCCTTTAAATAAATCAGCTAACTTTACGATGAAGAAAAGAACTTTGCAAGGACTAATATAAAGAAAACTACTCATATTATTTCGTATAAACGCTTGAAGTATGATATAAGCGATTATCATCAAGTTATGGATTTGTTGAATAAAACTTCTACGGATTTTATAGATACAAGTGCATTAGTCGTAATGATTGAGAGAGGAAATGTTGCACTCATGTAACAGAGCTCCAACTTCGAAGGTGACCTTTAAGATTCTCAAAGACTAATGTCTACTCGACGAGTAATTCATACTACATTCCGACAAAGATAAAGGTCAGCAAAAATATATACGCTATATTTCAACATTATACAAAGTGGAGGAATAATATTTCTAAAAATGGAAAAAAGGTTTTTACTTGTCCATATAAAAAAAAAGAAAAAAAAAGAAATAGCCAACTAGACTATTGCGGCTGATCGGAAACAGAGGGCCTAGTCGAAGAAACACGCCTCGGAGTCGGAGTCCCTAGAAAGGCCATCAGCTCGTTCTGGCGCTTCTGATAACCTTGCTCGAAACCTACCTCGAAGGCACCTCGTTGAGAATCCTCCCGCGCCTACTGAATTCGAGACTCTATTGTGCTCTCTAGATTTTGATTCAACTGAGCCAATCATCTCTCTCCTTCTGAAGAGCCTGATTATCAATACGCAGCTGCTCAACTTCATCAGTGAGAAGTCGCTTCTGGAGTGAAACGGCCTCACGAGAGCTAATCTCATTCTCCAATCGAGTCCTCAAGGCTTCTTTGCTAAGCCAAATATCATCATTTTGAACGCCTAGTTGCAGGGCTATGTATTTCCCCTGAACAAATAATGGGCAGAATCAGTGAGGAATCCAAAGAATGAAATAATGGAGAATGAAATAAAATGTACCTGCTCACAGAGTTTGAAGAGAGATTGAACAAGGCGTACATTGGATGTACCCTCATATCTCTTTAGTTCGCCGGGGAGGATGGTACTAAGCCCAAGATTCCAGGATAATGCATCGGGCTCACAAGTTGCAGGAAAAATGGAATCGAGAGGAACCCCGTCGCGGTGAGGAGTTTGGGACTCCGTAATATCATAGACTTGCTCCTTGATGCAACGATCATCAGTTGAAATGGAGAATCTCTCGGGTCGGGACTCACAAGAACTTCATTTCCCGAAGCAGAATAACGAACTTGACGTCCAGTCCTTTGGTCAGTCCGATCTTGGGAAGAGGTCCTGACCTCAGCAGAGGAAACTAGCGTGGTAGTATCAGCAAAAAGAAAATTAGTAGAATTCTCCGTAATAGACCTCACGAGGGAACTATCCAATGGCGGATCTAGAGCTAGACCACCACCGACCAGCGTATCGACGTTTTCTGGTCGGCTCTGGCCAATGGCAAAATCAGCAGTAGGATTATCACCGGTAGTATTAGTTGGAACATGATCTTGAGAATCATGCTCGGAAGAAGGGATGGAGGTTGGGATTACGACCTCAGAAGATCGCTCACCCGAGGCCATGTCTCCAAAGGCGACTCGCCCAGGAGAAGCCCTTCTCTGAACATTCGCAGTAGAAGGAGGGCTTGATTGAATATTTTGCTTAGTGGCGAATGGATAAGTTAATGCGACGTAAGGATTGTCCGCCCCACTTGAAGAAAGGCTAGACGTGTGAGCCCCCGAGCTGGCAGTTGCTCGGGGTTCAGGAGGGTCAGAAGAAGGTCCCCCGGTTTGAGATCTCTTAGTTCAACATTTCTGGGAGGGTCGCGCGATGTGCGCTTGGAAGTATTGGAGAAAAGAGAACTCATTCTCGGAAAAATCAAGAAAGGCTTGTAAAACCGAGGGAAATGCTCGAACAACTTGAGAGAATATTTTATCCAGGTGGGGACGCGCGGTAAAATAGCGAGAACTTTTTTACCCCAGTATTTATACTAAAGGAAAAGACAGGACGGTCCTTGAAGGAGGCGCGAAAAGACTTATTTGAAAAACAAAAGAGTGGTGCTCGACTTATCAATCCGATAAAATTAAAGAAAATAATTTATGCAAATAAAAAGACTTATGTCTAAATTATTTCGTAAAAGCGATAGAATAAAAATTATGAAAAATAACAAAAAGTGCATTGTACAAAGGAAAATAATACAAAGGCTACAAGATTAACATGTCAGCTAAATTATCTCAGCGCACTTGATCATCTTGATTCTCCTGGTCGGTACACTCCTCCTCCTCCTCGTCTCGAGGATTAGCCGAACGACCTGCTTCAGATGTACTCACACCGTCTGTCTTTGAAGGATCTACGTCGGGTGGGGGCACATGCAGAAGAATTCAGTATTCCTTCACCAAATGTGACAAAGGGAGATGCTCATAATCCACTGTTAGAATGTCCGCGGGTAAATACTCCTGGCCATTCAGATCTCGACTGACGTCAATAGCTCTAAAGTATTCCTCTCTACGATCGTCGATCAAGTTGAGGGCTACCATTTGATGAACGGCCTTCTTGAAAGTACTTTCCAAAAGCGGACCGATCATCTCATAGATCAGGGCAGTATGGACTGGAGAATCAAGGAACTCACGAATAACACTCTCCTTGGGGCTAACACCGGTTCTATCGATCAGGCTATCAAGGTCATCATCTTCTTTCTGCTCGTCAAGGCAAGCCCGAAGACGTGTAACCTGGGACTCAAGCTCGCTGACTCGAGTAGCATGTCGAACTTGTTGGTTCTCCAACTCCCTAGCCAATTGATCTGCTCGCTCCTAAGCCCGAGTAGCATCCAGAACTGTGTTGATTACTTGAGGATTGTTTGTGTCCCCAGATCAAGATTGCCATCAGTGCGAGGTTGTTGAGAATAGGACGTAGAAGGCCCTGCCCCGGTTAACCTCTGCTCAAGATCTGCCACCGTCTGAAAGAGAACCTTATTTCTCTCTTCCAGAAGTTGACACTGCTGCCTCAATAAGGTCGATTCATAAATGGAAGACACCATACAAGCACCGGACTAACCATACAAATAAACAACGAATTAGAAAAAGTGTTAAAAGATAAAATGAGAAAGAAAGTTTAGAAAGTTCGATTAATCTCCTCTTACTTTGATATGAGACTGGGCAGCTTTTGCAAGCTTCACCAGAGGATCCTTCTCCAACAACCGCTGCATATCTCTAGTGAAAACGGAAGAAAGAATAATCCGTGTAGCCTTATCGGCAGCATTCCCGACGAGATGATTCTCTACCATCTCGACCACAGTAGCTTTTGGGTTTGGCTCACCCACCAGTGTTAGGTCCTGACCTGAACGATCATAAACCTGTTTCCTTCTTTTTGCCAAAGAGCCGGAAGAGTTAGGCACAGACCACGATCTACAGCCATGAATGCCATATGAGGTTCTGAGGGATAAGGGAGGATATCCCTGGCCCGTCCTAATGGCGGATGAAGATGCCGAAGCTTGTGAGGAGGAAGGCCCATGAGAAACGTCTTCAGAAACCTCCGGGGTCTCTTCTCTGTTATCGTCAGAATCTGGACCTTGATCTCTCCTCCTCTTTCGGGAAAACCTTCGCTCTATGGGCTGGTTATTAGTTGTCTTGGTGGATTTGGACAGGACCATCTTTCCCGTCTTCGAACGCCTAGAATATTCGACCATAGAAGCTGGCAATAATGGAAAATAGAGTTACAGAGAATCTCAACTATAGGGACAATTAAAATATACAAGAAGTAGGTGGGAGGATTACCAAGTGAGCGACTGAGAATTCAAACAGTATAGTCATGTGTACTAAGGCTGGCCTTCCGAAGAAAGGCCTCTACCACAAGGACGACACATTGATACTTATCAGACCTCATTTCCTTTATCATGCTCAATAAGCATAGATCGTCAGGAATCATTTTGCCTGTAATAGAACGGCCACCAAAGGTCCATTTGGATCCATGGTCCCAAGAAAAGTCAGAAGCACGGTCGACGAAAAAATAACCACGGTTTGAAGAATTGGAGAGGTTAAAACGAAATAATTGGAAAAAAGTTTGAAAGGATGGTTGAAGACCATTGGCAACCATTAAAACAGCAAAAGAAACAACAAAAGCAACGAAATTGGGAACTAGTTGAGTTAGGGAGACAGTAAAAGTACTCAGAATCTAAAGGAAAAGAGGAGATAGGGGGAGTCTAAGGCCATGTTGGAAATGGGACGTATAGAAGGCCCGATAACCCTCCGGAGGAGTCTGTTGCAGACGGAAGGAAAATCTCGGAGCCTTCAAGAAAGAACCTACTATAGTTCTCCTGCAGGTCGCTCAAGTCTTCCTCCTTGAAAATACAAGCGAGGTGGTCAACCATAACTTTGGTAGAAGTTTTAACAGCTACCTCCGCATCAGTGAGGATATCTACTTGTAAGGTATCCTTTTCCGGGATATCTGTGTCAAAAGCCTCAGTTTGGTCGGGAGGAGGACTCTGAGAGCTCTCCAGGTCAATAACAGGATTTATGTCATCGACGGTCGATGAGTCGGGGTTTCTGGAACTGGAAACCATATTAAAAGATTGTTTAGCTGAATCATCGAAAAGTATATCGCTTATGAAGCCTATCGACTTCAGAATTTACTGCTGAAAGTCAGAAGGCGGAGAGTAAAAAGTAAAGGTGAATCCAAAGACGGATATATATATATATATATACAAAGCCAAAAAGACACTTTAATCCCTCTGCAACTATTCATGTTCCCGCCATCGATTGAAGAAAGGTGAAACGATGCACTCTTTTCCTTATTCTGGATTTTTTCCCATAGGGTTTTTTCCATGTAAGGTTTTTAATGAGGCATGATTCGTAAAGCCTAGTCGGAAAAAAAATAAACTACTTCTACGAGCTACGACTACTTCTCCGCTCGAATAAGTGAGGGAGTACTGATGGGGGCTATTTTATACCCCAAGGGATACTCGAAGAACTCAAGTATAATGGGGTTGGCCCGACCACATACTCAGCTCATAAGTATGGGTCGTCTCGATCTAATAAGAAGCTTCTCAGCGACCAAACTCCTAAATCCGAATACAGGAGGGAGATCAATTTGAGTCCTATTATGGTTATGTTTCCTTGTATAGCTAGGGAAGTAGACCTATAAATACTCATCACTTGTATTGTATTAGGGCACGATTCTGATACCACATTCATGCCTACATACTTTTTAATCCTCGATTTAATCTAATACAAAAGATCTTGCTATGCATATTTACATGCAATTTACGTTAATCATATTCTTCTTGTGTTACGTATTGTTCATCTTTGAGTAGATCCATACGGAATAAAGTAACTAAGCCCACAATATCATATTTAATTCAGACATAATCATATTATTATTGATTTAATGGAACTAAACGAAATTCAGTTAAATCAAATTCTTACATATCTAATGTGTTTCTCCAAACAATGCTACAAATTGAAGATTTTCCTACCATATCAATCGGCTATTATTGTTATTTTAAAACTATTTATTAATTTAAATTCATAATTTCTTGTTTGTATTTTCCAAAAAATGATCCTTCATATTGCATCCATTTATGTTTATTGGCAACTCGTATCGTGGGTCACTGGAATTAAGATATTAGTGTTGTCTATCTTGTTGAAGGTATTTATGGATGATATCTTCCATTTTCACTAGAAAATTTAGTCACAAATTTTGAGTTCAAAAATTAATCACATTATGCGTTCTACCAATATGCCAATATATATTGATGTACCAAGTGTTCGTCAAGACAACGAACCATTTTACACCATATCGATAGTCGAAATCCGACGTCCTCGCCGAGATATCCGACGGAAAGAGCGAGTCTCAAACACATCGATTTCCATCGAACAAACTCATGGCGAGGACATCGACTTAGCTCATTGACACGATTGCTTACTCGTCAATATGGTTTCTATCGACGAGTATAACCCTTTTTTATAAAAGGGGTCGGACCAAATAAATAAGGTCAATATCCTAACCCGAATGTCCTATCACGACCCAACCACTATATCTGGAAGGTCTTGTTAGGATCCGACCCAGTGACCCGAATGGAAACTATAAATAGCCCTCATAAATACAGTAACGGTACGCACTCTCTAAGAATTAATTACCCATTTCGATATCACGACTCGACACTTACTTAGGCATCGGAGGGTTATCGTCGGGTCACCACCGGCATTAACCTGACGTAGTTCTCTTTGATTGCAGGTTACGATCCCCGTGTACAAATCGAAGAGAGGCTTGATTGACCTGCCTATCTTCACATTGACGAGAAGTGTTGAAACCGACACCTAAACCCTTGATACGACAAACACAATAAAACACAGAAAAACACTCTCATCAATTGGCGCCGTCTATGGGAAACTCATAACTCTGAATCATAAAAAGATGACTACACGCTCGATGGCCGCTCTCGCTCGAGAACGAAATGGAAATCAGGATCAATTCAGGGAAGGTCAGGGAGATAGTGATGGTAATGGTCCTAAGGTCAGCCAAAACGCATCGGAAAAATGAAAATTTTAAACGGGACAAAACGGCCCAAAAAGTGCAACTACTTTACAAGAAAACTTTGGAGACCTTCTACCATTACTATCCTAGGATCATCATGCATGCAAAGTTTATATTAGAAGGAAAGATATCAAGTTATACCTCTCCCAATCTTGGGAGGTGAAGAGCCGCAAAGAATCGGGACAAGCAAGTGAGACCCGAAACCTTCAAGTACTTCCAAGCTCACGGGTTCAACACCTCCAAGCTCCAAGCTAGAATCTCCTCCTTTGAAACTTCTTTCTCCAAGAACCTCAAGAAAATCCACACCAAGATCTCCAAGTGTAGATCCTCCAAAGCTAGCCCACACACACAAGTGATAGCACTTAAGGAGTAAAGAAGATGAGCTAGATCTTGCAAATACACCCTCAAACTATTAACTAGAATGAAGTAGTACTTGAATCAAGTAAAAAACTTGATAAAGGAAGAGAAAGAGATGAAGAAAACAATTTTTCTTGCTAGGGTAGGAGAGAAACCCGAACACACACTAAAAGGTGTAGTGTATATTTTTGTCTTGCAACTTGAACCCTCTTGAATGAAGTGAAGACTATATCTTATATTATATGTTTGAATCTTGCATTGTAAGCTTCAATATGTGCTTCCCAAGCACACTACTTTTAATGCAAGATAGTGGTGGTGGCCACCACTAACATATAATAAGATATATATTTCTCTCTTGTATATATATCACATATATATATATCAAACATTATATCATATCATATATGATCATCTCATAAGACCAATTTAAATTAGTCATGGGTTAATTGGACATTTATTTCCCAATTAATAAATCCAATCACTAATTCAAAATTAGAAACCATTTATTTCTTCCTTCAATTAATTAGACCCTTCTAATTAATTTTGACTAAATTAATTTAACATTTAAATTAATAGAGTCCTTCAATTAATTAATTACTATTTCTTGTCAAATCCAATTTGACTTTAATAGATTGAATTAAATTGCATCTTGTGCTATTGTGTGTGGCCCCTTGGGTTCACCATCAATTAGTCGTGGGCTCACAAACCATTTGTGATTTAATTAAGAGATTAATTAAACTTTCTTTAATCAATCACTCTTAGACATGATCTCATCAAATCCAGAGTACCCACCACTCGAGGTAGTCGTCTAGTCACGGTCGACGAGTCCTAACTAATGATGAAAATAAAGTGTGAACCTTTCTTGAATTGATCTCATCAATCCTCTTACGCATACCATGCACGTACGCTCCTTCCAATAACTTATTTCCCGATCGAGGCCTAGGACATGGAGTCCAACGGATTCCTATTAGCCTTGATAACTATGCGTCTTTATTCTTTATGGTGATTCCTTTTAGTGATTACCCATTTGGAAACTCCTTTCCAAATCTAACATCACTAACTTCGGCCGAAGATTCCCGGAATCAATCCATACAAAAGAATGCATAGGAAATCGCCCAACCACATCACGGTGGGAGTTAATGGATACTTTATTGACGTCATTAACCTCACTACGAAACAATCCATACCCAACGTAAAACTATAATGACTCGCTAATTAGTAGTCGAGTAACACATCAAAGCATAAACGCTCCGCATGAAGTTCACTCTAACGTTTCAAGTCAAAGAACCAATTTACGTACACTATCGTAAGTAGAAGAAATCTTCATCTCCGATAAACTCCTAAGATGAGATTTTTCTAGCGGGGTTTCGATGCGCTTGATCTCATCAAGCCACCCACTCATATGCATCGATATCTACCATATTGATGTCCATGGAACTATCCATCCCCATGCAAAAGAGAATGCATACTCGTGCAAGTCTTACCGAATACAATGATGCCCTATCTCAATTGTATTCTACGACTTGGAAAGCTTTTAAGATCTTAAACCACAGTAGAACATATTCCATAGAGGGATGCACCATGTTCCATAGTTTCAGCGATCTAAGGGCTTCATAAATTGCTTAGATGTATCACAATAAATGAAGAATTGCCAATGCGAACTTTTATTGATCATGAATAAGATTGATTACAAGAGTATTTACAAGACAACCGATTGGCTTGCAGGGCACTACTCTAACAATCTCCCACTTGCACTAAAGCCAATCGTTCATAACTTTAAGGCCCATCTTAAGGCGATGTCCTTCAAAAGCCTTGATTGGCAATGGTTTAGTCAGTGGGTCCGCCACATTTACTTTTGAGTCAACGCGCGCCACTCTCACGTCTCCTCTATCAATGATATCTCGTATCAAATGATATTGCCTCAATACGTGCTTGGATCTTTGATGAGATCTTGGCTCCTTTGCTTGCGCAATGGCCCCATTGTTATCACAGAAGATAGCAACGGGTTCGGCAATGCTAGGAACTACACCCAACTCTTGGATGAAGTTTCGTATCCAAACACCTTAGCAGCATCACATGTAGCTATGTATTATGCTTCGGTCTGCACCTCCGTTCATGCAAAATACAAAACCTGACATAGACTTGGAGTCATCTACATCACACTGAAAACTAGAGTCAGTGTGACCCTCAATTTTTAATTCTCCATTACCATAGACCAAGAACAAATCCTTAGTTCTTCTTAAGTACTTTAGGATTGCTTTTACGGCACTCCAGTGACTCTCACCTGGATTGGATTGAAAGCGGCTTGTGACACTAAGAGCTTGTGCCACATCCGGCCTAGTACATAGCATGGCGTGCATTATGCTCCCTATAGCGGACGCATAAGGTATCTTTGACATCCTTTCTCTTTCATCATCAGTCTTGGGAGATATCGACTTGGAGAGATGGATTCCATGTCGCATTGGAAGAAACCCTTTCATCGAAACATCCATACTAAACCTCTTTAGTATCTTTTCTATGTACAACATTTGGGCTAGCCCTACCAACCTTTTAGATCTATCTCTATAGATCTGTATTCCCAATACAAAGGAAGCTTCTCCCAAATCTTTCATGGAGAATTTTGTAGATAACCATGCTTTAGTCTTCTCTAATATTCCTACTTCATTCCCAATGAGAAGAATATCAGCGACATAAAGCACTATAAACTCTATCGAGCTCCCACTAACCTTCTTGTACACACAAGGTTCATAGATGTTCTTGATGAAGCCAAACGATTTGACTGTCTCATCAAAACGCTTGTTCCAATTTCGGGATGCTTGTTTAAGTCCATAAATGGACCTTTGCAGTTTGCAAACCTTTTGCTCACTACCTTTGGGTGTGAAACCTTTTGGTTGCTCCATATAAATTTCTTCTTCAACGTCTCCATTGAGAAAAGCGGTTTTCAAATCCATTTGACATATCTCATAGTCGTACCATGCAGCTATGGCAAGCAAGATCCGAATGGACTTTGGCATGGCCACCGGTGAGAAGGTTTCCTCAAAGTCGATGAGGTCTTTGAGTGTATCCCTTCGCAACTAGCCTTGCCTTGTAGGTCGACACCTCTCCATTTACTCCAAGCTTTCACTTATAGATCCACTTGCAACCAACGGGTACTACTCCCTTTGGTGGATCTACCTAGGTCCATACCTTGTTTGAGTACATGGAGTCCAATTCGGCTCTCATGGCTTCACGCCATTTTCCCGAATCTATGTCCAACATAGCTTCTTCATAAGTCCTTGGATCAATATCCAATTTCCCCGTTTCATGTATCAATCTAAACCATTCGGGTTGTTTATGTTCACGAGTGGACCTACGAAGTTGTTGTGTACTAGTTGTTTCCTCATTACTCTCATTTGTTTCCATCTCTTGTGGTGATTCATCCGTCTCACGAACTTCCTCCAATTCTATCTCCACCTTTTCATTATCAAGAAGACGTTCTTCCATGAAAATGGTGTTCCTAGAAACAAACACATTTTGTTCCTTAGGATCATAGAATTGATATCCAATAGACTCTCTAGGATATCCCACAAATTTGCATCAGGTGGACTTGGCTTCCAACTTATCTCCCACTAGCTTCTTGACATAAGCGGGAGACCCCCAAATTCTCATGAATTTATAAGAGGGTGCTTTGCCGAACCACATCTCATGAGGTGTCGTAGGCACATTTTCGAAGGTACTACGTTTAGTATCTTTGAAGCTGTAAGAAGAGCCAAACCCCAAAAGCTTCTACGTAAATCCGTGAAACTCATCATGGATCGAACCATGTCCAACAAAGTTCTATTCCTTCTCTCCGATACTCCATTCAGTTGAGGAGTACCCGGAGGAGTCCACTTTGAGTGAATGAAAATGTTTCACTAATTAAAGTGTGGTCTTCATGCAGAAAATACTACTGCTACTTTGGATGGCTAATGAAAATGTGGTGGAGCTATGTCTATAGGCTAAGAAGTGTTAGAAGTTGAAGATATTGAAATCAACATGTGTTAAAGTTTTGGAAGTTTGGGTTCAAAAAATTTGATTTGAATTCCTTTTTGTGAAACTTAATAGGTTGTTGACAAGTGCTTTCATTTTGTTTAATGCAGTTGTCGAGATACACATTTGAATATGAATGATATTGTGATTTTTGAACTAAAATACTTTGTAAGTTGGTTGATATTGTTATTTTGATAATCAATTTTAGTTTTTATAATATTACTGTTTCAGTTTATCAATGAGGTGAAAAAAGTAAATTATGAATTCTAATAAGAATATTAATCGTAAAATTTATAGTGACAAATTATATTGTCACATAAGCATTTCTAGAATTTTAAATTAAATTTTTTTGTGACAAATTTTTTTGTCATAAAGGCTATTTTCATGTGACAAAATATATTATCACATAAGGATGTAAGCAATTTAAAAGTAATATTTGTTGTGACAAAATAATTTGTCATAACAGGTAAGATTTTTATGTGACAAATCAAATCGTCACACAAAGCTATGTCAAAATCATATTTATTGTGACGAAACACACTTTCGGTGACAACTTCTTTGTGCTTATGCGACAAATACATCGTCGCAAAACATCGTTTTGTTGTGACGAGTTAAATTTCGTCGTATAGTTTTGCTACGAACATGACTTTTGTCACATTAGACTTTATATGACGGGGCCTATGTGACGAACCCTGTGACGAAATATTTCGTCGCGTAGACCTGTTGTGACGAAAAACTCGTGTTTCGTGACGAAATATTTCGTCACGTAAGATGCTTTTTTTTGTAGTGATCCCATTCTCTTTCAAATTACCGAGGAATTCGCTACTCAAGTATTCTCCACCTCGATCGGATCGAAGAGACTTAATACTTTTACCGAGTTGCTTTTCTACTTCATTTCGAAACTCTTTGAACCTTTCAAAAGCTTCGAACTTATGTGTTATGAGATACACATATCCATACCGTGAATGATCATCGGTAAAGGTTATGAAGTACTTATAACCTCCTCGAGCACTAACACTTAGTGGTCCACATATATCCGTATGGATCAAATCCAAAGTGCTTGAAGCACGTTCCGGTTTCCCAGAAAATGGCAATTTGGTCATTTTTCCCTTTAAGCAAGATTCGCAAGTTGGGAACTCATCCAAGTCCACTATTTCTAGAGACCCATTTGAGACCAACCTTTGAATCCTTTTCTTGGAAATATATCCAAGTCTAGCATGCCATAGATATGCGGAGTTATTGTTATTTGCCTTTCGTTTCTTAATATTATCGTGAACATGCAATATAGTATTAGATGTTATGGACGTTTCAAGATTATACAATCCATTAGCTAGTGTACCTTTTGCATATAAAGAACCATTCTTTGAAATGCTAAAAATTCCATTCATAATGGTAAAACAAAAACCTTCTTGATCCAAAACAGGAATGTAAATAAGGTTCTTGATTGAAGTAGGTACATAGAGACAATCTCTAAGGACTAGCTTACATTGTCCTACATCTAGTACTACATCCCCTATTGCTTCGGCTGCAACTTTTGCACCATTGCCCAAGCGAAGAATCTGTTGGGATATTATATCTAGGGGCTCGATTGTCAATACAACAAAGTGCGGAATTTAAAATTTTCGAGGTCCCTATATGTCCCATAAATCTTTCTCCACAGTTATTTATACGAAAATCATGAATCAAACACTTAATTAAACATAGGGGGTTAATCGCAAATTACCTCACCACGGATTTGTGGTGGTTTCCTCCACGTGTTAGGTTCGATCCACAGCTTGAGTGATCCATGTGTCTCACCTCCAAAGTTAGTCCACACCAATCGGATTGTAGTGACGCCTACAAGTCTTAGGCTTAGAACTGGATCTCGCAGGTTTGTCAACAAAGGATTTCAGATCTGGACTTAAGATCTTGAACGAGATTAGGAGATACAGATGGAAGAAACAGATCACAGGACTTGTGTGATCGGAACAGGGCTCGACCAGGTTGGATTCGATCAGCTCAGGGTTCGGCCGAGTTTGGTTCGGGCGACTTGGGGTTGGGGCGAAACTAGTGGGGCGATTTTGCTATTAAAAATTCTTGTTCGAAAAATCTGATTTTCCTCACTATGTAAATCGATTTTTCTCTCTTTATTTTCAGCAAGGTATTTTCTCTCAAAAGCTTTTTAGGGTTGTGAAATTTGTGCAAAGTGAAATCTCTTTATGAAGAGAGGAGAAGGAGTATTTATAAGAGAAGAGTCCTTCTCTAAAAAGAAATCTCCTTCCCTTATCAAATCTTCATTCCTAATCAACTTAGGAATGTGAGATTTGGTAAATCTCTTCTAGCTTGCTCTCCAAGAAATAAAACTCTTTTTCCTTATTCATAAAAATCGCCCACTCCCTTATTTCTAGTTAATTGTAAAATCAACCCCATAATTATCCAATACTAAAATTGGTTAATTATTTATTCTTCCAATTAATTAACTACTTTAATTAATTCCATAATTAATCAGATAACTCTTATTAATTAATTGAACATTAATTAATTAGACATCCAATTAATATTCTCCAATTGAATTAATACCATAATTCAATTACTTTGATTTAACAACTTTAAATCATTTGCTTTTCCTTTAAGACAGTCACCGTCCAATTGTATTGTGTGTGACCCTCTGGGTTCACCATCAACTGGCAACAGGCCCACGACTTTCGTGATTTAATTAACGAGCAATTAAATGCTCCGATCAATTAAAAAACTTTTAATTGACCACTCCTAGAATTAATTTCCCTATTAATTTAGGAGTACCCACACTTCATGGTCGATGTCTAGCCACAAGCCCATGAAGCCCAATCAAAGGTGAATTGATTATTGTGAACCTCACCTCTTATAATTTCCATGTACATACGGTCCTTCTACGATGATTTCCCGATCGAGACCTAGGGTGTGTGAATTGATCGGCACCTCTAATTATCTCGATACTGTACATTCTAATTCAGGATAATAATTCCGGCGTGACTGCTAAATTTGGAAATGCCTTCCAAATTCGTCACCAACCATGGCCATGGATTTCTAGGAACATATTATCGAAGAACGTACAGGAAATACTCTCATCTTATCAGGATGAGTCGATAGATCTTTTCTTAGTACTAACCACTCGCGTACAGTCGTGTGCGCACCCAACTTAGGCACTTTGTGGCCAGGCTACGTGACCAGTACCTAAATCTAAGTACGCACACTTGTGCACCGAATTCGCTCTAGCACCTCAAGTCCAAGGACTAAATCGTACACTATTATAAGCCTTGAGAAACATCCCATCACCGATATGCGTCATGCGCTTCCACAATGGATTTCTCTGTTCGGGTCGTTCGATGCATTCAATCCTCCATTGAACCATCTACTCATATGCACTGGCCTCAAATGCCTTGCTCATGAAACGCTACAAATTCACTCCATGTGAATCATGCATACTTGTACAAGTCTTGACGATTCCTACGATACCCCGTCTCGTTCGGAATCTATGACTTGGAACGGTTTTAAGATCACGACCTTTGAGACTGTTTCATGATTGCACTCAGTACTGAAGTGAATCGTCCCATAGTCTATTGTGACCTTAGGATTTCATCCAATCGCTTAGATAAGTTCGCGAGAGATGAAGTTGGCCATTGTTCAATTTCACGTACTATGAATGAACGGGCGTATTAATTATAAACCATAAGAAAATAATACTTCAACAAGCTAATTAATATTGGCTTGCTGGGCACTACTCTATCAATCTCCCACTTGCCCTAAAGCCAATCACAACATTTCTAAGACCCATCTATACCAAGATGTCCCTCGAACCATTCGTGAAAGAGCTTAATAAGTGGATCTGCTAAGTTTGTCTTTGTTGAGATAACGTAGTACTTTTACGCGTCTCAGTTATCTATGACTTGTTCAATCATATGATATTGTGTTCAGATCATCGGTGAGATCTCGTTTCCCTTTCATTGAGCAATTGCCTTGTTTAAATCGGTTAAGATTATGACAGGCTTTTGCCATGCTAGGTAATTCATCCAATTATTGGACGAATGTTTCTCATCTAAACACTTTCCCTTGTGCAGCATCATAATGGTGCTATTATTCTGATTGAGTCGGTAATGGTATACTATTGGAATTTCTTCCAATTTACCTTCGCTTCATCGAGACAGAATAAATCATCCACTTCAGACTGGAAATCTCGAAACTTTAAATCCTTCGAGTTTTTCAATTTTCCATTACTACCACAGACCAGCATTATATCCTTTAATTATCTTCGAGGATTGCTTTAATGGTAGTCCAGTGTCCTTTACTGGTGTTCGACTATCAGTAGCTCTTGAATGATCAGAGCATTTTGATGTGTCAGGTCTAGTACAAGACTTTGCATGCTACATGCAATCCAAATGCCTAAAGCATAAGGCTTTCTTGAGACAGTTACTTCTTTACTTATTAAATTTAGGGCTCATTAAATAAGTAAGAGAGTTTTGTCTCTTTGGAACTAATCCTTTCTTGGATTATCCTATATTGAATTTAATCAATATATAGTCTTCGTACTTTGATTTGGTGAATTGCAACATCTACTTCGCTTTTATCTCCATAAATACGTATTGCCAGTACGTGAGATGTAATTCCCAAATCTTATCATGGAAAATTGCGTGAATAACACGCTTTCGTCTGTGCTTCTCTGATATTCTTATATCGTATTTGATGTGTAGATCAACATCTCGTTCGTTGCGAATTTAACTATGCTCCCACTGATCCTTTTGCACATTTGGAATCCATATGCCTTTTGACAACTTCAACATTCTTGATTGACTTATCAAGTTGCATGTTCCAAGTTCGGGAAAGAGTCACAGATTGACCTTTGGATTTGAATAGAGATCTTCTCATCAATTTTCAATTGTGAGATGCAGGATTCATCTCCAATAGTCATTCTTCGGCAGTGAAAACCACCTTTCTATGGCTAATAGTTTCGAAATGGATTTTGACGTGGCAAACGGAGAAGGTACTTTCATCGGTCCTAGAAGGATTTTTGAGGAGTGACCTATCGCCATTAGGTGAGTCAAAGTTTCCACTTTGAATCTTATGGCTTCATGCCATATCCTTTAGTTCTTTTGTAATCTTGGATTAGAATCCAGTTTCCCAATTTCGTAAAATGGAATTTTGAGTTCCTTACGAATTTGATTAGATTACTAATTTGTGCATAGATCGGTTCAGTAGGTTTCGGGGTTTACTCCCACTGTTTGTGGGGATGGGTCCAGTTCTTGGACTTCATCAAGTTCTTTGACATTCCTTATTTCCTTTGACAAGAGTTTTGTCAACATAGGAACAAGCTTCTTACGAGACACTTTCGTTTCTCTTTGTCGTAGAACAGGTATACAATGGATTTCGTCGGATACCCCACAAACTTTATATGAATTAGATCTACCATCTAATTTCTCATATAAGGGTGTGTTGCTATGTCTTAAATGACATGGCGGTGTAAGAACTTACTTCGAAAAATACTAGACCAAGTACTTTTGAAGAGTCAGGGGAGGCTATCCCCTAATGTGAATATAGGAATTTTAGCAAGATCACAGTCGAGAGTCGAACCAAGTTTCATCAAAGTTCGATCTTCTTCTTTGATTTGCTTTGTTTAGAATTCTATTCTCCTTTAGATAATCGAGGATTTAGTTGCTTATGTTTCAGCAAGTTTGATTAGATCAAATTGCTTTTGACATAATGCATCTAATTACTTCATTTCCAAAATGTCTATTGAATTACTTCAATAGTTTCAGAATTGTACTTCTTTTGAACTAGTGATTTTAGTTCTAATTGATTTGAAATGTTTGGAATGCCTTGCAATCCTTTATTTCGGTTATTATTCCTTTAAGGCAAGATTTGAAAGTTCGGAGTTTTATCCAAGTTCCTTATTTCAAGAACAGTAGACAAAACCTTTCCTTTCGATTCTTTCTTTAGGAAGAATGTCCAAAATAAACATTTCAGTGAACGATTATCCATGTTTTTCGATTCAGCATATAGTCTTCGAAGTTTTGATTTGTTTATCATTGTTAATTTCTATGTTTCAAAACATCAACATTTGTACAAAGTTAAATCGCTCTAATTAAATAAATTCCATTCTCAATGGTAAAGCAATAAGGTCTTGTACAAAGTTTGAAATAATACTCAAAATAAACTAAAACTAAAAAATTTTGCTAATACGAAAAACTTCTTCTAAAAAGGAATGTCTAGGTTGAGTACTTCTTTGACCCAGTCCCTAAATTCGATTTCCCTCAACTCTCTCTGCGCTTCATGCATCTTCCTTTCAAGGAATTTCCTCCATGCAGTTGGAGAGGGAATTGTTTCATCCGCTGTAAACTCTTTTACAGAATGAAAGTTTATCAGATGTCTTACATCAAAAAGATTTAACAAATGTATAATTTTAAAAAATCATACCGTAGTTAAGTCTATCCAGGAATTCCTTTTCAGTAAGCTTTCCTATTTTCCTTTCGTGCTTACACAGTGGGCATTTATCTTCATACAGTCCAAGACCTTTTAGATGAGCTCGTTCATATTTGTCTAACAACTTATGCAATTGCTTTGTTTCAATTCCATCAAGCAGAATATCACAGTGTTGCATGAAATGAGTGAAGATGTCAGAAAGACCATGTGTGGTAATTTCTATCTCATCTTCGAGCATCAAATTGGCTCTAAGCCTTTTGAGTCTTTTGAACATCTTGGTTAAGTAACAACAATATTCCTTGACGTTATTAAACTTAGCCATGGTCTTTCTTTGAAGATAATAGCACATCATAGCCCCCAAAGTTGGTTCGTTTGTAACACGCACTAAGCATCGTTTGAATGGAATAGTGGATGGTAAATGGCTAACAATAAAACAGACAACTATAAGCAGACATGTTTAATATTAATACTTATAATTAACGAAATTTGGACTTTTTATCGAAAAAGTTCTCCCATTATTTTATCGAAACAATAACCCCTTCTAGTTTCGGGAAAAATCTATTTCAGAGTAGGTCTTGACGTCCCAGCAGCAATTAGTTGCACCCACGACTCGTGCCCATACAATTAATTCCCTAGGTAGGTATACTTTTTACCAATTGTGTCTACTACACAACCTTCAAGTTATTTTGCCTCGTTTTTCGCATTTATCTAGCACTGCTACATCATAAATGTTACTACGCGTTAAGTCTAACCCATTAATCATGATAAGCAACGGGCCCGGTCACGAATTCTCCGTAACTAGTTAACGGTCGATCTTCACGTCCCGACCAGTCCTTACCCTCGTCAAGTTTTATTAAAACTAGAATCAAGGAATTTCGTGCATTGCCCCTTTCTTCGACTCGGGTGCCAGACTCTGGATAACCTCTATCGATAAGTAGACAACATACACTAGTCCCTATTAATGGAAGGCTTGGATTTTATAAAACCTCATTTTATATTTAACCCAATATGACTTAATATTTATTCGAGAGGGGAATTTTCGGTTTTGAAAGTTTAAGGAAACTTTCCTCGAGATCTCACCGCTTCAATTATGCTTTAGCTTTTATTTACGATCTAGATTCTAGCGCGCAAACACACAAGCAATCATAAATCGACTAATAAATAAAAGTCATACAAGCCTAGCATGCAAACTACCACAATATGTTTTCGATCGGGAGCCTCCTATGCAGGCCATCATCGAGCCAATGATGTTGGCCCAATTGGTCAATCTAAAGGGTTTGTAAATGGGCCTATGCTATTACACAATGTACCATGCATACATGGCCTTCAATTCTTCTTGGGCTCCCACCTTGCTTGTAAACGGGCCTCCATCCTAGACTAGGAAAGCAGTAAAGCCCTATTCTATTACAAAGGCTCAAAGTGGCCCAAAAATAATAACAGGCTCGCAGGCCCAATAAAAACCATGCATTAAATTAAACCAATCACATCTAACCTAAGGTCAAGGCTCGGCGCGATCGAAAACCACGTAGACAGTTCACGTAGAGCAAGAAACATGCAAACAACTTTTACGTATTTCTTTCTTAACTACCTTTTAAAACTAACTTCCTATGATTCTTGCTTTTTAGTCACTACTAATTATGACAAATAAATTCTCGGATAAATAAAACAAGTTTTCTGCCTCAAATTAAGGTTCTGATTTTTCAACTTTTGAAAATTGCAGTTCGGCCCCTATACTTTCGGAAATTGCACTTTTGACCCCAAAACTTTTGAAAAGTTACAAATTACCCCCAAAACAGTTTTCGGACAGAAGGACCAGAAACTAAAATTTTGAAATCCAGAAAATTTTCGAAATTGCAAACTGACCCCTGAATTTTTGAAATTGCAAAACAGCCCAAAAACCCGTGCGATCGAAATTTCAGAAACAGCCCAGATTTTTCAAAAATTTCCAGAAACAGAAAAATTAATTTTCAGCCCTAATTTTGAGATATGCGATTATTTGCACAAAGAGTCCTGATTTTTCGAAAAACTATAAATTCGCCACAGATCTTAAAAAGCAATTATACCCAATCATAGATCCAGTCATAACAAGCAAGAATCAATCACTAGAACATAATTATCACGCGTTCTCATACATACAATCAAGCATATACAGTGAAAACACATTATGTTCAGGCCTTTTCGTATAAAAACATATGGAGTTGGCTCTGATACCACTGTTGAGATATTCTATCTAGGGGCTCGATTGTCAATACAACAAAGTGCGGAATTTAAAATTTTTCGAGGTCCCTATATGTCCCATAAATCTTTCTCCATAGTTATTTATACGAAAAGCATGAATCAAACACTTAATTAAACATAGGGGGTTAATCGCAAATTACCTCACCACGGATTTGTGGTGGTTTCCTCCACGTGTTAGGTTCGATCCACAGCTTGAGTGATCCATGTGTCTCACCTCCAAAGTTAGTCCACACCAATCGGATTGTAGTGACGCCTACAAGTCTTAGGCTTAGAACTGGATCTCGCAGGTTTGTCAACAAAGGATTTCAGATCTGGACTTAAGATCTTGAACGAGATTAGGAGATACAGATGGAAGAAACAGATCACAGAACTTGTGTGATCGGAACAGGACTCGACCAGGTTGGATTCGGTCAGCTCAGGGTTCGGCCGAGTTTGGTTCGGGCGACTTGGGGTTGGGGCGAAACTAGTGGGGCGATTTTGCTATTAAAAATTATTGTTCGAAAAATCTGATTTTCCTCACTATGTAAATCGATTTTTCTCTCTTTATTTTCAGCAAGGTATTTTCTCTCAAAAGCTTTTTAGGGTTGTGAAATTTGTGCAAAGTGAAATCTCTTTATGAAGAGAGGAGAAGGAGTATTTATAAGAGAAGAGTCCTTCTCTAAAAAGATATCTCCTTCCCTTATCAAATCTTCATTCCTAATCAACTTAAGAATGTGAGATTTGGTAAATCTCTTCTAGCTTGCTCTCCAAGAAATAAAACTCTTTTTCCTTATTCATAAAAATCGCCCACTCCCTTATTTCTAGTTAATTGTAAAATCAACCCCATAATTATCCAATACTAAAATTGGTTAATTATTTATTCTTCCAATTAATTAACTACTTTAATTAATTCCATAATTAATCAGATAACTCTTATTAATTAATTGAACATTAATTAATTAGACATCCAATTAATATTCTCCAATTGAATTAATACCATAATTCAATTACTTTGATTTAACAACTTTAAATCATTTGCTTTTCCTTTAAAACAGTCACCGTCCAATTGTATTGTGTGTGACCCTCTGGGTTCACCATCAACTGGCAGCAGGCCCACGACTTTCGTGATTTAATTAACGAGCAATTAAATGCTCCGATCAATTAAACAACTTTTAATTGACCACTCCTAGAATTAATTTCCCTATTAATTTAGGAGTACCCACACTTCATGGTCGATGTCTAGCCACAAGCCCATGAAGCCCAATCAAAGGTGAATTGATTATTGTGAACCTCACCTCTTATAATTGCCATGTACATACGGTCCTTCTACGATGATTTCCAGATCGAGACCTAAGGTGTGTGAATTGATCGGCACCTCTAATTATCTCGATACTGTACTTTCTAATTCAGGATAATAATTCCGGTGTGACTGCTAAATTTGGAAATACCTTCCAAATTCGTCACCAACCATGGCAATGGATTTCTAGGAACATATTATCGAAGAGTGTACAGGAAATACTCTCATCTTATCAGGATGAGTCGATAGATCCTTTCTTAGTACTAACCACTCGCGTACAGTCGTGTGCGCACCCAACTTAGGCACTTTGTGGCCAGGCTACGTGACCAGTACCTAAATCTAAGTACGCACACTTGTGCACCGAATTCGCTCTAGCACCTCAAGTCCAAGGACTAAATCGTACACTATTATAAGCCTTGAGAAACATCCCATCACCGATATGCGTCATGCGCTTCCACAATGGGTTTCTCTGTTCGGGTCGTTCGATGCATTCAATCCTCCATTGAACCATCTACTCATATGCACTGGCCTCAAATGCCTTGCTCATGAAACGCTACAAATTCACTCCATGTGAATCATGCATACTTGTACAAGTCCTGACGATTCCTACGATACCCCGTCTCGTTCGGAATCTATGACTTGGAACGGTTTTAAGATCACGACCTTTGAGACTGTTTCATGATTGCACTCAGTACTGAAGTGAATCGTCCCATAGTCTATTGTGACCTTAGGATTTCATCCAATCGCTTAGATAAGTTCGCGAGAGATGAAGTTGGCCATTGTTCAATTTCACGTACTATGAATGAACGGGCGTATTAATTATAAACCATAAGAAAATAATACTTCAACAAGCTAATTAATATTTGCTTGCTGGGCACTACTCTATCAGAATCCAATCTTCGGGTTCAAGGGGCCTTGTTGTTCTCATCACCTGTTTGTCATTACAAAGGTGAGAACCACAAGCGGTGTCCAACACCCAATTAGCATTATTCACGGAAATATTAACTTAAACGAAAAATATACCTTGATTCTTATTTGGGACGGTTTTAAGGTAAAGAGGACAATTCCTCTTCCAATGCCCTTCTTTATTACAATGGAAACAAATACCCTTAGGCACCTTTCCCTTCGCAACTTTAGGAGTAGCCTTAAGAGGCTTCTTGTCCTTAGAGGAACTTTTCCCCTTCTTTTTCTTTCCCTTTGCCTTTCGGCCCTTGGAAGAAGAGGGAGCTAACATCACATGTTTCTCCTTTACTATTGAGCTTTCCGCCGTGTGAAGCATATTAACAAGTTCATGAAGTCCAACTTCCATGTTATGCATGTTAAAGTTCATTACAAAGTTGTCAAATGAGCGGGGCAATGATTGAAGAATCAAATCCATATAGAGTTCATTGTCCATAACCACGTAAAGATGAGCAAGCTTTTCAATGAGTCCAATCATTTTAAGCCCATGCTCACGGACCGATGAATCCTCAATCATGCGAGCTTGGAAAAGCTCCTTACTTGCCAAGTAACGTTCTTGCCGACCTGTAGTCGAGTACAACTCGGACAAGTGAAGGTGGATATCCGAAGCATGAGACATGTTCTCATGTTGATTTTGAAGCTCCCTTGACATTGAGGCCAACATGAGGCAACGGGCTTGAAGATCATCTTCGACCCATTTGTCAAAGGTGGCCAGCTCCTCATCCGATGAATCAGTCGGTAAGGCCACAGGGGGTGGGGCGGTGAGGACATAACTCCTTTTCTCATAATCGAGGACAAAGCTAAGGTTACGGAGCCAATCGGAGTAATTTGGCCCGGTGAGTTTGTTTGAGTCAAGTAGTTGGGATAGTGGTTGGGATGCCTCGATTGTCAGAACAATGACAGTGCGAAATTTAAAATTTTTCGAAGCACCCAAGGTCCCATATTAGATTCTCCATATTATTTATATGCAAGCAAGAAACAAAAACGCACATAGTAATTAAACAAGGGGGTTTTTGCGATATACCTCACCACAGGCAAGGTGGTGGCAACCTTCAGTTCTGATTCTGAAACTGGATCTGGATCTGGATCTGGTTCACAGAAGTGATCCAAGCGTCTCACCTCCAAAGTTAGTCCACACCAATTGGATTCTGGCAACACCTCCTAGTCTTAGGCTCAGAACTAGATCTAGGAGATTTGTCGAAGCAGGACTGTGCAGATCTACTTGCCAATGCAAGATCTAACACGGTGGAACAAGGGAGAGGCGGCGGCGGCGGCGCTAGGGCAGCTCACGGCAGCAGGTGGCGGCGGCTCTAGGTTGGCGGCGCAAAGGAGAGGGGGCGGCGGCTAGGGTTGAGAGGAGAGGCTAGGGTTTTTCTAGGGTGTTCTACTTTTGAGCTCAAGTAGAACCCTATTTATAGACTCCTTCTTGACCTAGGTTTTGCAAGACTCCTTATGGGCTTTTAATTAAAGGCCCATGTCTTGCAAGCCTTTCATTTAATTAATTACTTAATTAAATGCCCAATCCAATTAAATCATTATTTCTTTTATATAATTAATTAGCAACTCAATTAAGTATTTAATTAATTAAGTCAGCCAATTAATTAATCTCCCACTTGAATTAAATACTTTTAATTCATTTAATTGATTCAATCAATTAATTCCTTTTGTATCCTTTTCAACAGTCACCGTCCAATTGTATTGTGTGTGACCCTCTGGGTTCACCATCAATTGGCAGCAGTCCCACGAATTCCTCGTGATTTAATTTATGAACAATAAATTGCTCCGGTCAATTAAACAACCTTTAATTGACCACTCCTAGAATCAAATCCTCTATTAACTCAGGAGTACCTACACTTCATGGTCGATGTCTAGCCACAAGCCCATGAAGCCCAACTTCAGGTGAATTGATACTTGTGAACCTCGTCTCATATAATTACCATGTACATACGGTCCTTCTATCGACTAATATTCCCGATCAAGACTTAGGGTGTGTGAATTGATCGGCACCTCTAAATTTGTCTCGATAACTATACTTTCAAATTCAGGATAATATTCCAGTGTGACCGCTAAATTTGGAAACCCCTTTCCAAATCCGTCACCGACCGTGGCCACGGGTTTCTCGGATATATTATCTAAGAATTGTATAGGAAATTCTCTCACCCATTACAGTGAGTCAATAGATTCCATATTGGTACTAACCACTCGCGTACATGTCCATACGCACCCAACCTAGGCATATTATGATCAAGCTAAGTGACTTATACCTAGATCTAAGTACGCACTTTCATGCACCGAATTCGCCCTAGCACCTCAAGTCAAAGGACTAAATTGTACACTATTATAATCCTTGAGAAACATCCCATCACCGATATGCGACATGCGCTTCCACAATGGGTTTCTCTGTTCAGGTCGTTCGATGCGTTCAATCCTCCATTGAACCACCTACTCATATGCACTGGCCTCAAATGCCTTGCTCATGAAACGCTACAAATTCACTCCATGTGAATCATGCATACTCGTACAAGTCTTAGCGATTCCTACGATACCCCGTCTCGTTTGGAATCTATGACTTGGAACAGTTTTAAGATTACGACCTTTGAGACTGTTTCATGATTGCACTCAGTACTGAAGTGAATCGTCCCATAGTCAAATGTAATCTAAGGGTTTCATCCAATCGCTTAAATGTATTCGCGAGAGATGAAGTTGGCCATTGTTTATCCTTATACTCATATAAATAAACGTACGTACTAAGTCATTTATACTAAAGAAAGATAATGATGGTTCCAGTACATGCTAAATGTATTGGCTTGCAGGACACTATTCCATCAATCTCCCACTTGCCCTAAGGCCAATCACAAACGTTTCTAGGACCCATCTTTTTAAAGATGTTCTTCGAACTCATTTCATGATATAGCCTCCTTTTAGTGGATCCGCTAAGTTGTCTTCTGAGTCGACGCGATCCATTACGCGCGTTAACTCTACCAATGATTTTTCTAATCAAATGGTACCTTTCTTTCAATGGTGTTTAGATTTCTGGTAAGATCTCGAATGCTTTGCTTTAGCAATAGCTCCAATGTTATCATAGAAGATAATCATGAGCTTCGCAATGCTAGGCACTACATCCAACCATAGGATGAAGTTTTATATCCAAACACTTTCTTAAGCCGCATTTAATGCTACATTTAATGCTGGAATATATCTTGCTTCAGTGGTTTGGATGGTTACGGTGATTTGCTTGGAACCCTTTCAAATTCACCGTTACCCCATTGATGCAAGATATGTATCCAAAAATGGATGTTATTAATTCATCCACATCAGACTGAAAATTCAAATCAGTGAATCCTTCGAATTTTAATTCTCCACTACCACCGTAGACCAAGAACAAATCCTTAGTCTTTGTCAAGAGCTTAAGGATATCTTTTACGGTGGTCCAGTACTTCTTCACTGGATTTTGACTAACAACTGCTCGCGACACTTGAGCATGTTCTACGTCTGGTCTAGTACATAGTAAAGCATGCCACATGCAACCTTTTGTTTGAAACATAAGGTATTTGAGACATTCTCCTTTATTCTCATTTGATGTAGGGCACATCGATTTTGGAACAAGGATACAGTGTCTCACTGGAAGCAATCCTTTCTTGGATTCTTCATACTGAATATTTTCAGTATTAATTCTATGTACTTAGATTTAGAGATTGTCAGCATCTTTTCTGATCTACTTCTATAGATACGTATCCTAATACGCAAGATGCTTCTCCTAAATCTTTCATGGAGAATTGCATGGACAACCATGCTTTCGTCTGTGCTAACATTCCGATATCATACCAGATAGCCAGAACATTATCGACATATAAAATATGAGCTTCATCGCGCTCTCACTAATCCTTTTGTACACTCATGGTTCATACTCGTTTTGATGAAGTCAAATGTCTTGACTATCTGATCAGAACAAATGTGAATCTAAATGGATTCAGACATTGTTAATGGAGAAAAGGTTTCATCAAAGTCTGTTCCAGAACATTGTGAATAGCCTTTTTACCACTAGTCAATTCTTAGAGGCAACACCTCTCCATTCATTCCAAGTTTGAAGACCCATTTATAACTTATAACCAACTTATAGGGATAAATCCCTTGGGTGGATCAATCAAGGTTATACCTTGTTGGAATGGATGGGATCCATTTCGGTTTGCATGGCTTCGAGCCACGCACCCGAGTCTATGTCTGACATCGCTTCTTGATAGGTCTTTGGATCACTTTCCACATTCTCGTTTTTGTGAATGAAACCAAATCGCTCTGGCTCCTTACGAATTCGATCAGACCTTCAAAGAGTAGGTGTACTAGTAGGTTCAGTAAATTCTGGATTAACTCCCACTGTTTGCGGGGACGGGTCCAAATCTTGGACTTCATCAAGTTCCATGACGTTTCCATTTCCTTTGACGAGAGATTCATCAACAGAGGAACGGGTATCTAGAAGAAATGAATGTTTCTCATTGTCGTGGAACAGGTATCCAATGGATTACGTTGGATACCCCACAATTATATACAAATTGGATCTACTAGCCAATTTATCTCCTTTCGCGTTTCTACCATCGGCAGGAGATCTCCATACTCAGAAGTAAGAGTATAAAGGTATTTTGCCATACCTTTCTTGGTAAAGCTTTGCAGGCACGCACTTTGAAGGTACTTTGCTCAGTATCTTCGATGCAGTCAGGAGGACTAACCCCTAGAATGCATAAGGAAGCTTTAACAAATCTCAATATGGATCGAACAATGTTAAACAATGTTAGAATCCATCTCTTTAGACATTTCAATAAGTTGAGGCGACTTAGGAGGAGTTTGTTGTATGAGAACCACATTCTCATTGAGATAATTGAGGAATCATTGACAAGTATTTGCTATCTCGATTAGATCGAATAATACTATGTCTTTGTTGATTCTCTGCTTCGTATTGAAATATCTTTCTTGGTTTTTCGGATTTGCATCTCACTAGATTCATTTTTCACTAACGACCAAGGTCATTAGTAAAAAGTACGAAATATGAGTAATCTCCTCTCACAGTAACTTTTAGTGATCCATATTCATGGATTTAAATCCAGATTTTGTTCGGTTCGCTCCGGATTCCCTGTGACGGGAGATCTGGTCATATCTCCTTTGAGACATGATTCGCAGGTTGGAAGTTCATCCAAGTTCTATTTTTCAAGAAGCTTAGGTGAAACCAACTTTTGAATCCTACTCTTGGAGATGTGTCCAAGTCTAGCGTACCAAAGTTATGGATTATTATCTTTGTATTAATTGAATTTTCACACATTAATTCAATAAGATTGAGTCAATGGTTTAATTCAATCAATTTACTTCCTTACAATTAACTTCTTTAATTGCTTCCTTTTCCCTTTCAATTAACTACTTTAATTGAAACGTTGCTTAATTAATTAGATCATCTAATCAATTAAACATATTAGTGCCTTTCTTAGATGCAGTGGGATAATTCGACTTTTAGGCTACTTGCGTTCTTTTGACTACCTTTATGGTCGAATTTAGAAGAGAATTAATTCTTCTTCATTTTACTCTTCTTTGACTTCGCAGTCCATGAAGTGTAAACGATCATGACAGGTTTATCCTATTTGCCTTTAACCATTACTTTGGTTGATTCATGAAATGTGATCGACTTATCAAATAAGATCAGTGTATTTCAAGAGTCGTTTGAATGAGCGGGAGGAGAATTTAGGAGGAAGTTAATGTTAAGATCACTTGCAGGCCTACGTTTAATTGATCCAGTTTTCAACTAGATTGATAAAACAAAGACAGTGATCCTTGACACTAGTTCCTTCATTTATTCTCGACTTTTGAAATAATTCCTTAGAAGTCTCGAATCATATCGATTCAAAACTACTCCTCAAAACAAGTCTTTTGAGGTGGAGGTTTGTTTCAGAAGACTGGTCCTCAAAACAGGCCTTTTGAGGTGGAAGCTTCAGACATGCTCCTCATGTTGCTTCCATAGCTCGTTCAATCTTGATGCTTATTTGAGGAAACGATCATTAAGATTCCCATACTTCATAGGTGATTCGTTTCACTTTTGAGATTCATTTTCATATGAGAAACGATCATTAATATTCCGATATTCTACGGGTGATTCGTTTCTTATATTTTGACTTATCTCGGAAGCGCATAAGGCATAGGCTCGTCGTTCAAGAACATCATTCCCACTTTTGGAATTTAAGACAATTCTCAAGTTTCTTGCCTAGTCGATATTTTGATCCAGTTATTTTATTTGTCGAGGATAAATAGTAAAATGAATAATTACAGATATCTCAGTATCCTAAAGAGAAGACAAAGATTCAGTGGACTAGTTAATGAATAATACTTATAATCTACGAAGGTTGGACTCTCTATCGTAAAAGTTCTCCCACTATTTTATCGAAACAATTACCCCTTCAATTGTTCGGGAAATTCTATTTCCTAGTAGGTCTTGACGTCCCAGCGGCAATTAATTGCACCCACGACTCGTGGACATACAACCAATTCCCCAGGTAGGCATACTTATTGCCAATTGTGTCACTCCACAACCTTCAAGCTATTTTGCCTCGGTTTTCGCACTTATCTAGCACTGCTACATCATAAGTGTTACTAATCGTTAAGTCTAACCCATCAATCATGATGAGCAACGGGCCCGGTCGTGAGTTCTCCGTAACTAGTTATCGGTCGATCCTCACATCCCGACCAGTCCTCACCCTTGTCGTGTTTAGTTAAAAACAGGAGTCAAGGAATTTCGCGTATTGTCCCTTTCTTCGACTCGGGTGCCAGACTCTGGATCACCTCTATCGATAAGTAGACAACATACGCTAGTCCCTATTGATGGAAGGCTTGGATTTATATAAATACTTCATTTTATTTTAATCCAATATGACTTAATATTTAATTCGAGAGGGGAATTTCTGGTTTGAAAGTTATGCTAACTCTCCTCGAGATCTCACCGTTTCAGTTATGCTTTATCTTTTATTACGATCTAGATTCTAGCGCGCATCTCATACAAGCTAAATATAAATCGACAAAATAAATAAAAGCCATACAAGCCTAGCATGCATACTACCACAATATGTTTTCGATCGGGAGCCTCCTATGCAGGCCATCATCGAGCCAATGATGTTGGCCCTATTGGTCAATCTAAAGGGTTCTCATGAAGCCCTATGCTATTACACAATGTACCATGCATACATGGCCTTCATATCTTCTTGGGCTCCCACCTTGCTTGTAAACGGGCCTCCATCCTAAACTAGGAAAGCAGTAAAGCCCTATTCTATTACAAAGGCTCAAAATGGCCCAAAAATAATAATAGGCTCGCAGGCCTAATAAAAAACCAAACAATAAATTAAACCAATCACATCTAACCTAAGGTCAAGGCTCGGCTCGATCGAAAACCACGTAAACAATTTCACGTAGAGCAAGAAACATGCAAACATCCTTTACGTATTTCTTTCTTAATTTTAAAACTACCTTTTAAAACTAACTTCCTATGATTCTTACTTTTTAGTCACTACTAGTTATGACAAAATGAATATTCGGGTAAACAAAAATAAATTTTCTGCTCAAATTCAGATTCTGTTTTTCAACTTTTGAAAATTGCATTTTCGCCCCTCAACTTTCAAAAATTGCACTTTGACCCCAAAACTTTTAAAAAGTTACAAAAACACCCCTGAGCAGATTCGGGCAGCAGACCTGAAAATAAATTTTGAATTCTGAAAATTTTTGATTTTTCAAACAGACCCCTGAAGTTTCGGTAATTGAAAAACAGTCCCTAAACTTTTGGAAATTACAAAACGACCCCAAAAACCGTGCGATCAGATTTGCAAAGTAGTCCAGAAATTTTGAAATTTCCAGATCCAAAAATTTTGAATTTTCAGCCCTCTAAAAACCCTGTATGCGAATTTTGCACAAAAAGTCCTGAAATTTTCAAAAACTATAAAATCGGCACAGATCTGAAAAAGCAGTTTTACCCAATCATAGATCCAGTCATAACAAGTAAGAATCAATTTACAGAACATAATTATCACGTGTTTACATATACATAATTAAACATATACGATGAAAACACATTATGTTCAGGCTTTTCGTATAATAATGATGGAGTTGGCTCTGATACCACTGTTGGGATAGTGGTTGGGATGCCTCGATTGTCAGAACAACGACAGTGCGGAATTTAAAATTTTTCGAAGCACCCAAGGTCCCATATTAGATTCTCCATATTATTTATACGCAAGCAAGAAACAAAAACGCACATAGTAATTAAACAAGGGGGTTTTTGCGATATACCTCACCACAGGCAAGGTGGTGGCAACCTTCAGTTCTGATTCTGAAACTGGATCTGGATCTGGATCTGGTTCACAGAAGTGATCCAAGCGTCTCACCTCCAAAGTTAGTCCACACCAATTGGATTCTGGCAACATCTCCTAGTCTTAGGCTCAGAACTAGATCTAGGAGATTTGTCGAAGCAGGATTGTGCAGATCTACTTGCCAATGCAAGATCTAACACGGTGGAACAAGGGAGAGGCGGCGACGGCTCTAGGTTGGCGGCGCAAAGGAGAGGGGGCGGCGGCTAGGGTTGAGAGGAGAGGCTAGGGTTTTTCTAGGGTGTTCTACTTTTGAGCTCAAGTAGAACCCTATTTATAGACTCCTTCTTGACCTAGGTTTTGCAAGACTCCTTATGGGCTTTTAATTAAAGGCCCATGTCTTGCAAGCCTTTCATTTAATTAATTACTTAATTAAATGCCCAATCCAATTAAATCATTATTTCTTTTATATAATTAATTAGCAACTCAATTAAGTATTTAATTAATTAAGTCAGCCAATTAATTAATCTCCCACTTGAATTAAATACTTTTAATTCATTTAATTGATTCAATCAATTAATTCCTTTTGTATCCTTTTCAACAGTCACCGTCCAATTGTATTGTGTGTGACCCTCTGGGTTCACCATCAATTGGCAGCAGGCCCACGAATTCTTCGTGATTTAATTTATGAACAATAAATTGCTCCGGCCAATTAAACAACCTTTAATTGACCACTCCTAGAATCAAATCCTCTATTAACTCAGGAGTACCTACACTTCATGGTCGATGTCTAGCCACAAGCCCATGAAGCCCAACTTCAGGTGAATTGATACTTGTGAACCTCGTCTCATATAATTACCATGTACATACGGTCCTTCTATCGACTAATATTCCCGATCAAGACTTAGGGTGTGTGAATTGATCGGCACCTCTAAATTTGTCTCGATAACTATACTTTCTAATTCAGGATAATATTCCAGTGTGACCGTTAAATTTGGAAACCCCTTTCCAAATCCGTCACCGACCGTGGCCACGGGTTTCTCGGATACATTATCTAAGAATTGTATAGGAAATTCTCTCACCCATTACAGTGAGTCAATAGATTCCATATTGGTACTAACCACTCGCGTACATGTCCATACGCACCCAACCTAGGCATATTATGATCAAGCTAAGTGACCTATACCTAGATCTAAGTACGCACTTTCATGCACCGAATTCGCCCTAGCACCTCAAGTCAAGGGACTAAATCGTACACTATTATAATCCTTGAGAAACATCCCATCACCGATATGCGACATGCGCTTCCACAATGGGTTTCTTTGTTCGGGTCGTTCGATGCGTTCAATCCTCCATTGAACCACCTACTCATATGCACTGGCCTCAAATGCCTTGCTTATGAAACGCTACAAATTCACTCCATGTGAATCATGCATACTCGTACAAGTCTTAGCGATTCCTACGATACCCCGTCTCGTTTGGAATCTATGACTTGGAACAGTTTTAAGATTACGACCTTTGAGACTGTTTCATGATTGCACTCAGTACTGAAGTGAATCGTCTCATAGTCAAATGTAATCTAAGGGTTTCATCCAATCGCTTAAATGTATTCGCGAGAGATGAAGTTGGCCATTGTTTATCCTTATACTCATATAAATAAACGTGCGTACTAAGTCATTTATACTAAAGAAAGATAATGATAGTTCCAGTACAAGCTAAATGTATTGGCTTGCAGGGCACTATTCCATCACAAGTATCAAATGAAGTGGGTTCTTTGCCATTTTAAAACACTTTTAAATCTACAAAGGCGAAAAAGATTATGTTTAGCGTTCATTCAATTTTTCAATATACTTTATGATCTTGGACTTCTAACCATAAAGGTCTCCCACTATTTTATCGAATCCCATGCCCCCACATGGTAAACGAGAAATCAAATTTCTTAGTAGGTCTCAAAGTCCTAAAGACATTTTCCGCACCCACGACTCGTGAGACGTGTGGTCAATTCGATAGGTAGACAACAAATTGCCAATCGTTTCTACCAAACGACCTTTGAGAATATTTTGCCTCGCTTTTCATATGGACCCACGACTCATGCGACATCCATATTATTAAACGTTAAGTCTACACCATCAATCTTGATAAGACATACCCCAATCATGGACGTTCCACGACTCGTGGGACAACGCCATGACCCGAATATGCCCTACCCTTGGCACTTTAACTCGTGCATCAAGGAAACAATCATATTGCTCTAATTTCACACGTTCCAAGACTCGTGAGACAGCGGATGAATCGAATACAACTCATGACCGAGCCTTATTGATGGAAGGCATGGACTACGAAAACTCGCTTGTCCATTATGACTTAATTATTAAACTCGATTGGGTCGAGTGGAGGTTTTTAATTATTTGAAGTTGCAAGATCTCACCAATTTTAGTTGTTTATCTTTGTTAGGTGATCTATCCTAACATGTATCACATACATCAAATGGATAAAATACCAACAAAGCATAAACGGTCCTAGCATGCTCCTATCGCGTGGTGGATGATCATGGGTCGATCCTATGCTGTCCATTCCGAGCCAAGGAATGTCCCAATTGGTCAATCTAGGGTAAGCAAATAAATGGAAATAGAATCCTATTCTATTACATATGCATCACCATGCATACATGGCCTTCAAGGTCTTCAAGTCCTCCAAGTCCTTCAGTCCTTCACAAGTCCTTCAAGTCCAACATATTGAATAAACCTCACAACCTAATGCCTACTCTCTTTACATTGACATAAGTCAAGAAATAAGAGGCATGCAAGCTCCATTTAATTACAAACCCAAATTATCAAATGAATTACAAGATTAATATCCAATCACATAAGGTCAAGGCCACTAGATCATCCACCCATACATTCATCACACAATGGGGCATCGATAAAGTAAATTTACCAAGAAGATTATCTACCAATTTCTAAAGGATCAAGGCATGTTCTTTGTGGTGTCCCAATTTAATTAGACCAAAGAACACAAATTTAGATAACTTGATGTAGGAGCTTGATAGGTGTTTGAATTTCGGTTTTATGACCAATCGGGCTAATCCTTAAGTTATCCATAAGTGAAAAGGCTTACCCACAGCCCTACATCACCTTAGGAAACCGTAGGACTCACAAGATTTAGGCAATTTTACCGGTAGGTGCGGTTGTTCCACTACAACCCGGCACATACGGTCTTTTCACCAAAAACCAATTTTCAAACTAAAACCACCCTTACTCCAGTCATCCTTATATCCAACAAAGTGTTCATAAACATTATCTAACCATAATCAACCACAAAAACAGCCCCTAAATCCGAAAGCAAATCGGTTGATGCACTTCAAATTTTAACAAACCGTTTTCACCAAAACGTAAGGAAACATTCATAACACTTATGAATCACGAATCTAATATGAAATAGCATGATTTGGCTCTGATACCACTTGATGGTAATGGTCCTTAGGTCAGCCAAAACGCAGCGGAAAAACGAAAATTTTAAACGGGACAAAACGGCCCAAAAAGTGCAACTACTTTACAAGAAAACTTTGGAGACCTTCTACCATTACTATCCTAGGATCATCATGCATGCAAAGTTCATATTAGAAGGAAATATATCAAGTTATACCTCTCCCAATCTTGGGAGGTGAAGAGCCGCAAAGAATCGGGACAAGCAAGTTAGACCCGAAACCTTCAAGTACTTCCAAGCTCACGGGTTCAACACCTCTAAGCTCCAAGCTAGAATCTCCTCCTTTGAAACTTCTTTCTCCAAGAACCTCAAGAAAATCCACACCAAGATCTCCAAGTGTAGATCCTCCAAAGCTAGCCCACACACACAAGTGATAGCACTTAAGGAGTAAAGAAGATGAGCTAGATCTTGCAAATACACCCTCAAACTATTAACTAGAATGAAGTAGTACTTGAATCAAGTAAAAAACTTGATAAAGGAAGAGAAAGAGATGAAGAAAACAATTTTTCTTGCTAGGGTAGGAGAGAAACCCGAACACACACTAAAAGGTGTAGTGTGTATTTTTGTCTTGCAACTTGAACCCTCTTGAATGAAGTGAAGACTATATCTTATATTATATGTTTGAATCTTGCATTATAAGCTTCAATATGTGCTTCCCAAGCACACTACTTTTAATGCAAGATAGTGGTGGTGGCGACCACTAACATATAATAAGATAAATATTTCTCTCTTGTATATATATCACATATATATATCAAACATTATATCATATCATATATGATCATCTCATAAGACCAATTTAAATTGGTCATGGGTTAATTGGACATTTATTTCCCAATTAATAAATCCAATCTCTAATTCAAAATTAGAAACCATTTATTTCTTCCTTCAATTAATTAGACCCTTCTAATTAATTTTGACTAAATTAATTTAACATTTAAACTAATAGAGTCCTTCAATTAATTAATCTCCATTAATTAATTACAACTTTGTGACGCCCCGCTCCTCGGGTTGGGTCACACGTGGCCCATCCCCGAGTTTGGGATCGCCCGGCGCGGGATAACCCATCAGAGTTGCTGGATTTTTTTTTTTTTTTTTTTTAAACATGGTGACATAATTAATTAAAGCATGCGATAAAACCATATTTAAAATTTAAAAGGTCCACTAACTCCGTTATATACGGAGAAGGCCAAATATACGGTCATACGGGTAACCCCGCAAGCCTACGGAAAACATAGACACAATATTCAAAATACATCGTTCAACCTTATATCAAGGTGACAACAAAAGTGACAAAGTAGCGAAAGCAAAAGAGAAAAAGGGAATAATCCCTCAACGACCGACTGGATCCCGGAAAACTAACACAGCGACTCAACCATCATAACATGAGGCTCTTGCATCTGAAAAGATTGATAAAAGGAACGCGTAAGTTGATCGTCCAACTTAGTGAGGCTGTGGTGCATTGTGCGTGTGACACATGGATGCAACATAATATATATCGTGAGCATATAAACGAATTAAGCATATATCACATTCGAAAAATCAAAGCATAGAGTTCAAATAACCAAGAGTTGCTGATGCCGTTCTCCACTTACCCTCCATCCTCATTCTGATGTCCATCCAAACTCACCGAGTAAGGAGCGACCTTACTATCTGAAATGCATCGACATGTCTTTGCCGGAGTTCGTCCTTACTCCCCAAGTGTTCCTCCCCACTTGGATTGTAAGGCCAGGCCTACGGGTAACCGTGACAATCCTGTCGGCCCTTGCCGGCCAGGTTGGCATCGGGTCCATATACCAATCAAAAGGGGGCCCACACAAATCGAAAACAAACGGAAACATATAGTCGGAAACGAACGGAACATAACATATCAAACATATTAACATATTATCAACATTTAACGATTCACCGAAAGCAATTCAAACATATAGCTGGGTGAACATATTCGCAACTAAGTAGATCTAGATTCGGTTTAGCATGTATTAGGATAATCATGTTGATATGATAAATGTTTCATACAAGTCAACATATTTGCAATATTTACTAGGTGAGAACCATAGCACATGTTCGGATCATTCATAGCTTATGTACATGCTTAGACTCGACCTACTAGCATATTAGACTGACGCGCAAATGAACACACAGCGCTCACCTGTGCTGCTTACGGTTCTTGAAGTTTCTCGGTAGAACGACGATTCCAGATCCGAAACTTGAACTCCTCCAAACACGGTGGTAGCACGGCGGCGTACTGGTGGCGGTCCGGCAGTGGGCTGGTGGCACGGCAGCGGTGGTGGTGGCGGTTCTCCGGCGGCTTCACGGCGGTGGTGGTGGTGGCCCCTACTTTTCCTACACTTTCTCACACTAACTTTCACCTTTTCTCACACACTCTCTTTCTCTCTAAATCTTAACTATGTGGATATTAAAATGAGATGAATAAAATCTGAAAAATGTGTAAAAAGGTGTTTAAATACACCTTGGGAAGGTATGAGACATAATTAATCTTCAAAAACCAACCAATGCATGTCTACCTTGGGTAGAGAAATTTCTCTACCCAAGGAGCATGCTTGGCCACCCTAGGAAGCTATAAAGGCTCTCCTAGCAGCTGAAATCAAGTGTGGGTGGAATTTGCACTTTGCCCCCTGAAGTTTCGGTAAAGTGCACTTTTGCCCCAAAATTATTTATTTTGCAGAATTAGGTCCAAATATTTTTCAAAAGAGGTATACTAATTATTTTAAAGTATTTTTGTGCTTTTAAATCATTTCAAAGTTAATAAGGACATAGAAAATAATTAAATTGTACATTTTACCCCAAAGTAACACTTAATTTTTAAAAATAAGATATAACACATGAAATTGGATTAAAAATCCACTAAAATACGATTAAAAAGGTCCGAAATTACGGGGCGTTACAAACTTCTTGTCAAATCCAGTTTGACTTTAATAAATTGAATTAAGTTGCATCTTGTGCTATTGTGTGTGGCCCCTTGGGTTCACCATCAATTAGCCGTGGGCTCACAAACAATTTGTGATTTAATTAAGAGATTAATTAAACTTCCTTTAATCAATCACTCTTAGACATGATCTCATCAAATCCAGAGTACCCACCACTCGAGGTAGTAGTCGTCTAGTCACGGTCGACGAGTCCTAACTAATGATGAAAATAAAGTGTGAACCTTTCTTGAATTGATCTCATCAATCCTCTTACGCATACCATGCACGTACGCTCCTTCCAATAACTTATTTCCCGATCGAGGCCTAGGACATGGAGTCCAACGGATTCCTATTAGCCTTGATAACTATGCGTCTTTATTCTTTATGGTGATTCCTTTTAGTGATTACCCATTTGGAAACTCCTTTCCAAATCTAACATCACTCACTTCGGCCGAAGATTCCCGGAATCAATCCATACAAAAGAATGCATAGGAAATCGCCCAACCACATCACGGTGGGAGTTAATGGATCCTTTATTGACGTCATTAACCTCACTACGAAGCAATCCATACCCAACGTGAAACTATAATGACTCGCTAATTAGTAGTCGAGTAACACATCAAAGCATAAACGCTCCGCATGAAGTTCACTCTAACGTTTCAAGTCAAAGAACCAATTTACATACACTATCGTAAGTAGAAGAAATCTTCATCTCCGATAAACTCCTAAGATGAGATTTTTCTAGCGGGGTTTCGATGCGCTTGATCTCATCAAGCCACCCACTCATATGCATTGATATCTACCATATCGATGTCCATGGAACTATCCATCCTGTTACGCTCCAAATACGAGTGCGTAGAAACGCAAGTATACGGTCGCTTTCAAGTAATAAAGTGGTAAAGGGTGTCGAACCCACGAGAAATCTAACGAATAATTATCAAGATCTATTCTAATATCTTACACGAACTTATGTGATTAAAAGTAGTAGGTTTGTAGTTTGTTTGAACACATAAAAGTGAAATTAATATAAACACAATACTTTGATTCGATTAGGTAAAGGTTTCTAGATTTCCATGTCACTAAGAGTGATCCAATCTCGAACGATTCACAAGTTAACGACTATACTTATGTTTGTTGTTCAAAGTTTCATAATTTATTCATACGTATCTTTCGATATCGTACGAACCTACCAAAGTAAACTAATCCAATTTATGTCTAAAAGGATTAAGCTTAAATGATGCTTTAGTTCACAAACCTTAATAGAACATGAAATGACCTAGGTATATTCCTATCCTAAAATCAAATCACAACCTAGTTTTATAATCTAATCTTTAATCAACTATATCTAGCCATTAAAGATCAATCCATTTCATCCTATGGTTGGCCTAACCACAAGTTGACAAAGGCTCAAACTAGATTAACAAACACTTCTAAGCATAGCAACAACCATAAACTCATCATTCAATCATAGATCCATCAAAGCTTCATGAAAACCTAGGAGTTAAATGCTTAGCTACTCATATTTATCAATAAAACATTCATTACATTCAACATATTCATAAGTACAAGATAAATATAAAGGTTAGAGATAAGCTTATGTAATGGAAGCCACTACAACTCTTCTCTCAAGCTTCTTTAGTCTTCCAACCAAAAGCTCCAAGCAAGAACTCTTCTTCTTTTCAATGGAGGCAAGAGATATTTTCTTTTCTTCAAGTGTAAGAAAGTTGCAAGAGTTATTTAATGAATTCCAACTTCTAACCTTATAACCTAGCAAACTATCACCCACTCATGCCTAAATTACCCCAAAAACTATAGTAACAAAGGCCAAAAGGTCCCTAAAGGATGTTGTATTTACAAGTGGGAGAAGGGCTATATACAAAAAGGCCCTCAAAAATCGCTGAAAAACAGAGCAGACCTCGCCGTGGCGAGGTTTACACCGTAGGCTAGATATTGTTTTCTGCCTCCACCTCGCCGCGGCGAGGCTCCACCTCGCCGCGGTGAGGTTTATGCCGTAGGTAAGGTGGCTTTTTCTGCCACAAGCTCGCCGCGGCGAGCCTCCACCTCGCCGCGGCGAGGTTTAGCTTGCCTAATTACTTCATTTCTTTTAACTTTTAATTTCGTTAGGTCCTTCCCGCGGTCGATAGCGACTTGCAATTCACGCAAGAAATGTTCCGGAAGTGCTACAATGCGTCAAATCCTGCAAATCACCGACAAACAAAGTAAAAACACGAACAAAACATGAAAAACGAACAAAGGCCTAACAAAGGGCCAAGAGAACAAAAGACGCGACAAACACGCAAAGACACACGAAAACTCGGATCAAAACAAGATGTTTTGGGCTTGAAGAGATAGGTAATAATGACGTTTTCACGGCGTTATCAACACCCCAAAACTTAAACATTTGTTCGTCCTCGAGCAAAGGAAACAAAACAAGAACAAAACAAGCATGCTTGAGATCAAATCACCAAAGCTTAACACTTTCGAATTATTCTCAAAACAAGCTCCACGTGTGTGTGTGATGGCTTTTGGCTAGATTCTATCTTAAGTGAATAATTCCCGATAGGTCAAAATCATCGGTTCTATTTGCATGGGCTTCTAATGTTTAACAAAGAATCCCTCCTAGCCGTACACTGCAAACTTAATGCTCAAATCACTTCACGGGATTAAGTTATAGGTAATTTAAGAGTGTTGTCCCTATTCTTAAGTTAATTGACGATTTTAGCTCCTAACTCTTTTCTCACCATTCTTTGCTTTTCTTTTGATTTACAATAATAACATAGCACTTTGTGCTTTACAAGAATATTGCGATACGATACTTGCACTAATGGCGAACTTTATGCAATTTTGCTTTTGTGGGCTACTAGCTCCACTCTTTTCTTTCTATTACAACTTTTGCACTAAAGCAATGAAATAGAGTAATTACCAAAAATGATCAATGAAAACTAGCAATTGAAGGCTTAGCCTTTCTTTTATCTCTTAGAAGTGCGTACATTTTAGCAACTTCTCTACTCATTTCTTTTAAGAGTTAGGTGTTTAAAAGTCTTTCATTCTCGAAAAGGGTTTACTCCCCCAAACTTAGGCCATTTATGCTCTTTTTACATTTAATTTCCAAGCTAAAGATTGGAGCAATTTTAAGTTAAGCAAAAGGAGTCCTAGATCCTGTTATCGCTAAAGTTCGTTATCCACTTTAAATATAATCATAGCCATTGCCAATGTGTCTTAAACTTTGTAGAGCATGTTCAAATAATAATAAGAATTTCAAAAAATTTGGCGGGTCGACCTAGCATGCAATAAATGACCTTACTCCCCCAAACTTAAAATGCACAATGTCCCCATTGTGTGAATTGAGAGTGACGGAATAAGGTACGACACGACAAAACAAAAGCAAAACAAGACAAAATAAAACGAAACGAAACGAAACGGTAAACGAGCGAGCACGGCTCTAAATAAGTTCATCAAGCACAAATTGTAAGTTCAAACAAGTAAACAAGCTAATGTCTCAAAAGAGCGAAGTAGCAAAACAGTACAAGACGAAAAATAAAATAAAACATTGTAAGATCAATAGAAACCGACGGGACTGCGTAAATTTAAAACCAACGTCCCTTTTTGTATGCATCACGTGGTTGCTCTTGTCTTCAACGGTTTCGTGCATTGAGGGCACGCTCTTCTGCATCATCAAAATGTAGCTCGTCTCCTTGATCCATCGGAGGCTGTGGAGGCAAATTGATATGCTCAGGAAAAGTAGTCTGGGGAAGGGCATTGTACCGGTCGTCTCCGAGCAATGTTCGGAACACAGCATCATCCCTATCTTTCATAGCATAAACATACCGAGCCAGCTGGTCTTGCCTATCAATCATGACATATTGCCTGTTACTCATGGCTTGAACAAGCTGAATCAATCTGCCAATATCATCTATGGTTCCTATCTGCGCCTGACCGCTTGTTTGCTCATCAACCTGTGCCTCTTCCTGTCCATCCCTACCCTCTTAATCCGGTTGATCCTCTGGTTCTGCCTGATCCTCTGGTTCTGCCTGACTGTACAAGTAAGTTTTATTGTTGTAAGCACTCGTATAGTCCAACTGCAAGGTCCTGCAGATAGCTAATGTGTTGATCGGGGTAGGCAACTTAATGACCTCACCAACTTCTTCAAAGTCAACCGCTGCATCTCTACATAATCCGTCTATGAGGTGCGGAAACAAAAAACTCCTGTTGTTATAATTCGTCCTCGAAATGGTTTCCTCGAGCACCTCATGTATTACCCGACCTACATTGAGGGAACGCCCATGGATGAGTGAATAGAGTAAGGGGATGCGATCCTCACCGTAGCTTGTGTTAAACGTGGCAGGACGGAAGTGCGAAAGCAAGACTAATGTCCAAGCTTTTGCTTCCGGAGTTAACCGGTTGCGTGCCACCTTCGGTATACCACGAACCACTGTGCCTGGTAGGGTAACGAACTCTTTCATTTGATCCAAAGTATACCCCTCACGTATGTGATACCGTTTTCTCTAGTCCAACTGGCATTTGCGTAGAATTCTCTAACAATATCGCCGTCGAAGGTATCCCGAGATGGTCGTTTCAGGAATTCTGTCCAACCCCTTGCTTCAATTTGATCCTGTAAATACGGAAAAGCTTCCTTTTCGTAGTCGACAAATCTTTCCTTAACAAACGACCAACTTATGGCTTTCTTATAAGCATCCCAGGCTGATTCATCACCGAACTTGTAGGTGTCGTATTCTGCCTCGACCACCTTTTTCTTTCCCTTCGGCTCCCTCTTCCTTTTCGGAGGTGCACTTGAACTTGCGCCTTTTGATTTTTTCGTCATTGTGTTTAAAAGCGTTCTTCCCTTATGTTATCAAAGTGCACCAATTTCTCCAAACTTCAAGTTGTAACCACCCAATATCAATGAATCAATACTCCGACAACACCAAAATCAAGAACTAGCAAAATGAGCAAGAACTTCTCACACACATTTTATCAAACACCTTTTGTGCACTTTCCACTCTACTAAATCCCCAAAATATTTTCAATAAATTCAACCCAAAAAAATCAAAACCAACAATACCAATACCAATTACACCATATCAATACAACAAAATCAAAAGAGAAGTTTAGCCACAATTACTTTCGGATTGGAATCGAAGAATTTCGATTTGGCTAATCCTATGGTGAATTTTCGGATCTTTGTGTAATGGGCAGATTTTGGGGAGATTTGAGGGTGATATTGTTGATTTAAATAAGAGAGGGATGGGTGATTGTGTGAGTAGATTGAAGATTGAGAGAGTTTTTGGATGAGTGAAAGTGAGATTGAGCGGGAGAGAGGAGTTTTTGATTGAGAAGTGTGTAATGAGGAAGTGACGGGTTGTGGGAGTATATAAAAAAAAAAAAAAAATTTTCTGGGCATACCTCGCCGCGGCAAGGTTTATGCCGTAAGTTGCTGCCAATACCTCGCCGCGGCGAGGTTCCAACCTCGCCGCGGCGAGGTTTGTGCCGTAGCTTATGGCCTCTGCCTCGACGCGGCGAGCTTACAGCTCGCGGCGGCGAGGTTATGTCCCCTTTTTTTTTTTTTATTCGAACCTCTCACCTCATGACGTTCGCGACCCATAGTTCGTTCGCTTGACCTCGCTCGATTCGTGCTTGTCAATCTTTGATCTTTCACCCGTGCTCGTTTACCTACAACACAAAACGCAAAACGAAAACAAAAACGAACAACAAAAACACAAAAACACAAAAACACAAAACGCAAAACACAAAACAATAAAGCAATAGGCTCGGGTTGCCTCCCGAGAAGCGCTTGTTTATAGTCATGAGCTTGACTTGGATACGGTATGATATCTTCACGATAGGACCACGGAAGCCCTATTCCTTTCAAATTCTCCACCCCAATAGTGTTTGAGGCGCTGACCATTCACTTTGAATTTGTTTCCAGTTGAGGGATCGGAAACCTCCACGGCTCCATAGGGAAACGCTTCAACAACTTGAAAGGGTCCCGACCAACGTGATGGGGGCTATTTCGCACCCCTTATAATGTACGGATCGACTGAAGAACAGAAGATCGGTTCGACCAAACAAGACAGTTCGGGATCATCTTATCGACCCGGCCGAACACAGCTCTCTTCGACAAGAAGACTACACTCCGGACTCAAGAAGGATATTTGGGCCGAGTCCTATTAGGATTATATTTCCTTGTAACGCTAGGTTTAGTATGATATAAATACCTAGTCAATCATTGTATTATACAACTCTGAATTACAAAGCTAATACACCATTGAATTCTGCATAAACAGCAGAACCCAAAATTATTCAATAAAGAAAAGAGTTTTTTCTTCATGTTTGTGTTATTTTTACGTTGGTTACGATAATTACTTGTTGTTCCTACGAAATTGTTCTTCCTTGAGATTGATCCATCCTGAATAGAGTAACAGAGCCCCATAAATCATATATATTGAGAATCCCCAATATCCCATATTCACTGATACAATTAACCCGACGAAATCAGGTTAAATCAGTTGGCGCCCACCGAGGGGCTGGGTTAATTATTCGATCGACATATGGCTCGCCGAAGGAAAAGCGCTCGTATTGGAGCAAGAAGTAACACAACCACCGGTCATAACACATCTGAAGATCCACAGGACAATAACGATAATAACGCCCACGACACCAACGAGAATTTGCAGGGTCCTCTTCCTCATCAGCAGGAACCCCAAGGAGATCTTCCCGGTACAATACCGGAAGAACCGGAAGTCCCTGCGATCCCCGTTCCTCTCCCAGACGCTCAGGAGAAATTGCGACAGATTGCTATGCTCGTTAAATCACTTTCCCCAGAGGAATTACTCGTATTTGAACGAGTTCCTCGAAACGTTAGAACTGCTAGGGCAAATCCCGCTCAAAGAGCGCCAAGGCAAAACGATCAAATCTCTCAACAAGCTGACAGCCCGGCAAGCGAGCGGCGCTCGCTACACAGCCCGCCGCAGGGCAATTCAAAACCCTCCGATAACCATCCCCGAAGGAAAACAGGACAAAGAAAACCACAGCCGGGACGCAGCGGGTCCAAGGAACGTACAATAATCCCTATCGAGGATGACATAGATGATGCAATCCCAGATCGACCACAAGCAACGCGATTCTCGGAAAGAGAAATTGAAAGGATGGTACAAGAACGACTCGAACAACGCCTACGATCTGTTCAAAACCCATGGGCCCGAACCACGGAACTCCAGGAGAGCCTTGCGGCCTGTTCTCCCTTCTGCAGAGAAATAAAAGAGGCACAGTCAATCGAACAGGTCCCGGGTAGACTACCCTGATACGACGGAACCACTGATCCAGATGACTATATTTTTAGCTTCACGAATATAATAAACTTATACGCTCACTCGGCGGAATTCACCGCCAAATTAATGGTGACCACATTTGAAGGACTCGCTTCGGACTGGTTCGCCAAGCAACCTGCCAACTCCATATTCAGTTTTCGGGAATTATGCAACAAATTGACGCAGCAGTTTGCCAGTCAGAAGAGGCAAAAACTTCCGATGAGCTACTTAGGAACTATCCACCAACAAGAGGGAGAATCCTTAAGAAACTGGTTGGCAAGGTTTAACGTAGAATTACTTAAAATCGATTCCCCAAATATCGATTACATAATCTCTATTCTCTTCGACCTCACGAAGAATAGGCAGTTCGGAAATGCCCTCAGCCGAAAACAACCAAGAACGTTCGCCGACATCATGAGCTTGGCATCTAAATATATGACCCAAGAAGAGATGAATTCCTTTAAAGATAAGAATAAAAATAAAGTCACAGCCTCAGGCTCCAAACGGCAAGATAGGTTTCCTGCCCAAAGATCCATAGATTATGAACGATCTTTTAGAAAAGGTAACGTTTTCCAGCGGTTGGAATACAATAAAACCGACCAAGACAGACAACCTAATTTCTATCAAAGACCAAGAAACCCCGAACTAGCAATCAGAGGCAGGGTTAATCAAGTAGAACACCCAAGGCTAACTGTTCCGATAGAAGAGATATTGGAAGTACTAGAAAGGAATAATTGGATCCCGGAAGCAAAGAAAATCGCTCAGCCCAGACCAGGATCACGAAACTATGAGTTATACTGCAAGTACCATCGGGCACATGGACATCGAACAGAAAATTGTTTTCACCTTAAAAAAGAAATTGAAAAACTAATCGAACAGGGAAAACTAGACGACTATTTAGAGCGAGATAACCGCAAGAGGGGAAGAAGTAGAAGCCCTAGGAATAATAATCAAAGAAGGAGTTCCCGTCGAAGGTCACCCGAGCACGGTCCTGCACAGGAGATGAACCATGACCAGATCAATGGTACCATCCATACAATTTCCGGAGGACCCACAGGCGGGGATAGTCGTAACGCTCGACGAAGGACCGCTAGATCCATAATTTGAAGCTTAAAATACCCAAAAGAAATATGGACTCTAGAAAGCAAATCAACAAACGACCAGCTGATCAGCTTTAACGAGGGCGAAGTACCCAAAAATATTGTTTGGGACACAAAAGAGGATAACCCCGATTTCCCGATGGTGGTGTCGCTAGAAATAGCAAATTACAACGTCAAAAGGATCCTAATCGATAATGGGAGCTCGGCGAATATCATCTCCCGGGAGGTTTTAGCCCAGATGAACTTGGGACAGATAAACCTACAAAAAGTAGCTACGCCGTTAGTAGGGTTTGGAGGATCCGAAATCGTCCCCAGCGGAACAATAACCTTAAGTGTATCACTCGGGAGGAAACCGTACCGGACAGTAAAGCTAGTAAAATTTCTAGTGGTAGAAACACCTTTCGCTTATAACGCAATTTTAGGGCGACCAGCCCTCAACCTATTCCGAGCTGTTGTCTCTACTTATCACCAGAAGATAAAATTTCCGACCGATAGAGGTATCGGGGAAATAATGAATGACCACTGTATGGCATGGGATTGCTACAGCACCTCATTAACTTTGAGAAACCACCATGAATCAATTACCCCGAGCAAAAGAAAGCTCGTAGACGATGTCATTAGAAACGAGGTTGAAATCCCTAGCACTGATCGAATAGATAAAAAGGGAAAAGAGCCGGTTGATTTAGCTTTGAAGCCACCGGAACATAAGGATGTAATTCTAGTGCAAGGGGACTCGTCGAAAACAACAAGAATAGGTACTGAGTTAAGAAAGGAAGGGGAAGTAATGTTGATTGACTTTCTCAGAGATAATGTTGATGTCTTCGCTTGGAGTGCGAATGACATTGAAGGAATTGATCCTCAAGTAATCAAGCATTCGCTAAAAATTGATCCTTTGGCAAAACCCGCTAGACAAAAGAATAGAATTCACGGGCCAGTAAAAGATAAACTCATCAAAGCAGAAGTAGAAAGGCTACTTAAAGCAAAACAAATTCGAGAAATACACTTCTCAGAATGGCTATGTAATGTCGTTCTAGTAGCAAAAGGGGATAAAAAGGATAAGTGGAGAATGTGTAACGATTTTACCGACCTTAACAAATTATGCCCGCGTGATCCATATCCCCTCACAAGGATCGACTTATTAGTTGACTCAACCGCTGGCTTCGCGATCTTCAGCATGATGGATGCCTTTCAAGGGTTTTATCAAATATACATGGATGAGCGGGACCAAGAGAAAACCGCGTTCATAACCGAGCAGGGAGTATATTGCTTTATAGTAATGCCGTTCGGCTTGAGGACTGCCGGGTCTACTTACCAAAGGTTAGTAAACCTAATGTTCAAAGAGTTAATCGGAGAAATAATGGAAGTCTACGTAGACGACATGTTAGTCAAAAGCATGAACGAGGTGGATCACGTAAAACATCTCGATCGATGTTTCCGAATATTGAGAAAATACCGCATGAAACTAAACCCTGCCAAATGCACTTTCGGGGTTAAATCCGGAAAGTTTTTGGGATATCTGGTACATCAACGTGGAATTGAGGCCAACCCAGACAAAATTCGAGCAATAACTGAAATGAAGCCTCCAAAAACGATCTCCCAAGTACAGAGTTTGGTAGGCAAAATCGTAGCGTTGAACAGATTCATATCAAAATCAGCAGACAAAAGTTTGCCTTTCTTCCAAACGCTTCGAAAAGCAAAAAAAATTGTTTGGACCGAAGAATGCGATCGGGCCTTCGACCAGCTCAAAGAATATTTGACAACATCCCCGTTGTTGGCCAAACCAACGGAAGGGAAACCATTGTATATCTACATCTCGATCTCCGATGCGGCCGTTAGTTCAGTGCTGGTCAAAATAGAAGGTTCAGAACATAAGCCTGTCTATTATTTAAGCAAATTACTGCAAGGGGCGGAGAAGAATTACTTGGAAATTGAGAAATTCGCTTTGGCCTTAGTAGTGGCAGCACGAAAACTTCGACCTTACTTTTTGACCTACAAAATCGTGGTTTTAACAAACCAACCACTAAGACAAGTCTTAGCAAAGCCGGAAGCTTCCGGAAGACTAATCAAATGGGCGATCGAACTCGGTCAATTCGAAATCGACTACAAACCGAGAATTGCGATTAAGGCCCAAGTGTTAGCTGATTTCCTACTGGAAACTCCGACACAGGCAACCGAACTATCGAACAGCCTCAACGACGATATCTTGATCATAGAAGATCAAACTTGGTTAATGCATGTTGACGGTGCTTCGTGCCGAGAAGGAGGAGGCGCCGGAATCAACTTCACCGGACCGAATAAAGAGGATTTAAATTATGCGATAACATTGGACTTCGTCGTAACAAACAATGAAGCAGAATATGAAGCGTTAATCGCAGGAATGGAAATGGCGATCAAGGCCAACATTAAAAGCCTTAAAGTATTAACCGATTCAGAGTTAGTGCAAAGACAAATAGAAGGCCTATACGAGGCTAAGGAGTTTAATATGGTTAAATACCTTGCCAAAGTGAAAACACTGGCTGAGAAATTCGAAAGCTTCGGTATACAGAACATTCCACGTTCGAAAAATAAATGGGCCGATCAACTATCTAGGTTCACAGGAGCCCTTGACGGAAAAACCGAAAGAGTGATCAACTGGTTAATCTCTAATACACCGGCCATCGACATCGATGAAACACCGGCGGTCGATATAATGGAAATCGAAGAAGCAGAAGAAAACTGGATGACTCCAATGATAGACTATCTTCGAGAAGGAAAATTGGCGCTTGACCAAAATGAAGCTCGGAAAATAAAATATCGGGCTCCAAAGTATACATTGGTAGAAGAAAAACTCTACCGCAGATCAGTATCTGGAATTCTTCTGAAATGCGTCTCTGAATCACAAACCATGGATGTTCTACGAGAGGTACATGAAGGAGACGCAGGGAATCACAGTGGAACAAGGGCATTGGCTTTAAAATGCCTCAGAACAGGTTATTATTAGCCTACCATCAACAATGATGCCGCTCAGTATGTCCAAAAATGTCATCACTGCCAAGTCCATGCTAATATCTATCATCGACCAACAGAAAACATGCACCCAATACCGGTATGTTGGCCTTTCGATCAATGGGGAATGGACATTGTGGGACCGTTCCCAACGGCTAGATCCAAGAAAGCTTATGTCCTGGTCGCTGTTGAATACTTCAGCAAATGGATAGAATGCATCGCCCTTGCACGAATAACTCAATTCCAAGTGATCAATTTCCTATGGAAATTCATAGTATGTCGATTTGGCATCCCGAGGATTCTAATTTCTGATAATGGAACCCAATTCGCGGGAAAACATGTAATAGAATGGTGTTCAAAACTAGGGATTCAGCAAAATTTTACTTCGGTCGGACATCCAAGAGCGAACGGACAGACTGAAGTAGCAAACCGAGAAATAATAAAATCCTTGGAAAAAAGATTAGGAGCGGCCAAAGGAAAATGGCTCAATGAACTCCCAGGAGTACATTGGGCTAATCGAACCACAGTTAGGAGCTCAACCGAGGAAACCCCATTTAGCTTGGTATATGGTTCGGAAGCTGTTATTCCTGTTGAAACTCTAATTCCAACACCAAGAATTGAAATGTACGATGATCAGGAAAATGAAAAGACGAGAGAAAATGATATCGATTTAACAGAAGCTTTAAGAGAAAAAGCCGTTGTACGTTTGCAAGTCACTAAAGCAAACATGGAAAAGGCGTACAATCAAAAGGTACGCATCTGAACCTTCAAAGAAGGAGACCTGGTCTTGAAAAAGGTAGAAGTATCCAAGCATGTGGGAAAATTACAACAAAATTGGGATGGACCTTACGTTGTCATTGGCGTAGGAAAGAAAGGCTCATACAAAATTGCACACTTGGATGGAACAGCCTTACCAAGAACCTGGAATGCAGTCAACCTTAGGAAATACTATGGTAAATAAATTTTAGCAGATTATGCCGCTTTATTTTATTTTATTTTATTAAGTTTTAATCTTTGTAACAAAGGCCTTAGCCTACATTTCAATTATTAAAAATTTTAGCAATTTTAAATATTAAGTCAAGATTGAGTATAAATCGATTGTTTCGGTAAACACTCCTTGGAAATTCTATTATCATATTGGTTGAGATCGGGACAAAAGGAGTTAAGTATACATTGATCCGCTCAATAAACACTCCTCGACCCAACCATACAAACGAGTCGAGTATACATTGATCCGCTCAATAAAAACTCCTCGGTCAATGTTTCAACGATCAAAAGACTTTTGGTATATAAAACCTAAGTCTAAATTATAACGAGCCGAGTATACATTGATCCGCTCAATAAAAACTCCTCGATAATTTTTTCAACGATAAATAGACTTTTGGTATTAAAACCTAAGTCCAAATAAACAACGAGTCGAGTATACATTGATCCGCTCAATAAACACTCCTCGATCTGTTCTCAATGATCTAAAAGACTTTTGGTATATAAAACCTAAGTCTAAATTATAACGAGCCGAGTATACATTGATCCGCTCAATAAAAACTCCTCGATAATTTTTCAACGATAAATAGACTTTTGGTATTAAAACCTAAGTCCAAATAAACAACGAGTCGAGTATACATTGATCCGCTCAATAAACACTCCTCGATCTGTTCTCAATGATCTAAAAGACTTTTGGTATTAAAACCTAAGTCCAAATAAACAACGAGTCGAGTATACATTGATCCGCTCAATAAACACTCCTCGGTCTGTTCTCAACGATCTAAAAGGCTTTTGGTGTTAAAAACCTAAGTCTGATCAAAAAAAGTTGAGTATACATTGATCCGCTCAATAAACACTCCTCGATTATTTTCAAAATAGGCTTTTGGTATTAAAAACCTAAGTCTAATAAAAAAGAGTCGAGTATACATTGATCCGCTCAATAAACACTCCTCGATTATTTTTAACGATTAAAAAGGCTTATGGGTTAAAAACCTAAGTCTAGACAAAGATGAGTCGAGTATACATTGATCCGCTCAATAAACACTCCTCGATCTGTTTTCAACGATATAAAAGGCTTTTGGGTATAAAAACCTAAGTCTAAATAAATAAGAGTTGAGTATACATTGATCTACTCAATAAACACTCCTCGATCTATTCCTAATGATCTAAAAGATCTGCTAATACACCTAAATCTTGAAGATGAATTGAGTATGAATCCATCTGCTCGGAAAATGCTCCTCATAAATAAAATTATGACCAAATAAACAACAAGGAGAATGCAAGGGATAAAAATAATATTTTATTCATCAAATCAATTACATGCAAAAGTCCTAAATTACAGAGGTCTACATACTACTTAAACATCGTTACAATGGTTTAGATGAAATGATCCTATAGATCAGCAATCTTCACGACAATGTCCACGGAAACACCAATCTCCTCCCTAGTACCTTGAAGATTATGATAGACCACCTAAGAAGCATGCTGCTCAGGATGGTCGACTTCTTTAGTTCGATTGATCTTACGTGGTTTCGTTGATTCGATCAAGGGTGGGATGTATGATTATAATAACTATAAATAAAGTGAAGTAAAGATCAAATGTAATTGTATTCGAATTGAATGAGTACAAGTACAAGTATTCAAAAGGTCCTATTCGAGCATTATTGGATGCCGTACAAGCTAGAGGGCGAAATACATATGAAAGAACTAGACCTATAACCCGAGCTGCTTAGAACTGTAGCTTCGAGGAGAGAGCACCTGGGAAGTTGTGTCCAATATCATAAATGCAGGGGGTATTTATAGCTGAAATTGGGGTCTAGGTGGTCTACCCACAGACATGTAATTCTTCGGCCCATAAGTTTTGGTCCAGAGCTCGGCCCAACAGTAACTTTGGATCCTGGGCTTGTTTATACTCACTGTACTTCCATCATCAGACTCGAACACGATTCTTCGAGATAAATACCGCTCGATCTCATGTAATTGTAAAGAAAAGTAGGATCCAGAACACCCCCCATCAATACTCCCCCACTTCTCGAGCGTAAAGTGGAACTTAAGCTCGAAGAAGTATGTATAACGTCAGGATAAATCGATCTCGGCTTATCGTTTCTGGTATGCCTCATTAAAAACCTGGCTCGGAAAAACCCTTCTGGGATAAAAACCGGGTCAGGGAAAAAGAGTGCATATTTAAACAATTTCTTGACAGCTGTTGCGGATTTTACACACGCAAATAAACGCAAGTGCACGTATCGAACAAGTAATAAAGAGTAAGTATAAGAGTATCGTCTCCACAGGGACTTGACTAATATCTACCAATTCCAATTCCTAATTTACTTTTAATTGATTTCAAATTCAAATATATTTTCAGGTTCAGTTAAACTAGATTAACTTAATGAATTAACTAACCTAAGTACTTGGATTGAGTTCGAATAATGAGAAGAGAAACCTAGGGTTATAATCCACTATGTTATCTATCGATTGCTCAATTGAGATTTTCGTAGTTATTATGGTGACAAGAGTGCTACCCGAGGATTCAAGTATATTCCTATGTATCTTCCGAATTACGTAAGAACGTAATGTATTATACAAATCGATCATATTCCTAGGTGATTCATAAATAACACAAAGCATTAAACACGAACCTCATGTAACGGGTATAAACGCCTTAAGTATATTCCTATACTAAGACACGTTTACTATTCAATTTCCTATCTAATCCTAATCTCCCTTTTCCAAGTTCGAAAAGAATATTAAATCTAACAACTAGGTGATCAGTCAAGTTGCAAGCATAGAGAACGAAATTAAATCAAACACAAGAATTGCCCCTAACTACGAATAATCCAATAAAACTCATCAAAGTAACATAGTTTCATAAAAACCCTAGATCCTAAAGAATTAATTCATAATAAACATAAGAAGAAAATAATAAAGGAAAACAAATCTGAGTTCATGTGGTTTTATAGACAAAACGATGAATCTGAGATAAAGATCTTCAATATTGCGTTCTTCTTGCTTGGATGATCTTCAGGACTTCTCTCTTTTCTTCTTCAATCTTTCTCCAAGTAGATCTTTGATGTTGTAGGTGTATTCTATGAGAAAAGTATGTTTAGAGCTGATCAAAAGATGTGTAATTTCGTGACCTAGAAGCCCTTAAATAGATCTACCAAGTTGAGTCCAAGTAGGAGACTTTGGGCCCAAGAATTCTCTTAAAATCCCGCTGAAAATCGCGACAGATTTGCGCGACAGTTTTGCAAGTGTCATAACTCTCAGCTCCGAACTCCAAATCAAGATCCGTAAAATCTGTGGTGTAGCTAACTCATTCCTCTACATCATAGTCGAAATTCAACTTCATTGGAGCTTCCTTGAAAGAGTTATGGTCCTCGGAGTGCACAACAACATTTCTAACAGCATTTTCCTTCTTCGTTCTTGCACTACTTGACTTCATTTGATCTTAAATTTGGTGTTCTTCGCTTCCAATCATGTTCTTTGATCCAAAATAGCTTAGGCTTACAAATAAGAACACAATATATAAGAAAATATCTCAATTCATGCATAAAACAATTAAACCAATGACTCGAGCGACAAAATACAAAACTTAACTAAAATTGCCTAAGATTCTATCAAAACTCTAATAAGAATAATCGAATGAGTTAAGGAAATAGACTTGATAACACTGTTTTCACAGAGTTATCACACCCCCAAACTTAAATTATTACTCGTCCTCGAGTAATGACAAAAACTCAAACAACGACACGAACATTTACAATCATGCATCTCAAGTCAAACTACTAACCATCAATTTCAAAACGTTATGCATTCTATCATGGAGTTCCTGCGTGTGTGTGTGTGTATACATAAAACGACAATGTCGGAATCACTTAGATCACTATAGCTTCGAAATCATTGAGCCTAATTGCATGAATTCCTAAATTGCCAAACATATTCTCTATTTCCCCAGGTTATCATACTAATTACTAAGTTCTAGAAAAACTTTCAGTCGAAGTTATGGAATCCTTTAAGTTTGAACTTTCACTTAGCACTTTCTTCATTAACGAGCATAACTAAAGTATATTTAGCACCACTCACACTCATAACTTGTTCTAAAGAAGCAGTCAAAATAGAGGAGTGCAGAATATTAGAATAGTTAAGTCGATGCACCCATATATCGTTCATCTTATCGCAGTCAAGTTAGAGGAGTGCAAGTATAAGTCTCAAGCGATGAGGTTTTTCAGGACTCATACAATTGAGGTTATTTTCTTTGAATTTAACTTATAGTTTTTCAATTATTTGCTTCATTTGGTTCTTGTTAAAGTTATCCTTCCCCCCAAACTTAGGCAAAACTATCACTTAGACCCTTAGCACTTTAACCCTTGAATCTAGAGATCAGGTAGGCAAGAAAGGATTTCTTAAGCTCTATTCTAACTATAATTCTCTAACGTCATCCTAAATTCTCGATTATGTATTCGTGCTTAAAATGTGCAGGAAAAACATTCAAAAACACATAAAATTTCAAAAAATTTAGTCAAAGTCGACCTAGCATGCACGAAGTAAATGCGACCTCACCCCCAAACTTAAACTAAGCAGTGTCCCCACTGCGACTCAAAGAGGTAAAAAGAGGTCGACAGAACAAACAAACAAAAACAGAGTACATCAATGTAAATGAGAATTGGAAAAAGAAAACGCCCTGAGAATTGTATGCGCCCATTGCTCGTTGCTCCATCTTGGTAAACCAAATCCCCATTCAGAGCGGCAGCGTGGTGATTGGCGAAGATGGTTATAGCGATGGTGATTGGATCTGAAGAGGGTGGTGGATTGGAAAAGGATGCGGATGTGGGTTGTTTTGGCTGAGGAAGGGGGCAGGGTGTGCGGCTGTTCAGTGGTGCACGCTGTGGTGGTTGGATGATAAGGGTTAGCTTAAAATTCCAGAGTCTACTTTGCTGGGGCGGAGAAATCTTGCGCTGGGGCGGAGAAATATGGAAGAATTAGCTTAAATTTCCAGCAGCTATTTCGCTGGGGCGGAGATTTCGTTCGCTGGGGCGGAGAAATATGAAAAAAAATTGCTCTAATTCCAGAATCTAGTTTGCGGGGGCGGAAAATCTTTCCGCCAGGGCGGATCGAGCTCTTGCTTTTTTTTTTTTTTTTTTTTTTTTTTTTTTTTTTTTTTTGGAGGCCATGGCTTGACTCAAGTTGTGCCATGGCTTCAAGCTTCTGGAATTTTTCATTTGTGTTACCCTCTACCTTGATGTGTTATCCTCTTCGTCAAATTTTTAATATTCTCCAGAGCATCGGTGTATCTGCACACAAAAAGAAACTAAACACGCAACAAGACACAAGACAAAAAGGAAAATTGAAAGCTTGGGTTGCCTCCCAAGAAGCGCTTAGTTTTAAGTCATTAGCTCGACTTTGATAATTCCCTTTTAAGGTGGCCAATAATCAAACAGGGTTCCATCCGGATCAAGCATAAGTCCGGGCCTTTTTGCTTTCTTTGTTGTCCCGAAATTTGGTCTTTCCCTTGTAAGCTCAATTGGGACAAATTTGAACCTCGTATCGAATCGACAAGCTCTATCCCCAGGTTCAAATCTCTTGTAATCTTTACCAACTCTTATCCAGGTCACGCTTTGAGGATGGGTATGCATATTGTACTTCGTTTTATCATCAACCCTTCCTTTTTGCGTATCTCTCATTAATATCTCATCCACACCAAAATAAGATTCATTGCATTCTAACTCATAAATTGGAGGTATGATAAACTCAATTGTATCCTCATCTTTCTCCATTACCTCAATCACATCTATCAACGTCACTGAATTTTCAAGTTCGGTGTCTCCCTTGATGTCTTCGTCCTTCGGAATGATTAAGATCTTTTCTTCTGCATCCGGGATCTCCTCGTTATGATGAACATCGAAACTTGTCCATTTATTGCTATGCGGCTGCTCTATTTCACTCTCAACAATAAGAGAATTTGTCTCGCTCGGCTTAGTATCTGATAATATCGAATTATCCTCTTTAGTCGAGAGTGAGCCTTGAGGTAGATTACCCATTCTTAAATTGAATGCATTAATTTCAGATTCGATCATTTTCATCTTCTCCATACAATCGGTGAATGCCATCATAAATGCAATACTTGGTTCTGTTGATGGTTGAGAATACGCTTGATCAATTTTAGATCTGATCTTTTTCATCTCCTCTATACAATCGATGAATGCTATCATAAATGCAATACTTGGTTCTGTTGGTGGTGGCTGAGAATACTCTTGGTAGCTTGGAGGTATGAACGAGTTGGTCATCATGAAATTTGTGTATTGATTCCCACCCAGATCATCGCTCCATGGAACATTTGGGCTAGTCCCCCACCCTGAATTGTAGTTGTTGGGGTGAAGATTCCGAACAAACTGACTATCCTGAAATTGATCCACGTATAACCATGAATTTGAATTCAGTGGGCAACGATCGTACGAGTGTTCACCTGCACAATACACACAAGTTGTTCCTTCATTACGCCAATGATAACTGCTATGATTCATACCAAATGAAGAGAACGAGAAAAAGAATAACTAACTAGGAACCAACCAAAAGAAAAATAAAAAATAAAAATTGGCAAATAAATGTTGCAAGTCCCCGGCAACGGCGCCAAAAACTTGTTGCGGATTTTACACACGCAAATAAACGCAAGTGCACGTATCGAACAAGTAATAAAGAGTAAGTATAAGAGTATCGTCTCCACAGGGACTTGACTAATATCTACCAATTCCAATTCCTAATTTACTTTTATTTGATTCAAAATTCAAATATATTTTTGGCTTTAATTAATTAGATTAACTAAATGATTTAACTAATCTAAGTACTTGGATTGAGTTTTGAATAATGAGAAGAGAAACCTAGGGTTATAATCCGCTATGTCATCTATCGACTGCCCAATTGAGATTTTCGTAGTTATTATGGTGACAAGAGTGCTACCCGAGGATTCAAGTATATTCCTATGTATCTTCCGAATTACGTAAGAACCTAATGTATTATACAAATCGATCATATTCCTAGGTGATTCATAAATAACACAAAGCATTAAACACGAACCTCATGTAACGGGTATAAACGCCTTAAGTATATTCCTATACTAAGACACGTTTACTATTCAATTTCCTATCTAATCCTAATCTCCCTTTTCCAAGTTCGAAAAGAATATTAAATCTAACAACTAGGTGATCAGTCAAGTTGCAAGCATAGAGAACGAAATTAAATCAAACACAAGAATTGCCCCTAACTACGAATAATCCAATAAAACTCATCAAAGTAACATAGTTTCATAAAAACCCTAGATCCTAAAGAATTAATTCATAATAAACATAAGAAGAAAATAATAAAGGAAAACAAATCTGAGTTCATGTGGTTTTATAGACAAAACGATGAATCTGAGATAAAGATCTTCAATATTGCGTTCTTCTTGCTTGGATGATCTTCAGGACTTCTCTCTTTTCTTCTTCAATCTTTCTCCAAGTAGATCTTTGATGTTGTAGGTGTATTCTATGAGAAAAGTATGTTTAGAGCTGATCAAAAGATGTGTAATTTCGTGACCTAGAAGCCCTTAAATAGATCTACCAAGTTGAGTCCAAGTAGGAGACTTTGGGCCCAAGAATTCTCTTAAAATCCCGCTGAAAATCGCGACAGATTTGCGCGACAGTTTTGCAAGTGTCATAACTCTCAGCTCCGAACTCCAAATCAAGATCCGTAAAATCTGTGGTGTAGCTAACTCATTCCTCTACATCATAGTCGAAATTCAACTTCATTGGAGCTTCCTTGAAAGAGTTATGGTCCTCGGAGTGCACAACAACATTTCTAACAGCATTTTCCTTCTTCGTTCTTGCACTACTTGACTTCATTTGATCTTAAATTTGGTGTTCTTCGCTTCCAATCATGTTCTTTGATCCAAAATAGCTTAGGCTTACAAATAAGAACACAATATATAAGAAAATATCTCAATTCATGCATAAAACAATTAAACCAATGACTCGAGCGACAAAATACAAAACTTAACTAAAATTGCCTAAGATTCTATCAAAACTCTAATAAGAATAATCGAATGAGTTAAGGAAATAGACTTGATAACACTGTTTTCACAGAGTTATCAACAGCGCAGTTATAAGATCGTCCTTGTTGTTCGTGATATGGATCTTTATTTCAGGAATTCTGGAAATTATAGGGACCGTAGGTGCAATTTCTGAAAATATGACTTCAAATTTACCTCAAGAGAGTCCAATCGTCGCGGTTACTCGGGGACTGATTTGCAATTTCCCATTTTGTCCCTGTATATATAGTTACACGGAGGATCGCTGTTCCTCACAAATTCTGAGGAAAGAACTTTAGATCGGAGCAGATAGGTCGATAAGTGAGTTTTATTAGCCATATTTGATCAGTCATCTTATATTTATTATGTCGAGCTCAGCAGATTTGAAAGGAAAATCTCCCTTAGAGGAGAACGAGGTCGATAACAGCAAAGGGAAAAAAGCTGTAGAGAATCGATCATCTGAAAGCGAGAATCCGCAAAACTCGGGTTCCGCCTCGAATAGCGAAGAGGAGCGGGATTCGAGCTCTGACACTGGGAATAGCGAAGATGAAATTTCCGGCGAGGCAACAGTTTCTGAAAGGGAAGATATAGGAGATGGGCAGCTTCCTTTGGGTAACAATGAGCAGCAGAAATATAGACTAAACCGTAAGGAGACAGAGGAGAGGGCAGATGAGATTGTCTGTTCCTATAAGGAGACAGACCTGGCGGAGTTGCAAAAAGAATTCGGTCAATATCTAGGCGCTGGTTTTTCAATAGTACTTCCCTCTCCCAATCAACGAGTTACCGACCCTCCCGCCGGTTGTCAAGCCTTTTATTCAAAACACTTTCACTATGGCTTACGCATTCCCTTCCCTCCTCTACTAGAAAACCTTCTGGATGCTTTTAAGTTGGCTCCCTGTCAGATCTTACCGAATTCGATCTGCCTAATCATAGCTTTTTGCGTGTTGATGAAAGCTAAGGGGAAAAGGCCAGCTTTTCAGAATTTTTGGAGGATATTTCAGATCAGTTCTTCCACCTCTTCAAACGCAGGTTACGTATACTTCTCTCAGAGGCCGAAGATTTCGGTCTTATCGACCAACGTGAGTAGCAATCTGAAGGGATGGAAACGTGAGTTCTTCTTTGTCCGAGGGCCAGAGTCCCCGCCTTCCGAAGAAAATCCCGAGCCAACTCCCTTCGAGTGGCCTGGAGTAAAGGAGTGGATATATGGAAGACGCCGGCTCGTGGGGAATATGAAAAATGAGATAACAGATAATTTTCTGCAATCTCTTCGTGCTGATCCTCATCAGACTGCTCTAATGACTCAAGAGGCAGTTTTGCGATTGGCCGAGCTCAGTAGTTGCACTTTTCCTGCCGATCCGATCGTCTTTGGGAAAGCTCAGATCGATCCTGCTAACCCCCCTTCCACGTTAGCTGATATTGTTGACAAATTCCGTACCTCGATATCTGGCCCTCACGTTGCTTCCTTTTCGAAAGGTAATAAGGGTCGACCTCGTCCTCAAACATCAAAGAATCTTCGGAAAACGAAAAAGTCTAAGGCCCCCATCGGGATCGCGTCGACCTCAAATGCTTTAATAATTGTTCCCCCGATTACCCAGGCAGGAACCTCTCGGTCTAGGGCCGAGGTGGAGGGGTCCTCCGAATTCCCGGGTCCTGAAATCCTTCGATCAGTTTTTCCGAACATCTCCTCCAACCCGAACGACGAGGGGTTCAGTAATTATACTCTCCTGGAGGATCGTGCCAGAGAGATTTTGCAGGCCAGGGCGAATCGCAAAAGAAATAGCAATGTCTCTGAGTCCTCTAGGAGAGTCAAGCCTTTTGCTCAAGGGCCGAACCCTATATCATGTCGGGCTGGTCATCCCGAGCCAGATTTGGTAGATTTCATCGAGGATCATCTGCAAGGACCGAGGGCGGCCGGATACCCGGATTGTGGGACCATCGAATCTGATTTGGGTTCCGAGGGTGAGCATACGGTGGATAAGTCTCTCCGGATGTTCTTGGCCGGGAGATTCAGGGATGATACTATTCAATCTTTTGTTAAAAAAGATTTTGAGATATTTGGCGATTATGCCCACGCTCATCAGATGGTACTTTCTAATTCCGAAAGTTTTTATCTTTTCCTTATAATCCTTATCTCGCGCTCTTACGTATCTTTTCCTTTACAGGCTGGAGACCTATTTACTCAAACTGCTCTTCGACTGTCCGTATTGAGTGAAGAGTCTCAGGCAGTACAGAAAGCCTTGTGCAATGTTCTGAAGGATGAAGCTGCGAAGACCAGTCAGCTAGAGGATATCAAGATTAAGTTGTCTGAGGTCGAGATTGAGCTCGAGAGAACTAGGAAAGAGTTGGAGACAAAGAAGGCCTTAGAGGATGAAGTGGTGAAGTTAAAGCAGGAGCTTGAGCAAGCTAAAATGTCTGCCGAACAATCTTACGAACGGGGTCGAGTCGAAGCCAGGCTTCCTGCCGTAAGGGAGTTCCTTAAGTCTCCGATCCACGATGCCTTGGTTCGATTACGGTCGGGAGCAATTAATCAATCCTTCTATTTTAAAGGAGCTCAGCATCTCCTTACAGCTGCTAAAATTGAAGGTGCCCTTGACGACTTCCTTCCTAAGATGGATCCTTATAAGAATATCTACGGTGAAGACTATAAGGCGTCTTCTCTTCCTCCTAAGCTCGAAGAATTTTCTACTCACGAGTTTGCTCCTTTTCTTGAGGAATTTGGTGCACCAATGCCCAATCCTGATGAGCTCGAAGCCCAATCCGAAAACGAAGATGTGGATATTGAAGGGGATTCCCGCGATCAGAGTGTACAAGGCACTCCTTCTGGTTCGAGTCAATCTGCGTCTGGCGCACGAAGTCATGAAGAAGAAAACAGCAGCTCAAGTGAAGATGACTCTGACAGTTCGGAAAGTGGTTCTAGCGAATCGGAGAAACGAGATGGATCGGACCGTAGTTCGGGCGTGAAGGAGTCTAACCCATAACGATTGCTATGTAATAGGATTGGCTTGGTGCAACAATGTACTTATGATCTTTTGTCCTCGCCTATTTAGTGGATTCTTGTATTTGAATTTCTTTCTTTTATATTATTTTATGTTATTGCTTGTTTGGACTTCTCGTTGAGTTTCATGACGTCAGCTTTGCGTACTCGGTTACGTCACTGGGCCTTTCTTGGAAGCAGTGCTTTACCAATCATTGCAGTTTGCATCGTACCGTTTTCTTATAAATAGCTAGGCCATTTTACGTTGCCTTTGCACTGATATTGCTCACAGTGTTCGGAGCTTCTTTAAAAATTATCTTGGTTGGATCTTTACCCGAAAGTCGAGAGATGAATAAGAATCCGAACGCTCTCGTGATTTTTCCCGCGCCCTTTTCCAGACCGAGTGATAGTAGGAAAATAAAGAAAAGAAAACGATCACCAATCAAATCTATTAGTCCAGATCAGTCAAATCTTCATGGGGAAAGCAAATCACCGATCATTACCCTTTCTTCGTGCTTGAAATCTAGGGACTCAAATAAGAGAACTAAAAGGGTTTCTTTTGTGGATGAAGTAACTGGGCGCTCCTCTTCCCAATCCGTTCCTTCGTTGGTCGGAGGATCTTTGCTTGGAAAAAGTGGGACTCGTTTTGATGCAATGTGTCATGAGAAACCTGACTTGAGTCTTCTTCGGGCCGATGTTTCTATCTCCGAGGCGGTCTTCTCGACTGGAGAATATTCCTCGTTCCTGTTTCATTCTGGGTCGGAATCCCTTACTCAGGTAAATCTTTCTAACTTCTTCGTCATGGCTCTCTAATTCCTTTATTTCTGCTATGATGTGTTTTCTTATAAGTTCAGGCTAGCAAAGTCTTTTCTGGGCTTTATGCATTGGCCAATCATGAGATCGAACAACGGGCTTCCATTTCGCTCGAGCTGATCGGTAAAAAGATCGAGTTGGAACGCGCGCTGGAAGCTAATAGATTTTTTAAGGAGAGATTGTCTCAGGATAAGTTGAGTTCGGAATTAGAGAGACTCAAAGATATTTATGAACGCGAGAAGAGGTACTCCGAGCTCCGTGAGAGAGAAGCTTACATCCGCGGGTATGCTGATCGTAGTGCTGAAGTTCGAAAAATCCTTTCCGAAAATAATTTTGTTTAGTAATACTGTGGTTTTCCTTTGTATAACGAGTTAAGATTTCTCTTTGTAACACCATTCTTGTTGTAACGGTTTTTCTTTCTTGTTGTAGTATAACCCTTGTTGTAATGATATAATATTCGCTTGGAATGATATTCTCCGTCTCTCTATCTCTCCTTTTTTTTTTTTTTTTTTTTTTCTTCTTCGGCGCCATAGCCGTCGTGGAGAAATTTTGATAGAACTTAGGTCATTCTTCAATAGAATGTTTATTTCGATCTAACTTCCATAGAATGTTTTCGTTTTTCAATAGAATGCTTGTTTCAACTTAAGGGGCATAGCAGAGGCTTTCACCCATTTAATATTTTCGATCTAAGGGGCATAGCAGAGGCTTTCACCCTTAGTCGTTTTTAGAGCATTTTTAGTCCTTGGGTCATAGCAGAGGCTTACACCCATTCAATGTTTTCGATCTAAGGGGCATAGCAGAGGCTTTCACCCTTAGTCGTTTTTAGAGCATTTTTAGTCCTTGGGTCATAGCAGAGGCTTACACCCATTCAATGTTTTCGATCTAAGGGGCATAGCAGAGGCTTTCACCCTTAGTCGTTTTTAGAGCATTTTTAGTCCTTGGGTCATAGCAGAGGCTTACACCCATTCAATGTTTTCGATCTAAGGGGCATAGCAGAGGCTTTCACCCTTAGTCGTTTTTAGAGCATTTTTAGCCCTTGGGTCATAGCAGAGGCTTACACCCATTCAATGTTTTCGATCTAAGGGGCATAGCAGAGGCTTTCACCCTTAGTCGTTTTTAGAGCATTTTTAGCCCTTGGGTCATAGCAGAGGCTTTCACCCATTCAATGTTTTCGATCTAAGGGGCATAGCAGAGGCTTTCACCCTTAGTCGTTTTTAGAGCATTTTTAGCCCTTGGGTCATAGCAGAGGCTTTCACCCATTCAATGTTTTCGATCTAAGGGGCATAGCAGAGGCTTTCACCCTTAGTCGTTTTTAGAGCATTTTTAGCCCTTGGGTCATAGCAGAGGCTTTCACCCATACAATGTTTTCGATCTAAGGGGCATAGCAGAGGCTTTCACCCTTAGTCGTTTTTAGAGCATTTTTAGCCCTTGGGTCATAGCAGAGGCTTTCACCCATTCAATTGATAGAGAAAAATAGAGATCGAGAATATAGATTGAGAATATCAGGAATATGACGAATAAGTAAGAATGTAGGCGAAATATGCTTTCATTGAATAAATAGTCTGAATAAACATTCTTCAAATAACCCGATTCTTCATTAAACATATATAGTTTGCCAAATAGTAACAGTCAAAGAAAACAGAATAAGATAACTAAAGAGTAGAAGCCTCTATTGTAACTATCTTCCATAATATCTTCTTAAATTGACCGCATTCCAAGCTCGAGGCAGTATCTCTCCGTTAGGGTGTGCAATCTTATAAGAACCTTTTCTCCCAACCTCCACGACCACGAAGGGGCCCTCCCAATTGGGCTGTAGTTTCCCTACGTGCTTTGATACTTCCACTTTTTTGAGCACCAGATCTCCCACTTTGAAGGATCGAATCCTTACATTCCGATTATAGGACTTTTCCATGTTGGCCTTGGCGGCTTGAATTTTTAACTTCGCGCGGTCCCTTCGAGCATCCGCATGATCAACCTCCACCTGCCTCAGCGATTGGTTCTCTTCGGGATCATAAAATTCGATCCTCGGAGAAGGTATAAGATTCTCTACTGGGATAACAGCCTCCGACCCATAAACCAAACTGAATGGAGTTTCTCCGGTTGCCGCTTTGACTGTTGTCCTGTTGGCCCATAATACTCCCGGTAGTTCATCCAGCCATTTTCCCTTCGCTTCCGATAAGCGCTTCTCCAGAGATCGAACAATTTCCCGGTTTACTACTTCAGTTTGTCCATTAGCCTGAGGGTGGCCAACAGACGCAAAGTTCTGTTGTATTCCAAACCTTTCACACCAATCCGTGATCCTTTTTCCTGCAAACTGTGTTCCGTTATCTGATATTAGAACCCTGGGGATTCCGAACCTACAGACTATATTTTTCCATAAAAAATTAATAACTTGAAATTGGGTGATCTTTGTCAAGGCAACACATTCGACCCACTTGCTGAAATATTCCACAGCCACAAGTACGTAATTTTTTCTGGCTCGCGCTGTTGGGAAAGGTCCCACAATATCGATGCCCCATTTGTCGAAGGGCCAACAAATAGGAATCGAATGCATATGTTCGGCCGGTTGGTGTATTAAATTCGAATGAATTTGACAGTGATGGCACTTTTTCACATACTCGACAGAATCAGAAAAGAGTGTAGGCCAATAATATCCAGATCTTGAGCATTTAAGAGCTAATGCTCGAGCTCCACAATGATTTCCTGCTTCCCCTTCATGAACTTCCCTTAAAATGGCATTGTAGTGTGACTCGTGGATACATTTTAATAGAATTCCCGAAGAGGACCGCTTATAGAGTTGACTGTCCATCAAAGTAAATGATGGCGCTCTATATTTGATTCTTCGAGCCTCATTTGCATCATCCGGCAGTTTTCCATCCTTAAGATAGGCGATAAGAGGGTCGCTCCACGATCTACTTGGCTCTTCGATTTCCATAACATTAACAGCAGGGGCTGCATCTAACTCGATGGCAGACATATTCGATAGCAGCCAAGTTATTGTTCTCTCAGTCTTTCCGTCGGCCAGTCCTGTAAATTTTGACAATATATCGGCCCATAGATTTTCTTCTCTTGGTATCGGTTGAATGTCAAACTTATCGAACTCCGAGATCAACTTCTTTGCTTTGTTCAGATATTTAGTCATGTTGAACTCTCTGGCCTCGTATGTGCCTTTTACCTGTCTGTGAACAAGTTCCGAATCCGTTAGTACGATGATCGATTTTATCTTTGCCTTAATGGCCATCTCTAATCCAGCTATCAATGCTTCATATTCGGCCTCATTGTTGGTGACAACAAAGTCCAAAGTTATCGCATAGCTCAGATCTTCAGCATTGGGCCCTTGGAAGTGAATCCCAGCTCCACCACCTTCCTTGGTCGAAGATCCGTCCACGTGCATCAACCAAACTTGATCGTTTGCTTCTTCCACCATACATAATTCCGAGGTTGTTCCTTCTTTCTCATTCGATATGTTGGTTGACTCAAGCACAAAATCAGCTAGCACTTGCGCCTTGACGGCGACTCGTGGTCGGTATTCAATTTCGAATTGGCTGAGCTCGACCGCCCACTTTATTAACCTGCCTGAAGCTTCTGGCTTGGACAAAACCTGTCTTAAAGGTTGGTTAGTTAAAACAATGATTTTATACGTTTGAAAATAGGGCCTTAATCTCCGGGCAGCCACAATTAAGGCAAGTGCAAATTTTTCAATCTCCATATAATTCTTTTCGGCACCCTGCAACAATTTACTCAAATAGTAAACTGGTTTGTGCTCAGCTTTATCTAGCTTGACCAGAACCGAGCTAATGGCTTCTTCTGATACAGCTATGTACAAATATAGGGGTTCCCCTTCGGATGGTTTTGCTAGCATGGGTGTCGAAGTCAAGTATGCTTTTAGTTCTTCGAAAGCCTTGTCGCATTCAGCGTTCCACTCGAAGTTTTTAGATTTACGCAACAGTCTGAAGAAAGGTAAGCTTTTGTCAGCGGATCTGGAGATGAATCTATTCAATGAGATAATTTTTCCGATCAAACTTTGAACGTCCGAAAGTTTCCTCGGTGGATGGAGGTCAGTGATCGCTCGGATTTTTTCTGGATTAGCTTCAATCCCCCTTTCATGAACTAAATACCCAAGGAATTTTCCCGATCGCACCCCAAATGTGCATTTCGCTGGGTTTAACTTCAATCCATACTTCCTCAAAATTTTGAAGCACCTGTCGAGATGATTAATATGATCCTCTTCGGACATACTTTTTACGAGCATGTCGTCTACATATACTTCCATGATTTCCCCTATTAACTCTTTGAACATCATATTGACCAGCCTCTGATATGTTGCACCGGCGTTCCTTAAACCGAAGGGCATAACGATGAAACAGTACACCCCTCGTTCGGTGATAAATGCCGTTTTGTCCTGATCTCTTTCGTTCATGAAGATCTGGTAAAATCCTTGAAATGCATCCATCATGCTAAACAATACAAATCCTGCAGTGGAGTCTACGAGCATGTCAATTCGAGGCAAAGGGTAAGGGTCCCTTGGACATAGTTTGTTTAAGTCGGTGAAATCATTGCACATTCTCCACTTGTTCTCGATCTTTTCTCCCTTGGAGACTAATACCACATTGCATAGCCATTCCGTGAATTTTATCTCCTTGATTTGCCCTGCTGCTAACAACCTATCGACCTCTGCATTAATTATCTTGTCTTTCTCTCGTCCGTGATTACGCTTCTTCTGCCTCACGGGTCTGGCCTTTGGGTCAATATTCAGGGAATGCGTTATCACTCGCGGGTCGATTCCTACTATGTCGTCCGAACTCCATGCGAAGACATCCACGTTTTTCTGCAAGAATCCGATGAGCTTTGCCTCCATGCAATTACTTAGCTCCGTTCCTATTTTTGTGAACTTTTCTGGAGATCCAGGTACCAGGTTCACCTTTTTGTGATCAGGTGCTTGTACACTCATGTCAACGATCCTCCCTTTCTTTCCATCTAGCCTTTCATAATCAGGAATTGGAGTTCCGGAGTTAGAGACTAACTCACTTATCTTTCTTTTGTTAGGGAACTCAGGCTCCACCTTTTCCTTGATAGTCAAGGACGAACTATAACACTCCCAGGCCATGTACTGGTCGTTCCTCATCTCACCTACTCCTCCGTCAGTTGGGAACTTTATCTTCTGATGGTAGGTGGATACGATAGCCTTAAAAGTATTCAGAGCGGGTCTTCCCAAGATGGCATTGTAGGCGAACGGCGTATCCACCACTAGGAACTTGATCATTCTCGTGATATTCTTTGGTTTTGATCCTAGAGTGGTACTCAGAAGTATGGTTCCGAGTGGAGTGATCTCCGATCCCCCGAAACCGATCAAAGGGGTGGTTACCTTATCCAAATATGGATGACAGAGTTTCATTCTCGTAAGAGCTTCTGATGAAATTATGTTTGCCGAGCTCCCGTTATCGATCAGCACTCTTTTGACCTCGAAATTTGCAATTCTTAGTGTTAATACCATGGAAAAGTCTGGATCATCTTCATTCGTGTCCCAACTAACATCTGCGGGTCGATCCGCCTCACTAAAGCTGATGACTTGATTCTCCATTGATGGAAGCTCCAAAGACAGAACTTCCCTTTTTGTGGACACTCCTGTCCTGATTGACCTTAAAATCCTTTTCCTGGCATTCCTACTATCTCCACCCGCCGGTCCACCTGCGATCATGTTGATCACACCGTTCGATTGTTCTTCTGCCTGACCTTGGATCTGCCTCTGCCGAGCGATAAATTTTCTCGGACTACGGGATCTGTAGCGATTGTTGTAGTTGCCATTCTTAACAAATTCTTTTAGTTTTCCTTGGTTGATTAACTTTTCGATTTCGACCTTCAACTGATAACAATTCTCTGTACTGTGGCCTCTAGCTCGATGATATCGGCAGTATTGGTCATATCCGGGTGCGCCCGGCCTTGCCTGTGTGATTCTTTGGGCTTCCGGAATTAAATTCCCTTCTTCCAATACGGTCAACACCTCTTCTTTTGAGCTGTTAAGCTCAGTAAACTGAATTTTACCCGGCCTTGGGACTCGATTTCGATCATAGGGAGGTCCATATGAACTCGGTCCTTGGGGTGGCATATGCGGCTTAAAAGTGTTGATTCGCTGCCAAACGGATCCTTTACTCGATCCTCCATAATCACTTGGTTTTGGGATCGGGGCCCTATCTTGCTTTCTGTTGAGATGAGACTTATCTAGATGTGAACTCTTCAATTTGTTCATCTCTTCCTGTATCATATACTTTTCAGCGATTTCCATTATCCGTTCGAAAGATTTAGGTTGCTTTCTGCATAACGCATTCCCAAACTGGGTGCTTCTAGTCAGCTCGAACATCAACGAGGACAGATATTCAATTTGCGGGGTATCCACTTTCAAGAGCTCAATACTAAATCTTGCCAGCCATTGCCTCAACGTCTCCCCTTCCAATTGTTTCACAGTGCCCAGATGATTCGCCGGCAGTCTTGGCTTCCTCTGGCTAGCGAATTGATGCTTCAGCTTATCGCAAAATTCTTCGAAAGAAAATATGGAGTTCGGGGGTAACTTTCCGAACCAATCGAGGGCAATCCCTTCAAAAGTGGTGACCATAATCTTGCAGCAGAAATTATCCGAGTGTCCATACAAGTTCATAACATTAACAAAGCTGTTAATGTGCTCGCCGGGGTCGGTAGTCCCGTTATACCGAGGGAGCCTGGTCGGCACCGTTTCTGTGTTTCGAGCTTCGCGTATTTCTCGACAAAAGGGTGAACATCTCATGATATTATTCGAGATCTCCCTCTCTCGTAGGTTTCCTCTAGTCAGGGAGTTCCCTGCTTGCCTGGCAGCTTGATGAGTGAAGGGAATCTCTATCATGGTATCCTGCTCTTCCAATTTTTTAGCCACCCTTTCCTGTATTATTTTCTCCAATTCAGATTCAGTGATTCTCTTGCTAATTGGTTTGTTTCTTCTTACAGCGCCGGCGGTGTGACTTTCCCCCACAACAGAATTTTCCAGATCATGCACTAGTGCAGGTGGGTTTTCAGACCGGGCATTGGCTTTCGAAGGTGCCACTCGACGTGGATGTGTCGATGGGGCATGCGACATATCATTTTCCTTTTGCAAGTTCGATGAAGGTATCTCTGGTCTTCCCTGAATCCCTGGTTGGTCTACAGGTGATTGATCTGCCCTTCCGCTGTTCAAGAATTCCCTGCACATTGTGCCTATTATAGATCTCAAGTCACCAATGGTCGGGTGTACTGGAATGTTATCTTGTGGAACCGCCTGTGGCGCCTCCGGTTGTTGTTGTGCGGCGCGTGACAGATTATCAGGTTCATTGTTAACAGAATTTTGTGCTCCCCCTGCATGGGAGGGCTCTCCTCTAACATACGTGTTCCTCCTCGTAGTAGGCATATTTCGATCTAATACTCGAATAAGGCCCCACGGTGGGCGCCAATTGATCTTACGTGGTTTCGTTGATTCGATCAAGGGTGGGATGTATGATTATAATAACTATAAATAAAGTGAAGTAAAGATCAAATGTAATTGTATTCGAATTGAATGAGTACAAGTACAAGTATTCAAAAGGTCCTATTCGAGCATTATTGGATGCCGTACAAGCTAGAGGGCGAAATACATATGAAAGAACTAGACCTATAACCCGAGCTGCTTAGAATTGTAGCTTCGAGGAGAGAGCACCTGGGAAGTTGTGTCCAATATCATAAATGCAGGGGGTATTTATAGCTGAAATTGGGGTCTAGGTGGTCTACCCACAGACATGTAATTCTTCGGCCCATAAGTTTTGGTCCAGAGCTCGGCCCAACAGTAACTTTGGATCCTGGGCTTGTTTATACTCACTGTACTTCCATCATCAGACTCGAACACGATTCTTCGAGATAAATACCGCTCGATCTCATGTAATTGTAAAGAAAAGTAGGATCCAGAACACCCCCCATCATCGATGAACAGGGACGAAAGATCAAATGTTCCTCCATACGAATTGGTCATTACCAGCCAGATAAGTGGCAACGCCCATTCACCCACATCAAAATACTGCTTCTACATTAGGAGTTGGCATTTTACTCTGAAGCAGCATCTCGCAAGGACTGTCGCAATAAGCACATTTACCAGCCCACCCCGGTAGTATATCACTCCGGAGATAACATCGAAGAGCAGGGGTGAGTGGCAAGTATTAACCTTCCATGTGCAAACAAAACCACGGACCTCAAATCTGTGAAAACTAAGATTGAGGCCTCATGGGACCCGTTAGAACAAGGTAGGGCTTCCATGGGACCTGTTAGTACAAGGCAGAAGAAATTTAAGCCACTCTGACAGTATGAATCGCGATAATGCGACTTTTTGAATATTATGGGATCAGAAGGCAGAATGAAATTTAAGGAAACTGAGATCTCCATCTCTTTGGAGAATTACAAATGAAGTATACAAACCACCTCCCTATTTATAGGGATAGATCTGAGTTATCCGACGGCTGGATAAATATTTAATCAACGGACGGAATTGCGACCTTTTGACTTCCCGTAATTAATGCAAGTAAGTTGGAACGGCACTATCTAATCGACTCAACAAGTCGATAACAAGCCATAGATCGAAGCGATCAGCGAAATAATCCAAGCGGACCTAAAGGAGCTCCGGACCAGAAAGGTCTGCACACTCATATATGATAGTCGATCGCTTGAAAACCTAGGATCCACAACGAGGGCATACAAGTCTAAAACCGTTATAAAAAGGATACTTGCTCGCCTAGAAATAAAAGACTAAACCCTCCACCATACGAGGGTCGTCACTGCCTTATACGTCATATGGAGAGCCATTAACTTAGCCATACAAGAACTCCATTGGGGTCAAAGAAATCTGACGTCGTTACTAAGACGATTAATACCACCATGCTAGAATGCAAGGTCGTCACTGCCTAATTTTCCAAAGAATTGCTGAAGGAGGTCTAAACAGGTCAGATCTGGCCAAGACTTCTACATTTTCCAATTCCTCCCATATCAACGAAACATAAAGTTTTGGAAGATACTTAGAGAGATATCTTCTCTTCAAACTTAATCATATGGAAAGAAAAGTAGAGTTCAACAGAAGGAATAATAGCCTCCTTATATAAGATATATATCACAAAAAGACAAATTTACAGGGCATGGATTGAACATCGACCAAGATGCTGAGCGTTCCTTGACAGCTATTCAATCGATTGTCGATACGAATGACCTACTATCTACATTTTGATGTACAACGTGATTTTAACCCAAGGGACTATACTGGGTTGATCAACAAAAAATTTGATTTGCAGAGCAAACATTATATCATTCAGTTACTTAAACACTGACCGAGCAAGATTAAGCTACCTTTTCTCTATTCTGAATATACTCCGCAAAGATCAATATCAGATAAGTATGCTAATCTATGCTGATTATTTCATGATGTTATATTTATGCATAAACAGCAAAATGTGCATAACAAAATATATCTACAGAATAAAATTGATCAAGGCAAGGATCTGCCTACAAAAGATCATAGTTTCCAATTTAGTCATTCTCCCAATACAAAAAATTCAGCCCAAGCAAATACACAAAAAGTTGGGCACTAAAAAAAAAAAAAGGAGAGAGACAGTCCAAGGCCTGCCAGGTCGAACAAATCACTGAGAAGAGTTGTTAACAGGCCGACTAGCAGAAACAGTCTTCCGAGGAGTCAAGTTACCAGCAAACGCCATCAACTCCTCTTGACGCTTTAGATAACCGGCGTCATAACCTTCCTCATAGGACCGCCGTCGAGATTCCTCTGCTAGGGCAGCAGCCTGAGCCAATTCACTTTTCTCTTTCTCCCAGACAAACTTTTCTTCTTGCAATTTTTTCAAATCATCATTGGCGAGCTGCAGCTGGAGAGTCTGCCCTGCGACCTTCGCCGACTCCGACTCCAAACGACGTTGGTAAGCTTCTTTACCATTCCACAGATCGTCATTTTGCACGCCCAGCTGGAGTGCAAAATATTTGGCCTGGAAAAGGAAAAGAATGAGAAAAACCTCCACATAACGACGCAGCCAAAATAAAAAAAAAAAATAATGAAAGATCTGTCCACCTGTTCGCACATCTTCACTAGCGACTGAACAAGGCGTACATTGGAAGTACCCTCAAGCTTCTTCAACTCTCCAGGCAGAATAGTGCTCAAACCTAAATCCCAGGACAAAGCGTCGGGCTCAACAGAGCCCGGCAGCTCACTAGCAAGAGAAACACCGTCGGAGCGCGGAGTCGTCGACAGCATAATATCCTTAACCTGCTCAAGGATGCAATGATCGTCTAACGGACGAGGAGATTCCCTCTCGTTAGGACTAACCGAGGTTTCCTTCCCCGAAGCAGAAATAACAGTCCGGCGACCAGACCTTGACTCGCTTCGACCTCCAGAAGGCCCGCCAGATTCGAAGGAAGTAGTCATCATAGTAGTATCATGAAACAAGTAATCAGGAAAATCTTAAGAAATAGGCTGTGTTGAGGAGGGATTTACGAAGGAGCCTTCTTCAGTTTGGCCTCCGCTGACGACCGGGGCGGCAGAGGTAGAAAAAGGAAGGGTATTGACAAAATCCCCCCCATGAAATCCATACTCAAAAGAAGAAACACCTGAAGAAACAGGTATATCGAAAAACTGCTCCACGTTGGACGAATCTCCAAAAGCTACCCGACCAGGGGAAGGCCTATTTCCTACTTCTGTAGAAGAAGAAAAATTTGGTTGTACAAAAGATGAACTAACTACAGAGAATGGTGCGGAAGGGATGACAGGATTATCGGTCATCGAACTACTAACCGAGGACGAACGAGGAGGATCCATCGAGGGTCCTTCTGTTCGAGACTTTTTTAATCTGGAATTTCTGGCGTTCTCACGCGAAGGACGCTTCGATGTATTACCAAAAAGATTAGTCATGATCGGAATTCAAGAAGTAAATTCAAAATATCGAGAAAGATTATCGACCTAATAAAGGAAGAGTATTCTGTTGAAGAGATAAGCAAAGCAGTAAATAGCGAGACAAATTTTTACCTTTTATATTTATACTATACGAAAAGACGCGACAGACCCAAGGAAAGGGCGCGAAATAGAAAAACTGACCTTGGAATAAACACTAGAATTTGAAAAGACATTCGCATAATGATTACGGCGAAGTTAATGACTTGTCTGAATTATTACGGCGAAGATGAAATGCGGTGACTGTCAGAATATGAAACGTTTAGCGTACAAAGGGTTAAAAGTGTAAAATTACATTTAAACCTACAATAAATGGTTACAAGGGTATCTTCATGAATCAATATATCATACAGCCTGATCGCCCTCCGGAATCGTTTGCTCGCTAACGACGTCTCCTCCTTTTGCTCGCTCAAAAACCTCTTCCTCTTCCTCTGGATCGATAAAATTTTCATCAAGCTCATCGTTAACATCAGAAGGAGGAATCGGCAATGGATTTCCGAACTCTTTGACGAGGTGAGCCAAAGGAAAATTTTGATATACGACATCTGGAAGCTCGGAAGGAGAGTATACTTCGCCATAGCGGTTCAACCGAATATGTGCCGCCTTAAAATATTCCTTTCGATGATCCTCGATCATTTCAAAAGCGACCAACTGATGAACCGCCTTCTTGAAAGTACTCTCTAGGAGAGGACCGACCATCTGGTATACCAACGCCATATGGACAGGAGAATTAAGGAATTCACGAATCACTTTTTCATCAGGATTCCTGCCATATCGATCCCTAAGTCCACTAAGGGGAATGTGCCCCTCATACTCCTCTAAAGAGGCTTGAAGACTTGACACTTGAGATTCCAACTCGCTAATCCGAGCAGTACTCTGAAACTGAAACTCCTCTAACTTTTTAGCATTTGATCGGCTTGCTCTTTAGCACGGGAAGTCTCCAGAACCCTGTTTATGATCTCCTGGTCTTCAGTCCCCGTAGCCCTAGTCTCTACGACCGGAACGGAAGAAGACGTTGATGGGCCTACCTCTGAACCAGAGGACTTATGGAGTAAAGCTTTGTATTTCTCATCCAGAAACTCACATTGTTGTTTCCAGAGAGCAGTTTCATAGGCATATGAGGCTAAACAAGTTTTAGTCTGAAAAAGTAAAGGGGTAAAAACAAAAAAAAAAATTATATAAGTTAGCAAAATAAAAAGATTTTCGAAGGAAAATATCCTATAAAGCAAACTTAAAAAAGAGGTTACCTTTTCAGCATACAGAGAAGCTCGCTGAAATTTCTCCAGAGGATCCTTCCGAAGAAGCTTATTCAGATCGCGAGTAAAAACGCCGGATAAAAGAACACGAGTTGCCTTATCGACCGCGTTCTCGTTCTCATCGTGGACAAGAGAATCCTTCTCAGAATAACCAGCAGCTCTCTTTCCCTCTAAATGATCCTCAATCATTTTGACCAAAGTAGGTTTTGGATGATTATCGCCAGGTAAAGAGAGATCGTTACCAGAACGACCATAGTAGCTCCTCTTTCTCTCCACCGGATTATCGTTAGGATGAGGCATCGACCAGCTGCGACATCCACGAATACCTAAGGATGTCCTAAGCTGAAGGGGGGGATAACCGGATCCAATCCCTTGACGAATAGGGGAATCTTGGGAAGAATCTGGAGATTCCTCCCCATTCTCCTCGGAGTCATGACTCAACTCTAGCTTTCTCTTCCGAGACGCTCTCTGCTCGATAGGGACGTTCTCGATGGATTTGGAGGATTTGGACAACACCATTTTTCCCTTTGAAGAATGTCGGGAATTTTCTACCATATGAGCTGAAAAAGAAACAGGATGAAAGTCAGTTTCTCTGTATAGAAGGTATCATCACAACACTAAGCTAAAGTGAAATGCTTACCAAGTGATTCAGATGATGAACTGATTGGAAAATTATGAGCACTCAATCCCGCTTTACGAATGAAAGCTTCCCCAATCAGAAGAGCACTCTGATATTTGTTGGCATGCATAGCGGGGATTTCACCAATAAACTGAGCATCATCAGGAAGGAATTCACCAGTCGGCAGGCGACCTCCGTAAATCCATTTGGAGCCATGATCCCACGAGAAGGTCATGGTCGAACCATCCGCCAAACAAAGATGAGGTGTAGGGGCGAACGAAGAAAAAAATGAGATTTCCAAAAAGGGTTGCTAGAAACGGGGGAATCGAAGATTGCTCGACTAGGCCTCTGACTAGCGAAGAAATATCCGCGATTAGAAGAACTGGAAATATTGAACCGAAAAAGTTGTGTAAAGTTACGAAAGGAAGGTTTGAACCCTTTCGCGATCATTAAAACAGAAAAACAAACCACGAAGGCCACAGAGTTTGGAACTAATTGTGTCAAGGACACACTGAATATTTTTAGAATATCAAGAAAGAGGGGAGACAACGGAAGACGCAGACCGCTATTAAAATGGGCCGTGTAAAAGGCTCGACATCCTTCCGATGGAGATGTAACCCTATCAGAAGGAGAAGGGAGAATTATCTCAGAACATATTTGGCATAATTATTCACAACCTCCGGAAAAGCGTCCACCGTATAAGCACAAGCTAGGTCCTCGATTGGTTCAGAAATTTGAGGAACAGTACCTTTGCCCTTTTTGGCTCGGGCAGCGACATCAGTATCGGAAAGGATTTGTACCTTAAAAGTATCTTCAACAGGAACAACAAATTCAGGAACTGCAGTTTGTTCGCCCGAAAGATTAGAATGCAACTCCTCCTCGTTATTAGGAGCGACGTTCTCCCTAAAGGAAGAAGAAGATTTTCTTAAAGAGGCCATATTTTCAGATTCTCGGAGGATATAAGTCGATAAAATGAAAGCTTTATATGATGAACGACTAAGCAAGAAAATGACTACGAACTATAAGCAAGTATAAAGGAGAAATGACAAACTCAATAGTCACCTATTTATACTGAAAAGAGAAAAGACGTTTCGAACTCGTCACAACTAATCACATTCCCGCCAAAAATGGAAGAAGATCAAAAGCCTCCCCGAAAGGACGCGTGGCTATTCGTAATTGGAGAGAGAAAACGACTATCTATGATGCGTAGCACTCTTTTCCTTACTTAAGATTTTTTCCCACAAGGTTTTTTCTTAAGTAAGGTTTTTAACGAGGCACCATTCATAGAAGATACACAGTCGTAAAAAATTATCTACTTCTACGAGCTTCTATTATCTATACGCTCGAAGAAGTGAGGGAGTACTGATGGGGGCTATTTCGCACCCCTTATAATGTAAAGATCGACTGAAGAACAGAAGATCGGTTCGACCAAACAAGACAGTTCGGGATCATCTTATCGACCCGGCCGAACACAGCTCTCTTCGACAAGAAGACTACACTCCGGACTCAAGAAGGATATTTGGGCCGAGTCCTATTAGGATTATATTTCCTTGTAACGCTAGGTTTAGTATGATATAAATACCTAGTCAATCAGTGTATTATACAACTCTGAATTACAAGGCTAATACACCATTGAATTCTGCATAAACAGCAGAACCCAAAATTATTCAATAAAGAAAAGAGCTTTTTCTTCATGTTTGTGTTATTTTTACGTTGGTTACGATAATTACTTGTTGTTCCTACGAAATTGTTCATCCTTGAGATTGATCCATCCTGAATAAAGTAACAGAGCCCCATAAATCATATATATTGAGAATCCCCAATATCCCATATTCGCTGATACAATTAACCCGACGAAATCAGGTTAAATCACAACGAGACTTGAGTTTTCCGGGAAATAATCGAAGCCTAGAATTAAAGAGTAGCACTTGTTGGCCTGGTTCGAACTTCCTTTCCACTATACGTCGATCGTGCCATTTTTTCATCTTTTCCTTATAGAGCTTGGCATTCTCATAAGCTTCCAAACGAAATTCATCAAGTTCATTCCGTTGGAACAGCCGTTTTTCTCCGGCTAGACTTGCATCCATGTTTAGCTTCGTGACAGCCCAATAAGCCTTGTGTTCCAACTCCAACGGTAGATGGCAAGATTTTCCGAACACAAGCTTATAAGGAGACATCCCGATTGGTGTTCTGTATGCGATACGATAAGCCCATAGAGCATCATCAAGTCTCAGCGACCAGTCTTTTCTGTTAGGAGCTACCGTCTTTTCCAAGATACTTTTTATTTCACGGTTTGATATCTCGGCTTGCCCATTTGCCTGCGGGTGATACGCAGTCGTCACCTTGTGCTTCACTCCATATTTCGCCAAAAGAACATCAAGCCAACGGTTACAAAAGTGAGAACCGCCGTCACTTATTATTGCTCTTGGCGTGCCAAAATGACTAAAGATATTCTTCTTTATAAAATCCATGACTGCTTTCGAATCGTCTGTGGGAAACGCGCTTGCCTCGACCCACTTGGAAACATAGTCTACGGCCACCAAAATGTATTGGTTCCCTTTAGAAGGTACAAAAGGTCCCATGAAGTCTATTCCCCATACATCAAACAACTCCACTTCAAGAATGGTGGTTAGTGGCGTCTCATTTCTTTGGGAAATACTTCCTACCCTTTGGCACCGATAACATTGGGAAACGAACCTGTGCGCATCTTTGAATAAGGTAGGCCAATAGAATCCCGATTGCAACACTTTTGTTGCCGTACGATCTCCCTTGAAATGTCCTCCATAAGGTGCGGCATGGCAATCCTTTAGAATTGCGTGTGTTTCCTCCTCGGGAATGCATCTCCTAATGACCCTGTCTGCACAAATCTTAAAAAGAAACGGTTCATCCCATACAAAACTCTTTACATAATGTAAAAACCTTTTCTTTTGTTGATAAGTAAAGTCAGGAGGTAGTAAACCACATACCAGATAATTAACATAGTCGGCGTACCATGGGGTTGGAGATAGTGCGAGGGCAAAGAGTTGTTCATCCGGAAAGACTTCATTGATGAGTTCGGGATCTTCCTCAGCTTTTGCGTTCTCGAGCCTTGATAAGTGGTCGGCAACTTGATTTTCGGACCCTTTCCTATCTTAGATCTCTAAATCAAATTCTTGAAGCAATAGGATCCAATGGATTAGTCGGGGTTTTGCATCTTTCTTCACCATCAAGTATCTAATGGCCGAATGATCCGTGTAGACTACCACCTTAGTACCAACCAAATAAGCTCGGAATTTATCAAAGGCAAACACCACCGCTAAAAGCTCCTTTTCCGTAACTGTGTAGTTCAGTTGGGCATCGTTCAAAGTCTTGCTAGCATAATATATGGAATGGAAAATCCTGTTTTGCCTTTGTCCCAGAACAGCCCCAACCGCTATATCACTCGCATCGCACATTACTTCGAAAGGTAAACTCCAGTCCGGTGCCACAACAATCGGTGCCGAGATTAGCATTTGCTTCAAAGTTATGAAGGCTTGCAAGCATTCATCCGTGAAGAAAAAGGGAACGTCTTTCTCCAATAAATTGCATAACGGTTTGGAAATTTGTGAGAAGTTTTTGATAAACCTTCTATAAAAACCCGCATGCCGAAGAAAACTTCGAATTCCATTCACGGATATAGGTGGAGGTAGCTTCTCTATTGCTTCAATTTTTGCTCTATCAACCTCGATACCCTTGCTTGAGATCTTGTGGCCCAAGACGATGCCTTCTTTTACCATAAAATGGCACTTCTCCCAATTCAATACCAAGTTCGTTTCTTCGCACCTTTGAAGTACTTTGCTTAGATTACCCAAGCATTCATCAAATGAATCCCCAAAGATAGAAAAGTCATCCATGAAGACTTCTACGAACTTCTCGATCATATCGGTGAAGATAGCCATCATACACCTTTGAAAAGTAGCGGGAGCATTACACAAGCCGAAAGGCATTCTTCTAAAAGCAAACGTACCATACGGACATGTGAAAGTTGTTTTCTCTTGATCCGCGGGGGCGATGAAGATTTGATTGAAACCCGAATATCCATCCAAAAAGCAATAGAAAGCTCTTCCCGCTAGTCTATCCAACATTTGATCAATGAAAGGCAACGGAAAATGATCATTCTTCGTATTTTGGTTCAGTTTTCGGTAATCCATGCATACTCTCCACCCGGTAACCGTTCTAGAAGGTATTAACTCGTTCTTTTCACTGGTTATCACCGTCGTACCACTCTTCTTTGGAACACATTGAACCGGACTCACCCATTTGCTATCGGAGATAGGAAAAACAATCCCGGAATCTAACCATTTGATTATTTCCTTTTTAACCACCTCTTTCATAATTGGGTTCAATCTTCTTTGGTGCTCAACGGACTCCTTGAAATTGTCCTCCAAGTTGATCTTATGCATACAAAAAGTGGGACTAATCCCTTTGATGTCGGCAATAGTCCACCCGATGGCTTTCTTATGACACTTGAGAACTCTCAACAATTTTCCCCTTTGAGTATCCGTCAAGTCGGCCGCAATAATAACCGGCAAAGTAGAAGAATCTCCCAAATAAGCATAGTTCAAATGAGATGGAAGTGGTTTCAACTCCAAGATTGGAGGCTCCTCAATAGAAGATTTCAATGGCTTGGGGTTTGACAACGGCAAGTCAAGATATTCAAATCTTTTTCTATAGTTCTCCCCAACCGAATTAGCTTCCAATTGTGAGATTACTTGAGTCATTTCCTCGATTTCTTCATCAAGTTTATTCAAGATAGCTCCCTCAATTAGATTTTCGTAGTGATTCTCCTCGAATGTATTAGCTACCAATGAATCAATCATACAAATGGAAGAGATTTATTCCTCATCATCCGGGTATCTCATAGCATTAAAGACATCGAATTTCACTTCTTCATCATGTACTCTCATGGTAAGTTCACCTTTTTGTACATCAATCAAAGCTCTACCCGTAGCTAAAAATGGTCTCCCAAGTATGATAGGCACATTGACATCCACCTCATAATCAAGAACAATAAAATCGACGGGAAATATGAATTTATCAACTCTTACCAAGACATCGTCGATTTTTCCTTCCGGGTAAGTGATGGAACGGTCGGCAAGTTGCAAAGAAACCGTAGTAGGCCGTGCTTCTCCGATTCCAAGCTTTTGAAAGATAGATTTGGGCATAAGATTAATGCTAGCTCCCAAATCACAAAGAGCTCTCCCAAAATATTTATCGCCAATCGTACACGGGATAGTGAAACTCCCCGGATCCTTGAGCTTTGGAGTAATTTATTTTTCAAGATAGCACTACATTCCTCGGTTAGTGCAACCGTTTCAAATTCCCCCAATCTTCTTTTCTTTGATAGCACGTCTTTCATAAACTTGACGTACTTAGGCATTTGCTCGAAAGCTTCCACTAGAGGGATGTTTATATGCAATTGCTTCAAGATATTTAAGAATTTTTCAAATTGCTTTTCATCCTTTTTCTTTTGGAATCTTTGAGGGAACGGAGAAGTTGGTATACTTGCCGGAATTGGCGTTGAAATGATTGGTTCTTTAGATACCTCCTTTCCCGAATCCACTTCTTCAACCAAAGACTCCTTACTTCCACTTTGAGTCTCCTCGGCTTCCATTGGATTTTCATTAGGCATAGCCGGACCTTCATACCTCTTTCCATTCCTCAAAGAAATAGCTTTGCAATGTTCATTCGAGCCTTGATTAGGTGACTCGGTTGTACTTGGCAAAGCTCCTTGAGGTCTTGCACTTAAGGCTTGTGAGACTTTCCCCATTTGAGTTTGAAGATTTCTCAAGGCAACCGAATGTTCTTGTTGATTTTTAAACACATCTTGCAACTTAGAGTCATTAGTTACCATATATTTGGTGGTATGTTTCATTAAATCACCAAATGCATCTTCCCACGAAGGCTTTGACTCTACGGGTTGCTTTTGTCGATCTTGAAATCCGGGGGGAGCGGAGAATTGATGACCTCCTTGATATGGTGGTTGTTGGGCATTGTTTGGATTACTCCAAGAGAAATTAGGGTGCTTTTTCCAATGAGGAATGTAGTTGTTGTTTTGATAGGGGGCATGTCCTTGATTGTTTCGATAATTGTTCCCAAGGTAATTCACCGCCTCGAGATTTCCGGGACACATATCATAAGTGTGAGCTCCCCCACACGTCACACAACTAGGTGGCATGGATTGTACTTGTTGTACTACTTCCGGCTTTTGGCCAAGCTTGTCCACTTTGTTGCTCAAGATCGCCATTTGGGCACTTAATGCCGTGATAGCATCCAATTCGAGTCTTCCGGGAATAGATTTAGCGGAAGTTCCTCTTTCGGACGTCCATGAATGATTGTTATAAGCCATGGTGTCAAGAATTTCCCACGATTCATCATAGGACTTGGAAAGCATAGCACCCCCCACAGTGGCATCAACGAGAGCTCTAGTAGATCCGTGCAAGCCATTATAAAATGTTTGCATCAAAATATACTCGGCTATGCCGTGGTGTTGACACTTCTTTAACAACTCTTTGAATCTCTCCCAAGCTTCATATAAAGATTCTTGATCTAATTGCCGGAAGCCTAGAATATCATTCCTCAATTTTGTAGTCTTCGGGGGAGGGAAAAACTTCCTCAAGAACTTTCCCGTTAGATCTTCCCACGAAGTAATAGACTGGGATTGAAGAGAATCCAACCAATCTTTTGCGAGGTCTCTCAACGAGTATGGAAATAGCATCAACCTCAACGCTTCCTTTGTTACACCCGCAATGATGAATGAATCACTAATCATCATAAACTTCTTCAAGTGAGCATGAGGATCTTCGCTAGAATGACCTCCAAATTGACCCGCGACATTTAGCATGTTGAACATAACTGGCTTAAGCTCAAAGTTAGGTGCCGTAATTGTAGGTCTAACGATGCAAGAGCCGAGCTCATCCAACTTAGGTGTGCCATACTCATTAATAGGCCGATTCCTATTATTTGGTTCTTCGGGAGCAACTTGTATAGGGTTTACCATAGCCGGATCGATTCATTGATCTTCCATTGGTAGAGATTTACCCTTCTTTTTCCTTGCTTTTCTTCGCTTTCGAAAAGTCCTCTCAATCTCCGGATCAACAAGAGCTAAGGGTGATGTCGAAGCTCTTGGCATACACTAAGAGAAAGGTACCTATGAATACAAAGATCACAAGGTAAATAATAAATTCAAGCTAAGATACACAAGAATATAAATTGGCAATAATCGTTACTATTCCCCGGCAACGGCGCCAAAAACTTGTTACGCTCCAAATACGAGTGCGTAGAAACGCAAGTATACGGTCGCTTTCAAGTAATAAAGTGGTAAAGGGTGTCGAACCCACGAGGAATCTAACGAATAATTATCAAGATCTATTCTAATATCTTACGCGAACTTATGTGATTAAAAGTAGTAGGTTTGTAGTTTGTTTGAACACATAAAAGTGAAATGAATAAAAACATAATACTTTGATTCGATTAGATAAAGGTTCCTAGATTTCCATGTCACTAAGACTGATCCAATCTCGAACGATTCACAAGTTAACGACTATACTTATGTTTGTTGTTCAAAGTTTCATAATTTATTCATTCGTATCTTTCGATATCGTACGAACCTACCAAAGTAAACTAATCCAATTTATGTCTAAAAGGATTAAGCTTAAATGATGCTTTAGTTCCCAAACCTTAATAGAACATGAAATGACCTAGGTATATTCCTATCCTAAAATCAAATCACAACCTAGTTTTATAATCTAATCTTTAATCAACTATATCTAGCCATTAAAGATCAATTCATTTCATCCTATGGTTGGCCTAACCACAAGTTAACAAAGGCTCAAACTAGATTAACAAACACTTGTAAGCATAGCAACAATCATAAACTCATCATTCAATCATAGATCCATCAAAGCTTCATGAAAACCTAGGAGTTAAATGCTTAGCTACTCATATTTATCAATAAAACATTCATTACATTCAACATATTCATAAGTACAAGATAAATATAAAGGTTAGAGATAAGCTTATGTAATGGAAGCCACTACAACTCTACTCTCAAGCTTCTTTAGTCTTCCAACCAAAGCTCCAAGCAAGAACTCTTCTTCTTTTCAATGGAGGCAAGAGATATTTTCTTTTCTTCAAGTGTAAGAAAGTTGCAAGAGTTATTTAATGAATTCCAACTTCTAACCTTATAACCTAGCAAACTATCACCCACTCATGCCTAAATTACCCCAAAAACTGTAGTAACAAAGGCCAAAAGGTCCCTAAAGGATGTTGTATTTACAAGTGGGAAGGGCTATATACAAAAAGGCCCTCAAAAATCGCTGAAAAACAGAGCAGACCTCGCCGCGGCGAGGTTTACCCCATAGGCTAGATATTGTTTTCTTCCTCCACCTCGCCGCGGCGAGGTTTAGCTTGCCTAATTACTTCATTTCTTTTAACTTTTAATTTCGTTAGGTACTTCCCGCGGTCGATAGCGACTTGCAATTCACGCAAGAAATGTTCCGGAAGTGCTACAATGCGTCAAATCCTGCAAATCACCGACAAAGAAAGTAAAAACACGAACAAAACACGAAAAACGAACAAAGGCCTAACAAAGGGCCAAGAGCACAAAAGACGCGACAAACACGCAAAGACACACGAAAACTCGGATCAAAACAAGATGTTTTGGGCTTGAAGAGATAGGTAATAACGATGTTTTCACGGCGTTATCACATCCCCATGCAAAAGAGAATGCATACTCGTGCAAGTCTTACCGAATACAATGATGCCCTATCTCAATTGTATTCTACGACTTGGAAAGTTTTTAAGATCTTAAACCATAGTAGAACATATTCCATAGAGGGATGCACCATGTTCCATAGTTTCAGCGATCTAAGGGCTTCATAAATTGCTTAGATGTATCACAATAAATGAAGAATTGCCAATGCGAACTTTTATTGATCATGAATAAGATTGATTACAAGAGTATGTACAAGACAACCGATTGGCTTGCAGGGCACTACTCTAACAGATAGCATGCCTCCGAGGCATCCTGATCCCACATCAGGGGGAGAGGGTGAGCCCTCGAGACCTCCTGTTCCGGAAGTCTTTCAAATGACAAAGAAGGACATGAAGGCCCACCTAGACAAAGTAAGAAAGGAGTGGTTAGCTAAAGCAGCTAAAGAGGATGTCGTGATAGGATAGTGCCCAGCAAGCCAGTTCAATAAGCTTGTAATAGGTCTATTCTGTATAAGACAATCTTTGGTTTTATAATAATACGCATGTATATTTATATATGTATAAGGATAAACAATGGCCAACTTCATCTCTCGCGAATACATTATAAGCGATTGGATGAAATCCTTAGATTACATTTAGACTATGGGGCGATTCACTTCAGTACTGAGTGCAATCATGAAACACTCTCTAAGGTCGTAATCTTAAAACTGTTCCAAGTCATAGATTCCGAACGAGACGGGGTATCGTAGGAATCGCCAAGACTTGTACGAGTATGCATGATTCACATGAAGTGAATTTGTAGCGTTTCATGAGCAAGGCATTTGAGGTCACTGCATATAAGTAGGTGGTTCAATGGAGGATTGAACGCATCGAACGACCCGAACAGAGAAACCCATTGTGGAAGTGCATGGCGCATATGATAGGATAATGCCCAGCTAGCCAGTTCAATTAGCTTGTAATAGGTCTATTCTGTAAGAAACGATCTTTTGATTTTATAATAATGCGCACGTTTATTTATATGTGTATAAGGATAAACAATGGCCAACTTCATCTCTCGCGAAAACATTTAAGCGATTGGTTGAAACCCTTAGATTACATTAGACTATGGGACGATTCACTTCAGTACTGAGTTCAATCATGAAACAGTGTCAAAGGTCGTAATCTTAAAATTGTTCCAAGTCATAGATTCCGAACGAGACGGGGTATCGTAGGAATCGCCAAGACTTGTACAAGTATGCATGATTCACATGGAGTGAATTTGTAGCGTTTCATGAGCAAGGCATTTGAGGCCAATGCATATGAGTAGGTGGTTCAATGGAAGATTGAACGCATCGAACGACCCGAACAGAGAAACATATTGTGGAAGTGCATGTCGCATATCGGTGATGGGATGTTTCTCAAGGATTATAATACTGTACGATTTAGTCCTTTGACTTGAGGTGCTAGGGCGAATTCGGTGCATGAAAGTGCGTACTTAGATCCAGGTATAGGCCACTTAGATTGGTCATAACATGCCTAGGTTGGGTGCGTATGGACATGTATGCGAGTGGTTAGTGCCAATATGGAATCTATTGACTCTTCGTAATGGATGAGAGAATTTCCTATACGATTCTTAGATAATATATCCAAAGGAATCTACGGCCGTAGTCAGTGACGGATTTGGAAAAAGGATTTCCAAATTTAAGAGTCACACTGGAATATTATCCTGAACTAGAAAGTATAGTTATCGAGACAAATTTAGAGGTGCCGATCAATTCACACACCCTAAGTCTTGATCGGGAATATTAGTCGATAGAAGGACCGTATGTACATGGTAATTATATGAGACGAGGTTCACAAATATCAATTCACCTGAAGTTGGGCTTCATGGGCTTGTGGCTAGACATCGACCATGAAGTGTAGGTACTCCTGAGTTAATAGAAGATTTGATTCTTGGAGTGGTCAATTAAAGGTTGTTTAATTGACCGGAGCAATTTATTGTTCATAAATTAAATCACGAAGAATTCGTGGGCCTACTGCCAATTGATGGTGAACCCAGAGGGTCACACACAATAAAATTGGACGGTGACTGTTGAAAAAGGACATAAAAGGAATTAATTGATTTAAAGGTAATTAAATCAATTAAATAAATTAAAGTATTAATTCAAGTGGGAGATTAATTAATTGGTTGACTTAATTAATTAAATAATTAATTAAGTTGCTAATTAATTATATAAAAGAAATATTGATTTATTTGGATTGGGCATTTAATTAAAGTAGTTAATTAAATGAAAGGCTTGCAAGACATGGGCCTTTAATTAAAAGCCCATAAGGAGTCTTGCAAACCTAGGTCAAATAGAAGTCTATAAATAGAGTTCTACCAGAGCTCCGAAAGCTAACACCCTAGCACAAAAACCCTAAGCTCCTTCTCTGACCTAGCCGCCCTTCCCCTGCGCCGCCCCTAGCTGCCGCCGCCTATCCTTGGCCGTGAGCTGCTGTGCCGCCGCCGCACCACCTCCCTCGTTCCACCGTGTTAGATCTTGCCTTGCCAAGTAGATCTGCACAGTCCTGCATTAACAAATCTCCTAGATCCAGTTCTGAGCCTAAGACTAGGAGGTGTTACCAGAATCCAGTTGGTGTGGACTATCTTTGGAGGTGAGACACATGGATCACTCCTGTGAACCAGATCCAGATTCAGAATCAGAACTGAAGGTTGCCACCACCTTGCCCGTGGTGAGGTAAATCGCAAAAACCCCCTTGTTTAATTCATTGTGTGTTTTTGTTTCATGCTTTCGTATATATAATCTGGAGATTCATATATGGGACCTTGGGTGTTTCGAAAAATTTTAAAATTCTGCACTGTATGTTGTTCTTACAATCGAGGCAACCCAACCACTAACCCAACAGTGGTATCAGAGCCAACTCCATTATTATTATACGAAAAGCCTGAACATAATGTGTTTTTACCATATATGTTTAATTATGTATATGTAAACACGTGATAATTATGTTCTGCAAATTGATTCTTACTTGTTATGACTAGATCTATGATTGGGTAAAACTGCTTTTTCAGATCTGTGCCGTTTTTATAGTTTTTGAAAACTTCAGGACTTTTGTGCAATTGAAATCGCAAATTAGGGTTTTAGGGGCTGAAAATTAAATTTTTCGAATCTGGAAATTTCAAAAATTACTGGACTGTTTTGCAAATCTGGTCGCACATATTTTTAGGGTCGTTTTGTAATTTCTGAAAGTTTGGGGACTATTTTGCAATTACCGAAAATTCAGGGAAAAATTGAAAATTTTCAGAATTCAAAATTTTATTTTCTGGTAGCTGCCCGAATCTGCTCAGGGGTGTTTTTGTAACTTTTTAAAAGTTTTGGGGTCAAAGTGCAATTTTCAAAAGTTGAGGGGCGAAAATGCAATTTTCAAAAGTTGAAAAACAGAATCTGAATTTGAGCAGAAAATTTATTTTTGTTTACCCGAATATTCATTTTTGTCATAATTAGTAGTGACTAATAAGTAAGAATCATAGGAAGTTAGTTTTAAAAGGTAGTTTTAAAATTAAGAAAGAAATAGGTAAAGGATGTTTGCATGTTTCTTGCTCCACGTGAACTGTTTACGTGGTTTTCGATCGAGCCAAGCCTTGACCTTAGGGTAGATGTGATTGGTTTAATTTAATGTTTGGTTTTGATTGGGCCTGCGAGCCTATTTTTTTTTTTTTGGGCCACTTTGAGCCTTTGTTATAGAATAGGGCTTTACTGCTTTCCTAGTTTAGGATAAAGGCCCGTTTACAAGCAAGGTGGGAACCCAAGAAGATATGAAGGCCATGTATGCATGGTACATTGTGTAATAGCATAGGGCTTTATGAGAACCCTTTAGATTGACCAATAGGGCCAACATCATTGGCTCGATGATGGCCTGCATAGGAGGCTCCCGATCGAAAACATATTGTGGTAGTATGCATGCTAGGCTTGTATGGCTTTTAATTATTTGTCGATTTATATTTAGCTTGTATGAGATGCGCGCTAGAATTTAGATCGTAATAAAAGATAAAGCATAATTGAATCGGTGAGATCTCGAGGAGAGTTAGTATAACTTTCAAACCAGAAATTCCCCTCTCGAATCAAATATTAAGTCAATTGGGTACATTTAAAATGAGGTTTTAAAGATCCAAGCCTTCCATCAATAGGAACTAGTGTATGTTGTCTACTTATTGACGGAGGTGATCCAGAGTATGGCACCCGAGTCAAAGAAAGGGGCAATACACGAAACTCCTTGATTCTTGTTTTTAACTAAACTCGACAAGGGTGAGGACTGGTCGGGATGTGAAGATCGACCGATAACTAGTTACGGAGAATTCACGACCGGGCATGTTGCTCATCGAGATTGATGGGTTTTACTTAACGATTAGTAGCATTTATGATGTAGCAGTGCTAGATAAATGTGAAAACCGAGGCAAAATAGCTTGAAGGTTGTGGAGTAACACAATTGGTAAAAGTATACCTACCTGGAGAAATAATTGTATGGCCACGAGTCGTGGGTGCAATTAATTGCTGCTGGGACGTCAAGACCTGCTAGGAATTAAATTTCCCGAGCAATCAAAGGGGAGATTGTTTCGATAAAATAGTAGGAGAACTTTTTTCGAAAACAAGACCAAAATTCGATAATTATAAGTATTAGACATAAGATCAGTTAGCTAAACGTTGTCTTCTTTCCATTTGTAGATATTAAGTACAATGTCTAAGAATCCATTATCTGTTATCCTCGACGCAAACAAGTTGAATGGCTCAAATTTTGTTGACAGGTTGAGAAATCTCAGAATTGTCCTCGACTCCGAGCGACGAAGCTATGTGCTTGACACACCCATGCCTGCTGCACCCGCAGCACGAGCTACTGAGGAACAACGAACCGCCCATGCTAAAAGGGTTGATGATGATCTTCAGGTTTGCTGCCTCATGCTAGCCTCGATGTCGAATGAACTGCAGAAACAACACGCTGAAATACCGCTTGCTAGAGATATACTTCTCCATCTCTAGCAGATGTTTGGAGAGAGGTCTCGCACCGAAAGGTTCGCGAACACTAAGGAGCTCTTTTATCTCAAGATGGCTGAGGGAAGCAGTGTCAAGGATCACTGTCTACGATTCATCAACCTGGTTGACAAACTGGGGCGATTGGACGTGGATTTGCACGCTGATCTTAGCACCGACCTCCTCCTCCATACACTGCCCCGTTCTTTTGACCAGTTCGTGTTGAACTTCAACATGGAGGATAGAACCCTCGCTCTTCACGAACTGACCAATTTGTTGGTAACGGCAGAATCGACTCTCAAGAAAGAGAAGCCGGTAATGATTGCACACCAATCGAAGGCTGCAAAGCCCAAGAAAGGTAAGAAGAAGAAGAATGTGTTTTCTTCAAAGGCAGTCAAAAAGGTGGTTGAAAAGAAGCGCAAGAGCCCAGAAGACGAATGTTTCCACTGCAAGAAAGCAGGGCACTGGAAAAGGAGCTGCCCAGACTACCTAAAGATGAAACTGGTAGCCAAAGGTATTTTCTTGGTTGAAGTTAATATTTCTATTAACTGTGCATCGTGGGTGTTAGACACCGCAGCAGGTTCTCATATCTGCAATGATTTGCAGGTGATGGGAGCAGTAAGATACCTGAAGCCCGGGGATAGAATCCTGCGTTTTGGAAACGGAGCTAGGATCGCCGCTGAGGCTGTAGGGGACGTGGAATTAGTTTTAGGAAATTTTACTTTGGTTTTAAGGGATTGTCTGTACGTACCAAACATTATTAAGAACATCATTTCTATTCCTATGTTGGATATTGATGGTTTTAATTTTTCCATTCAAAATGGAGTTTTTGCATATTTAAAGGTGGTTTAATGTATACTCGTGGTACTTTGATAGATGGTCTGTATTCCCTAGAACCTATAAATTTCGACGTCATGCACATTCAATCTAGAAAAAGAAAATATGATAATCAAACTCCACAACTTTGGCACGCTAGACTTGGACATATTTCCAAGAGTTGGATTCAAAAGCTGGTTTCCTCTAAGGCTCTTGAAATAAAGAACTTGGATGAACTCCCAACTTGCGAATCTTGTCTCATAGGAAAGATGACCAAATCACCCTTCACAGGGAATCCCAAGCGAACCAAGCAAACATTGGATTTAATCCATACTGACGTTTGTGGACCATTGAGTGTCAATGCGAGAGGAGGATTCTCTTACTTCGTAACATTCACCGACGATTTTAGTCATTATGGATATGTGTATCTTATGAAACACAAATCCGAAACTTTTGAGATTTTCAAAGAGTTTCGAATGGAAGTTGAGAACCAACTTGGACATAGTATTAAAGCACTTCGATCTGACAAAGGTGGTGAGTACTTAAGCCAAAAATTCCTTGATTATCTAAAAGAGAATGGAATTCTCGCCCAGCGAACTCCCCCTAGGACGCCCCAACTCAATGGAGTGTCTGAGCGGAGGAATCGAACTTTGTTGGACATGGTTCGTTCCATGATGAGCTTTGCTGATCTTCCCTTTTCGTTTTGGGGCTTAGCCCTATTAACTGCCTCGAAGATACTAAACATAGTACCTTCGGAGTCAAGTCCAACGACACCTTACCAAGTATGGTATGGTAAAGCACCCGTGTATTCGTATTTACGAGTATGGGGATCTCAAGCGTATGTAAAGAACAAGAAGGGAGATAAGCTAGATAGTAGATCTAGTTTGTGCAAATTTGTGGGGTATCCAAAGGAATCCATTGGATACCTGTTCTTCGATCCTAAAGAACGTAATACGTTCGTGTCTAGGAACGGCCACTTCTTGGAAGAGGATTTCCTCACCAATCGAAATGGGACAATCGTAGAACTTGATGAAGTCCAGGAATCGGACCCATCCCCACAAACAGTGGAAGCTGAACAAGAATTTATTGAACCTACTAGTACACCTACTCTTCGAAGGTCTGATCGAATTCGTAAGGAGCCAGAGCAATTTGGTTTCATTCACGAAAACGAGAAAGTTGATAGTGATCCAAAGACTTTTCAGGAAGCAATGTCAGACATAGACTCGGGTGCGTGGCTCGAAGCCATGCAATCCGAAATGGATTCCATGCATTCCAACAAGGTTTGGACCTTAGTCGATCCACCTGAGGGAACTATCCCTGTAGGATGCAAATGGATCTTCAAGCGTAAGCTTGGAATGAATGGAGAGATATTAACTCATAAAGCTCGCTTAGTGGCGAAAGGGTATTCTCAAAGGCCTGGAATAGACTATGAGGAAACCTTCTCTCCCGTGGAGATGTCAAAATCCATTCGGATACTACTTGCCCATAGCTGCGTGGCATGACTACGAAATATGACAAATGGACGTAAAGACCGCCTTTCTCAATGGAGACATTGACAAGGAAATCTTTATGCAACAACCTGAAGGTTTTGCGTCCAAAGGAAGTGAGCACAAATTGTGTAAACTTCAAAGGTCAATCTATGGCGTCAAACAGGCGTCCCGAACCTGGAACATACGATTTGATGAGACAGTCAAAGCATTTGGCTTCATCAAAAACGTATATGAACCTTGTGTGTACAAGAAAAATAGTGGGAGCTCGATACAATTCATTGTTTTGTACGTCGATGACATTTTGTTAATCGGAGACGATATCAAGATGTTAGCGCAGACTAAAGCGTGGTTATCCGCGCAGTTCTCCATGAAAGATATGGGAGACGCATCTTACGTATTGGGAATACGTATCTATAGGGATAGATCGAAGAAGATGATAGGACTCTCCCAATCTCAGTACATCAACACTATTTTGAAGAAATTCAAAATGGAAGAATCCAAGAGAGGATTGCTTCCAATGAGACATGGTATCCCTCTTTCTAAGTCAATGTGCCCTACAACCGACGAAGAAAAGACGAGAATGTCTCTCATACCTTATGCCTCTGCTATAGGGAGCATAATGTATGCGATGTTGTGTACTCGACCAGACATAACACACGCTCTAAGTGTAACGAGCCGCTATCAGTCAAATCCAGGCGAAGAGCACTGGACTGCCGTAAAAGCAATCCTAAAGTACCTGCGAAGGACTAAGGATATGTTTTTGGTCTACAGTGGTAGTGGAGAACTGAAACTTGAAGGATTCACTGATTCGAGTTTCCAGTCTGACGTGGATGATTTTAAATCCAACTCTGGATACATATTCCGCATCAATGGTGGAGCAGTCAGTTGGAAAAGCTGTAAACAGTCTACCACTGCCGACTCAACCACAGAAGCAGAATATATCGCAGCATCAGACACTATTATAATCAAAGTACGCACTTTCATGCACCGAATTCGCCCTAGCACTTCAAGTCTAAGGACTAAATCGTACACTATTATAATCCTTGAGAAACATCCCATCACCGATATGCGACATGCGCTTCCACAATGGGTTTCTCTGTTCGGGTCGTTCGATGCATTCGATCCTCTATCGAACCACCTAGTCATATGCACTGGCCTCAAATGCCTTGTTCATGAAACTACAACAAATTCACTCCATGTGAATCATGCATAATCGTACAAGTCTTGACGATTCATTCGATACCCCGTCTCGATATGAATCTATGACTTGGAACGTTTTCGAGATCACGACCTTTGAGACTGTTTCATGATAAGTGCACTCAGTACTGAAGTGTATAGTCCCATAGTCTATTGTGAACTCAGGATTTCATCCAATCGCTTAGATAGGTTCGCGAGAGATGAAGTTGGCCATTGTTTAATTCACGTACTATGAATAAACGGGTGTATTAATTATAAACCATAAGAAGATAGTCCTCAAACAAGCTAATTTAGATTGGCTTGCCGGGTACTATTCTATCACCACCAAAGATAGTGTTGAACAGAATTTATCCCAAACTCTAGGACCAATGTCCGTACGAAGGAAAGCCGGATTTATCATCGAGCCCTGAGCGACTTGATCCCCCATCCTTTTCTTTTGATTCTCTACCACTGTCTCGATGGTTTCTCGAGGGGCGATGGCATTGCTTGTCGATGGAGTCGGGCTCGCATCAGACTTCGCCTTCTTCAAGGAAGGGGTTTCCTTCTGCCCATCATCGGACGACATAGGCCGCTTCCCCTTGTCAGAAGAGGTTTCCTTGTCGGGACGTGGACTCGGCCTAGGAGGAATCGTACTAGATTGAGCAGACACCTTTGTCCTCGGATCTTTCCCGAGCATCGTAGGGGGAACAGTAGAAGTAGTAACCATTTTTTTTTCCTTTAAAACGACTAGAGAAGCAGCTCGACTTGCCATGACTATAGATTCTGCGAAATCGAAAGTGTTAGTCGAAAATCAACTAAAAATGAACTAATGGATGGAATGATAACTACCTAATGAGGGACTATCGATAGGTAAAGGAGCCATAGACATCCCTCCCAAACTCAAGATCGGTTCCCGTAAAAGTAAGTTGATATCATAAGTTGATTCCGATAACTGCGAAGGAAAGTCGGGCCCCAAGAAGGTTCGGGAACATTCTTCAAGAGAATGCCGCCCGACCTCCACTCTCGTTTCGTCCTCCACACATAATTCTTAATTAGGAGCGCGAACAAAAACAAACCTATTTTTCCAACCCTTCCCATGTGATGACTTGAGGTCACTCAGAAACCTAATGTTAGGTTTTGACTTGACGAAATAAAAACCTTCGTTCGACTTAGGGGAAGGACTTACTTTAAAAGGACCACAAAAATTGGCAAAAGAAACTGGTTGACCTATAGATTTCATGACTAAACAAAAACCAATTATGTATCCCACAGCGTTGGGAACTAGCTGTGTCGGACAAAGACCGAAACCATTCACTATATCGACAAACTCCTTGGCCAAAGGAAAACGAAGACCATTTTCAAAGGTATCGATATGGAAAGTCCTACACCCTCTAGGTGGATCGTTCATTCTCTAAACGGGAGTGGGATGAAGAACAATCCATCCCTTAGGAAATTGGAACTTGGCCAAGATTGATTCGACTGACAAACGTAAACGACTGGCCGACATAGTATTAAAATGTTCAACCGTACGATAACGTTCCGATGTTGAACTCGGTGGAACGACCTCTTTTGGAACCGGCTCAACAACGCTCAAAAGTTGAGCAGAAAGAGGGTTGTGATGCTGCCCCTCGAAAGGAATGTCGAAATGAGACATTATCGACTTCGGTGACATACCCTCACCTTCACCTACTGACTCGCTACCAATCGACAACGAATGATTCGACATAGAGAAAAGAAAAGGAGAGAAACAGTACCTAAACGTACGAAAGACTGCTACTAAACCGACTTCTTAACTCAACCAACGGCAGCTCCGACGACCTTGCTCTGATTTAAAAATTTTGCTTTGAAGTATGAATAGTTAACAAGGGAAGCGGGCATATTTATAAACACAAACATCCAAAAGGCGCGCTCTTTCAAAATAATTTTTAAAAAAAAGACGCGGCGGTTGGGGAAAAGGTCCAGTCAACGATTTAAAGGCCCAACAGATCCCCTCGAAAGATCCACCACAATAATTAACCCAATAAATTAAAAACAAGAAAACAGCAATTTATAAACGTAAATAATTACTAGCTACAACTGATTGTGAATACTCGACGATTACAGTTCCGTTGGCAAAAATAAAAACACAACTCTTAAACAGACAAAATAGATGTTGAAAACAAAAATACAAATTCATTTGTTTTGATCTACTTCGGGTATCAATTTTCCAAACTCGTGAGCTCGAGCGATAGCTTCCTCCGCCTCCAAATCCGCAGCACTTGCTTCGACTTCGCACCTCTCGTTCAGCTCGGGACCAATACGATCGGGATCAAAGTCAGCCGTAAAGAAACCCCTGTGTATGCATTGAGTGATCGTCCTCTCTTGCATGCGCATCAATTCCTCTCCCATCCTAGCCTCTGCTCGGGAGTTATGATCCTAGTCTCCGGAGGGTAACCCCTGCGAAGCATATCGTTCTCCCTCGTCGCCAAGCTCAATTGTTTAATGGCATCCTCGAGCTGTCAATCCCTTTCCTTGAGAGCTTCCTCGTGTTCCGCCTTAGTTTTCGCCAATTCCTCTCTGCATCTGTCCAACTCTTTTTGGGCTAGCTCGGCTTCGTAATAACCATGGAACAAATATTGCATCACCTGTAAAATCGATACAACTAATCTTAATATAGTGAAATCGATATAGAAAAATATAGGTTGAAGATGTTACTTACCCCAACGATCATCCGACCTCCATAATGCACATTCTCCTGTACCGAGAACTTAGATAAAAACTTTTGATCGTATGGGTAAATGCTATGTATGAAAGTAACGAAGGATGGTATCAAAGAATTCCGGAAAAGAACGGAAGTGTGTTCGCCCAACTTAGCAGGGTGAGAGCTGAGAATCGAGCCACTCGGAAAGCTCCCAATCAAGATCGACATCCTCATACTCGGTGCTCCTGATCCTCCCCTCCCTTGGTGGATTAATCGGATTAGCGACAGGGGGAACCTCGGGGTCAACTTCAGTCCGAGGTCTCTTCCCCAGCCTAATCTCTTCACGTCGAGCTTCAGGGTCCGGCCCAGTCGACCTTCCCTGAGCATCTCCACCTTGTCGACTTCGGGAAGTTGAGCCTTGATTCCAAAGCCTGTCGCTTAGCTGCTCCAACATAACACGTTTGGTTCCCTTTGGAGGCACCAAAGCTCCAACAAGTACTTCGTCTACAAATGACACGCAGATTGAGGAAATGGAAATTCAAAGATAAAAATCGACTTACTACCATTTACCTAAGCTCGGGTCATCTGCCTTTTTCTTCGATCTCGATAGACCGCAGACCCGTAGTCGAGGCTCCTCGATCAGCTTATTGACATCCAGGTGATACTTGGTAAGATTTTCTACAAACTTTTGCGTAAAGTGTGGTCTCGGCGGATTGTTAACGACAATGAGCTCGATACGCCATGGAGTAGTTACATTCAGGGTTTGACCCTTTGGAGGCCTGAACACAAACCTTGATTTCCAACCTTTACCGTGAGAACTCTTGGTATTGGTCAAAAAACTCCTATTCCCTCGAGATTTAACTTGATAAAATCCCGTACCCGATTTCGGAGAGTCGCTCACCTTGAAGAGATACCAGGAATTCGCAAAAGAGGCCCTCTGCCCAAAGGCTTTCATAACCACTATGAACGCAATTATCATTGACATACCGTTCGGCACTATTTGTGTCGGACGAACGCCGAGAGCATTTAAAATTCCAGCCAGCTCAGGAGCTATGGGCACCCGAAACCCGCCCTCCATCAAGGCCTCATGAATAGCTAAAGTACGCTTCGGCGGCTCGTGCATTCTCTGATTCTTGCCAGGAGTACTCAAAGTCCAACCCGATGGTATCGAGAAGGCTGACAACATAGATCCCGCAGGTCTTCTGTGACCCCCGGCCTGAAACTCGTGATACGCTTCCTCGGTCTGATAGGTTCTAGTATCTTCCTCGTCACCTGATTCCTCTGCTCTCCCCTCTACACCGGTCGGTTCAGCTTCTCCTTCGTCTCCCTCGACATTTAGCTGCTCGATCTGCTCGTCATATACCTCATCGACAACAGAGTCGATATGGGCATAATCGGGACTTGAAGGTGAGTCAGCCGACATTCTTATCAATGTTATGAACTAAGAAAGACTATCGACTATGAGCTGTATAGAGGATATGTTCGAGAACGCTATTGATATTAAAGAACAAGCTCAGAGGATGAAAGATTTTCACTGAAAGGTTGAAATCGTTTATGGTAAAAACGACCTATATATAGGGAGATAAATACCACTTCATTAATTACAGAAAAGCCCCTCAAAAAGTCGCGACGATTCACATTCCTCCCTCTAGAAGATGCGACGCTTCGCCTCCACACTCCAATTTTCAAAATTGCCGACAAGGCATGAAAACAGATTTTGGCGCGCACACTATGAACGAAAAGAAACACCCGAAAATCAAAAACCAATAAAACTTCTAGACTTCGATCCTTACTCGAAACTCTAGAACTTGGGGGACTACCACTATATACGCTCAAAAAATCAAAAAAACCAGTAAAACCAATAAAACTTCTAGACTTCGACCCTCACTCGAAACTCTAGAACTTGGGGGACTCTTGATGTGCCAAGTCTTCGTCAAGACAACGCACCATTTTACACCATATCGATAGTCGAAATCCGACGTCCTCGCCGAGATATCCCACGGAAAGAGCGAGTCTCAAACACATCGATTTCCATCGAACAAACTCATGGCGAGGACATCGACTTAACTCATCGACACGATTGCTTACTCGTCGATATGGTTTCTATCAATGAGTATAACCCTTTTTTTATAAAAGGGGTCAGACCAAATAAATAAGGTCAATATCCTGACCCGAATGTCCTATCACGACCCAACCACTATATCCGGAAGGTCTTGTCAGGATCCGACCCAGTGACCAAACGGAAACTATAAATAGCCCTCATAAATACAGTAACGGTGCGCACTCTCTAAGCATTAATTACCCATTTCGATATCACAACTCGACACTTACTTAGGCATCGGAGGGTTATCGCCGAGTCACCAACGACATTAACCTGACGTAGTTCTCTTTGATTGCAGGTTACGATCCCCGTGTACAAATCGAAGAGATGCTTGATTGACCTGCCTATCTTCACATTGACGAGAAGTGTTGAAACTGACACCCAAACCCTTGATACGACAAACACAATAAGACACAGAAAAACACTCTCATCATATATAATTAACAATTCATATTTAAACTTCAATTCTTCAAAATACTTTATAAGAAAAACATTAAATCGATAATTGGTCATTGAATTCATAGTAATGTGCTACAAAATGATTATCAAAAGCTATGGGTGATTTACGACTAGACCTTCTTAGGTTTGATCATTTTACAAGGACCTCTGGCGTTTCAAAAATTACAGCAAGGGCCTTCAAAGCCCACCCCTTCACCCCTTAACCCCAACCCTAGCCTAACCCTTACACCTACCCCTAGGTTGCACGGATACTCTGAAATTATACACCGTGCAGTATCGTATGTGTATAGGATATTCGGATACTCAGATACTCGTACGATACTTGTGAAATACTCCACCGTGTCGATTTCAATAATAGAAAAATAAAAAATAAGAAAATACGTATCGGATACAAAAGAAGGCATATAGAAAACACCCAGAATACTTGAGAGCATGTATTTCTACAAATAATTTGTAGGTTATGCATATTATCAAAGTAAAATCTACATAAAACGCTTGAAAATCTGTATAAAGCCAAATTTTTGCCTATGATATTAATACTATGATTTTACTTGAACATTTATATAAGAGGTAGATAGCATTATTTATTTTAATCTGGAATAAAAAGTGAACTAAATATACATTACATAATTTTTTTAATACATTTTTAAAACAATGCTTTCTTATTATAATATATTTTTAAATATACAGACACGTATTTTTACCGTATCAAATCCTATAAATTTTGAAAACCCGTATTGCCGTACTCGTATCGTATTATACCATATCAACGTATCCGTATCCGTACAATCTAGCCCTGCCCCCTCCATTAATGTTTATTTTTTCCTAACCCCACCCTCACCCCATTTGATTGGTCATGCCCTTACAAGAAAACTACCTACAGTCCTTACCGCTTTAACAATCCTTACAAGGACACCTTCTACACATTTTGAAACCACAGTCCACAGAAATTCTTTGTAATTACGATAAACCAAGGGTCCATATGTAAATCGTCCAAATACTATTCATCATATACTATGAAAGCAATACAAGTTGGACTATCAAATTTTCTGATCTAAATTGATCTATGAATTCAAAACTGAATGATACCCGAGTAAAGCCTTCTCCAACTTGTTTTAACTCTCAAGTTTGATTTAAAAGAAAGCGAAAAACCACTCCTATACAAGTCAAACTAGTAGCTAGTCCGAGTCCTGGAGTTGAAGAGCAGGAATTGTTCGGAAACGAGCATGATGCCGAAAGTGAGACGTTTCTTTATTATTTTTTTTGTGAGAAATAAATGACCTCTTTCTCTTTTGTGAGAATCCTTGCTCATCAGACAACAAAAATCCCATGTTACTTTCCTTCTTACTGCACCTATCACGGTTCTCTTTCGCAAACCTGCAAAACCACAAAAAGGCTTATAGAGTGGATTCATACATCGCCTCAACAAACGCATTCAAAGGGATAAATCAGATATAGTTATATTTGCCCTTCATCTTCGATTATACACAATAGAGTATCTGGTTTACACCATGATATAGTTCCCTTTTATATTTATCTCCATATAATATTCCTTACACATGTTCAGTTATATTTTTACTTTCAAACATCAAGAAGCGCCAACAGATTAGAGAAGTTGGTGGTTGCACCGTAAATAACCAATCAGCAAAGCTGCCAAAAGTTCAAATAAAGAATAAGTTCTCCATTTGTATGTTACTTTTACCCAGGTATATCTGTTGTGACAATTGCTCTTAGAATTTATTTTACTTTTAAAATTTAGCAATGGCAAACAATATACACAAAATAAATATCAAATTACTACGTACATAGATTAAAATGGAAACATAACTAAGGTTGATCACATAGGAAAGGGAATAAATATGGACCTACATTTGCAGCTAGATGTCACAAACTTTCTCAAATGCATAATAATAAACGAAAAGAGTCACTGTTCACTGCAACCTATAAAAAGAACTCATTAAAGAGAAAGAAACCCTTACTGTTCGCGGATTATCTTGAATGCTTCTTTTGTTGCATAAGGTAATCCAGTCTTTGGATCACGGTAACTGCATTATACCACAGTGCAAATCACATCTTTAGAAAAATAATATACTGTGCATAGAAGTAGATCTAACTACAAGCACAACATGGAAAATGAAGGTTCAGAAACTTAAGCCCAATCTGGATCTTGTATTTTACCGTGGAAAGTGTTTCTGATTTAAAGGAAAATACAAGAAGAAGCTTGCTTTTGTCAATTGTGAGATTTGTTTGTTAATCTCACACAAAATCATTTTTTTTCCATTATAATCAACAATATTGCTTGATAGAAGTTCTTTAATTTGCATTTGTGTAGAAAAAACATGAGGAAAATGTAACCATTGATTTCAAGTGTTCCTCTTTCATTTTGCTTTCCCAGTCCTAGATCCAAATGAAGTGTGTACACATATCAGATAAAAGAAAATTTTAGTCGTTTGGATATGGATCCTTAGTACTCAGGGCCCTTGTACAAGAAACTAACCAAGTTGCTCGAGAACAACTCATGTTGTTATTCAAAAGCTCGTTCATGTAATAAAACTAATGAGCTGGACATGAAAATATTTCTTGGCTCTTTTAGTATACAAAGCTGAACTTGAGTATATTTTTCTACATACACAGCCATTTCCTTAATTATTGACTTATCACTTATGTAATAATTTAATTTCTTGAAATCTACAACTTAATTCATTTAAAAACAAGCTTTCTAACTTTATCCTTCTTTTCCATTTTAGAATGACAAATAATTTACCAATAGCTTGTTTCTCCATGAACAGTTCATAAATGTAACCACAAGGTGTATGCTTGTAGCTTGGCTGGCAACACTAGATGTATTTTAGCCCTAACTAAGCAATTCAGTTCAAAACATGACAGAGGCTTGACTATTGTTACCATCTGCAAGAAAATATAGGTTGATGGTAGTCGAAACTTACATTGCTGGCAGTCCAGTAATAGCACAAACTGCCTTCTCCGGATCTGGAAAGATGTGGATATGTAAAAACCGTCAATCACAAGAACAAGCACAAAGTTAGATTTGATAGAAACTTGTGACTGTAAAATATTAACAGAAAGTTCATATCCTGCAAGGCCTTCACTACCAATGCCTTACATAGATTTGAGGATACATAAATGAGAAGCTAATTGAAGCTTCACAATGTTTTTCCCACAACAAATTAACGGAGCGAAAAATTCAATATAGCAACTTTTTCAGATACATGGGGCCTGTTTGTCTCGCTTTTCGGAAAAAATTTTCGCTTTTCCGAAAAGCGAGACAAACGGCCCAACTTGTTTCCGAAATAAATGCCTACAGTAAAATTTTTCAGAAATAAGTTTCTGAAAAAAGGCCCATTTTGAAGAAAAAGCCCTACTCCCTACTCCCTATCTCTACTCTATTTCTCCTCTAGGCGGCTGTTTCTTTTTCTTTTCCTTTTTCCTTCTCCTCTATCATATCTCTTTCTTCTTCCATTTTTTTTTGTCCTTGCAGAAAAATCAGATCTGTCTTTCTTTTTCTTTTCTTCCCCTCTTTTCTCTCTTTCTTCTTCCATTTTCGTTTGTCATTTCGACTGAGTGTGAATTCGGTGGTCGAGTTGGGGATTCTTGGAAACGAGAAAAGGAACCTGAGAATAAATCGTTCATTTTTTAATTTTTTTTCAGAATTTATGAATTGAAGATGCTGGGAGTGGATCTGGTGAAAATAGTGGGATTTGAGATTATGGATACTGAAATTGAGATTGGAGTGGGTTTTTATGATATTGATTTCGTAGTGATGAATAATAATTTTATTGAAGTAGGCAAAAATGGGGTTGAATTGGTAAAAGACGAGACTAGTCAAAGGAGTCCCCTGCTGCTGTGGTTTGTTTAATTATATAAACTAAAAAGATTGATTTATTGATTTATTGAATATTAAGAGGAAGAAAAGTCAACTTAATGTTTTTTCTGAATATTGTGTAATAACTATTAGGTAAATATTGTGTAATAACTATTAGGTAAATATTTTAAGGATATTGTGTAATTTTTAGCATATTTAATATGTCATTTGAATGAATTCGTCGGTAAGATAAAATGATTAAAAGAAATTTATAAAAATATTTTTAAAAAAAATCAACAAAATGAAAATTAATTTACTTTATTTTTTATTATTTAAGAAAATACAAATAATTAATTATAAATTATTATTTATCACATATATTACATATAATATATACATCAATAAATTAACTATATATAACTAACTGATGTGACATAAAGTCTTACACTATCTTACACCTAATTAACTAATTCAAACCTACAAAAAAAATCTACACCTACTTTTTTTCTCAAACAACTCTCCCAAAACCCAAACAAACAACATTACGCAAATCGAGATTATTTCCCAAACCTCTACCACTTTCCCAACCACTCTCCCAAAGACCAAACAAACAGCCCCATGAAGTTTCTAACATTAATTATTCATTTATATCTCATAAAAAGAGAGTGGTTGCCACTTTCAGCATAGGCTGATTGGCTTTCTAGTGAACTATGCAGCCACCTGCTCTGCTTCTAAAGTTCTACTGACAGCATCCACTCCTACTATCTTATAGGTTCATCAGGTAAGAACTTAGAAATTCATGAATTTTAAAATTACATGCGAAGAAAGAAACCTAAAGCAATCAATTCCCATACCTAAGAAACACAATTATGTCTGTGTGCATGGGTAGGCTTTTTCTGTTCGAGTACACATATACCTAGTGCAATTTCAACAGGATACTATTTCGTTCATATCGTGATACTCAACCTTCCATTCCATTTGCTAAACATAAGTTCAACATAACTGTTCAACATAACTGAATTTTTAACATCTACCCTGTTAATTTTGAGGACGAAGTTCTAAAACTTATCGCACGGCACTCCTCAAGGCACAAGGAATTCCTCTTCTGAGACAAAAATCTGGGTGTTCAGTTAAGTAGTGCGGAAGTCACAATCCCTTACTAACACACATATGCCTAAGAAGGAGAACATTATAATTTTTGGTTAAGAAAAAGTTCAATGTTGGAAATAAAAGCTGAAGTAAATAAGAAAGCTTTTTAACATGTATTCATCGGTTACCTAAGCACCTTGCATGTTTTTATTGCAATAATTGGTAAGTGGTGATTTCAATATATGATAAGGCATAACAATTACATGGAACATGGACACACGAACATAAGAATATGAATATGGACATACAAATCTAGATAGATGAAAATAGACATTCTTTAACAGTTTTTATCCACAGCATGAATTTCTGTAAAATATTAACAGAAAGTTCATATCCTGCAAGGCCTTCACTACCAATGCCTTACATAGATTTGAGGATACATAAATGAGAAGCTAATTGAAGCTTCACAATGTTTTTCCCACAACAAATTAACGGAGCGAAAAATTCAATATAGCAACTTTTTCAGATACATGAAGTTTCTAACATTAATTATTCATTTATATCTCATAAAAAGAGAGTGGTTGCCACTTTCAGCATAGGCTGATTGGCTTTCTAGTGAACTATGCAGCCACCTGCTCTGCTTCTAAAGTTCTACTGACAGCATCCACTCCTACTATCTTATAGGTTCATCAGGTAAGAACTTAGAAATTCATGAATTTTAAAATTACATGCGAAGAAAGAAACCTAAAGCAATCATTTTCCATACCTAAGAAACACAATTATGTCTGTGTACATGGGTAGGCTTTTTCTGTTCGAGTACACATATACCTAGTGCAATTTCAACAGGATACTATTTCGTTCATATCGTGATACTCAACCTTCCATTCCATTTGCTAAACATAAGTTCAACATAACTGTTCAACATAACTGAATTTTTAACATCTACCCTGTTAATTTTGAGGACGAAGTTCTAAAACTTATCGCACGGCACTCCTCAAGGCACAAGGAATTCCTCTTCTGAGACAAAAATCTGGGTGTTCAGTTAAGTAGTGCGGAAGTCACAATCCCTTACTAACACACATATGCCTAAGAAGGAGAACATTATAATTTTTGGTTAAGAAAAAGTTCAATGTTGGAAATAAAAGCTGAAGTAAATAAGAAAGCTTTTTAACATGTATTCATCGGTTACCTAAGCACCTTGCATGTTTTTATTGCAATAATTGGTAAGTGGTGATTTCAATATATGATAAGGCATAACAATTACATGGAACATGGACACACGAACATAAGAATATGAATATGGACATACAAATCTAGATAGATGAAAATAGACATTCTTTAACAGTTTTTATCCATAGCATGAATTTCTGTAAAATATTAACAGAAAGTTCATATCCTGCAAGGCCTTCACTACCAATGCCTTACATAGATTTGAGGATACATAAATGAGAAGCTAATTGAAGCTTCACAATGTTTTTCCCACAACAAATTAACGGAGCGAAAAATTCAATATAGCAACTTTTTCAGATACATGAAGTTTCTAACATTAATTATTCATTTATATCTCATAAAAAGAGAGTGGTTGCCACTTTCAGCATAGGCTGATTGGCTTTCTAGTGAACTATGCAGCCACCTGCTCTGCTTCTAAAGTTCTACTGACAGCATCCACTCCTACTATCTTATAGGTTCATCAGGTAAGAACTTAGAAATTCATGAATTTTAAAATTACATGCGAAGAAAGAAACCTAAAGCAATCATTTTCCATACCTAAGAAACACAATTATGTCTGTGTACATGGGTAGGCTTTTTCTGTTCGAGTACACATATACCTAGTGCAATTTCAACAGGATACTATTTCGTTCATATCGTGATACTCAACCTTCCATTCCATTTGCTAAACATAAGTTCAACATAACTGTTCAACATAACTGAATTTTTAACATCTACCCTGTTAATTTTGAGGACGAAGTTCTAAAACTTATCGCACGGCACTCCTCAAGGCACAAGGAATTCCTCTTCTGAGACAAAAATCTGGGTGTTCAGTTAAGTAGTGCGGAAGTCACAATCCCTTACTAACACACATATGCCTAAGAAGGAGAACATTATAATTTTTGGTTAAGAAAAAGTTCAATGTTGGAAATAAAAGCTGAAGTAAATAAGAAAGCTTTTTAACATGTATTCATCGGTTACCTAAGCACCTTGCATGTTTTTATTGCAATAATTGGTAAGTGGTGATTTCAATATATGATAAGGCATAACAATTACATGGAACATGGACACACGAACATAAGAATATGAATATGGACATACAAATCTAGATAGATGAAAATAGACATTCTTTAACAGTTTTTATCCACAGCATGAATTGCAAGGAAAAGAAACGGTGTTCAAAAGTTTAATAATAAGCAATGAGTGTGTTGGATCCTTAATACTTCAAATGTCAAGAGTCATGGTAGCAACAGATGATAGAATTGCCCAATTGAACAAATAATACCCCTATTTCTAGCAAATCCCAAAGTTATACTAAAAAACTGTGGTATAACTATACTAACAATAATTGATGTAGGATAAAGTATGAATATTAATCTCTAACGATAGCATGTTAATTATTGAAAGATTACATTTCCTAAAGAAATGAGTCAAGCGAGTCAGCATACAGAAGCATTTTATGAAAATGGAGTGTGTAGCAATGAAACAAGGGCACCCTACTTACATTGAGATGATGTGGTCAAGACTTCTGACTCAAATGATGCTCCGTTTATGAAATCTAGGTACGAGTAACCTGTAATGAATTTGTCAATTTATTTACATTTTTCATCACCAATTTTTTTAATGAGAAACAAGATTGAAAATATGCCATTATAAACCAGTAATGATACTTTAACCAACAGATGTTCCATGAGTAAACTGAACATTCAAGAAGCTACAAAAACAAAGTGAAGAGAGAAGTCTTGCCATTTCTAGAAATATATTGTATCTGGGGACCACAGTAAACTTCTTTATGTACAATTGCTCTTTTCTTAACTTCTTCTTCCCTAGCTAACATTCGTTCCAAATTCCTCAAATTCATAATTTCTGCAACATGGTTTTCATGAAATTCAATTAGAAGGGTTCTCAAGCTATGATAGCACGCCAACAAAATAAAGACAGTTCTACAAGAGGAATGCCGTGAGAAGCACCTGTTTGAGCTGCTTCTAAAAGCATCTCTTCTTGAGTCATCCTCTTCTCTTCACCTTCTTTTTTCTTTTTCATTGGCTGACAATTAAGATGAGAAAGATCATAGAAATAGTTTCACAAATGGATGACACCTTGGTGCCTTTGAACATGTTCTACAGATTAAAGAATCTTTTAGTAAAAAATAGTAAACTGAAGTTGTTTAACAGCATATATATAACTAACTGACTGCATGAAATTTCTCATGAAATATGAAAATATTAGTCTCTTATCTGACCATGCTAATTAAGTGGGAATTGTATCTAGGCAACATGCCAGAATTAGAAAAGAGATTAATCTTATTGATAGTGAGATGCAAAACTTCAAAGTTAGATTTAGTCAAAATTCAAGTCGAGCCTGAAAGCTCTGGAATATATTATGTACCAGCACTTGAGCTTTGTGAACGTGTGTCAGTAAGTTTAATGACAGAACTTTGAAGATAACTAAGATATATTAGATGAAACAATTGAAGCTTTAAGTTTTTGCAGTAAGATCATAGTAGTTCTCAACAATGACAGGGACTAATGGTTGCATGTACAAGACTTGTCATCCAGCTTCGTCATTTCTTGCAAAAGAAGGTCAATCCTACAACAATTCACATGGGTGACTTTTCTATACCTTTTCCATGATGAAAGTTCCATCTCAAAGAAAGCAGAAGAAGACCCAAATTCAGAATAAAATTTGGTAAAGCAGTTATACCCGACCCCTAAGCACAGCATCCCTAGTTTCACACAGTGATCTTTAATGTCTACAGTATAGATTCTTGATACAGCATCAAAATATTTCTGATGTTGCTTTTAGTAATTGGATGTAATCCATCACGCTCACATGCAAATTATTTATAGCATAAATTTTCATGTCATATTACCTTAAGCATGGGACATGGATAGCACTGAAGACTTTCTAAAATTACATTACATGGTGCAGAAGAAAATTCAAGAGGGTAAACTAGCTGTCTAAATTAGGCTTTCTGCTTGACTTGTTTGTTAGACTGGCAAATGATTGATAATAAGATGTGTTCAAAGGTATAACTTCGAATAAAAAGAATTCCTGATTTCAATATATATATAATATGTCCCACACAAAAGCACCTTGAACTTTCCACTGCTGATGGTATATTTCTATGTGGAAACATTTCATCAAATTTGGATGTTGAATCAAAGCATAACAGAAGATTGATCAACTTCATATATGAACTGATAAAACCCCAGTCTCCATCAGAAGCACAATCTAAAAAGATAATAGTTGGCTAACTTTTCCCAGAATACCTGTATGTCATTTTTCTCCAATATTTGAAGTGGATTTCGAAATTCAAATTTACAGGTAAAAAGTAAGTGACTTATCGATTAAATAACAGAGTGCTTAGACAAGCCTGAAAATTGCAAATTAAATTTGAAAACTAGGAATGCACATTGCCAGTAGAAGACGTCGGGAGAAGCAATGAGTGGCTTTTACTGGACTTCACAAAGGGTTACTATGAGGGGAGGAAGCCGTTCACCCTCCAGAGTCCAGTCTTATTCCTTATCTTCATCAATGTGGAGTGCAGTATCTTAATTGCATTCTTGAGGCATGACTCAGTTTTGGTCGAAGGTGAGTGAGGTTCCAAAAATTTATTGAGAAGACTTTTCTTTGTGGGTGGGTGTGGGAGGTTCTGGAGCTGTATGCCTAATGCTTGATCAGAATACTTTCACTTAGTCATGAGGTCCCACACAAAATCCCAAAAAAAGGTATAAAACAACTTCTTCTAATGTTTTTCTTATCAACCACATCCCAGATAAAAAGAAAAGGGAATGCACAAGCTTGTAATCACTTCTGTCACCAAGATTATGCGGATTACAGTCTTCAGCCCAATAACACTATCAAATATCATCAGGGGCTTCTCTCTTTTACGAAAACTATTGAAGAAAAAGGGATTCCAACAATTTCTTTTTCTCTAGTATGTCTACAAAATAATGTCAGAGTCTCATTATTGGACAATTCAGAACTTATGGAAGATTCTTATAACTCTCTCGTTGTGCTCTATTAAATTGGAGGTTTGGTTGCAAGTCTTTCATAATCTACGTGTATGAATAATTTATTAAGTCAAAACAATGCAGATCTAAAGCAGCAATATAGGTGACAAATTTATGTGTGTTAAAAAAAAATTGTATTGCAAGTTTCTCATGCCCTCATTCTATGTTCACTAAAGTATTTTCTATGGAATCTAGGGGCTTTTGCCCATCCCCAGGGAAGTAATAAAGTACATTAACCTATGGAAGTCACCTTTTGAAAAACTTATCAAACAACATGCAACTGATTTACCATACCTTCATTGTAGCTTGCACTGCTGCACGTATTGCATCCCTCTCAGCTTGCCTGATGACCACAGAAGTTCTAGTTGATTTTCGAACTATTTTTTCTGATTCAACATCATCAGGAACATCGTGATGTTCTGAAGGAGTGGACTGCTCCGGAGTTTTCTCATTTTTAGGTGCCACTCCTAACTTTGAAATCACCTTGCTTTTGCTCTTCTTCTTTGTGGTTGGCTTTCCTGGGAGTATTAATTTCTTTTTTGTCCTAAACACACACCAAAGAAAAAAGAAAGAAAGGACATAAGAAAACATTGCAATCAGATGAGGTTATTTTCCACAGAGAAGAAAAGTCAAACCTCTCTTTAGGTTCATTTTCCACTTCTGGATCTGCTTCCGGCTCCTGATAGCATAGAATAAGTTAAAAGTAAGAGAAATGGCAAAGATGAGCATGTCAACCTCATAGAAGAAAGAACTCACGTCTTCATCGAAGTCACTATCAAAAACATCAGCAACCTCAGCTTCCGCCTCATATTCTATGTCATTCTCTTCCTAGAAATACAAGGATGAATTAGTCCATTGAGCACCACTTTGGATGAGCATAATCTAAAAATTATACATATACATAAGAATTAGTGTCTGAATTCTTGTGTCACATGCCATGATAACGGAGAGAAGATAAAATATTAGCTATTAAAAAACATAAGGCAGTGGAATAGATCATGTGCTTTTATTAAAATCTATTTTCATCAATGTTGCCCATAACAAAGTCGCATTGAACAATCTAACTTCTAAACAGCTGTAGACATTGATCATGCATGTAAAGTTTTCTTAAGAGAGAAAACAGGAATCTCGTTATTGATTACAGACATAATTACTTACTCTAGGACATATTTCTACAAGCCATGATATTGGCATCATACTATAAGTTACATATTTTTTGTATACATTACATTACCCCTGTAAGATAAATAGCCATGATAATATATTGGCATCATACTAGACAATATGAAACACTGCACGGAAGAGAAGGCATATATATATATATATATATAAGAGAGAGATATACTTACATCTTTGAGAGCATCTTGATTCCAAAAGACCTCGTCTTCTTCAATCTCATCATCAAGTAACTTTGTCATCCTACCAAATATTTTCGACCACTGAGTTTCATTACACTCTATTATGCATATAGTAACCAGAAGTTTCCACGTACCGTTTGCCCCTCGTTGCTCGAGAGACACGATCGAGAAAAACATGTTCTTTGTTGCTGTCCATTGGATCTCACCAGGCGTGGGTCGACGTATTAGGGGGTCCAAGGCGAAATTTACAATCAGGGTTCTATTGTACACAAAGAAAAATAGAGCAATATGTATTATTAAAATTGACTTTCTGACTTCAAAAATTGTAAAAGTATTTATTAAGTATTTACATGTGTTTTCTCTAACATATTTGTTAAATTTTTATAGGTAGATAATATGACCAATCAACTTAATTTTGTTTAACTTCCATCGGAATAAGTTTTTATAACATTTAATTCTAAAACCTTTGTTTCAACAAAGCAAATAAGTATTGTGAATATAATTACACAACTAGTGTACATTAATAGAGTTAACTTTTCACTTGTCAAAATCAATAAATAGATATAATATAAAAGTAGAATATGTATGCTCTCGCAACTGTGTTACAAAAAGGGCTTCTTAATCTCAGGGGTGTGCGTTCAGTAAAAACAACCCCCACCAATTTCCGGTATCTAGACTGGTTCAATAATTTCAGAATTTGTACCGTGTGCCAAGAAGAACAATTTAGTTCGGCTACCAAACAGTTCGCTGCCAAAAAACTAAAAGTGTAGTTTTTGGTCTTTTGGGTAAATTTTCAGTAAATTAATACTAAAAACTGCAGCTTTGGGTAATCTCATAGAATCAAACTACATATCAACCCCAATTTTTAAGCAGATCCCATGCCCCAGTTAATACTCCATATAACTCTGACGCCTTCAAATCCTAAATTTAATAAATTATTGCAAAATTACAGTGTCGGAAAGTGTTTTACCAGGAATACAATAAATTAGAAGCACTTATACTATCAATTAACATAGCACAGATTCTTTATCATTTGACTGACACCAATAATATGAAATATAAACGGAGCTTACATAACAGGGACAAAGAGAATTTCAACAGAATGTGTAATGTTATTCGAAACAAACAAAGCATGAATGAAAAATAAATCAATTAAATTAAGGAAAGGAGGGAACCTTGCCAAGAGATGAACGGCCGACGGGAGGAGAACCGTAAGAGGCGGACGGAAAACAGGCTCTTCGCGAACTTCAGCGCAAGTGAGAGAGAAATGGACAAGGGCTTTCCCTAAATGGAGGATAATTAGAATCTGAAGTGAGAGACGTATTTTATTTTTTATTAATAATGCTGAAATTGAAAGAAGGATTGTTAATTAGGCAATTTAGGCTTGTATCAATTATCAAAAAAAAAAAAAAAATAGGCTTGTATCTAATGTCGAGAATCAAAATGTAAGTTCGATATTAGATACAAGCCTATTTTTCTTTTTTTTCTTTTTTTTTTTGTGCGTTTCTTTTTTTTTCTATTTTTATTATTTTGATTCGATATTGAATGTTCAGTTTTAGCACAATTTGGTAGGTTTATCGAATCATGTGCAACAGTCATTTATCTCATGATATTAAAATAGATATTCAAATAAAAAATAGATATTTAATTTAAGTTAATTTGATAGCTAAAATTTAACTTTAAATCACACTCTATTCATTTAAATATATGTTAATTAAGTAAACTAGTAACTAGTTCTACTTTAGTAGTTTTGTTTAGTTTTAATAAAAATAAAAGATAGTTACCATGATCGTGAAGTTGTTAAATATTAGCAGAATTGATAAATATATAATAACCCTTGACTAAAGCATTTCCGGAGACCGCATAAGAAAAACATCAAATCACTCGTTAAGTCCTATTACAGCCTACAAGGTTTTGATAACTGTAGAAAAGTTTTTTATTCCAGCAATAAATATAAAAAATGGAGCATCGTTCTAAATTAATTTAAATTAGGATAAATTCAAATTAAATTAAAACATACTTAAAAGTAAAGAGAATTAAATTAGAATTAATTAAATTAAAAATAATAAATATTTGTATCTTGCGTTAGATGATCTATATAAGATTTCTGACAATTTTTTTTATCTACATGTTAGTGTATGATTCAATGTTGAGATATTTGTTTTGTATAAATAGGTCCTTTACTATAAAGTTTTGTACACATTAATTCTTTAATATCAATACAAGTTTACTTTTACATATTTCTCTCTATTTTCTCTCTACAATTTATATGAATACCAGAATTACAATTTATATGGTATCAGGAGACTAAAATTCTGATTCCCGCTGCAATCTATAATCAAGCATCTTCATCATACTGGCATACTCTGTTCATCAATCCAGTCTCAATTTCTGACAATTTCTCTATCAATATTCATCCATATTCAAAATTATTCACATACCAAGAATCTCCCTTTCATTATAAATTCAAAATCACTGTCTTTACACCCACCATCAGAAAATTCACCTTCGAACACCAAGTCTCTTCAAGAAAATCTGTTTTCTCTCTAATCTTTTTATCTTTTCATCTGCACAAAGAAATTCGGTTTATTTCAGTCACATATCCACAGAACAGTTCATTTTCTTTCACAAATATACCTTTTCTTGATTCAAGAAACCTATCTACTTTCATTCTTTCTACATGGCTGATTCCACTCCCAGTCCTTCCAACAAGAGACCTCCTGTGGAGGATCCTTTAGTCCCTATTATCTACACCCGGCTGGTGGCCCGGGTCTAAATCTTGTCAACAAACCACTCAATGAAGATAATTATCAATCATGGTGTAGGGCCATGACTATGAGCCTTACCGTAAAGAACAAATTAGGTTTGTTACTGGATCACTCAAGAAACCTACCACTGATCCTGAATTAATCAATTTCTGTGAGCGCAACAACAAAATTGTCTGTTCTTGGCTATTAAATGCTATATCTCCTGACATTGAATCCAGCATACAATATCATACTCTAGCCAGTGACATTTGGAAGGAACTTAAAGAATGTTTTAAGCAGGGTAATGACCCTAGATTGTATCAGTTAAGGAGAGATTTACTTAAACTCACTCATGAGAATAAGACTGTCAACACATACTATACCAGATTCAAAGTGTTTTGGGATGAAATCCAAAACTCTAGGCCTACCTGCACCTGTGGAGAATTGGATGAATACTTTCAACATGAATATCTTTTCATATTTCTTATGGGTCTTGATGACTCCTATGCTCACACTAGGAGTCAAATTCTCCTAATGGAACCCTTACCAACTGTTAACAAGGCCCTTGCCTTGATATCTCAGGAAGAAAAACAAAGGGCCCTCATCCCTCAATCCCCTAGTCTTGATTCTAAAAACTCAATGGCTTTTTCTTTAAAACCTTCTTCCACTCCCCCCCAGAACTTCAATCCAAGACCCCCTTTTTCCAACTATCAAAGACCTCCTACCAATCCAAATTACTTTCACAAACCTGCCTCCACTCCTAATTACAGGGGCAAATCCAGACCATTTTGCACCCATTGTAATCAGCCAGGCCACACTACTGAAACCTGCTTCAAACTGCATGGCTACCCTCCTGGTTACAAACCACCGGGTTACAGACCTCCTACCCCAACATCAAACTCTATCATCTCTGCCTCATTCACTCCATCTCCTCCATCCAATGTTACTGAGTTTGTTCAGGCCCTCACACCAGAACAGTTTCAGCATCTTTCCAGCATGACTTCACATCAGAACACTGCTTCTCCATCACAGTCCACACAGTCAACAGCTAATGCTTTTAGTATGGTAAACAACTCAGGTATCTGTATTTCTTCATTTACCTTACCTACTACAAGTTGGATTATAGACTCAGGGGCCTCTAACCACATTTGTCATGACATTAAACTATTTTCTTTTGTAAATCCTACTCACAACACCTCCATTACTTTACCCAACAACACATCTATTGCTGTTTACTTTACTGGCACTATAGTTATTAATGCATCTCTTAAACTACATAATGTCTTATATGTCCCTTCTTTTAAGTTCAACCTTCTCTCTGTTAGTTCCTTATTAAAAAATCAACAAAATTCTGTCTTTTTAATGCATGATATTTTTTATATACAGGACAACTTAACCAAGCTAAGGACTGGACAGGGTAATCTACATAATGGGCTATATATCTTAGAAGCATCTAGTTCTCCTCTTTCTACCTTTTGTAATAAAGTGACTACCATTCACACATGGCATGCTAGACTAAGCCATCCCTCCTATCATAGATTAGCATCTCTTAAATCTTTACTACAGTTTTCTGATGTAATTCCTATTGATTCTCATTGTGAAATTTGTCCTATATCTAAACAAAAAAGGTTACCTTTTCCTTCTGAAAATCACATGGCTTTGCATTCTTTTGATCTAATCCACTGTGACATTTGGGGACCCTATCATATCCCCTCTCACAATGGCTTTAGGTATTTTATTACTATTGTGGATGATTTTAGCAGGTTTACATGGATTTTTCTTATTAAACATAAATCTGAGGCAAGCACTATTATACCCCACTTTATTAAAATGATACAAACTCAATTTCATACAACAATTAAATGTTTTAGATCTGACAATGCTAAAGAACTAATTTTTTCTAAATTCTTTTATGAAAATGGCATATTACATCAATTCTCTAATGTCCAGACCCCACAACAAAATTCTGTGGTGGAAAGGAAACACCAACACATTCTCAATATTGCTAGGTGTCTTCTATTTCATTCTAAAATTCATATTGAATATTGGTCTGAATGTGTCTTAACAGTTGTTTCCTCATGAACAGAACTCCCTCTCCTATCCTTAATAACTCTTGTCCCTATAATCTTCTTTACAACAAAAAGGTCAATTATCATTTTTTAAAAACTTTTGGTTACCTTGCCTATGCTTCTACTTTACATGAGCACAGAAAGAAATTTGATCCTAGAGCTAGGGAATGCACATTTTTAGGATATGCCCCTGGTGTTAAGGGTTATAAACTTCTTGATAACACTACTAGGGAGATATTTCTATCTAGGGATGTCATTTTTCATGAAAACATTTTTCCCTTTCATACTATTCCTCCTCTAAACTCTGATAATTCTCCTATTCTACCTTCATCTATCTCTCCTTCATCTCACATATACTATGAACCTCTATCTCAAACTCCTTTACCCTCTACTAATCCTCCTTCCCCTATCCCTCCTGACTTACCTATCTCTCATACAACTGCACCTGCCCCTGTTCCTACTAATAGAAAATCTTCCATGCCTTCTAAGCCACTTTCTTACTTAAAAGATTTTCACTGTAATCAATCACTTGTGTCTCCAGCTCAATATCCTCTATCTTCTGTTCTTTCTTATGATAACATCTCCCCTGCCTTTCAATCTTTCATATCAAATATATCTTCTGTTTATGAGCCTAATACATATAAACAAGCTATTAAACATAAGGAATGGGTTCAGGCCATTGATGATGAATTAAAAGCAATGGAACTTAATCACACATGGTCTGTAACCTCACTTTTACCAAACAAAACTCCCATTGGCTGTAAATGGGTTTTTAAAGCTAAAAGGAAGTTAGATGGTTCAGTGGATAGATTCAAAGCTAGATTGGTTGCAAAGGGGTTCACACAAACTGAGGGCATAGATTTTTTGGACACTTTCTCACCAGTGGCTAAAATGGTTATTGTTCGAGTTCTTCTAGCTCTATCTGCTGCTAAGAATTGGTTTCTACACCATCTAGACATAAACAATGCCTTTCTAAATGGTGATTTATCAGAAGATGTCTACATGGAACTGCCTCAAGGTTATACTCCTCCCTCCACTACTACAGGTTCAGGTAAACATGTTTGTAAGCTTCTAAAATCTATCTATGGTCTTAAACAAGCAAGTAGGCAATGGAACCTTAAGCTAACTACTGTTCTTCTATCTATGGGCTTTTCTCAATCTCTTTGTGATTACTCTCTCTATACTAAAGGTTCTACTGATTCTTTTGTTGCTTTACTTGTTTATGTTGATGATATTATCATAGTTGGCCCTAATCTTGCACTAATCTCGTCTATCAAAAGTCAGCTTAGTATGCATTTTAAACTGAGGGACTTGGGACAACTAAAGTACTTTCTTGGACTGGAAATAGCATATTCTAAGAAAGGACTTGCTATATCTCAGAGGCAGTACACTTTACAACTATTAGAGGACACTGGATATTTGGCTTCTAAACCAGCCCAACTTCCTATGGATCCTAACATTCATTTATCTAGTGATCTCACTAATTTACTCCGTGATGCTTCTTCTTACAGGAGACTAGTGGGACGGCTGATTTGTTTGACTCTCACTCGCCCTGACATAAGCTTTGCAGTCCACAAGCTTAGTCAATTCCTATATAAACCAGCTCATTCTCACCTATCAATAGCTCATCATTTGCTACGTTATCTAAAAGGTTCTCCAGGACAAGGTTTATTATATCAATTTACTCCTAATATCACCCTTTCTGCTTTCTGTGATGCAGATTGGGGTTCGTGCATTGATACCAGAAGATCCACAACGGGATTCTGTGTGTTTTTAGGGAGCTCTTTAATCTCTTGGAAATCCAAGAGACAACCCACCGTGTCACGCTCCCCTGATGAAGCAGAGTATCGAACTTTAGCAGCAACTACTAGTGAATTAATCTGGATGCAAAATTTAATGAGGGACTTACAACAATTCACAGGCGAAGCTCCTCTTCTTTTCTGCGACAACACTCAGCCATTCATCTAGCTTCCAACCCGGTTTTCCACGAGCGAAACAAAAACGTGGAAATCGATTGCCATTTCGTGAGGGAACACGTCAATCGCCGCAACCTCGGATTAATTCCCATCAGATCGGCTCTCCAACTTTCTGATATTTTCACAAAGGCTCTTCCAAACCAGCCATTTTCGTATATACTGTCCAAGCTGAGTGTAAATAACATTTACTCTGCAGCTTGTGGGGGCGTGTTAGATAATAAAGATTCTGCAAATTCTTGTTTGCTTAAGATTGAGGAAATGGAAGAAATAAGAGAAGAAAATCAATTGGAATAAAGAGAATGGGTTTTCCCCAATTCTGTGTTAATTAGTCAATTATGGATTTTATTTTCAGTAGCCGTTATATTATATGTATTAGTTTATGTAATTAGCACTTTTATTCCACCGCCTTTAGTTTTGTATAAATAGGTCCTTTACTATAAAGTTTTGTACACATTAATTCTTTAATATGCCGTGAGCCTTGCTACTGTATCTTTGTCTCTTTTTCTTACATTTTCACCGCATGATTAATCGTCAACCACCTTCATCTTTAGAGGAAAGAAGTACCAAAAAGGTTAGAACACAGGCCATGCTTCAAGAACCCATATCAATGGAGAAGGATGATGGTAATAAGGTTCATGGAGAAAATACTCCAATGGAAGAAAAGCCATCGTACCGGCAAAAATTGGTAGGTGAAAGACAAATCCGTGAGACAGTGCGTTTTGAGGAGAAAGGTATGTTTGAACTGGAAAAGATCAAAGTGGTGAAATCATCTCCGGAATGCCCCTATCCCAAAGTGATTATTGATGAAGACCTTTTGGAAAGCATTAGAAAGCCATGGCAAGAAACACTCATACTGAAACTAATGGGGAAAGCTTGGAACTTTAACTGGTTGTCAACTAAGTTGGATTCCACGTGGAAACTTAGTGGAGATTTTGACCTTATGGACTTGGGTTCCAACTGCTATATCTTGAAAATCAGAGATCAAGCAAAGAGTGAGTTTATCCTTACGGAAGGCTCGTGGATGATTGCTGGCCACTTTCTGGTGGTGAGGAAATGGATTCCAAATTTTCGAGCATCTACCGGTCGTATAACCACAGCGATCACCTGGGTTCGTATCTCGGAATTAGCCACTGAATATTACAAAGAGGCAATCGTTTTCTCCATCGCACGAAGTATTGGGAAACCGATTAAGATTGATCACGATACTTATTGGGCAACTAAGGGAAAATATGCTAGAATATGTATTGAAGTGGATATTGAGAAGCCTTTAGAGAAGGCGGTTGAAGTTGGAGGAGAACTCTAGCCCATTATGTATGAGAATTTCCCTGTTATATGTTATGAATGTGGCCGAGTGGGACACTGAATCGTAGACTGCCCTAAGAAAGTTATAGGGACCCAAAGGAGTATGGATGTAGATGGTTTAGTGAATACTGAGTCAGCACCGAGTCAGGTGACTACTGGGGTGAGTCGACTGGTTCAGCAGGTTCAAAACGAAAAATATGGAGTGGATGCAGGTGATACGACCGAAAAAGAGGGGACAAAAAATTCAAACAAGACAAGTGAAGGATAGTACCTTGATTCAGCATAGCAACAAATATATGAATCTTTCATTAGAAGAGCAAGAGTTAGGGGACAAGGAGAGTACGGAAGAAGAGGTGCCTATATATATAACTACAAATAACATTAAAAAAGTGGAGGTTATAAGTCAACCTGGAAATAATAAAGGTGTCAGTCGTGTGAATTCAGTGAGGACAGCCACAACCGCATCCAAGAAAAAAGTGGTCGTTGGTACAAAAAAAAAAAGAACCTGGAGTAACTGGGCCTATCGAAATGGTTAATGGGAGCAGCCCACCTGGTTTTGATATGGGCCAATCTTCTGGAATACATACATCCCATCAAGAAAATGGGTTTATTTTTGGAGGACATAAGGATCAAGATGTTATAAGTAAATGTAATATATATGGGCCAGCCCAAATAGTAGGAAGTTCAATTGAAGTAATTAATGGTACTTCTAGCCCAATTGCTGGAGTAAATACAAGTGAAGGAAAACAGAAGGGTATGCGTGATTTGAACTCATACCCCAGCTACAATTCTCCAGTTTCAATTGAAGAAAATGCAGTCCCAACATTTCTACCCCAAGATCAATCATCTATTCCATCATATGGTGAAGGAAGTAACGGTAAATCCCCTATTTTGGCAACTTGTGGTGATGACAAGCGTGATTAACAAGATTATGGAGGACTGGGCATGGAAGAGAACTAGCCAACCTTTTTTACCTCATTATCTTGAATTGTTTTCTATGAAGATTATTACGTGGAATTGTCAAGGGGCAGGCAGCGAGAAGTTTTTGGCTAACTTCAGAGAACTCGTTAAGGTACATAAACCGGACATTATTTATCTTATTGAAACCAAAGTCTCCAAAAATAGGGCTAACATTATTTGTGGGAGGTTGGGATTTACTGGTGTTTGTAGAGCTCCTACGATCGGTAGAGAATGGGGTATTTGGATGTTATGGCGTAAGGAAGAGATTCAAGTAGAAATTATTGTTGTTGATAATCAAGCTGTACATGCTATTATTGGACATAATTTTCAAAATGAATGGTTATGTTCAGGAATTTATGCAAGCCCTAACTCGACTTTTAGGGAGCATTTGTGGAGTAGACTAGAGGACATGAGTACGTCAGTCGCTCTGCCATGGCTATTAACGGGAGATTTCAATGAAATGCTTTCTTGCCAAGAAAAGAGGGGTGGTCGTATGCCTGCCTTAGGCCGATGTATGAGATCTAAAAATATGATGGACCATTGTGGATTGATGGATTTGGGTTACCGAGGTCCGAAATTTACTTGGACTAATTCGAGGAACGGTCTTGCTAGAGTTCGGGAGGGACTTGATAGGAGTATGGTAAACATGGAATGGCAAAATCTATTCCCAGAGGGTATAGTGATTCATCTTCCACGTACTCACTCAGATCACCACCGTATTCTTACGCTTTGTAATGGAATGGAGACTCATGCCAATAGTAGGCCCATTAGATTTGAGCTAGCATGGACACATGACCCACAATGTGGGGAGATTGTTGGTGAAACTTGGAAGAGGGCTTCGTCCATATTTGAGGCAGTCGAAACATTACCTATGATTTTAAAAGAATGGAATAGCAATACCTTTGGAAATATCTTCACAAGAAAACGTATTCTCCTTGCAAGACTTAATGCGATACAAAAAAGTCTTTGCTTGGGTGAAAATAGCTTTCTAAGCTCGTTGGAAACGGAACTCATTGCGGAATACAATGAGGTTTTAAAACATGAAGAACTTCTTTGGTTTTAAAAATCGAGAGTTAAATGGTTGGAATTAGGAGATCGGAACACACACTTCTACCATATGACTACTTTGTGTCGTCGTCGTAAAAATAAAGTGACAGCCCTTAAAATCAACGGTGAATGGCAAACGGAAAATGAGGCTCTTAAACTCCATGTGTGGGAGTTTTTCTCCGAACTTTTTCGGCAAGAGGAGTGTAGGGGAAATACAAACCTACTGATCTTACCGAATTTCGTACGTGATATTCGTGCGTGGTGTGGTCGATCAAACGCTTAATAATAAATATAGAAGATCATTATTATTGTATTCAAGTAGTTCAATTACAAGGTTACAAGAATACAAAGAATCGGAGTCCTATTCGAGCCCTATTGAATGCCGTACAAGCTAGAGGGCGGAATATATATTAAAGGTCCTAAACCTATATTCCGAGCGGTAGCTTCGAGTAGGGAGCACCTGGGAAGTCGTGTCGTCGTCATAAATGCATGGGGTATTTATAATGACAATAATGGGCTTCTTAGGCCCGCTGGACTGGTCTTGGGGCCGGCCCACCCGAGGTAATCGACCTTCAATGGTTGGGAACCTGCAACACATATTGAGTTCTTAAGTTCGATGCTCTTCATGGGTAAGGCTTGGTCTTACTCGGGTTATGTTGATTTCTCGAGCTGCAGGGGATCCGAAATTTCCCTCATCACCTACAAATGAGTTATTTACAAAAACGTGTGTCAACTAGTGATTGTGAACAACTCTTGGCCTCAATATCTAAGAAAGAAGTCAAGTTGGTGGTTAAAAGCCTTAGTCCGTTCAAAGCACCCGGCCCCGATGGACTCCAAGCCTTTTTCTACCAAACTTATTGGGATACGGTAGGTGATTCTATCTATGACTTGGTGTATAATGCCTTTATTCAAGGTCATTTTAACGAGGCTCTCGATAAATCCTTTCTCTGCCTTATTCCCAAAGAAGTTAGCCCGGAATCCATTACAAAATTCCGACCTATTGCTCTTTGCAATGTTCTTTACAAAGTGATTACGAAAACCGTGACCCAAACCTTAAACCTCTTATGCCACATCTTGTGAGCCCTCTCCAAAGTAGCTTCATTCCGGGTAGAGGTACTCATGATAACATCCTTATGATCCAAGAACTGCTTCATAGCCTTCGAAAAAGAAAGAAAAATAAAATTGGAAGCATGGTCATTAAGCTTGACTTTGAGAAAGCGTACGATCGGGTGAGTTGGACTTTTTTAAGACAAACACTCCAGTTTTTTGGTATTCCCGAAGCTCTTATTCGTCTTATTATGCATTGTGTAAAGTGCTCGGCCCCACAAGTCCTATGGAATGGAGAGCCTATAGAGGCACTTAAACCCAATTGTGGTCTTAGACAAGGGGACCCTTTATCGCCCTACCTTTTTGTTCTTTGTATTGAGAGACTATCTTACATGATTGAAGAAAAGGTGGCAAAGAGAAAATGGCAACCTCTTAGCCCGTGTAGAGGTGGTCCAAGGATTTCACACCTTTTCTTTGCGGATGATCTTATCCTAATGGCAAAGACTTCAAAGAAAAATGCTAGATGTATTCGGGAAGTTTTGGATGAGTTTTGTTGTGCATCCGGTTTAAAAATTAGCTTTGAGAAGTCCAAAGTTTTCTTTGCTACAGATGGTGTGGGAAGGATTAAGAGGGAAGTTGCTACTATTCCTAATGTCAGCTGAACGAGCAACTTGGGGAGGTATCTTGGAGTTCCCATTATCCATGAAAGAGTCTCACCTAGGCTTTTTCGGGACATGATTGATAGAGTCTCTGGGAGATTATCGGCGTGGAAGGCTAAATTACTATCACTTGCAGGACGTGCGACACTCATTCAATCGATTACATCGGCTATTCCAAACCATGTCATGCAAACTAATTGGTTGCCAAGCTCCGTTTGTGATCAACTCGATAGGTTGAACCGAAACTTTCTTTGGTCCTCCGATGATTCTCAACGGAAAATTCATCTCGTGGGTTGGCACAAAGTTACTAAATCAAAGAGAAATGGGGGTTTGGGACTTCGGCAAGCTAGGAAAACCAACATGGCACTCCTTGCTAAAGTGGGATGGAAGACTATCATAGGGGAAAATAATTTGTGGGGAGATACTTTCCGGAAAAAATACTTGAAGGAGAAGGATCTACTTGATTACAAGATGAAATGTGGGGATTCATACAATTGGAAATGAGTGGTCCGAAGTGTGCAAGCTTTGAAGACATGTTTTAAATGGCGATTGGGGGACGGGAAGAGTGTTTCCCTTTGGCATGATTTTTGGGTGGGAAAGAACCCGATTGGTGAAAAGCTCGAATGCATCATCAAAGAGGATGAATTAGAGTGGAAAGTAGCTAATATCATGGATGAAAATGGGAATTGGGATCGGTCTAGAGTTTGTACACCCATTCCCGATGAAATATGGAAATCCATCCTAGACGTACCGAGACCTTTGCACAAGGATCAAAAGGATAAACGGATTTGGGGGGCTACAAATTATGGGCTGTTTTCGTGCAAATCGGCTTATGCCGCATTAAATGATGATAATTGCCTCAATCCCGTAAATGGTCATAGCTGGGAGTGGTTATGGAAGACAAAATGTTCGGAAAGAACTCGATACTTCATATGGTTGTGCAACCATAAAAGCCTTGCTACGAACTCCTTGCGGTATGTTAGGAGGATTGCAACATCTAACCTATGTCAAAGATGTAATATTCACGAGGAAACGATAACTCACACTCTCCGGGACTGCACTTGGGCTAAGGAGATATGGGAATTCGTTATATCACCGACTCAATTCTTGGAATTTACTCAAATCAGCCCAGACTTTTGGATAAAAGAAACTATCACCAAGGTAAGATTCGATAACATCATTCTTCCCAATATCCCTTGGCACATCATGTTTGTGGCTCTAATTTGGTCTATTTGGAAGTCACGGAACAAGTTCATCTTTCAAAATCAACGGGAACCCATGAGACAAGTTGTTTGCTCGGCTAAACGCTTGGCGGAGGACCTCTCGAGGATCAAAAGAAAGAATAAATTATAGAAGCAAAGGAAAATATTTCAAGTGAAATGGATCAAACCTAATGAAGGGTGGCACAAAGTGAATACGGATGGAAGTGTGCTAGTTGACAAACGAAGTGCTTCGGTGGGGGCCTCATAAGTGATGATAATGGGAATTGGGTTGTGGGTTTCACAAGTAAACTTGGTGATATATCCATAACAATTGCGGAGATACTTGCGGCTAGGGAAGGACTTTCACTTGCTTGGGAACGACGACTACAAATGATTGTTTTGGAGATTGACTCCGAGGTGGTGGTAAAACTCATTAAAGACGCTGAAACGGAAAACCATCCCTTGGGACACATTATTGAAGAATGTCGGGCTTTACTTGGAAGACCTTGGGAGAGTTGTATCATTCATACACGCAGAGAAGGGAACCATTGTGTAGATGCTTTGGCCAAGTTGGGCCATGATATTGAAGGAAATTCTAGTATTTGGGAGGAACCTCCTCATGTTGTTATACCTCTTTTATGTAATGATCTAGTTTAGGGTCATTTTGTTCTCATTTGTACAAAAAAAAAATCAATACAAGTTTACTTTTACATATTTCTCTCTATTTTCTCTCTACAATTTATATGAATACCAGAATTACAATTTACATTACTTTATGTCAAAGAGTTTGTATAGGTTTTTTTTTTTTTAGTGATTGGAAAATTATTGTTTGTTTGGCTTTTGGGATAGTAATTTGAGAATTTTAAGAGATAATAAATTTATTTCAGAAAAAAAAAAAACATGTTTGTTTCGATTTTTCCAAATACAAAATAATTTGGGGAGAAGACAAACGACCTATATATATTTACTCACTTATGCACACAATTTTAAAGTTGTACATTATAAATATGTCCATATAAATTATAGGGATTTTTGCATGTCACCCCTCAAAAATTTTAAATTTTCGCAGTTCCTCCACAATAACTGAAAAAACATGACAATGCTTCCTACAAGTTGACAAATGAGTACACTTTGCCCTCTAATCATTTTTAAGTAATTTTCGAAGGGTAAAAACGTCACTCAGAAGGGTTAGTGTAATAATAAAAAATATAAGGGGATAAGTGCACAAAATTTTAAAATATTCAAATGTAACTCGCAATTTGAAAAAATAAAAAATAGTAAAAAATATTTAGTTATATTTTTGTACGATAATTCAAATTTATAAGTTTTTTTAACGAAATTTTCATTAGTTCTAATTATTTATTATTTATCAATAAATCATCTATATACTATTTTTCTTAATCATATCAAAGAAATAGAATAAAAAATATGTTACAAGACAAAATATGTTACAAGACTAAAATTAGATTAAGATGTGATTATCAAGGTAACAAATTCTTTGAAAATGTGTTTTGAAATGTTAATATTCTAATAGCTTAAATTAATAATATTTTACGCACTTAGCCCCCCAAAGATTAAAATAATTGCACTAACCAAAATTTACATTTCTACACTTTGAAACCAACAAAATATTGACTAAGAGGCAAAGTGCACTCACTTATCAACTTATAAGGGGTATTGTCATGTTTTTCCAATCATAGGAGGGAAAGTGCAAAAATGAAACTTTTTATGAGGGGTGACACGCAAAAATCCCGCCGAGACTAAATTTGGGCTCGACTCACTTAATTCAAATGTTTGGGCAGAGAAATGCAAGTAATGTTTTGTTGTGTGAAATATACTAACTACCAAACATGTACTAGATCAAAATGATCAAAATGCAGATTGTCGGGCTTATTTGGACTACTTTTGATTTCTTATAGGTTGGGTTTTAGAAGAAGTCCAAAATAAATCGTGTAAAACTAAATTAAAAAAAAAAGAACAATCACGTATTGAAAATTAAGTTGGATTAGTTCTAAGGCCATCTCCAACAATGGGCTCGGGGCGCGCGTGAGGGCCGGGCTGGGCTCGGTGACAGTCTCCAGTGGTGGGGCGGGGCGCGGTCCGGGGCGGCACAGGCTACAGCGCGGTCGCGGGCGAGACTGCTGCTGGGAATGGAAGCCGCGTGAGCCTTTGGAGAAGAAGAGGGGCGCGTGGCACTCTAAGTCAGGTGGCGCCACTTGATTCGTCCATCTTGCATATTTTTTTTGTTTTTTTTTTTTGTTTTAATTATTTTAATTGTGTGAAATCTGTAATTAAAATCTGTAATAATTGTGCAAGTTAACATTATGTTTTAGAATATAATTGAGTATTATTTTTTCAATTCTAATTATTAAAGTTTTAATAATAGTAACATTAAAAATGGCTTTAATTATTTCTTCTATTTAAAAAATAGTAATTAAATTTTGTAAATAATTTGTTAGTATATTTGTAATATTAGAATAAAATTAAATATTATTTCTTAAATTTTAATTATAATTCTAATTATTATTGTTTTACCAATAGTAACATTAAAAATGGCTTTAATTATTTCTTCTATTTATAAAATAGTAATTAAATCTTATAAATAATTTATTAGTATATTTGTTAATGTTAGAATAAAATTAAATTTTATTATTATTAATTTTGATTACAATACTAATTTATTAATGATTTAATAAGAATAAAATTTCCTCCTAAATTAGAATTCGAATTACTTGAAAATATAACTAAACACCGGCAAATAATTTAAATTAATACCCTAAGCATAAATTTTTTTAAAACCATACTTTATTAAAAAGATATGTAAATTATACAATTTACATTTATTGTTAACCATCTTTTGCGTGCAAATTGACGATTAAGTCTTGTTGGAGTTTACGGTTAGTTTTTTTGGATCGTATAGCATCATGACTAATAATATAGTTATTCAAAGTTTGTCTTCTTGGTATGGATTTTTCAAGTCAATACCTTCGCATGGATAATTTTTAGCACGTGCTCTACGAGATGTGCTTAAATCATCATCGTCGGAGTCGGAGTAATCATCTTTGTATTCATAACGTTTTTCCTCCACAATCATATTGTAAAAATACTATGCAAGTTAACATAATGTTCCTTGGTATGCCATCCTTTGTCGGGTTGATTTACAATTGCAAACCGAGCTTGGAGAATTTCGAATGCTCATTGGACATCCTTCCAAAATGATTCTTGATACTTGTTTGGGAAGGGTTCTTGGGTTTCTCATCGACGGGATTAACGTTCCCCACTTAGGATATATATCGTCTGCAAGGTAGTACGACATGTAGTGTTTTCTGTTTTTCACCTCATACTCAACACGGAAAAGATTACCAGTGGTGAGGTTGTAAAACAAAGTTGAACGACCCAGGACAATAATGTTGTTCATTGCTCCCGGCACGCCCAAAAAATGCATGCCATATCCATGTATCATGGGAAGCAACAACTTCAAGCACAATCGTGTTTTTTAGCCCTTCCAGAAAAAATTGCCTAGCTGCAAACTTTCCTGCCATGCAGCTGGGCAATTTTTTCACTCTCAGTGCATACAGTCAATTGAACCAATCATACCAGGAAATCCACGTCTTTCCAATCTGTTTAGTAGCCTGTCTAGATCCTCATGTGTCCGGGCACGAAGGTATTCTTGTTGGTACAATCGCAAAATGGTTTTTTAGAATTCACGAACAATTTCTACAGCGGTACTCTCCACAACACGAAATTTTTTGTCATTGGAATCATGAGAGAATGCATATGCTAACGAGCTCATAGCAATTGTTATCTTAAGTATGGGTGAAAATCGTGCTCGATTAGCATCGTACCTTTGTCGAAAGTATATATTTTCGCGTTCGCAATCCGCAAGAATACGAAGAAAAAGGAGATGCTTCATGCGGAAACGTCATCGGAATGTTTCACCTGACTACAGTGGCCTCTCAACGAAATAGTCATTCATGAGTTGTATGTGACGTGCTTTGTGGTTCCTATTTAGAAATTGACGACCAGGAACGGAACCACCATGTACATGCGTACTTTCGTAGGGCACTTTTTCTGAGCCAAATTCCGAAAATATTTTATCATCATCGTCTTCTTCTTCTTTGACCATCTTGTTATAAGAATCATAAAAATGTTTTCGGAATGAAGATGATCCATCACCAAAATTGTGGTTCATTTTTGTTTAATAGATTATGTTGAGAGAGATAATATTTTCTTAGTTGATTCTGGAGGATAAGAAATAGAGAACTGAAAGCAATTGTTAAATACGCAACAACTTTGCAGGCATGGGCTGTCAATAGCTTCAAAGCAATTATCACTGCATGGAACAACTTTGCAGGCATGGGCTGTCAACATGCAAAAACTTACATTTTTCAAAGTAGACAAAACATACAAATAGTCATGTACAAATATCATTGCATGGAATAGTAAAAAATCTTGTTCTGCAAAGTAGAAAATCTTCTCCTGTAAAATTACATATCACCCCCTCTAAGTTTTTACAAATTAAAGAATCTCATATCTATTATTAATTTTCTGCAGCTCTTCTGCACCATACCTTTTCTGCAACTCTTTTGTACCATACATTTTCTGCAGCAATTTCTACACCACTTAATTATGAGAGTATATACATACACACACACACACACATATATATATATATATATATATATATATATATATATATATATATATATATATATATATATATATATATATATATATATATATATATATATATATATATATATATATATATTTTAAAAGTAGACAAAAACGTATAGATGACTGTATATAAATATCACTGCATGGAATAGTAAAAAATCTTGTTATGCAAAGTAAGGCAAAATTACATATCACCCCCTCTAAGTTTTTACAAATTACAGAATCTCATATCTATCATTCACGTGAACTTGCGTGATCTAGTGCAAAAAACATGGTCAGTTTTTCTGCAGTGTGGTGATGAATGACTTTTCTCCAATAGTATGCAAAAAAAAAATTCACGTGAACTTGTGTGATGGCCAACAATATTCACTTTTGTCCTTATCAATCATTATATTTGGCATTCCATACCTATTGCAATATATTTTCGTCAGCCTTTTGTCAACATTTCTCTATTACAAATTACATATAACCCCCTCTAAGTTTTTACAAATTACGGAATGTCATATTTATTCTTGTTTCCTATTTAATGGAAGATGTATTAATTTCAGAATCCAAAATTCTCTCAATCTCTTCATCTTTCAACTATTTCTCTCAATCTCTCGATCTCTCAATATGTCGGCCAAATGGACTCAGACTAAAGATATAGCCTTGACAAAGACATATATTGAGTACTCGGAGGACAATGTGGTGGGTAGCAACCAACCAAAAGAAACATTTTGGATTAAATTTCAACCAATAATGTATGCCCTGCTTGATTCTCTTGCATTTAGATGGAAAAACATATCTTTACAAAAATGCAAAAATGGAACGAAGCATTTCAAAGGGCCTTAAGAGAGCTCGGAAGCGGCGGACAAATTATGGACGAGGTAAATGTTATGTTAATCATGGATAAAATAAGTTTACCTTATTTTGATTTTCATTATGTCACGATTATTAACTATTTATTTTTAATTTTTTAGCATGAACTATACTATACCGAAACGAAGCATCAAGCACACTTGGGAAGTGGCTAGAGATTGAATCATGTGGAGGGCAGAAAGTCCAGCTTCTCAAACAACGTCTCGTACGACATCTTAATCAATGGAGGATTCTTATTTTCCAACACCTCCACAAACCCAGTTTCATTCGGAACCACTAGGCGATAATGATGATGCGGAGACTCCTGACATACCCCGATCGAGTCAAAAACCTATGGGTACAAAGAAAGCAAAACAAGGAAAAGGAAAAGGAAAAGAAAAAACTTCTTGTAGTCAAGAAACGATTCCTGACATGGAAAGGGAAAGGCATTAGGAGATGCAAATAAGGTCAAAGCAGTGAAAAATGAGCAAAATGGTTGTGAAAAGGAAGAAAGAATAATGTTAGATACGAAGGCGTATTGGAAGATAAAAAGAAAGGAAATACAACAAAAAAATCTTGCTCGAGGCTTATATGGAAGATCATCGCATGAAGAAACCGGCTAGTTCCAGAGGGCAAATCAATTAATGTTGTAATCTTCTTTGTTTTTTTCCCATTCGTGTTTGTTGTAACCTTCATCTTGTTTTTATGTGTGCCTTTTATTTAATGTTATAATTCGTGTTTTGAATTAATTATAATTATAATTTATGCTTATATTTATATTTTTCATGTTTAAATATTATAATTATAATATTTTTAAATTAATTATATTATTAAAATAATTATTATTATTATTCTATCATTATTATAATTATTAATATCAATATTAAGAACAATATTAAAACTATTATAAAGATGATGAGAGTGGGAAGAAAAAAAATTGGAAGAAATTGAGTTCTGGAGATCACCACTGGAGATGATCACCCAGAGCCCGGCTGGCCAGAGGCGGGCCCGAGAATGGCCCCGGGAAACCACTGAAGATGGCCTAAGAAAAAGGGAATTATATTTCTTGTCCAAAAGTCTAATATTAAGTTGCATTTGATAAGATATTTTTTTAAATGATAAATACATTATTATATCAATCACTATTTCATAAATTTATTCAACTACTATCAAAGTATAAAAAATAAAAATAAAATTATCGAGCCTGGAATTAAACTACATAAATACTTAGTGGAACCCACCCAATATCAAAATGTCTTGGTACCTCAATTTTTGTCACTAGATTACAACCTCATCAACTTAACAAACTTATTTGAACAATTCAAATTATCCACAAAATGTATGAGATATTTTGAATTTAGCCATTAGTAAAGAGAATGAAATGAAATACAGTATGTTGTATATTTATAGACATGGACGGAGATCAACTCTATTTTTTAATTTTTATATATAATTATAGTAGTAATATTATACCCAGTATAATAAGGTAATCCAAATATTATAAGTGCAAAGCATGAAAGGATAGTGCCCTGCTAGTCAATATATTTAGTTGGTGTTAGGACTATCGTAAACTTTCTAGTATAAATGAATTAATACGCTTGTTTGTTTATAGTATATGTAAATCAAACAATGGCCAACTTCATCTCTCACGAATCACTAAAGCGATTGGATGAAATCCTTAGATCACAATAGACTATGGGACGATTCACTTCAGTATGAGTGCAATCTTGAAACAATCTCTAAGGTTGTGATCCTAAAACAAGTTCCAAGTCATATATTCCAAACGAGACGGGGTATCGAAGGAATCACAAAGACTTATACAAATATGCATGATTCACACGGAGTAAATTTGTTGAGTTTCATGAACAAGACATTTGATGACAGTGCATATGAGTAGATGGTTCGATAGGGAATCGAACGCATCTAATGACTCGAACAGAGAAACCCACTGTGAAAGCGCATGACACACTTCGGCGATTGGATGTTTCGCAAAACTTATAATAGTGTACAATTTAGTCCTTTGACTTGAGGTGCTAGGCGAATTCGGTGCACATGAGTACGTACTTTAGGAGCCAATCACTTAGCCGGATCATTGTGCGGCTACTTTGGGCACTTAAGATCGTCTACGCGAACGGTTAGCACTAATTTTGGATCTACCGACTCAACGTAGTGTGTTGAGAGAATTTGCTATACGTTCTTAGATAATAGATTCCGAGAAACCTATTGCCATAGTTGGTGGCGAATTTGGAAGGGGGTTTCCAAATTTAGCAGTCACATTGAAATCATTATCCATAATTAAAAAATATAGTTATCAAGATAATTAGAAGTCCCGATCAATTCATACACCCTAGGTGTGGCATCCCACCTGGGAGCATCCTGCTTTCAGATGAGGTGTCACCCGCCTACGACTTGTTTTCTTTCTAACAAATGTCAAAGTAACAACATAAAAAATTAAACAAACGGAGCCATGTACTAAATCGTAAAGTACCTTATTCAATCAAGGTTGCCTGGAAATGTGGTACAATCAAGTTTCTTTAGTTGCTCTTACTAAGATAATTTAAAAATCACTTCATCTATGCCAAACAATAGCTCATCCTGAGGAAATAAAACATAGAAGAAATAATATAGAGGGTGAGTCCTAAATGACTCAGTGAGGGAAGGAGCACAACAATGTTCAAAGAAAACGGTGAATGATATATAACGAATTTAAGATCAACATATGATAAAGTATGTGTCGTACAAATGAATCAGAATATGAGCATGATAGAGATATGTGGTAATTGAATCAATTCACTTGTAAAGTTAGAATAGTGTGACTTTCAAGTAGTTATGTAAATGAGCAAAGTTATGTTAGATGTGAGCACGTATACCATATAAATATCACCTTGTATATGTATATTCCATCGAGTAGCGACCTCGTGGCTTGACTTGTAACTTGTAACTTGTAACTTGTACTTGTAATTGGTTTACGTGCTCGAAACTTGGAATAAGAATTCGTAGTCAAGTAAAAGACAAGCTATAAACTTTTTGTATCAATTTCCGCAAGAATTGAGATAACATGTATATGATTTCAAGTGGTATGAGAGATATAATCATATGCAAGAATTCATCCAGATTGGCTTTCGACAAAGATAACTTAGTTGAATTAATCTCTAATGAGTTAACAAGAAGGTTTGTCTAACGAGAAGATTAATAGAACTAGAAGTTATTACAATAACGAGAAGACATATGAATTAAAGTAGCATTAGACATAATGAGAAGATATCCGAGTTTAGAGTCTAAATAAGAATATCAAACGTTCAAGAATATTTCATTTACTTGAACAATGAGTTCAAAAGGTTAATTCAAGGGAGAATTTTGATAAAGGGCCAAGAAGGAACAATCTAACATCTGAATTTGATCGCAATGAATAATATAGAATGAAAGACAGGTTCAAATATGAACAAGGAGTAACAATAGGTTGCAAGAGGAGTTAAGGAAAGTCTTATCATTTCATATTCGATTCCAAGAGAAGTAAACGATTCATGGAACCGATAGAATGGATATTACACGTGCTCGACAATGAATTCCAAAAAAATCATGGTTAAATAAATAATCAAATGATGAGAACAAGGCAAGTTGATAATTTCTAGGAAAAGCAATAATGCAAGATAACAATTAATCAAGTTCAATTTGCTCAGGGCAATGTGCCAAAAGTGTACGAAAGAAATTGATAAAATCCCTCACCTTATGTCCGACGATGCGCTACATGGCAACTTCAAGCTCTATTTGAGTGTGGGTGTTAATATATTCAACACCTACACAAGCCGCTAATACTTAATGAGATACTCGCTATGCGTAAATCTATGTACATTAGTGATCATTCGAATCATGATAGCCGGTGAGGTGTGCCTTCTTTATTTTATTCTCTAAACTATCTAAATTTATTTCGATAATGAGGCAAATCGTCTATAATTTAATTCAAATAAACTAAACATCCTTCAATCATAAAACATAAGCACCGCTAAATTTAACAATTTATTTATCATATACAACTACTAAATGTGTCCAATGTTATTTAAAGCTAATTGTTCAAATATAGATTAAGAATTTACCTGCTGCCACAATTTGTTCCGATCTACACCATGCAATCCACGAATCTTCAATCGATTCAAAATGAAGACATCAACTCCAAATTCCCACTTTCAGGTTGTCAACAAAGCCCTTAAGTGTTAAGTTGAATTCATATTCCTTGTTTGGCAGATTCATACAACTTTGGTTTATCTTAACTCTGTTCTATTAAAATTCAAACTACCACTTAAAATTAACACCTACTTATATTTCTTGATGTTATCTACATCTTTCATGAGTAAAACATTTCAAATTCCTTCTCCAAATAATTCAAAATCTCCTTCAAAGTTACGATCGCACCATGTATTTTTCCACAGATTTTGGACGGCTGCTGCTGCCGCCTTGATTACGCCATCTTAACATCAGTTTAAGACAAAATAATCTAATCATTCATATACTAATCGACCTCCTCGACAACTTTTATGAAGACCCCAAAGCCAAAATCCCATTATAAGGACCTCAAATTTACCCTGAAACCTGTAGTACACAGTCTGCCATCTCTACCGGATTCCGGCCACCAACGGAGGTCAACTCCATTGAAAACCACAACCATCGGAAAGCTGACATTCCAAGCTTTCCAACAGTACCCTCTGATAGTCAAAACTCAAACACGAAACCCTCCATTCAACCTTTCTTTGGGATATGATGTTTTAAGAACATACCTTAACTCTTCAATTTATAAATTTACCACTTTAATCTTCAATTCAAGACTTCAATTCACCCATCACACTTTCAAATTGCTATACTATAAGCAACCCCTTTATTCCCTTCTTGGTAGAGAGTTGTGAATTGGGAATTTAGTGTGTGTTTGAAGTAGTGAAAATGGTTGTGGAATGTAGAGAGTCAATACTTATAGTTGTGATATTTTTCACATACCCCGCTCAATTCTTGAAGATTTCAATTGATCCCAAGTCTCAACTTAGTCCTTAAGTTTCGCGTCATATCAATATATCCAAAAATAATTTAAATCTTTTGGTTACTAAATATTTGATTTATAGTCCACATATCTAAACTCAATAATCTATGTTTACTAGAAATAATAATATGCATATTTTGTTTGGATAAAATTAATTTTTTTTTGTAAGCAATGAAATTTTGAAGCGTCACAATCTTCCCTCCTCAAATGAATCTGGTCACCAGATTCCCATCAGGTTCAACACAGGCCCGATAAAACGTGTAATTATTTCATCCCCCTTCTTGGATGTCGCTTCATTAATCTTTTAATGCTTCCACAAGACTTGGATTGGAGATATACCCCCACTTCGCAAGATATGGAACTTGTAGTTGTGGGCGTGAAGTAGTCTCTTTTTAAGTAATAGTTCACTTCGAATTTGTCATCGAATGATCTTTGCCGTTTGGTAAGTCGAATTGGAGCCCAATTAGTTAGTTTGATCTTAGTAAATCTCCATCACAAAGTAGTCGGATAATTCAGTGGGGTCGATTGATTGCTTGGGAGGCTCATCGGTCGTCATTGCACTTTTGTGGTGCCATTTTTATACTACAATATTTTCTACATAAGTCGGGTTTTCCTCCAGCAAATGATAGTGGTTTATGACATGCGGCGCGTAAATTTCCCAAACAGAAAGAATCGATATCGGTTTGATCGAGTATTGAAATTGTACCTCCTATTATTATAAAACAATTGGTTATATAAAAATATAATGTAAATTTCAAGATTTGGAATGATTCGATCTCAAAAGTTTGATGACTACCCGGAAGGTTATAGATTTCGACATTATATGATCATAGCATTACTAGAAGTTTACTTGAAGAAAGTGGCCCAAAGAAAATTTCAGTCGGAAATTAAGGGTGACATTACTAAGTATGAGAAAAAAAATCTAAAGTGTCTTAATTTATATTCAGAACAAAAAATGTGGGTATAAAAATGATATTCAAGAATGTGGCGGAAAACTTGTCTAATGAAGATAAAATAATGAGACGCTAGATTTATGAAAATAACCGAAGAAATCTCGTGCTATATGAATGTGATGAAGGTGTCAAGTATCAAGTTTGATTTTATACAAAAAGTAAGATCATGGGCAAATAAAGGACATTATATATATAGACTTTACTGATTGAATTAGTGACGTCTATTTTATGTTTCAGCAATGTAGACTCAAACGGTCTCGTTGAAAGCGATCAAAAGAACGAACACAAGAATTGAACGTTCTACGCAATAGACCAGAAATAGTCTAATTGAGAATTTCAAAGGAATTGACGTATAGATTAAAATTGCAGCATATAGTGGTGGAATGGGTTTGTAGAAATAGTCAGATAACGAATTCAAATATAAGATATGAATATATAATAAGCAAGTTGGAATAAAGTTGAAGATGTATAGTAATTCCAGATAGGCGTTTCACGAAGTTGAATTATGGATAAATGATACTTGAAGATCTATTGATATATCATTGGTTTATGTACTGAGAAATATACATCTTTGAATTAGGGGAAATCATATGTGGTCACTTTATAGTCATTTAAGGAATAGGTGTTACAAATGCCTTGTAGAGATGGATATTCACTTAGATTAAAAGGTTTATTAAATTAAAATAAGCCAAAAGAATCACTATTGAAGTATAAACTTTCAATCTAGGAAAATCCTTCACGTGCAGTTCTAAGAGAATAAACATACCTGATAGCTATTTCATAAGTTGCTCTGGCATCAATGACGAAACCGTCTGTCTAGAACAAAATCGTGTAGTTTGCATACACTAAAAAATTGGAGATTTGTTTCCATAACGAGTCCCTATATTCTCAATCCATGTGTATAAGAGCTAAGGTTAATGTCGACGTATTTCATCATTTCTTGCTTTTCATCCTTGATCCTAGAAATTCTTCTGTAGAAGTGTTCTTCAAAATTGTAGAGTAATCTCCAACTTTTGGATCTAGGATTGCGGAAGTATTTACGGAATAATGAATGTACTTAGATCGAGGTGAGCCTGTCGGCTTGATCAAGTGGTTGAGTACACCTGACACTTGGTCTACGTAGTCAAAGTGGTCTAGAGTTAATAACCCGTCGAAACTCCAGTCACAATCATTTGACGAATTACTTCACCTTTCGTACCTCATCATCACGATAATGTGGTGCATACTAAATCCACTAACCGATCTTAGGTTCGTATTAGACCGCCATATTTCTCTAAATAAGACCAATAAACCACGTTCATGTGGGTTGTGGACCACTATGGGGAATAAACTTGCTTTTGTGCACTTAACAAGCCATCCTTAAACTCGACACTTTGCGCTTCAGTGAAGTTAATATGAATGAAAATATTCTTCATTTAACTTAACTAGACTTGTACTATTGGGTCGTTTCGACTCTCCTTGTAACCTTGATAGATAAATTATTTGGAACCTATCTAACGTCTGATCTTTTGTTGGTAGAGTTGCACTAGGCACATCACTACATACAATTCTCGGCTTCGGTAAAATCGCATAAATTGACTTTAGAACTCGAACATATATGGATAGTTTTTTTCCTCATGCTCGTCGTGACTAAGAGATTGATTTGGGTACCTTAATTATCGGCACATACACATGATCCATTAGTTATTTGTTCATGCTTGTAGAGTTTATTCTTCATTCCTCCCATTGCTCGAAGTTCGTATAAGTTTTGATGTAGAAATATTTGTAAATGACATGCAAGTTAATTCTTATTTTGGTCAGAGTAATTAGTATGAATTTTCTCATACATATCGTTGAAAAATGTACAAGTAGAGCTTGAGAAGAAATTGCAAGGGTTGAAATTAGCAAAATGGAATTATACTTAATTGAACTAGGCATTTCACGATAAAACTTGAGGAGGATGTTACCGGGTCTATTTGGAACAAATGAATTTCTGTTGAAAATACAATAAAAGGAGTACCGACGGATGTAATAGGCTCGACTATGTAAAGATTTCAAGAGGTTCATACAAAGTAATGCAATTTCTACATTTGAAGGACTCACAAGAAATTTAGAATCTCATTTGGCACAAGTTTGAGACGAACTAAAGTTTAGACAAAATTGGAAAGAATAACAAGTAGATAAACGAAATAATATGAAACTAAAATTGTCGCAATAATCTTGAATGCAATCAGAAAAAATGTTAGAAGTATCGGTAAAATATCAAATAAAAGACGACTGACGGAAATATAGAGTAATGCAAGAACTAGAGAAAGGAGGACTCAAAAGGCTTAACATTGAAATAGTTCTCACACATTATGGTGAAGCTGGGTAGAAGAAAAGCCTCAACGTTTATGACATGTATGAGATATTCTCAATCATACTCTAAGGGTTAGGTACTCGCAATCAAGTAATTTGTACTTCGATTCAAATTATGTTTGCAAGATCTTTAAGAAATATTTATATGGGTATCAATTATATGCACAAAATAGGAAAGTCAAACGAGAAGAGTAAAAATTTACTTTCTTAAATCCTTATCACAAACTCTACTCTTATGGTGGCATTTTTACTTCTTGCAGTGTGAAAATTAAATGTAATAATTCCTTATGAGTACAATTTGTATCCTCCTTGCGAACAACCTTTATTTCGCACTCAACATGTTCTCTAATGTAATATTATATCCTCCAATGTCGTTCTCTAACTCAATGGTTACTTCTTTGTATTGTTCTAGATCTTGTATAGCTTCCATTGGTCCAATACTATAGCGGTAACGAGTCATACACGATAGGGATCAACCATACACTTTTAAGCTAGTGATTTTATCAATTAACTCGAGCCTAATTAAATATTTTGATTCAACCACTTGAATGATCATCCAATTCAATAGTCTTGACTTACGTCTATAAAATTGCAGCTACATACTTAAACTCGAAGAATCCATAACTACGTTCATGAGTGACTCATATGTGGTCCTACTTAGTCTCATATTTAATGGCATACCTAGACATGGCTCAAAGGTAAGATCCTGACATAAGATCTACATATACAGAGCTCTAATTCTGAAATCAACGTTCTAACCATAACTTGGCTCTGATAACACTCTGTGGCATCCCACCTGGGAGCATCCTGCTTTCAGATGAGGTGTCACCCGCTTGCGACTTGTTTTCTTTCTAACAAATGTCGTAGGAACGGCATAAAAAATTAAACAAACGGAGTCATGTAGTAAATCGTAAAGTACCTTATTCAATCAAGGTTGCCTGGAAATGTGGTACAATCAAGTTTCTTTAGTTGCTCTTACTAAGGTAATTTAAAAATCACTTTATCTATGCCAAACAATAGCTCATCCTAGGAAAAAAAACATAGTAGAAAAAATATAGAGGGTGAGTCCTAAATGACTCAGTGAGGGAAGGAGCACAAGAATGTTCAAAGAAAATGGTGAATGATATATAACGAATTGATAAAGTATGAGTCGTACAAATGAATCAAAATACGAGCATGATAGAGATATGCGGTAATTGAATCAATTCACTTGTAAAGTTAGAATAGTGTGACTTTCAAGTAGTTATGTAAATGAGCAAAGTTATGTTAGATGTGAGCACGTATACCATATAAATATCACCTTGTATATATATATTCCACCGAGTAGCGACCTCGTGGCTTGACTTGTAACTTGTAACTTGTAAGCTTCTAACTTTTAAGCTTATAACTTGTAACTTGTACTTGTAATTGGTTTACGTGCTCAAAACTTGGAATAAGAATTCGTAGTTATGTAAAAGACAAGCTATAAAGTTTTTGTATCAATTTCCAAAAGAATTGAGATAACATGTATATGATTTCAAGTGGTATGAGAGATATAATCATATGCTGGAATTCATCCAGATTGGATTTCGACAAAGATAACATAGTTGAATTAAACTCTAATGAGTTAACAAGAAGGTAAATGAATAAGAAGTTATGATAGCGAGAAGATTAATCGAACTAGAAGTTAATTACAATAACGAGAAGACATATGAATTAAAGTATCATTAGACATAATGAGAAGAGATTCGAGTTTAGAGTCTAAGTAAGAATATCAAACGTTCAAGAATATTTCATTTACTTGAACAATGAGTTCAAAATGTTAATTCAAGAGAGAATTTGGATAAAGGGCCAAGAAGAAACCATCTAACATTTGAATTTGATCGCAATGAATAATATAGAATGACAGATAGGTTCAAATATGAACAAGGAGTAACAATAGGTTGCAAAAGGAGTCAAGGAAAGTCTTATCATTTCGTATTCGATTCCAAGAGAAGTAAACGATTCATGGAACCGATAGAACGGATATTACATGTTCTCGGCAATGAATTCCAAAACAATCACGGATAAATAAATAATCAAATGACGAGAACAAGGCAAGTTGATAATTTCCAGGAAAAGCAATAATGCAAGATAACAATTAATCAAGTTCAATTTCCTCAGGGCAATGTGCCAAAAGTGTACGAAAGAAATTGATAGAATCCCTCACCTGATGTCCGACGATGCGCTACATGTCAACTTCAAGCTCTATTTGAGTGTGGGTGTTAATATATTCAACACCTACACAAGCCGTTAATACTTAATGAGATACTCGCTATGCATAAATCTATGTACATTAGTGATCATTTGAATCATGATAGCCGGTGAGGTGCGCCTTCTTTATTTTATTCTCTAAACTATCTAAATTTATTTCGATAATGAGGCAAATCTTCTATAATTTAATACAAATAACTAAACATCCTTCAATCATAAAACATAAGCATTGCTAAATTTAACAATTTATTTATCATATACAACTACTAAATGTGTCCAATGTAATTTAAAGCTAACTGTTCAAATATAGATTAAGAATTTACCTACTGCCACAATTTGTTCCGATCTACACCATGCAATCCACGAATCTTCAATCGATTCAAAATTCATACCACCTAAAATCCAGCGACTCTATCTACGACTTTGATGAAGACATCAACTCCAAATTCCCACTTTAAGGTTGTCAACAAAGCCCTTAAATGTTAAGTTGAATTCATATTCCTTGTTTTGCAAATTCATACAACTTCGGTTTATCTTAACTCTGTTCTATTAAAATTCAAACTACAACTTAAAAATAACACCTATTATATTTCTTGATGTTATCTACATCTTTCACGAGTAAAAAATTTTCAAATTCCTTCTTCAAATAAGTCGAAATCTCCTTCAAAGTTACGATCGCACCATGTATTTTTCCACAGATTCTGGACTGATGCTGCTGCTGCCTTGATTACGCCATCTTAACATCAGTTTAAGACAAAATAATTTGATCATTCATATACTAATCGACCTCCTCTACAACTTTGATGAAGAACCCGAAGCCAAAATCCCAATATAAGGACCTCAAATTTACCCTGAAACCTTTAGTACACAGTCTGCCATCTCTGCCGGATTCCGGCCACCAACGGAGGTCAACTCCATCGAAAACCATAACCATCGGAAAGCTGACGTTCCAAGCTTTCCAACAGTTCCTCTGATAGTCAAAACTCAAACACAAAACCCTCCATGCAATCTTTCTTTGGGAGATGATGTTTTAAGAACATACCTTAACTCTTCAATTTATAAATTTACCACTTTAATCTTCAATTCCCCCATCACACTTTCAAATTGCTATACTATAAGCAACCCCTTTATTCCCTTCTTGGTAGAGAGAGTTAGTTGTGAATTTGAAATTTAGTGTGTGTTTGGAGTGGTGAAAATGGTTTTGGAATGTGGAGAGTCATACTTATAGCTGTGATATTTTTCACATACCCCCCTCAATTCTTGAAGCTTTCAATTGAACCCATGTCTCAACTTAGTCCTTAAGTTTCAAGTCATATCAATGTATCCAAAAATAAGTTAAATCTTCTACTTTAGTTCATTGGTTTCTAAATATTTGATTTATCGTCCACATAACTAAACTCAATAATCTATGTTTACTAGAAATAATAATATGCATATTTTGTTTGGATAATTTTTTTTTTTTAAGCAATGAAATTTCGAAGCGTCACACTAGGTCTCGATCGGAAAATTAAGTCGATAGAAGGACCATATGTACATGGTACTTGTAAGAGGTGAGGTTCACTGAGATCAATTCACCTGGAGTTGGGCCTCATGGGCTTGTGGCTAGTCATCGAGCATGAGGTGTGGGTACTCATGAATTAATAAGAAGATTAATTTTTGAGTGGTTAATTGAAGGTGTTCAATTAATTTAATAATCTCGCAAATTAAATCATGAAAGTCGTGGGCCCACGACCAATTGATGATGAACCTAGAGGGTCACGCACAATACAATTGGACCGCAACAAATCATATAAGAAAAGTTTGATTTAAAGAGTTAAATCAAAACAGAAGAATTAAAGTGTTAATTCTTGAAGAAGAAAACTAATTAATTAAATTGTTAATTAATAAGAGAGGAATTATTTTAATTGATTAATTGGATTAATTAGTTATATGGGCTGAATTAATTAAAAGATGGTCTAGGTCCATTAAGAAACAAATAAATGCCATAAGTAAATGGGCTTTAAGTTTTCAACTTGGATTATATCACATCTAGGTCAAAAATCCTTATCTATATAAGGAGCTCAAAACCTCAAAACCCTAGCCCCAGACTAAGTAGTAGCCCTCCCACCCCTCTCCCAAGATCTGAAAAGCACCGCCCTCTCCCTTACAGAGATGGGTTCGGCCAAACCTTGTTAAATTGCACAAGGTTCATGCAATTTTTTTCTTCTTTTTTCCTTGCATGATAACTTTTGAATCCTAGTTCTGAGCCTGTGGATCCAAAGGAGTTGCTTCAATCCAGTTTGTGTGGACACCACTAGAGGCACAACACATAGGATGTTTCTCCGAACCAAAAGTCCTGCAGATCTGAAAAAAGATCGGAGAAAAACCACCACCGTTCCTGTGATGAGGTAAAAATCGATAAACCCCCTATGGTTGATTTTTTATTTGCCGTAAAATCCTTTTAGTATGACTAGATGATAATAAATTCTGTTTGGGTTGTTTTAAAAATTTTAAATTTAGCTGCTATTATCGTCTTAACGTTACCAATAAACCAACAAAGCATTCAAATCTAAACAAAGAAAAGGAAAAGAGAAGGAGAGAGAAAAAGAAGATCGCTGCTGCAAACCCTAATCTTCTCATTTTACCCCGCCGCCAAGAGATTCATCTTCTTCTTCTTCTTTTTTTTTTTTTTTCTATTTCTGAAAGCCCTAAAATTTTAGGGTTTTTGGGCGCTAAAGCGCCACTTTTCGACGGCGCTAAAGCACTGAAGCGAGTTAGGCGCTCGCTTTTTCCAAACCTCCAAAACATAGCGACGCGTAGCGGGAAGGTCTCGCCTCGCCTTGAAGCTCGCTTTAGCGAGCGCTCGATCGTTATTAACATCTATGGATACAAGAGATTATAGATGGGGATATTCGTTAGAAGAAGTTACTTTTTTTTCTTCAAAGCATTAAATTAAAATTCATTTTATGTGTAATGTCTATGATTCATATGGGAGGTCAATATGTAGATTTGAAAAAGTGATTATTAAATACCACTACAAAATTGAGAGATTTAATTTTGTTATACATAGGCAAACACAAGAGTTGAACAACCATTTCAATGAAGTAAACAAAAAGTTACTTTTTTGTGTTGCATGCTTAAACACATCCGATCCATGGATCAAAATTTCAATGTATCTTCGCCGAAAACACGAAAAAAAAAAAATTATCTTTGAGTCAAACGAAATGAAAATATGGTGAAGTTTATGCTTTAATTCAGTTTACAATTTGTCCAAATGTTTCCTGAAAAGTTTCTGATTTTTTACTAATCGAAACATACCACGAAAATAAAAATTTAATGATCCGATCTATCTGAGGCATGCGACAAAGAAAAACTTGTTCGTCTTATCGGACTTTACCCTAATGACTTCTTTTATATTGAACTCGTAGCCTTGTATTTGGCTATGATGATAGTTAAAAAGCAACTCTGTATTAAACGGGCGATGAATGACTAAATGATAGTCTAATTGTCCTTATAAAAATATAAACATATTTACTAACATGCTATCATGGACCGATTATAAAAAATAAAATATCGTCGCGGTCTTAATAATGTAAGTGGTGTCCTTTGAACTTAAGATTCATATATGTTCCGGGTTTTTTTGGGGGGGTCATAACAGGGTATCATATGTTATTATAATAACTTGTGGAGGTTATTTGACAAACTCCACCTCATATTTTTTATATCTCTTTATATATTTTATCGTGAATGAAATATAATTTTTTAGTTTAACTGTTTGAATGAATTTTTTCTTTTTTATTGTATTTAAATTATCAAATTCATTTTAGAACTTCAACTTCAACTTCATTAAATTCCTAGTTCCTATCCCTGCCTTATATAGAGGAAGCAATTTTACTATTTTTAATTTACCTTTTTTAAGACTCGAAAAGAAAGAAATAAAATACTACTAAATTTTTTATTTAACAATTAAAATTGCAAAGGTTATAAATTTAAACTGATCCAAACGCGCATCTAAAGTTCTAGGGAATTCCATAAATATTCTAGTTTTATTAATTAAATTAAATTTTATTTTAGCAGAAATTTAGTCAATGGTCAGTCAAGACACGTATAACAAAGATAACTCAAAATCTCCCCCCTTTCCAGTTTCCAATAAAAAGAGTGAATTATAAACACCTCATTTATTATAAACACATATTTAATAGTACTGTAGATTTGTTGAACGCAAAAAGCAGGAGTCAGTAATGGGTTATTTAGTGATACTTTCTTATTCTGCTACTTGGCAAAAACTTGATATAATTAGTTAACACGTTCATTCGTCCCCTTCCCACACGCATTGCACACACTAAACTAAACCCTTTGTTCTTATTCTTTTTCCCATGTCTCCCGCGAGCAATCGAATCAAAACTAGTGAATCCCTAATTTGAAAGGTAATCGATTCCTCAATCCTCGTTTAACCATTACTTTACTGAACTTTCGAATTTTCTTTTGGTTGAGAAAGTTCGGATTTCCAATGTGTATTTTTTTTTCGAATTGGTTTAGCGTAGAATTTGAATTTTCTGGCAAAAGCATTTCACTGATTTTCTGTAGTGGAATCTGTATGTGTAGATTTTGTAGCATTATTTGGCTGGTTTTTCTGTGCATTTTTATCTTTGGTGGTAATTTCTGTGTTTACTCATCTGCTTCTGGAAATTTTCTTTACTGATAGGGATGTAAAGTTATTAGAAACTCAATTGACATTCAACTCTGCAAATCGAGTGGTTAATAGTGGTACTTATAAGCTTACAATTATTACTCACTAGCTTCGAAACTGGACTATGTTATGTTATGAAACAATTTGATTAATCATGGATTGGTTTAGTGTTTTTTTTCAGCATATAATTTGAATTTTTAATGTGTTTTGTTTGAGTGTGTTTAATTTTATTCGAATTGGTTTAGTGTTTGTTTTTGGCGTATAATTTGAATTTTCTGGCAAAAGGCTTTCACTGATTTTCTGTAGTGGAATCTGTATGTGTAGATTTTGTAGAATTATTTGGCTGTCTTTTCTGTTAATTTTTTTTTGGTGGTAATTCCTGTGTTTACTCATCTGCTTCTGGAAATTTTCTTTACTAATAGTGATGTAAAAGTGATTAGAAATTCAATTGAGATTCAACTCTGCAAATCGAGTGGTTTAGTAGTGGTACTTACAAGCTTACAATTATTACTCACTAGCTTCAAAACTGGACTAGATTATGTTACGATACAACTTGATTAAGTATGGATCAAATCTAGAATGAATTTACTGCGATAAATGTGGTTCTTGTAAGTTGTATCATGTGTTATGGTTTACGTTGTCGCGAGGAGATTGCTGTTGACCATCTATGGTTCTTTGTTAAAGAATGTTGTACCATGCTTACACTTGATGGTTTACTTTTCATATTCTTGAGTTTTGAGTCGATGTATGTTGGTCTTTTGACCTATTTTTGGAATTTAGATGATTACCTGATTTACGCAACTGCTTTTCTGTTTACAGATTGACTAGAAAGGTCATTGTTTGCATGCTAATTTGACTTTGTTTCATTTCTTCATGGTTTTAATCTTTTAACTCCAGAAAATATTAAATCATTAATTACTTGAGATGATATCATTATTAATATATCATTATATTGATATAGATTCGAACTCAACCTACCTCAGCAATTTTTGTGGGTCTGAAGGGGATTTGAGTTGAAGTATCTTTTGCAGTCCCCACTCTGTAACATACCATATCTCTATATCTCTATATCTTCTCATGGGCCATTTGTATGTGGCAAAAACATAATAGATATTGGTACTCATACCTTAATCTGAATGACTTTAAAGCTCACATCGCCCATATTAAAATGCATGAGTTCGAAACACGGAGCTGACTAGACTGTGTTTTAAAGCTTAAATCATGCTGTTTTTTTTAATCAACAAGAAAATAACTCTTAACTAATTTGTTAAACTTATTTTCCCAGATTTTTTATTAGTAGGCTTCTTAAGATATAGTCAGATTTCTCTATATTTTTACATAATATACGATATAAAAACACAATGTCCTTAGTTAAATTAAAGAAGTTTTAGGGTCTACTGATAAAACGACTTGTAGACATCTAATTTTGATAGAAAATTATAGGTGGTGAATATTCACACATTGTCATGGCTAACTGATGCCTGATTATAATATATGCACAAAAAATAATTTCTTAACTACTAAATACAGATAAGTAATTCAATTTATTAGTTTGCCTTTATGCACAAATGATAATTTTTTAACTACTTAAAACAAATAAGTAATTAATTTAGTAGTTTGCCCTTAGCATAAACACGTATATGAAGGTTGGCAAATGAAATATGACTTAAAGCCTAAAATAAAAAATCTAGTCTATTATTAAAAGAACATAAAACTATTGAGAATGAAGAAAAATTGTAGCTGATATGCTTTTTACTGAAAAAAAGAATTTAGGGCTTGTTTGAATTGCTTACTGATAGTAATTTCAGCAATGAGAGACTGGAGAATATTTTAAGATCTTTTAAAAATGTTTATGTGCAAAAGTGGAAAATATTTTTGTTGGTTCATATGTTACTACAGATATATTTTCTGAAGCTGTGTCCTCACAATGTAGGCAGAACACCATTTTTGGCTGGCTCTGCCACTTATACTGTCTCTAATTATTTCATACTACATGCAGGGGATGCTGTTCTATTCAGAAGTTTGACATGTCAGCTCGCAGAAACAATCAAACCAATGGCTATAGTTTGTTGGAACTCACTCTCAGGGATATTCTTCGTCAGATCAATCCCACCGAAGATGATTGGGCTTTCAGATTTCAGATTATCAATGAACTTCGAGCTACCATTGAATCAATTGAAAGCCTGAGAGGTGTGTGATACTAAGTCATTTGGTTTTTCTTTCTTGTCGTTACTCCCATTACAGATATATTTGTTATTAGCAGTTAGCACACATATCACTTATTAAACATATATCAAAGAAAAACTGAAGCACAAAACTTGCAGGCTGTATTCTCCAACAGTAAAAAAACCAGTTATTTCATGAAAAAATATTCATTAGGGCCCCATTTTTGGTCACCCTAATGTTTAAAATCTCTCTACATCCGTGATGAAATGAATTTTTACAGGAAGAATTTATATACTAAGCACCACTCAAATTATTATTCAGATATGCCAGACAAGGTTGATGAATTGGAAGTGTGGAAAAAATAAACTTTTATCAATTAATTTCTTATTCTTATCACACTATGTTCAGTTAAAGTACTCTTTATTTTGTGTTTCACAATTGAAGGTACCAAAAATTTAATCCTAATGGAGTCTTAACAGTAACAAAGCAAATGGGAACTCAAAAGCTGTATAAGATGGAGATATGTTAATAATTTTAACAGCAGTTCTTTAGATTATATCATAATTTTCTTTAAAGAATGATATAATTTTATTGAATTTGAACATAATTTTATCCAACCACATAAATTGGTTATTGTACCAAATTTCCATGTCATGACAGATTGCTAGATAAAAACATCATTGATTACTAAGAGTGAATATAATTATTTTATGCATGATCTATGTTGGCCCTCTCAAAAGAAACTTAGAAGCTGCATCTTTAATCTAAGATACCTTAGCAATCCTTCTAGATTGCGAATATGACTTCAATTGGATAATCTGTTGTATTCTGTTAATCAAATGACTTTTTCTCTTTCAAAGAGCATGTTGCTAAAAAAGTTAAAGACTAACTGTCATATGAAATTCTTATGAGTATCTGATTGTACACCATATACTTGATTTAATTTTGCAGAATATTTTGATATCCAATTCCATATCTATTTTATTGGTCTTAAAATTTAATGTTAGGTGAAACCAAATAGATTTAAGGATTCTATGTGCTTCTTGTGGAAGACTAGTGATGGTGATGGGCCAGCTTTTTGTTCTTAACACACTAGCTAAATCAACAAACACTTTTACATTTAAATGTTAACAAAATCTTTAAATTGTAGATAAGCCAGCTGAAAAAACTGAGAACATTTGAGATTTATTTTAGTAGAGAGCTTAGCTTCTGTTTTTATCTGCATGGAGGTTAAATTGATGTTGGACATACAATTTTTTCACTTTGTAGTGGTAAACTGAATCCTAGCGCAAAGTTAAACCCACTTATATATGCACGTGAAATAATATATTCCGCAACCGTTCACTGAAGAACGCCTTAGAATATAAATATATAATCATGCCATTGTGCTGAGTGAATTTAATGTCAAATGATAAGCAATATATGAATTATGAAATAAAAAAGGCATAGTGGAATCTGAAGTTATAAAATAGCAGAATATGTCCTCTTCACAGTAGTATTCCTTTTAGAGTATTAACTGTGAAAGCACCAGATTATGCCACATGTCATAATGAAAAGTCAATCAATTTCAAAAGAACTGAAAGATAAACAGAGTGGAAATTAAGGCCCTCAAGGAGCTTACCAAGTAAAAAAAACCAGTGGAAGTCCTGGTGGGAGGCTGCCTGTTATGTCGCATTTCTTAGAGATTAATCATGTTAATCGCAAAGCAAACACAAATAAGTAGTTACTGGAACTTGAAATTGTAAAATACTAGAACCTGGAATCTAGATTCCATAAATACCCTGTTGAGAGAAAAAAGGAAAGCATCAGCGTGTTCCCGAAAAAAAATCAAGATCTCGAGGAAAATGATTAGTTGGAGTAAGTATGCCAACTAAGCAAGATTATGTCAAAAGTTCTCAATCCAATGCACTAAATATTAGACAGATTGGGCATCATGATAGCAAATTATTTTTGTTGCTAATTGTTGATTATTTCTGGTCAATGACCTATTTGATAAGTTTTCCTCAAAATTTGGAAATAGGTGCAACTGTAGAACCATATGGATCTTTTGTATCCAATCTCTTTACAAGATGGGGAGATTTGGATATATCCCTAGAAGTGCCAAATGGTTCCTATATATCTAATCCTGGGAGAAAGCACAAGCAAAATTTACTGGGAGATGTACTAAGGGTTTTGAGAAAGAAAGGTAACCTGTTATTTGTAAAAGTTAGTACTCACGCATATTCAGTTAAATGCTTTTGCCTACCATTAGCATTAGCGTGCTTTTTATTCTATCAAATTAAAAACATGTTTTTGTTTTTTATTTGCTTCTTAGTTTTCTGAATTGTCTTTCCAGCGGTCCCTTGGCATATAGGACACTTTTCCTAGCAAAAATGTAAGGGAACTTCTTTTAAGTTAAAAATTTGATAGTGAACTATAGAGACATTTCTACGTGATTGTCGAGGAGAAATAATGAAAACTAGCAACACAGTAAATATGTTTGTGGATAATACGCGGCCCATGTTTAAATCCATTTTGGTTTGTCAGTTTCGGAGTTTGAATCTTTCAAATCCAAAACTTACAAAACTCCACATTTTCATTAAAAAATGTATGAACTCCCATGTTTCTCAAACATTCAACAACATTTTTTTTTATAATATAACATTCAACAACATTAGAAACACATTCTATACGTTCTAACATTTTAAATTTTTAAAACTCTAATGTAACCACATGTTTTTTAAGAATCCAACAATGAGAACACATCCAAACACATTTTGACATTCTCGAACCCACAAAATCTGAACTGGCCCAAATGTTTCTCGGAAACCCTAAACTTCTTCATTGCAACCAAAACATGTTGCAATATTCTCTCACTCCAAAACTCAGAATCCAAATGATATCCGAATAAGGCGTAATTTCAAATTGAAAATATACATAGAGTTGTGACCTAAAGCTAATTTTTTCCCCATAACCTTTGGTTTTGCCTGTTAGAACCTGAAGTTATTGGATAACATATTTTTTAGTGTGAGTAGGAAATGGCATAAAAATGTGAATTTGAATATTCAGCAAAAGGAATCTAATTTTTTTTATTTGTTTGCAGCTGGATGTCGTAGATTGCAGTTCATCTCCAATGCCAGGGTGCCCATTCTGAAGTTCGAGGGGAGCTACAATATCTCCTGTGACATCTCAGTTAACAATTTAAGTGGTCAAATGAAGTCGAAAATGTTATTCTGGATCAATGAGATTGATGGACGCTTCCGTGATCTGGTTTTACTGGCAAGTTTCTAAATAAGTGATAGACGTGAAGCATAGAAAGTGCTGTAATTTATTCAATTTTAATGTCTTTCTGCAGGTCAAGGAATGGGCCAAAGCTTATCATATTAATGATTCAAAATCTGGTACTTTGAACTCGTATTCTCTCAGCCTGCTTGTTGTTTTCCATTTGCAGGTACTTTTACATAATATTTTCACTCTGAAATGGTTAATATTCTTCTTATGAGGTTCTAGGCATGTCTATAAAATCTAATGGGAGGAGAGGCTGACACAATAAAATAAATATCAAGAGAAAGTTCACTCCTCCCTCTGTCCAATTTATTTTCCCCCTTTGCTACAGTGTTAAGTCATAGCTTTTGCTTTTTCAACTAACTTACCGTATTTTGTTTCTTGCAGTTTTATGTTTTGAAACATTCAAATCTATGTTATTTGAATTATCAATTTGATATAAGTTACTAAACAGTTAACTATAAATACCCCTTTTGGGGTTCTTTTTTAACAACTTTACACTTTCTCCTTGCATCTTTTCTCTTATAACATGGTATCAAAGCCTAGGTTTTAAATCTAGGGTTAAAAGAAAAAAAAAAAAGAAAAGAAGAGGTGAGACAAAAGTACATAGGAAAACCCTAGCCTCCGCGGGCTACCACACTGGATACGTGCCGCCGTGGCCATCTTCAACGAATTCTTGTTGTTTTTTGTTTTTTAAACCAAGTTCCTATATTATTTTCTATAATAATCCAGAATTCAGAATTTTCGGATAAATAAAATATCTTTTTCCCAAACCCATCCCTACCCCAAAACTACCAGCCTCATTAACCCTAGATTTCCGTTGCCAACTTCTACAAATACCATTAACCCAATTCGGTTTGATACACTTGTTCTCGCAATTTTTGGTTAGTTGCTCAGGGGGAGTAAGGGAGTAGTTCCCAATTGTGTCTTTTTGTCGTTCAGTTTTCCATTATGTCGTCATTGTTGAGTTGATGATTGCTGTTGCAGTTGGAGTTTTTGTTGGGTATTTGTTAGTATGTGATAATGGTGCTATTTGACATCTGCTTAAAACCAAATTATGATCGTAGACACCGCAGAGCTAGCAGGATTTATCCCGGCGTCGGCTTGGAGATGTCCAATTTAGTTGCACTATTGACAATCATTACAATGTTTGAGGATATATGGTTGTAACCAATTTATGGTCGAGGAAACCTCAAAAGTTAGTAGGTGTTATCCCGGCGTCGGCATTGGTACCCATTATTGTTAGTGTGGATTCACTTAAGTTTTCAGTTATTTTTCGCCAACGATCGACTACCTTTGTTTCAAGTGTCTGTCATCTAATTATTGTTTTCGTGTGTCGTTCTAGTGTTTTACTTTTGTCATATGGAGATATTTTCGTATTTGTAACAAGCTAGAGCATAGTATGCTCCAGCTTGAGGGGGAGTATTAGGTATCTTATCTCTTTGTATAAATATCCCTTTCGGGGTTCATTATTAACAACTTTACACTTTCTCCCTACATCTTTTCTCTTATAACAAACAAGGGATAAAGGACATGGGAAGGAGGGTGTGTAATATAATAAAAATAATCAATTTATAAGATGTTAAGAACAGAAGAAAATGTTCAGTTAGTAAAAAAGCTGAAATTTTAGGATGTAAGCTGTATGCTCACTCCATTATTAGAAATACTTAACATCTAAAAGCCTCATGGAAGTAGTCTATCAAGTCCCAACCATATATAACATTGCTGGTGGTTGTCCTAGGAGATCCTCTTGAGTTCTCAAATGACGATTTTATGTTAGATTTTTTTCCCAAATTTTTATGCAGAACACTTCATATATTACTCATATTTATCTTCTTGCCCAAAATTTGAACAGTTTCATATTTGAATGATTCTTTTTTGTTTGAGCCATTCTCCTAATATATTGCAGACTTTGGTGCCTGCAATACTACCTCCTCTGAAAGAAATATATCCCGGAAATATGATTGATGATCTTACAGGTATTTCTCAATATTTCAAAAGCATGTTCGGAGTAAATTTTCATGTACTGGCACCATCTGTTTTTATGCTGATCAAAATGTATTTTGAACGTAAATCATCTTATCATCCTCTCAGTTCTGCAGTCATGTTAAAAAAGAACAAAAAAATTAGACAATAACTAATGCTTGTTGGTGATATCTATTTGGAAACTTTACATTTAACCCCCTAAGTTTCAATTTTAGTGCTAAACCCCCTAGAATCATTTAAAGAGATCGTGCCCCTAGTAGTGTTAAGTCATCGCACTTGACCAGTGAAGAAATCTATCTGGAAATGAAAGCACGCTGTTCACGAGCCTTTTTAATTGATAACAGCGAGAAACATGAAATTATGAAATGACCATTGCGTCTTTTTAAATAGGCTGGTGGATGGCATATGACCATTTATGGGGGATTTTTCCACAGAAATATCAATCAAGGGATTTAAGTACAGCGATCTAACATTTCTTAGGGGTGCAATCTGTGTATCTAAAATCTACTAGGGGGGTTAATGCGAACATTAAAAACTTCTAGGGGGTTAACTATAAATTGTCTCATCTTTAAAAAATACTAATGCAGGTTTTGACATTTAGATTTTAAAGTTATTGGTTCAAGGCTGCAAGCTCATTTATGCAAATTCATGCCAATATTGTGAACTAGACTCATGGTCCTCACTTTCTCCTGAAGGTGTAAGAGCTGCTGCAGAAAAACACATTGAAGATACTTGTGCGGGTAACATACATAGAATAATGTCTGATAAGTCAAGATTGATCAACCAAAGCTCTTTATCCGAGCTCTTCATATCCTTCCTCACAAAGGTTAATTTGACTGCTACGTACATTTCCATAAAGCACATATATCGCGATTTGGTGAAACCTTCAGCCTTTGTTTTAAAATAATTGAAAAAAAATAGTGAAATGTACTTAATTTACTTACGTAAATTATTTTAGTTACATTGACATGAATTTTTGTGTCTTTTCTAACAGTTTTCAGTCGTTTGTTCAAGAGCTTCTACACATGGTGTTAGCCCATATGCTGGACAATTGGAGGATATTGACAGCAACATGAGATGGTTGCCTAAAACCTATGCACTATTTGTAAGTCTCTCTCTCTCTCTCTCACTCTCGCACACAAACACACACACATGCGCGCGCCTACTCATACGCCCGTTTTTCTTAGTGTTTTCATGCTGTTGATGATCAGGTTGAAGATCCTTTTGAGCAACCGGCAAATACTGCTAGGACAGTGAGCAGCAAACAATTGACAAATATATCAGAAGCAATAGGGGCAACTTATGAAATGCTCGTCTCGCCCAATCAGAATCAAGCTTCAATTCTTTCTGTTCTGGTTGGACCACATATATCTCGATTTCTAGTGAGAGCACCCATGCCGAATCCACTAATCACACAATCTGTTCGCACCAGAAATGGCTTCAAGACTCATCCAGGGAAAAATAAGACACTGCTGCAAACAAATCAGCCGTCTCAAAACAAGAATATGGATAAGAAACGAGGTGGGATATCAAAATCAAATCGGAATATGGATATTAATATAGATTGGACACTGAATCTAAACAGAAGTCGAGATGGGACTTCTAATCAAAGTAGGAACTTGAATAAGAGTCGAGATGGAATATCAAATCAGAGCAAGAATATGGATAAGAGTCAAGATGGGACAACAAATGGATCTTCACAAGCATCAACAAGTCAAAAGAAGCAAGTGTGGAAGCCAAGATCTGATATTAAAGCAGATCAAAGTAGTTCCGATAGCTGAATCGACCTTTTACTTACCACCATACGAGGGACATAATCTAGGGAGAATTTGATCGTGAAAAGTGAAAATGGAGAATCTTGATCATAAAAACTGGTTTTGTAGGCTGGAAGATAATACCGTGTTCTTATGGTTTGGGAAGCTTTATAATTTTGCTCCATTTATAGGGTTAATATATGATGGCCTTGCACACAATCACATCTTTGAATTGGTAAATGCAGTGAATCTTGAATTGGTTTATGCATCATATATTGGGGTTCAATGAAAGGGATTCTTTGAAGTAATGAACATTTGATTATTTGTTAAGATTGTATGTAGGGGTGTAATCGAGCCGAGTAATGTCGAACGACACACTGTTCAAGCTTGATTTGAATTTTATTAGACTTGAAATGGTGTTTGAGCTTGGATTGATTGTTAAATGAGTCGAGCTCAAACGAGCTCGAGCTGATTATGGAGTAGCTTGATATTTTACATGTATTTTATCAATTTTTAACTTATCGAGTCGAGCTTTAAATGTTATTGAACGTAAAAATGATGTTCAAGCTTGTTTGATTTATGCGATGAACATAGCTCAAACGAGCTTTTCTCGAACTAGGAACGAGCTCGAGTCGAGTATCGAGTAGCTTGATATTTTATTAATTTTTAGTTTATCGAGTCAAAGCTCGAGCCGAGCTTTAAGTTATAGAACGAAAATGATGTTCGAGCTTGTTTAATTTGTGTGACGAACCAAGTCCGAACGAGTTTTTATCGAACTAGCTTGAGTCGAATTACTTTGTTTGATTTTTCATCCTAGAGGACCTGAAATTGTGTTAAGCATGAAAAACACTTGCCTTATTAAAGTTAATTCAATAAGAATGAAGGGCAAGTCTTAGGTTAGTATCAATTTTGTTGAGTATATGTCAAGAAATCATCTCTGTACCATTTGAGTAAAAATAAATATGGGAATAATGGGATTTTGATATCGACCACTGAAAAAAGGATGGACTACCTATTGATAGGGCTGAAAATCGAATCAAGTTACTCGATACTCGATTCGAGCTCATTCGATAAAAGCTCGTTTGAGCTTGGTTTGTCACACTAATCAAACAAGCTTGAACATATTTTTTCGTTCAATAACTTTTGAAGCTCGGCTCAAGCTCGATTCGATAAGCTAAAAATTAAAAAAATACATGTAAAATATCAAGCTACTCGAAACTCGGCTCGAGCTCGTTCGATAAAAGCTCGTTTGAGCTCGGCTCGATTGAAAATCAAACCAAGCTCAAACATAAAATTTCAAACTCTATAAAAATCAAACCAAGCTTGAACAGTGTGTCGTTCGATACTACTCGACTCAATTACAGTCCTACCTATTGAACATGTGATTGAGTTTAAGTCTATTTTTAATTTTTTAATTTTTTAAATAAATAATAATATCTAAATTATACATTTAGTCTATATTTTTTTCATACCTAATTAAATCATTTCCCCTAATCATCCAGAACGGACAAATTTGTTGAAATGTGAGATATTTTGCTTGAAGATTCTAGAAAATTCAAGGATTATCATGAGATATCATGTAATTGAATCAATTGATAGAAGAATCTAGATAAATCTCATGTAATCCTAAGTATCCAAGATAAATGTGGACAAATCTAGAAAATGTAGATTGTACTAGAAAGTATGGTTAGCTCTAGATAATCTACAATGTTCCATAGACAACTATAAATTTGTGTACAACTCAAATGTAAAGTGGGAAATGTAAGAGGAAGCAATTGAATAAAATTTTCTCTCTAAAAATTACTCTCCTCCAAAATAACAACAAATACAAATAATAAATCAAAAAATCAAGTTGATATCAGTTTCACAATTGATTCAACCCTAAAAAATCCAACAAGTGGTATCTAGAGCTCATTGATCTTTAAGGGATTGAGTTCAAAAAATGGGTTCATCAAATATAACGCTTCCTACACCACCGATTTTCAACGGTGAAGACTACGACTATTGGGCGGTAAGAATGAAGGCTTTTCTCGTAGCAAATGAGCTATGGGAAATTGTTGAAAACGGTTATGAAAAACCGAAAGATGAAGGTACTCTTACCGCACCTCAACAAAAGAAGAACAAAGAAGAATATACTAAGAACATGAAGGCACTTACATTCCTCCAAGCTACCGTTACTAAAGAAATCTTCATCGAAATAGTCGCTACGACTACGGCCAAAGAAGCATGGGAGATTCTTCGAGAAAAATATCAATGCTTGGAGAGCATTTCAATGGCGAAACAAGAAAGAGAAGAGCAAGGAATTAAGCAGCGAATCAAGAGTGCGTTTGTCTCTCGCCTGCAATATATCAAAGACCAAGCCGATTCATTGACGTTGAATTCTGTGTTAAGATTGTTAGAAACCGATTTGGGGCTTGAGAAATTTGCATTGGATGCCCACAAAAGATTTATTCGCCTCTACTTTGAAAAGATAATGGATGATGATGATAGTTGCACCTCTGAAACTGCAACTAAGAATATGGAAAAATATGTGGATATAAGTAATCCAGAAGCACCAATAATGCCTGAACAACAGGAGACAAAGAAGGGTCCGGAAGAATCCAACAATAAAGAAGAAGATATGATGGAATACTCCTCCAGGTGCAAATCATTTGAATCTCCGAAAAAATTCAAATCCGTTACGGATAAATTTGCATATTGTCAAATGACATTTACGGAGCCAAGCAATTACAAAGAAACTTCTGAAAAATGGAAAGTTGGAATAAATGAGGAAATAAAAAAGAACATAAAAGAAACGCAGAAGCTGATTGGAGGACCTAATAACAAGAAGGTGCTTCGTGCAAAAAAGAGTTATAAGAAAAGAGCAAATCGAAATGGCACAGTCAACAAGCATAAGACCAAAAGGATTACAATGAGAAATGCACAGAAAATGATATTCAGCTACAAAGATGCAATTGCCCATGTGGCACATCATAATACAATCAAACACTTCCATAATCAAAATTTGAGATACATGGATATAAGCTTGGATTATCAAGCAAAAATCTCAACGAGGAGTGTTGAAATGTGAGATATTTTGCTTGAAGATTCTAGAAAATTCAAGGATTATCATGAGATATCATGTAATTGAATCAATTGATAGAAGAATCTAGATAAATCTCATGTAATCCTAAGTATTCAAGATAAATGTGGACAAATCTAGAAAATGTAGATTGTACTAGAAAGTATGGTTAGCTCTAGATAATCTAGAATGTTCCATAGACAACTATAAATTTGTGTACAACTCAAATGTAAAGTGGGAAATGTAAGAGGAAGCAATTGAATAAAATTTCCTCTCTAAAAATTACTCTCCTCCAAAATAACAACAAATACAAATAATAAATCAAAAAATCAAGTTGATATCAATTTTACAATTGATTCAACACTCAAAAATCCAACAAAATTATCAAATCTCAAATTTCCCCAACCATCCATAATTATTAATTATCCCATCTCGAATTTCCCCCAACCATTCAGACGTCAATAATGAAGCCAAATCCACCAATGTGGTTCCCTTTTCTTTCAAGGTTTGCTCGATAATAGGGAAGGGATTTTGGACATGTGTGGATATGGCGAGCGACAAATATACGTGGAGGAACTAATTAAGTTTCTGCTACAACGAAGGTTTGTGCAAGGGGATTTGAATAGGTAATGCGTTATTGCATGATAGTTCTTTGGGGTAGTTTGAATTTGTTGTCGTTTGTAAAATCTTTTCAATTAACAGAATTTATAATGGTTTGAATTTGTTGTCTTTTGCTCTACTTGTTGTATTAAAATGCTTCTTTGTATAGATTTTATGTTTTACATTGTTGTATCTGTTGGCTTTCTCCAAAAAACAATTCCCCAACTACAGAAATAATAGTAAAATCAGTGAATTAGTTAGCTATACTATATACAAAGGGAAAGTTGAATTCTTCAACAAAAAGTGTTTCTGCTGTTGGTGAAGAGAGGGGGTGTTCTGTTACACGTAATGGATGTGCCAATGTTGATATGATAATCCAATTGACTATTAACTAGAAAACAGCGAACTCAAGTTCGAATCCTTATTGGGAGAAATTTTCGTTTAATGTGTCTGAAACGCCTCAAAAGAATTAAACCTCTTGAAAAACCCAATTTTTTTTTTTTTTTTTGCATATTCAAAATTTATAATAGCATGTTTTCAATAGTTAAAAACACTGAACATGGAGGTGAAAAATATGAAACCAATAATTGCATATTTACCTCCGAAAATTAAAAATCCAGCATTTTGATTGATTTTAAAATTAAGAATTACAAATTTACCCCCAATTATTAGAATTGAGCATTTTAGGGTGAGTTTGGCCTAGCGATTCGAAAAACAATTATAGGAGAATTAATTTTACTAAAATTGATTTTGATAATAATTGATTATGATAAAAATTAATTATAAAATAATTGCTTTTGTATAATAGCTTTTGTAAAAGTAACACTTTAGTTGCTTCTAAAATAAGGTGATTTTTTGCTTCTCGAGATCCCAAAAAGTGATTATGATCTTGGGGGCCAAACACCATGAAAATCACGATTGAAAATAAGTAATTTTTATAATCAGGGCCAAACACTTCAAAAATCACAATAGAGATGTCAAAGTAACTCTAAGAGCTCCAATCGCTGGGCCAAACTCACCCTAACCAAATGTTATAACATATTTTTTGTTTAAAATCTTTTTTGCCCTAAATGTTCTAACATTATAAAATGTAAAATTACTAAAGAAATACAACAAAAATATGATTTACTACCATTAAACCCTTATTATATTCATAACATTCAATTTACCTTTATGTATGTGATTTGAAAATGACCACTTCACTCATTCAAAATTGAATGCGAGGTGAAAAATATTGTCATAATTAATAATTGCATATTTACCACTAAAATTTTGAAATTGAGCATATTTAATGATTTAAACTGATAATTACAAAATTACCCCCCAAAAATATTATAATTGAGCTTTTTAATCAAATTTAAAATCTTATAATTGCATATTAACCTCAAAATTGAGAAAATGGGCATTTTAACTAATGATATGGTATTCACAAATTATGGTACCATTTTTGCTTTTCCCAATAATAATAATAATAATAATAATAATAATAAACTTATGATATTGTTTACGAAAATCCGATTAATAATAAATTTATTTAAATTGACTTTCGTTGTCAATTGGACATTAATAGACCAATAGTTGCCTTCTCTATTTTCGCATTTAGCTTAAATACTCCTTACTTCGCCTAACTATTAAAATTCCTCACTAATTATTTTTGTTAGCAAACCCCCAACCCTTGTTCTTTCTTTATTAGCAAACAAATCCATTTGAATTTCCTTCGTAAATCATGAGGAGTTGTTTGTCAAATCTTTAATAAAACAAGGGGGTTATTGTCCATTTTTAAAATTAAAAGAGGGGGATATTGATAATATGTTAGGTTAAAAGTGAAATGCAAACACTCCCCTTCTATTTTGTCTAACTATCAAAACCCTTTGTGATATATTTATTACCAAAATCCCCTTTGCTTAATCATTATTTGCAAAAAAAAATTCCTGTTAATTTTAAAAATTGACAATGAATCCTTATTCACTTAAAATTTGACAAAACCTCCCTATAACTTATGAAGAAAAATAAGGAGGGGGGAATGAATGTTGTTAGTTTTTTTTACTTAATCCTAATTATTTTATCTATATTATTTTTATTATATACACATGCAAGAAAATAGTTTCAATATGTATATAATCAATCTTTAAAGTATATATAAACGAATGTTTATTATTTAGTTTTAGCTATTTTAATTTATTTTTCAAATAAAGATATTTATCAAAAATGTTATTTTTCTAGATTTTTTTGATAAACAAACATCTGTAAGAAAATAGTTTTTTTGAGAACAAAACATGTACATGAAAAATGATTTTTTTTTCTTTATTTTTCTTTTTCTTTTCCTACAATTTTTCCTAATTTTCCTGATAATCAAACAAACTGGTTAGACAAAACACAAATGACTTTTGCATTTCACTCTTCTCTATATTTAGCTAACAAATAAAGGTATGCTTGTAATTATATTGACATTTGATTATAAAGACTTTGAAGTAATCATTAAATTAACATGATAATGATTATTTTGCCAAAATAATAGAGAATAAAGAATCAGAATTGGATCTTTCTTCTGAGGCAAATAATCAAAATCTTGGCTATTTTTTAACAAAATATTCAAGCTTAAAATATCCAATAGCTAGTCTACTACAAAACTTCATCAACTCAAAATCTAATAAAACCAAGTGGTCCACCACAAAACAAAAATTCAGAAAATTGATCCTATATTTAAAAAATCCATAATTCTTCTCAAATTTTCATCATAGCTGCAAGTTTGACACTTAAGAGGGGTGCATTAGGTATATAACTTTTTCAATGAGTTTATTTTCCAGAAAATAATTAGTAAATAGTTCCAGTAACTTTAAATAAAAGTTAATTGTTCCAATGTTTTTAAGATTAAAGTTACGATATGAAGTAAAGTGCAAATAATAAAAGGAGTAAGAAGACAAACACAATTTATAGAGGTTCGCGCCCCAACGACCTGCTTCCTCTCTTCCAGCACCCCTGGGTAAAATCCACTAATAGATCGTGGCTTGCAGGACAAACCTATGCCACTCGAGATTACAAGATATCAATTCTTTCTCTCGAAACGAGCTTGCTAGGCCTAACCTATCGCTCAACAAAAATCGTGCTTGCTAGGTCCCTACCTATCGCACAAAAATAGTGCTTGCTAGAACACTCAGTCCTATCGCACTACGAGCTTGCAAGTACAAAAACTTTCGCTCAAAAACAATAGTAAAATTTTGATTACAAATATATGCTCCAAAATGAGCTGATTTTGCAAAGGAGTAAACACTGATCTTTTTCTTCTATAACTTAGAGTATATTCAAGATTTCAAGAGCAAGAAGAAAAGATGTTTTTAGAAGCCTTTTGAGAAGAAACGATTTTAGCAAAATTAAGAGCACTCAAAAGCTTTGACTAGGAGAAATGATTTAGCAAGTGATTTTAGAGAAATGAGTTGTGTTTGAGCCATGAGAAATGATCCACTATTTATAGTTGAGTGGAGTTGGTTCAATAGGGATAAATTTTGAAATTCAAAAATGATTTTGTCACATTTAAAAAGATGTTGCAAGATTAAACCATGTGATCGACTAATTTTCCAATGAACGTGGACAAGGTTTAGTAATTAGGTGGAGATGAAATCTTTCCAAAAGAATTGATTTTAGATACAAGGGTAAGATATTTAGCTAGACAAATTGAAGACTAATTATTTTGCTAGCTAAGTCAAAGGATTTGAAAGAAATCTTCCCTTTAAAAATTGATTTGATTTAGAATTCAAAAACAATGGCTACAAATAATTATGTATTAAAAAAAAAAAAAGCATTAAGCTTAATTAACAAAATGATTTTCGGCTAGATGTAAAAGGCAAGGTCACGGCTCTTTTTTTAAAAAGATAGTCAGGCCACTTTGATAAAACAAATTTTAGAATAGTGCCAACAAAGTTGGGGCAAAAGTATTTTAACAAGTTTGGGCTAGGAATTTTCTTGCTCTTTTAATCGATTGAAAATACTTACTAAGTTGACCACAATTTTCTTGAATCGAAAATTGGGCCCTTCAGGGGTTCTAGGGGCTTCGATCTTGATCTTCATTCATAACGATCCTTTAGCTAAAATTGGCCTTCTCGTGAGCTATCTTCCAATTTCGTACAAAGCCATTTCTTCCAAATTGGTCCTTCTTCATTGTTTGGACTTTAGATATCTTTATTGGGCCTTTTCTTCTCAATTGAGCATTATTCGTCGACGAGCCTTTCTTCAAATAATAAGCTTCTCAATAATTTCTGTTAAGATCAAACTCAAGAACCAAGCTCAAATATCAAGTTGTTTGTTAATCATTAATCATTCGGCTAACAATTTCCCCCTTGATTGACAAACAACTTTGATGCAATAAAATAAATTATTAGGAGGAACTCCCCCTCAATGTATGCATTCATGAAGCAAATATAATGAGGCAATTATATCAAGTAAATGCATCAAATAACTCCTCCCCCTTTTTTGTCAATCAAACATATTCTTCTTATTCCCCACTTGGAAAAGAACTTCAATCAGAGTAACAATATATCTTCAGCGGAATTCAGTTGAGCATAGTTTAAGAACATTTTCCAAGATGAACAATTAAAACATTTGATTATTCAAAGCAACAGTATATTGGAACAACATGTTTCGAAGGATTTTTAGTTTCAAGTTCCGAAGCTCAAATATCACATGTAGCACATATAACAATCTCATGATAATAAAGCTCAAAGATAGATCAAATAAGCATATAATGCTCCCCCTCAATTATATGTCTTCATACAAGAATGATAATTATCAATAACAATAAAATTTCAATTTAGCAATTAATCTCATAATGATTATCAAATCCACAATATAATATGTCAAATATTAGCATGTGTGGAATTTCCTTCATAAATTATTGCACAAAAACATTTATCATTATGTAAGCGAAGCGCATGTGAATCATTTAAGGTCATGGAATGTTCAACTTGCAATATGAGTAATGAGGCTATACTTCAGATAATGTGCGGATATTTAAGCAAATGCCAGGGATATTTCGGTATTTACTTACCGTCCTATTACCTTGATCACCTCGAAGTGGAATATTTTTACCTTTCATTCTTATGATATCTCTTTGTTCGCTTGATGGTTGAAATCCCCTTAGGATAGGTTTGCTAGACATTTTCCGAAAGTTTTCTCGGAACTTCCTTATTCTGTTTTTGTTTCAATACAATGTTCCGAAAGTTTTTCGGGAATTCTCTTCTTCTATATTTGGTTCCGGTACTGGTTCCAACGGATTCGATTTTTCTGTATCAACTTCGATTTCAACACCTGAAATATCATTGCTCAAGGATATCTTGGCACTAAAAGGATTAGAAATACATGCACACTTATCAACTTATTTTTATAGCAAGCATGATCACAATATTTTTTATAATGAACTCCAAGTAAATCAAGAATCAACAATTTATATTTCATTATTTTTCAATCATACTCCAAATAAATAGTTAATCTCTTAACGTTCATAGAATAATAATTAACAAGATATAGCAAGATGAAATACTGATTACATAATTCCTTAAATATTCTCATTCTTATAAACTTTAAGCAGTTAAGGATCAATCGGAAGAGATAATGCATATAATAATAATTTTCATTCTACATAAGACGTGATGCACATTTTTATAAGTCATTTTGTAATTTAGATGTGCACATAAGACATTCAAGCAAATTAATCACAAGGATAGTTAGCTTACCATTCAACTTTACCTTAAAGATGATTATGAAAAAATATGCTACCAAGGGGTTTTGTTCTGGACTCTGAAATCAAGTTCCCTTACTGGTTTCAACAAATCAATGATTTTCAGTATTTGTTTCGAAATTGATACCACTGCTCACGCCATTGATTTTTATTTAATCAAGGCCACCATAGCTTTGCAACATATTTCAAAAGTTACAATGAGGAGACTTTTGTACCTGTTAAGAAAAAATCACTTTCGCATTTTTGGTACCCAAATTTTCTTGGGTCCTTGCGGGTTAGTCAAAGCATCTTTAGGCGTCCATATGAGTTTATTCACGGTATTCCTTTTGTAAATGCAGTTAAAAGATTTGTGACCGATTTTTCCACAAAAATTGCAAGTATGATACGACAATGAAGAGTTTTTAGCAAGTTTACTTAGTTTATCATATGAATGTCCATATCCAATTCCGGCTCTATTTAGAGAAACATTTTGCATGCCAAGAAGTTTATCAAGGTTCTCTTTTCCTTTTGTAAATTTTTCTAAGCTTCTAGTTAAATCAACCACTTTTGCTTTGAGACTCAAATTTTCTTTTGAAAGAGAAGAATTTTCCTTTTTCAAATTTTCAAGCTTTTCAAGACTTTCTTGTAAATTTATATCAAACTCTTCTTTTTCTTTATTCAATGAGAAAATCTTCTTTTTAAGTTTTTCATTTTTAGAAGCAAGATTTTCGAGATCCTTTTTAAATTCGATTAACATTTTATTCCATTCATCTTCACAATCGAAATCATCATCTAAATCATCACAACTTTCAAAATCGTAAAAAGTGTGTACCTCTTTGTTAGTCATGAAACATAGATTTCTGGATTCGTCTTTCGATTGTTCTTCTTCGGATTCTGGATCATCCCATGATGCTATCATCCCCTTGTTTTTTTCCTTTTTGAAATTTTTCTCAGATTTCTTGAGTAGGGGACATTCGGACCTCAAGTGTTCATATTCCTTGCACTCATAGCATTTGATCTTGAAAGTTCCCTTGGGGTCTTTTGAGAACCTTTTGTGAAACTTTCAATTGGCCAACTGATTTAATCTTCTGATTGTTGTCGCCATTTCCTCGTTTATTTGTTTTTCGTCCATCATTTCAATGTCACTATCGTCTTCCTGCACATTGTTAGTTTTAAACGCAATATTTTTATCTTTAATTTGTTTTACCTCATCTTTAGAAAGGATAGTGAGCTCATGAGAAATGAGAGATCCAATTAGTTCAGCCATCGACATGTTATTAAGATCTTTCGCCTCTTGTATTGCAGTAACTTTTGGTGTCCATTCTCTAGGAAGAGATCTTAGTATTTTCTTTAGTTGTTCACTTAGAGGGTAGACTTTTCCAAGTGCGGACATAGGGTTGATAATCTCCATGAACCGAGCATACATGTCACTGATAGTTTCATCGGTTTCCATGGTGAACATCTCGTATTGGTGTACGAGAATAGTGATGCGTTTCTCCTTTACTTGGTTTGTACCTTCGTGAGTGACTTGAATCATCTCCCACATATCGTTTGTGGTAGGGCACGAACATACCCGATTGTACTCAGATTTGGTGAGGGCACATGCCAACAAATTTTTGGCTTTTGAGTTTATTGACACCATTCTTTTATCTACGTCAGTGAGTTCTTTCCACGTTTTAGGGATTTGATTTTTACCTTCGGTTTTCATAGGTATGGATGGTCCCTCAAAAATCACATTCCACAAATCGCAATCGATGGAAACCATAAAGTCTTCCATTCCGTTCTTCCATATTGAGTATGCAGTTTCATCGAATAGTGGAGGCCTGTTATGTGATTGTCCTTCTGCGAAAACATCATTGCTAAAGGTAGACATAAGATCGTTAGCTCTCGGGGGTTAACCCGCACAGTTAAGAAAAATAAAAGAGCACCTGCTCTGGTACCAATTGATACCTAAGGGGGGGGGGGGGGGGGGTGAATTAGGTATATAACTTTTTCAATGAGTTTATTTCCCAGAAGACAATTAGTAAATAGTTCCAGTAACTTTAAATAAAAGTTAATTGTTCCAATGTTTTAAAGATTAAAGTTACAATATGAAATAAAGTGCAAATAATAAAAGGAGTAAGAAGGCAAACACAATTTATAGAGGTTCGTGCCCCAACGACCTACTTCCTCTCTTCCAGCACCCCTGGATAAAATCCACTAATAGATCGTGGCTTGCAGGACAAACCTTCGCCACTCGAGATTACAAGATATCAATTCTTTCTCTCGAAACGAGCTTGCTAGGCCTAACCTATCGCTCAACAAAAATCGTGTTTGCTAGGTCCCTACCTATCGCACAAAAACAGTGCTTGCTAGAACACTCAGTCCTATCGCACTACGAGCTTGCAAGTACAAAAACTTTCGCTAAAAAACAATAGTAAAATTTTGATTACAAATATATGCTCCAAAATGAGCTGATTTTGCAAAGGAGTAAACGCTGATCTTTTTCTTCTATAACTTAGAGTATATTCAAGATTTCAAGAGCAAGAAGAAAAGATGTTTTTAAATGCCTTTTTGAGAAAAACGATTTTAGCAAAATTAAGAGCACTCAAAAGCTTTGACTAGGAGAAATGATTTAGCAAGTGAAATTTTAGAGAAATGAGTTGTTTTTGAGCCATAAGAAATGATCCACTATTTATAGTTGAGTGGAGTTGGTTCAATAGGGAAAGATTTTGAAATTCAAAAATGATTTTGTCACATTTAAAAAGATGTTGCAAGATTAAACCATGTGACTAATTTTCCAATGAATGTGGACAAGGTTTAGTAATTAGGTGGAGATGAAATCTTTCCAGAAGAATTGATTTTAGATACAAGGGTAAGATATTTAGCTAGACAAATTGGAGACAAATTATTTTGTTAGCTAAGTCAAAGGATTTGAAAGAAATCTTCCCTTTAAAAATTGATTTGATTTAGAATTCAAAAACAATGGCTACAAATAATTATGTATTAAAAAAAAGCAATAAGCTTAATTAACAAAATGATTTTCGGCTAGATGTAAAAGGCAAGGTCACGGCTCTTTTTTAAAAAAGATAGTCAGGCCACTTTGATAAAACAAATTTTAGAATAGTGCCAAAAAAGTTGGGCCAAAAGTATTTTAAAAAGTTTGGGCTAGGAATTTTCTTGCTCTTTTAATCGATTGAAAATACTTACTAAGTTGACCACGATTTTTTTGAATCGAAAATTGGGCCTTTCAGGGGTGCTAGGGGCTTCGATCTTGATCTTCATTCATAACGAGCCTTTAGCTAAAATTGGCCTTCTCATGAGCTATCTTCCAATTTCGTACAAAGCCATTTCTTCCAAATTGGTCCTTCTTAATTATTTGGACTTTAGATATCTTTATTGGGTTTTTTCTTCTCAATTGAGCATTATTCGTCAACGAGCCTTTCTTCAAATAATAAGCTTCTCAATAATTTCTGTTAAGATCAAACTCAAGAACCAAGCTCAAATATCAAGTTGTTAGTTAATCATTAATCATTCGGCTAACAAAGTTTAAAACGAAAATAACAAAACATTGTGCCAATTGAGTCTTCATAATAGCTAAATACAACGTAAAGCCACTAGAGAGTATACAAGTGGTTATCATTTTCATTAGTCACGTTTTGTACTTATTCCATTCTCATTAAGCCAACCAACCTTCCTTTTTTGAATTTTTCTCACATGTGGTAGATTTATGACCAGCCTCGCTGTATGATGAAAAAAAATGTACAAATTAATACGAGAAGAATTAATGTACAAGATAACATTTACAGATTATATACATAAAAGAATCACATATTTACATACTACACGACGTTGCAACTTTGCACGAGGAGCTCCATTAGACTTCGTCTTTGCTGCATCAGAAACATCAAAATTATTCAACACTCTTTGAGGGATCCCTTAGTTCATGGAATGCTGCGCACATTAAATTTCTTTTTGCTCCTTGAAGTCAAAGAAAACGTCTTTTGCTGTCACTTTGCAGCATGGCAAAGATGTTTCAGAGAATTTGTCGTGATTGTTTCACTTTAAAGATTGCAAGCAAAACTTGAGACACTCTTTGTGATTGTATAAATCTAATGCATTGAGGATCATTGACCAGAAATCCTACATTTGACATTATTAGTATACATTGGTTCTTTCATTTGGAAAAAAATTGATTAAGATGAGAATCCCAGAGCAACACAAGTTAACCTGATACTATAAAACAGGATGGGAGGCTTGTCGAACAAAGAACAAATACTCTAGTGAAAAAGATAACAAATAGCCATCATGTCTTTATGTAATCTAAAATTTTGTATATAACTGATATATTCACTTGAAAAAAAATACGATAAATTGCAACAAGAAGACAATGACAAAATTAAAAATTGAATAACTCAGTTTCAATCAACAATAAAAGCATAGTAGAGCTATGAATAATAGAAATAAACAAAAGTAGTTAGGAAGAAATGGACGAATTATAAAAATTGTTTGTTTGTTTGGATTGTTCCTAAAACAACCAATTTTATGAATTTTTTATTCTTTTTAACTCTTTTTAAATACTCTAGTTTCTGAAGAAATGAACTATTCTTTGAAACACTTTTAACTTCATTTTCTCACCATTAAATCACGGCTTTTGTGATATATCTTCAACAAAATGAAACAAATTTAACATTAGTTCCTTCCATTTACAAAACAACATAAGTTGGATTTTTTTTTTTTTTTTTTTTTTTTTTTTGAGATAAAAAACGATATTCATACCATCAAAGAGATTCAGAAATTACAATGTTATGGATAAAATCAGGTAAAACTTCTGGAACATAAGATTCACTTCTAGACAAACTTGCTAATTCATGAGCCACATAGTTTCCTTCTAGCTAATTCATTTTTATTAATTTATTGTTACTCTAATTGAAACCTTTTTGCTATTCATATTACAACGAATTTTATTTTAGTTTTACTTATGATTGGAAGATTCTTTAGTAAAAGAAGAGTTGGTAGGGTACATCAAGACAGAAGCATATTCCGAAAAAATACAAAGATGTACGATATACTCCATTTCAATTGTAAATTAATGAATATATCTCTACTATAATAATTATAATAATAATAATAATAATAATATAATATAATAATATAATAATAATAATAATAATATAATTATTAATATTAATATATTATATAAAAGCATGAATATTTCTTAACTTTTTTGTGCGGACTAAACTACCCTTATTTAAATTATAAAATGATATTTAATTCAATGGCAAATATGTAAAAGTAATTGAAGATGTATAATTAGACATGAAGTCTTCTTATATTTATCTCCTACATAGACTCCTAAAATTTATAAATCTCTCAATTTTTATAATTTTAATCTTATTCTCTTATAATAGATAAAAACGAACCATAAAAAATATAAAAATTATTATATTTTAGCATCAATATTTATTTAAGTAAGAAAATGTTAATTTAAAGATTTAGTACAATATAAGTCATAAACACTCTAAATATTAAAAAAGAATATATTACTAAATTCTCTAAAACATCATTATGTTACCAAAAAAAAAAATTGGCTAGAATAGAGAAATACAAAAATTTTTCAATAATATCAAGACATACATATATAACATCGAATTTTCATGGAATCCTTGTCGTGAAAAACGGGTGAAATTGATGGAAAATTGTGAAATCGATGAAAACATTATCTATGAAATCATTGAAAACGTGTGAAATTGATGAAAATTCGGATGAAATTTCACCAACCAATCTTGCCAACGTTCATGAACGTTGGCAAGATTGGTTGGTGAAATTTGGGGTGAAATCGGTAAAAAAGAGCCCCTGAAATCGATAAAACATGTGAAATTCGGGTGAAATTTGTGAAAAAATGATGAAACTGTTGAAACGACAACATCAATGAAAAGAAGGTGATATTGATGAAAAATGAATTAAGCCGGTGAAAATGTGTCAAAATCAATGAAAATTCAGGTGAAATTTGTGAAAAAATGTGCAAAATTGGTGAAAACTGGTTAATATAATCGACAAAATAAGGTGAAACCGGTAGAAAGATGTTTAAATAGGAAACACAAAAGGATAAAATCATAAAAACAATGAAAATAAGTTATAACCGATAAATAAATGGATAAAATATTAAACTGGTAAAAATGAATAAAATCACCTTAAGAACATGTTAAATCGATGAAAAATGAATTAAACTGATGAATTAAATTGGTGAAACACGGGTTAATTTGCTCTATTTTATGATAATAAAATTAATTTTACTCTAATTTACAAACAACAACCATTAAATTAACTAGACGCGTACAACATACCTGCACTTTCCTAGTATAAAAGAAATGCATATACCTACCGAACAAAAAATTGAAACTCCTTTTGAACATAATATGAATAACCCATTTTATATTATGCGATAATTGAAAATTAAATTTTTGAATAAGGGAGAACCAGAAGTAGTAAATGAATTTCAATAAAGACTAAAAATTCATCAATATCAGAAACCCTAACAATGTCAGAATTACACACACAATATACATGATAATTGAAAAAAAGTTACGTGTAGCAATGAATTTTGGGAGATTTCGCAGCAAACCCGAATTTTAGAAGAGTTCGATTTAAGGGGTGAGTTTGATGAATTGCAGAAACCCGTTCAATCTCAAAGAAAAAATAAATCAATTCTTTTTTTTTTAGTTTGAGAAAATCTCTTTGTTATTTTGATGAGATTTAAAGATATTTTCCAAGGTCATTTGTGTAATTTCAAATTTCCTATTTACTTTACTTTTATTTTAGAAGATCTAGTCAAAGAGGTGATCTTGAACACTAACGTCATGTGTCACATATTTAAGGCTTTCCATACATATACTCAACTCAATGGGTTCTTAACTTAAGACTAGACGAAGAATAAATAGTAATAACGATGAATGATATACATTCTATATTTTCACAAGATTTCTTTAAGGTATTGAAATAGATTCTAAAGCTTATTATGGAGTTGATTGGCTTGATTTAGTCTCGATTTGGTCTAAAAAAAGGGTTTGGGAGTTTTTAATGAAATTTTTGTAATTTGATTTAAATAATGATTTCAATATTCCATACACTATAGTTAGTGGGCCACCTCATTAATCACATGTTAGGCTTTATTTTTCATCCACATGCTTGACTCATATAACTAAGATCGAACTTCATGATTCGAGAACTCACTTTTTGGATATTTACAAAGTTCCATATATCAAAATTTGCAAAGTTGGTTTTTCATTTACGTGTTGAGATTAATTCATTATAATCTTGCACAATCATTTTTTATTTAGATTTTGAAAATTTAAGATATGATTTGAATTGTGATTTGATTATTTGAATTTAAAGGAGAAAAATATGCGGAAAGTGAACGAGATCCCTTCCCTAATAGGAAGTGGCTAATCTATAGGTGTCCAATAATTCTATGAACTCTGGCTTACCAAAATTAAAATCTAAATTTTGAGGGGACAATTTCCCATCACACGAATGGATAATTCGATTTTTTTTTGATCAATTACTTTATAGCATTTAAGATAATATTATGTAATGACTGAGATGATGAAATTTTTTTTAAAGAAAAACAATATGAGATGATAGTTATTATATTACAGAGAACTAATTGTAGTTATTTTGTAATCTTCGTTATAGTGATTTAGATTATTATAAATAATAGAATATATATTAAATAAAATTATTAATAATTTTGTTAATTTGTATATTAGTATAAGATACATACCACTGTTATGCACAAATTTCTTGTCAACACATAATATATATAACATGGAAAATTACAATGAAAGATATTTTGATAATAATTGATAAATGTTAAAAATTAAACATTGTAAATAATAGTACTAATTAAAAATAGTACCTATTATCAAAATATTAACAAACCCAAGCAATGGGTGATGAATTCTACATTGTACAATGTCAAACATACAAGTAAAAATTTTACCGAATAAAATTCGAAACCATGAGGACACGTTATACAAGTAAAAGTTATATTGAATAAAATTAGAAATCATGATGTACGTACGGTAGCACCTGTTGGCTTATTTTTAATTAATTACCAGAAACTAGAGACCGAAAGAGATAGAAAAGAGTATTGGCTCGGCTTCGAGAGTTTTGATTTTTTGAAAAATGGCTCGGATGATTTATGTCAAACATTTGAAAACTTATTTGAATTAAGTTTGGATGTTAGATTTAGTGATTTTGTAAATGTTAAAACCCCAATTTGGATTGAGTTTGAGAGTTAGAGGGTAAAAAAATAGATGGTGATTGTCAAATCAATCTTCTTTTAATAAAGTTTGGGGAAAAAATAAGTGTTAATTATCAAATCAAGGTTTTATAGAATTTTAATAGTTTGAGTTCAATTTCATTGACTGTCAAATTCCATTTAAAAGAGTTTTGACTCAATTTCGCGAGATCCACGAAATTGAATCATAATTCTTCCAAATAGGCATCAAAATTAAATCATATCCAACTTGGAGAGAAAAATCAAAGAAAATTATTTTTACCTCGGGGAGGATGTGATGAATAAGACTGTCCAAAAGAATATTTGGCCCAATCTTGGTGAGGTCTAAATGGACCTAACTACCTCCACAAACAACTTGATGCCAAGACAAATTGTGTTTAATCTTGTTTCAAAAGGTGAAATCGCTCACCCCGGGTGCCCCTCACCCCCTGCTCGACGGGATTGTGAGAGGAGGTAAATCATGGTGATTCAACCGGCAACAGAGGCTCAGACCAGTGCTCACTGCGCACAACCCCCCTCATTTTTTGAGAGGTTGCTCCCACACTGCCGCTGGTGAGGTTCGATACTTGGTCTCTTGTTCCAAATTCCACCTCTGAGACCAGTTGAGCTGCCCATGCGGGCAATTGTGTTTAATCTTAGTTTCACTAATTCACAAAACTATACCAAAACCTAAACAAATGAATTGTTACTGTTCCAGTTGGTCCGCATAAACCATCAAACAAGTAGTGTATTTAGGGTGCAATCGAGCCGAGTAGTACACTGTTCAAGCTTGGTTTGATTTTTATCGAGCTTGAAATTTTGTGATTGAGTTTGGTTTGATTTTAAATCGAGCCGAGCTCAAACGAGCTTTTATCGAACGAGTTCGAGCCGAGTACCGAGTAGCTCGATATTTTACATGTAATTTTTTAATTTTTAGCTTATCGAGTCGAGCTCGAGCCGAGCTTAAAAAGTTATCTAACGAAAAATGATGTTCAAGCTTGCTTGATTAGTGTGACGAATCGAGCTCAAACGAACTTTTATGGAAAGAGCTCGAATCGATTATCGAATAACTTGATTTGTTTTCAGCCCTAAGTGTATTTGTGAAGATATATGTAGTTTTATACTAACTCTGTCCCATAAATTTTAATTTTCTAAAATATCTAAATCACCATTTCTATAAAATATAATTATTTTTTTTCAAAATTATCCTCTCAATAAATTAATGTTTTGATACCACTAACTATCACTATCAGCCACTACTGTTAAAAGCATAAATATAAACAAACCTAAAACTTTCACTTTTTCACCGTTAACATAAAATTTTGAGCCAAAAATAATGATATGAAGGGAGTATTAAAAGATATTTTTGAATATAAATAAATATTTATTTATTCATTTGAATGAAAAGTTATTTCACATCCAAAGAGAACATATTAACTCATAAAACAATTAAACATGCATAAGATTGATTATTTTCTTTTTGAAAAAAAAAATGTAACCGAATACTCAAATAAACTATATAGGATCGTACTGTCGATTACAGAGAAGTGAGAAGTAGGTTAATTTGATTAAAAAAAAAAAATTTCACACTCATTAAATCTGAAAAAAAGTATAACCAAAAATGTTCGCGCCAAAACATGAATATATAACAGAATCAAAGGCATTAGGACATTCATTGATGTGGCTGAACAACAACAGAAACAGAAAGTAATTGTAATATAACTTCACTATATATCAATTCTTTCATTGCAATTGAAGAAGTCTAAATACTACACCCTTCTACGGACACGCCTACCATTTGGATTAACGGATTCAGCTACAACACCATCGGCTGCCAAATCGAGGCCGAATATACTACTATTGCTCCCACTCCTCTTCTTACTTGATGATACGGGACTCGACTTTTCATCCACCATCGCAACTTTTTCTAACAGCTCTGACAACAGCGATGGACAGCTCTCTTTCATGTGTTTGAAACCTTCTGACTGCATAACCACTGCGACAAACAGAGATATAATTCCAATTCAACAAATAATCACTACTTTTTACTAAGTGAAATGCGAAAATACCCCTATGCTTTGCCTAATTAGCAAAAACCTCCACGTGTTGCTTTTATTACCAAAAACCCCATGTGCTGTTTTTTTTTATTAGCAAAAAAACCCTTCCTACATATGTTGAAGGAAAATGACAATTATACCCCCACAAAAAAAGTCGAAAAACCCCTTAGCAAAAAAACCCTTCCTACATATTTTGAAGGAAAATGACAATTATACCCCCACCAAAAAAGTCAAAAAACCCCTATTTACCTAAAAAGATTAAAAACAATCCCATGCTAACTTTAAAAATTGGCAATAATCCCATGCTAACTTTAAAAATTGGCAATAATCCCATGCTAACTTTAAAAATTGGCAATAACCCGTGTTAACTTTAAAACTTGGCAATAATCCTGTGTTTTTAAAAACTGGCAATAACCCCCTGTTCAATTAAAAAATTGGCAGTAACCCCCTGTTCAATTAAAACATTGGCAATAACACCCATGTTCAAATTAAAGATTGGCAATAACCCCTGATTTCTTAAGAAATTTCAAATGGAGTTTTTTTGCTAATAAAAAAAGAACACAAGGTGGGTTTTTGCTAGTTAGACAAAGCACATGGGGTATTTTTGCATTTATCTCACTTTTTAATGTCTGCTTGAAAATTGAAAAAAAAAGCAAGTTTCTTTCCCTACTTTCCATCCCCACATTCTAAAAGGAATATAATTCCATGCCCGTCGGCATATTTCAGATAAAAAAACTAAACTTGACATAACCTGAAACATTGCACCGGATCAGGTCTACGGACTACACGCACCTCCCAAATTTGTGGCTGCAAATTTCAAACATATGGCCTTGAGCTGTGGGCACCGATGTTGCTCTGCTAGGGAAAGAGTTGTTGCTACCGTATCTGCACTGACCTTTTCGCACAATTTTACTTCACACAATTGTTTCAACCTATCTAAGGCAAAGCGGTCAGCAGCAGCCAACAGATGCTGCATCATGATTGCAGAAGTAGACGTAGTAGATGTTGACCCAATTATTTCATCAAAATTTGGAAGACTATCGGAGTAAATAAACTGGAGCAATGCCTGCAAAACATTTGTAGCTACGTAAAAGAATGGAACCAACTACGAAATGACAGGAGCATATTTAGAGTGCCACGTGTAATTCATGCATGCATCAGCCATCAAGAGTTATGCATAAGGACTCAACAAAGCAACCCACATCCAGGGCTGGCTGTAGACTTTTCAGGACCCTAGGCGAAGTTAAAAATCGGGGCATGTAAATTATACTTTTTTTACTTTACTAGATGCAAAATTATTTTTTATATCTTCATATTCTTGTTTTTGTAACATATCTTGTATTATAGATAAAATAGCCAAATCACTTAAAGGAAAGAATATAAAGAATAATGAATTAGAATTATAATTTAATAGAACAAAATTAAAAAGTACAAATCTTGAATATAAACATACCTTATTTATAGAGGGAAAAAGAGACAATTGAAATCTCCAGACAAAGAAAATTATGATAATAAAAGATTGAAATTCAAATTCGATAATGATATATTGTGAAAGAGAATGGAGAAGAATAACACAATTTATTGGATTCAAGAGAATTGTGAAAGAGAGTATAGAGAGATAATATATTGTTAGACAATTAGAGTTGGAGAAGAAAGAAACAATTGGAGACCTGGAGTTGGAGAAGAAGAAGACAAAACATACTCAAGGGAAAAAAAAACTACTTTTTAATCTGACTCTCGGAATTCTTGGATTTTTTTAATCGCATTATAAGAGGCCAATGTTTATTTGCATTCAGAAAAAAAAAATGCTTAAGTTGAGAGTTGGGTGCAGTGGGCGGAGTTGGTACTTGGTAGGGCTATTTCTTTTTTCGTTTTGGGCTGGGCTGGGCTGGGAGGATTAATATATACACATGCATATATCATATATGGGCTGGGCTGGGAGGTTTAACATATATACATGCATATATGGGCTGGGGGCGCCAAGTGAATGGGCACCTAGACAGCTGCCTAGTTGGACTGGCTACAAGGCCGGCCGGGTTGCCCACATCAACCTAATTGTGACTTTAAAAGATAGTCGATTGAATAACTAAAGAAGTTCCTAATGAAGTAGTTTAGATGTACATAGCTTCTGAAAGCAGCAATATTCTTTGATAACATGGAGAGTAGTCTTAGCAGACCTATTACAGAAACTGCACAAATTTAGAAGTTTAATGATTGAATCAGGTTTTGCCTACTATTAAAATGTTGCCCTCACTGTTTCACAGAGATCACGTAAATGAAATTGATAGTGTGTGATGAGGCAATTCTACAACGTCTAAACTCTAGAAGGTCACTTTCACTAATACCTGAAGTGCACAAACTCATAAACTTAATATTATCTGACATACACCAATTCAACAACTGTTTAACAGAGTATCATGCAGAGGGGTAATGTTGGGATTTAATACAAATTACAATTATGACCTGACACTGAACATTAAAATAATTTTATGATTTGGAAATTTCAGTTACATTTCCAGAACTTGCAATCTTGGGCACTCAAATTATTGCTTTCTAAAAAGAAGTGCTTGGTGTCAAGAAAATGGATGTCTTACCTTGAAGATGGTAGGTTCAATATCCTCAAGTTCAAAGTGAGTGACGTTTGTATCTCCAACAAGACCAAAAAATTGGGCTTTAAATACAGGAGAACGCGCAGCAAGTATCAACTTATGTGCTTTGAATGTCTCCTCTCCAATTTGGAAAATTATATCACAGCCGAGATCAGAATCCAGCAAATACTTGAGGCCATCACCCATGTCTGATGGAGGTACAGGAACACTATATAATTTTGGTCCCTCCACACGAGTTCTAACAACTCCCACTGTACAATGCATAGAAAGGCAATCATCCTTTAGAAAATCAGAAGTTTCCAAAGAAGTCCTCCTAAAAAATCGTTTATAACCCCTGCAAGACAAGCAATGGGATTACATCAGACAGTACATCAGGTTTTGTCGTGTTTATTACCTACGGGAAAATGCAATTGAAACAAATCACAGTATGGGTATTAGTAAATTCACCAACTACTTTTCTTCAATCTATAGTCACCATTCCAAAACCAAAAAGAATCACTAGACATCAAAATAAACTACCTAAATGGCTAAATCATACCATAATATGAGCGTTCGAGCTCAATCAGACAGCACAAAGAGACAAAATCACGTGACCAGTGAAAGATTATTAATTAGTATAATTTATATGGCTTAGGACAAATATACTATTGGAGCTAAGCATGATGAGAAAAAGTCCTATGATCTTAATGCAACTCATGAAAACAAGCGTTTAGAATTTCATTAAGCCTTATTTACTTGGTCACTCCAGAGTCCCAACAAATTTTACTAACACACTAACCATAAATCACCAAACTATCTAGTCGGCACAAAAGAACTCGCCTTTCCATCTAAATTCACTTGATCAAATTTCATATCCATGTTTCCACTTCCTCACAATCAAACCCTTCAACAATACATAATCAAACCAACAAATCACACATTTCCATCATCCATCCATGAGCAATTTCTTTACGCATGGCATAATTCCACAATGATATTAAATAGCAAAAAAATAACAAAATTTTAAACAAAAAAGAACACAGAACCAAAACAATCAGAATTCATCAGTAGGAACAAGAGAATCAACTTTACCACATGCTACCCCTGTACTTAAGACTATAAGGCCCACTCTCGAGCGCCCGATCAAAATGACTATGCACCTTATGCTTCCCTTTTCCACTCTGATCCAAAAGAGTTAGCTCAAAAAGCGCTCTAACATCTGTACCTTCACTCGCCAACGCAATGAAAACCGACACATACAAGGACAAATCCTCAGGGTTTTTACCATCAGGATAAAAGTATATCGCCCATTCATAGCCGCCTACGCTAAAAGTATCGGAAGAAATGTATTTCCCCGCTCCCATACCTTTAGCCAAGGAGTAACCGCGGATTGTGAAATTGTGAGACCCATTTACGGTTTCGTTAATGGATTTGGAGCTCGATTCAATGGAATTATTGGGATCGCGGCTGTTTACGATCATCTCATTAGGAAATTAAAAAACCCTAGGAAATTGTAGGGCGATTTCAGGGTTTTAAATGGTGGATTTGGGTCGAATTGAATTGAATTGAATTGAATTGAGGTAATTCCAATTGTTATTTACTTACTGGGGTTTAAATTAAGATCAAAATTTGGGATTCAAATTGCGAGGAGAATATTCACTCAAAAAGAAGGGCAGGAAAAAACGAAGAAAGAGTGGACGGTAAGAGGCACTGGCTTAGCAGGATTTTATTGCACTAAGGATGTCTAATTAAGTTTTGATTTTATACTAATGAAAAAGGAAAATAATTAAAAATTACACAGTTTTAGGGGTTATTATACTCCGCACCTTAGAAATATAGGATTTTGGCATTTTGCACCTCAATTTCAAAGTTTTGATATTCTACACCCTAAAAATATAATTCATTTAGCAGTTTGCACCCTAATATGTGTTTTAATGAGAAAATTTTGTAAGTAGGAGAGTATAATAGACAATTTTGAATAATTTTTGGCACTTTGTAGCTTGAAAAAATAAATTTATTACGCTTTTCACCCCGACTTAAAATTTGACACATTTTTTATTTTAATCAAATTACTAAGCTATAAGCATTTAAGTAAGAACTCTTTTTTCATTTTTTGTAATTTCTAAATTTGACATGCTAGCAGATAATAATTATAGATTTGTAGAGTATGTCATGTAGAAATTTTTTGGAAGAAAAAGTTGTATTTATGAATATCACAATTGATGCTAATTAGTGTCTATTTAAGAAAAGATGTAAATATAATTTGCCAAAAAATAAAATTATTTTTGTGATTGAACTCGAAACAATTTTTTTTTCCTATGTCCGATTGTCAACATTCAATGTCTTTTTTCAATGGAAACCATTAGGTTACAAAATACCAAAAAAAATATATCTCTGCCAATTTTTTTTAATCGGGTTGTAATGTGCCAACATTTAATATTTGTAGAGTGCAAAGTGCAAAAATCTATATTTTCAGGATGCAAAGTTCTAAAAAAATCAAAATTGACTATTATACCCTTCCACTAACAAATTTTCTCATTAAAACACACTCTAAGGTGCAAAGTGCCAAATGAACTGTATTTTCAGGGTGCGAAGTGCCAAAACTTTTAAATCAGGGTGCATAGTGCCAAAAACATATATTTACATGGTGCAAAATGCCAAAACCCTAATTTTAGAGACATTTTGGTTGCGTTCGGTTCATGAAATTAGGCCCAGATTTTGTGTGATATTAGCCCACAGTTGTATAATTGGGGCCTTATATTCGTTCGGTTGAACTAATTAATTCACGGGTTACCGTAAATAGGAATAACTTCATCCTCGATATGCAACTACCGCTTTCACGGTGAGTTATTTCCTAGTTGGGGTATTCAGTGCGCTTGCCATCCCAGCAAGCCACTCACTCATTCGTATCGACTATCCCAGTCACGTTCGTGGACCCCATCGTTCTCCAGTTCATAGGAGTATACACACTCGTGAGGGTCTAACTGAATTCATTGATTTCTCATCTCAAATGAATTCTACGACCCTTGAACTAGTTTAGATCACGGCCTTGGAGATCAGTCCACGGTTGTTCCATAACCCTGTGATTTAAGGACTTTCATCCTTATGTTAGGTGACCATTAATAGTGTCCTGCAAGCCAGCTGTATGGCTAGTATTTATTGTAATAAATGCGGAACTATTCAATTTAGATTAATAAATGCACTTTATTAAATGGTCAACTTTATCTTATGTAATAATTATCTATGCATAAGGATAGAAGTCCTTAGATCACAGGGCTATGGGACAACCCGTGGACTGATCTCTAAGGCCGTGATCTAGAACATATTCAAGAGTCGTAGAATCCAATCGAGATAGGACATCGTTGGATTCGGTTAGACTCTCACTATTTTGTATACTCCGATGAACTGGAGGACGCTGGGGTCCACGAGCGTGACTGGGATAGTCGATACACATAAGTGGGTGGCTTGCTGGGATGGCAAGCGCACTGAATACCCCAATTAGGAAATAACTCACCATGGAAGCGGTAGTCGCATATCGGGGTTGAAGTTATTCCAATTTGCAATAGTATGCGAGGAACGATCCCTAACAACTTGAGATGATAGGGTTTATCTGGTACGAGAACGTCTATGCTTTGATATGAGTTCCGACTGACTGGGGATCACCAGAAAGTCTCTGTGGACTCACATTGGGTTTAGAGGAACTCGTATGCAGATTCATATCATCAACAAAGGATCCGTTGACCCGACTTGATAGGTTGGGAAATTCTCCTATGGATTTCTGTGATAAATTAATTCTGGTAAAATCCTTGGCCAAGGTATCTGACGACTTTATGTAAGTAGCTCATAAAGATTAAGTCAAAGAGAATTTATTTCGAGACCAGAGTACATAAGGTCAAGACAAAAGAAAAGGGAATCCGATGAAAGACCATACCCTTAAGTCTCGACTGGGAGATTGATCAATGGAGAGATTATGTCGTATATGGAAATTATAAATGATAAAAGGTTCACTGAATTAATTCACCAGTGATTGGGCTCCATGGGCTTGTGACTGGACATCGACCGTGGAGTGTGGGAGAATTCCAAAATTAGCAGGGGTGCTAATTTTGGAATGATTAATCGACAGAGTTTTCGATTAATTTAGAGTATTAATTGCTCAAGTAATTAAATAATATTTAATTACAACCCGCGGCCAATTATGTGGTGAACCTACGGGGGCATACACAATACACATGAAGCGAAAGCGAGGAAACAAGAACGAACGAGTCGACTGGGTCGACTCGGTCAAAATCGACTGGGTCGATTAAATGGGTGGGTCGACTGGGTCGACCCATATGGAACGAAATTGGATTCGATTGGAATTGGATCAAGATTATAAATTAAATTGGAATTTAATTTATGAGTAAATTAATTAATTAGGATTTAATTAATTAATGGAATAATTAATTAATTAGACTTGGAGTTTAATTAATTAATTGGGAGATGATTTAATTAATTGGGAGATTAAATAAAGCCCTGAAAGATTAATTAATATGGGCCATGAATTAATTAGAAGACTTAGTCTTCTAATTGAAGAGGGCCATGGCCCATGTAGGAGAATTAGTATCCTAATCCTAGTAGGATTAGGTTATGAGAGATATCTATAAATAAGAGACTAGGTCTCATATCTCACAGACAATTCTACAGGAAAATTAAGAAAAGCAAAAATTCTCTCCCTCTCCCTCTCTGGATCGGCCGAACTCACTTCCACTTTTGGAAGAATTTTCGTCTTCGATTCTTCGTTCCAAAGTTGTTCTAAAACCTAGATATTAATATACCCTATGTTCCAGTTGATTAGGATATATTAATTTTCGTGATATTGTGGTGTATCAACTCGTAGAGGCGCAACACGTGGGGCGCTAATCAAAGGTGTGGGTCGATCTTACCGGGGCAGAATTCAGAGCTCGTATTGCTAGCCGAGGATTTGCAAGGAGACAGGTATAAACGAGAAAACTTATACTGTCATTTATTTATATTCATATATATACAACTAGAGAGTATCCTGGCAAGATTCTTTAAGAGGCCCTAAAAAAAATTTTATATTCCGCTGTGCCTAGGGCTGTTTTTCTTACCGAATCCCAACAGTGGTATCAGAGCCAACTCTAGGCTTTGTATATATATGAATTTTCAAATTCTGTGTTTATTAAATCATATGTTTGATTTATGTGGCTAGTTCTTTAACTATGAATGTTTTAGGACTTTATTGTTAACTTAGAGTTAATGGGTAATTTTGGATTCGTATTTTTATCATGTTATTTTTAATTTTGGATTGTGATTTAATTGAGACTGTTTTTTAATTAAATCATAAAAGTAATCAAAACAAAAAAATTTTTTTTAGACCCAACCCTGCGGTGGCACGCGGCGGTGCGCGGCAGCACACCGCGGCTGGACGACCACCGCAAGCCGCGGCATGCGGCGGCGTGCGGACAGCACGCTGTCCGCGCACGCTGCGCACGGCAGCAGCTCAAGGGCTGCTGTTCGCGCGCTGCTGTGCGCGGCAGCAGGCTGCCGCACGCTGTCACGCGTCGCGGCTACTTCCCGTGGCAGCTCACGCGCTCCTACGGGGTCGCGCGTGGGTTGTCCACGTGGCAGCTCCTGATTGGTTTCGACTGATCAAATTTAGGTTGGACTCTAATTCTGCCTATTTTGAAAAATTCTGGAAATTTAGAATTTTGGGAAGATTAGGAAACTTGGAGTTTTGGGATAAGGTAGTTATCTTGTTAGATTTGAACACTACCTTAATTAAACTAATCTAAACCAAATAGGATAATCTTGAGAATCTTGGAGATTTGAGAATATTGGGAAACTTAGAGTTTTGGATAAGGTAAGAATCTTAGAGATTTAGATTACCTTAATTAACCAATCTTAATCAAGATAGGATTTGTAGATTACTTGGAGCTCAAGTAAGAGCTAATTAATCTTAGAGGTTAATTGTTAATTCAAAATTAATTAACTTGGATAAATTTTATGAATTAAAATTAAAGGAGCCGGTAAATTTACATTTTTGCCCTTATGTGAATTTATGCATGTTCTTGAGTGAATATGTGGATTGGTCGATTTTGCCCTTAAGCCCTGTGTTGTTTTTTGGTTTATTTATTTATGGGTTGTAATTAAATGGGCCTGATTGGTGCCCTTGCTTGCGCAAACAAATGTAATAGAATAGGACCATTTAAATTATGTAAGCTAGGCTTAGATTAGGCTTGGAGCCGAGAAGACCTTGTTGGGATTCGGTAAGAAAAACAGCCCTAGGCACAGCGGAATATAAAAAAAATTTCTAGGGCCTCTTAAAGAATCTTGCCATGATATTCTCTAGTTGTATATATACGAATATAAATAAATGACAGTATAAGTTTTCTCGTTTATACCTGTCTCCTTGCAAATCCTAGGCTAGCAATATGAGCTCTGAACTCTCCTCCACAGAAATCGATCCAAGCTCTGCAGTAGCGCCCCACGTGTTGCGCCTCTACGGATTGATACACCACAATATCACGAAAATAATATAACCTAATCGACTAGAACATAGGCTATATTAATTCAGGACTTTAAGAACGACTTTGGGAACTAAAAGATCAAAACCGAAAATTCTTCCTAATTTTGCACAGGGTTCGGCGATCACACTTGGGAGGGGAGAGAGAATTTTTGCTTTTCTTATTTTGCTTGAAAAGTTGTGTTTGAGATATGAGACCTAGTCTCTTATTTATAGATATCTCCCATACCCTAATCCTAATAGGATTAGGATACTAATTCTCCTACATGGGCCATGGCCCTCTTTAATTAGAAGACTAAGTCTTCTATTTAATTCATGGCCCATATTAATTAATCTTTCAGGGCTTTATTTAATCTCCCAATTAAATAGCCCAATTAATTAAATCATCTCCCAATTAATTAATTAAATCCTAATTAATTAATTTGCTCATAAATTAAATTCTAATTTAATTTATAATCTTGATCCAATTCCAATTGGATCCATTTTCGTTCCATATGGGTCGACCCAGTCGACCCACCCATTTAATCGACCCAGTCGATTTTGACCCAGTCGACCCAGTCGACTGGTTCGTTCTTGTTTCCTCGCTTTCGCTTCATGTGTATTGTGTATGCCCCCGTAGGTTCACCACATAATTGGCCGTGGGTTGTAATTAAATATTATTTAATTACTCCAGCAATTAATACTCTAAATTAATCGAACACTCTGTCGATTAATCATTCCAAAATTAGCACCCCTGCTAATTTGGGAATTCTCCCACACTCCACGGTCGATGTCCAGTCACAAGCCCATGGAGCCCAATCACTGGTGAATTAATTCAGTGAACCTTTTATCATTTACAATTTCCATATACGACAAAATCTCTCCATCGATCAATCTCCCAGTCGAGACTTAAGGGTATGGTCTTTTATCGGATTCCCTTTTCTTTTGTCTTGACCTTATGTACTCTGGTCTTGAAATAAATTCTCTTTGACTTAATCTTTATGAGCTACTTACATAAAGTCGTCAGATACCTTGGCCAATGATTTTACCAGAATTAATTTCTCACAGAAATCCATAGGAGAATTTCCCAACCTATCAAGTCGGGTCAATGGATCCTTTGTTGATGATATGAATCTGCATACGAGTTCCTCTATACCCAACATGAGTCCACAGAGACTTTCTGGCTATCCCCAGTCAGTCGGAACTCATATCAAAGTATAGATGTTCTCGCACCAGATAAACCCTATCATCTCAAGTTGTTAGGGATCGTTCCTCGTATACTATTGTAAATAGGAATAACTTCAACCCCGATATGCGACTACCGCTTCCATGGTGAGTTATTTCCTAATTGGGGTATTCAGTGCACTTGCCATCCCAGCAAGCCACCCACTTATGTGTATCGACTATCCCAGTCACGCTCGTGGACCCCAGCGTCCTCCAGTTCATCGGAGTATACACAATAGTGAGAGTCTAACCGAATCCAACGATGTCCTATCTCGATTGGATTCTACGACTCTTGAATATGTTCTAGATCACGGCCTTAGAGATCAGTCCACGGGTTGTCCCATAGCCCTGTGATCTAAGGACTTCTATCCTTATGCGTAGACAAATATTACATAAGATAAAGTTGACCATTTAATAAAAGTGCATTTATTAATCCAAATTGAATAGTTCCTCATTAATTACAATTAATGCTAGCCATACAGCTGGCTTGCAGGACACTATTTCTATCAATCTCCCACTTGTCCTAAAGCCAGTCTTTTATGTTCTTGAGTCCCATCTTATGCAGATGTTTCTCAAATGCCTTTTGAGGCAGAGGCTTCGTTAGTGGGTCCGCCGTATTATCTTCTGAGTCGACACGTTCCATCTTAATGTCTCCTCTACCAATGATATCTCTTATCACGTGGTATCGTCTCTGTACGTGCTTGGATTTCTGATGAGATCTCGGCTCCTTTGCTTGCGCTATTGCCCCATTATTATCGCAGAAGATAGTAATGGGCTCAGCAATGCTAGGTATCACATCCAATTCCTGGATGAAGTTCCTCATCCAAACACCTTCCTTTGCTGCGTCACTCGCGGCAATGTATTCTGCTTCAGTGGTTGAATCCGCGGTTGTTTCCTGCTTGGAGCTCTTCCAGCTAACCGCACCACCATTGAGGCAGAAAACATATCCTGATGTCGACTTGAAGTCGTCTACATCACATTGGAAGCTCGAGTCTGTATAGCCTTCCAATTTCAATTATCCTCCACCGTATACCAAGAACAATTCCTTAGTCCTTCTCAGGTACTTCAGAATTGCCTTTACGGCTATCCAGTGCTGCTCACCTGGATCAGACTGGTAGCGACTTGTAACGCTTAAAGCGTACGCTACGTCTGGTCTCGTACATAGCATACCATACATTATGCTTCCTATCGCGGATGCATATGGTACTCGAGACATATTGTTTCTCTCTTCAGGCGTCTTTGGGGCCATAGACTTAGAGAGTGCAATCCCATGTCTCATTGGAAGCAATCCTCTCTTGGATTCTTCCATACTAAATCTTTTCAAGATTTTATCTATGTACTGGGATTGGGAGAGGCCCAGCAGTCCTTTTGATCTATCTCGGTAGATCCTTATACCTAGTACAAAGGATGCTTCTCCCATATCCTTCATTGAGAATTGTGTAGACAACCATGCTTTAGTTTCAGACAATGCTTTTACATTGTTTCCAATGAGAAGAATGTCGTCAACATAAAGCACCAAAAATTCAACTGTACTCCCACTGATCTTCTTGTACACGCAAGGTTCGAACATGTTCTTGATGAATCCAAAAGTTTGGATTGTCTCATCAAAACGAATGTTCCAACTTCGGGAAGCTTGCTTTAGTCCATAAATGGACCTCTGGAGTTTGCACACCTTGTGTTCTTCTCCTTTGGATGCATATCCTTTTGGTTGCTCCATGTAGATCTCCTTATCAATGTCTCCATTGAGAAAGGCAGTCTTTACATCCATTTGCCATATCTCGCAGTTATACCACGCAGCTATGGCCAGCAAGATCCGAATGGATTTGGGCATTGCGACGGGCGAGAAGGTTTCCTCAAAGTCGATACCAGGTCTTTGAGTGTATCCTTTCGCCACTAGTCGCGCCTTGTAGGTAATCACCTCTCCGTTCACTCCAAGCTTTCGCTTATAGATCCACTTGCAACCCACGGGAGCCACTCCCACTGGTGGATCTACCAAGGCCCAGACCTTGTTTGAGTGCATGGAGTCCAGTTCGGATTCCATGGCTTCGCGCCACTTTCCCGAGTCTATGTCTAGCATAGCCTCTTCGTAAGTCCTTGGGTCGGTTAGAGACTGTCCAGTCTCATGCAGCAGACCGTAGTACCTCTCGGGTTCTCTACGTTGTCTTTCTGACCTACGTAGTATCGGTGTACTTTCTGGTGCACTTTCATGCTCTTGTTCTCCCACTGCCTGTGGTGACGGGTCAGCTCGATCGACCTCTAAGGCCTTTTCAGCTTCGGTGACCTCATCTAGTTCTACGTTATTTTCTTTCTTGTCAACCAAGAAATCCTTCTCCAAGAAGTGAGCGTTCCTCGAGACAAACGTTGTTTGCCTTGTAGGATCGTAGAACTCGTATCCTATTGAGTTTTCCGGATACCCCACGAATTTGCACAAAGTGGATTTAGTTTCCAATTTATCTCCCACTAACTTTTTCACGTAAGCGGGAGATCCCCATATGCGCATGAATGCGTATGAGGGTGCCTTGCCAAACCATAGTTCGTATGGTGTCTTTTCTACGGATTTTGAAGGTACCATATTCAGTATCTTCGTTGCCGTGAGGAGGGCATGTCCCCAAAATGAAAGAGGTAAGTCAGTGGCACTCATCATGGATCGAACCATGTCCATCAAGGTTCGATTCCTTCTCTCTGCTACTCCATTTAATTGGGGTGTTGCAGGAGGAGTCCACTGCGATAATATTCCATGCTCTACAAGATAATTCAGAAATTCGTTACTAAGAAATTCTCCACCTCGGTCAGAACGAAGAGCCTTTATCGTATGACCAAGTTGATTCTCTACTTCCATCTTGAATTCTTTGAATCGCTCAAAGGCTTCAGACTTGTGTTTCAACAAGAACACATATCCATAACGACTAAAGTCGTCAGTGAAAGTGATGAAGTAGTCATAGCCCCCTCGGGCGCTTTTTCTTAGTGGTCCACATACGTCAGTATGTATTAAGTCCAATGTTTGCTTGGCTCGCTCAGGGTTTCCCTTAAACGGCAACTTAGCCATTTTACCCTTTAAACATGGTTCACATGTTGGCATTTCATCAATGCGATTGATTTCAATCGCGCCAGATGATGCTAACTTTTGAATCCTTGACTTAGATATATGTCCAAGTCTAGCGTGCCATAATTGGGCAGATATTTCATTATCTTGTTTCCTTTTGTTTTGTTGTACGTGCATGACTTAACTTAGGTGGTTTTATGATGTAAAGTCAATAATTCAATGTACCAAATGAAAAACAAAAACAGGAGCTTTTAAAAATTTATTCATATAAATAAAAAGTTTTTCATTAAAAACTAGGTACATAAATGAAAGTTTCCTAATGACTTTATCAAACCACCTAAATCTACTTTTGCCTACGGCCTTGGTAGCAGCTCCAGCTCCATTGCCTTTATTCAAGGATCCAATCCTCAGGCTCCAGTTTCCTTAATGCTCCCATCACCTACAAGGATGAGAACTCCAGTCAGTGTCTAACACCAAAAATGCACAGTTAATTGTAAAATTAACTTTAACAAGGAATATACCTGTTCGAACTCTCCATAGGTTCGAATTTAATCCTTTCCTTTGACCTTGTGCAGTAAGGAGCTCTGGTTTCCATTTGTCTTGGTTTTGAACGCCGCCCAGTCTTTTCGCCAA